>OY728129.1:801328636-801953636 GCA_963277665.1 Viscum album
AGGAGAGAATATGTTTGGTTTGAAGATTAGACATGGAGGAAAATCATAAATATTTATTGGAGAGATTTAGTTATTCAATAAGAAACAACTAAATAATAAAATAAAATTTTAGGGCCTCATAGTCATAAATCCATTATGAGTTAAAAGGCCTTTTGTTAAAACAATTAAATAATTTGAAAAACACGACTTCTTTTGTAACTATCATAATATTTAATAAATTTTTTATTGACCAATAATGTTAAGGAAGTATACCTTCTTGATATATTTAAATAAAAAAATTAATTCTTTAGGTGTTATTTTATCAATTTTGAATTCATCCATTAATTCATTTAATGGATTACAAGAAAATAACTCTGATGCCTGAAGTTCTAAAATACAAATTTAGCATATCTTAAGGCCCATAAATGAATGAAAAGTATAACTTTTTAAATATAACTATTATAAAAAACGATATGGTGAATAATATTATCTCTAAAAAGAGAAAGTGAAACTAAATTATCATCATACATAATTATTCATAAATAAATAATTAATAATTAAAAAGGATATCACATAGGATAGTGGTGTCATGAAACACTTATCTTCATTCGTTCATGGGTTCAAGCCCTCTCACCTTGCAAAACATGATTGGTTTTCACCCGATATACTTGAATTCATGTTATAAAACCATGATAATATAATTCTCATAACAAATAAGACGAGAATACTTAAAATAAGGTTAATCAATAAAAATCCATTTAACCAAAGTTTCAATACAAACTATGTGAATAAATGCATCCTCTAAAGTTTAACTTAATCATTTCATAAATGGGTAACTTTATAACCATTCTAAAAGATAGATATAGAAATATTTATAATGAAACACATTTATTTAGAATAACATTGATCCCATGTATATTTGAAAGTAGCACTTGGTTGTCACATTATACTCTTTTGAATACCCTAATCATATATTCTCTGAAACATAGTGAAAACCTTAATTACCACTAATAAATCGAGAAAACGTGCTTGCTCCCATATTCCATATATTACTAGATATATACAACAAATCCGTGAATTTTTAACATAATCATTGATGACATAG
The DNA here is from genome assembly GCA_963277665.1 of Viscum album. Taxonomy (NCBI): domain Eukaryota; kingdom Viridiplantae; phylum Streptophyta; class Magnoliopsida; order Santalales; family Viscaceae; genus Viscum; species Viscum album. The sequence goes on from OY728129.1 coordinate 801,329,721, forward strand.
AACACTTTTTCAATAAGTAGTTCTTGGGTAATCGGTACCATATTATTCATATCCATCATGTATTTATCCAAACAATAGTATCTCTATGTCATAAATTAATTAACTGTTACATTACCTTAATCAAAATAACTCATTTGTATGAAATCAATAATCCACATATCCTTTTATAAATATAATGAAAACTTATACTAAAAAATTAAATATTTCATGATTCACATAATATAATCTTTGAATTTCCAAAAGTTAAATACGACATTCATCCACCATTATTCTTAAACCATTACTCATACTTCATTAACATATTCCCTAATACATCTTACCTATAATATGAAAAAATAATCATGTGTTAAGGTTCCTCAAACAAAATCTAATCATTCTTCTTATTTTTATTAAAAAATACTAGAAGGATATCACATACCATTCACATGTCATTTTCGTTCTCTTTATTTTCAGAAGTATAACCAATAGCCTTACCACCTCCAAAATTCACTTTATGAGATTTAAAATTGGGAAATAGATTTTCATATTACCCATACATTACAAATATGAAACATTCTATGTTAACGATTTTCCTTCAAGTTCTCCACATTTACTAATACCAAAATTCTTATGGTCAAAAATACATATCATAGAAGAAACTTACAAAATCATGAAAAATTACTTATAGGATTTCTAAATCTTGAAAATTAATTTTTATCAATTAAAAAATTGACCTATCCTTTTTTATTAATATTAATATTCCATTTACATCCATAATTATGGTTCATCAAGAGTTTGATAATTTCAAATTCATGCACCGAATATTGTCAAACCAGGTTTCTTATCAGGCCTATTGTTATCTACATGTTTACCCTGACTAAGGCCCAAAACATATTGTCATAGTTGTTACCCATAGTAACATCTATTCCAGATCAATATCCAATTTGTGTGTCTTTATAGGGATGTATTTCTAGGAAAACACTCACTCTATCCTTTACAAAAATTCAATGAAATTTTCTTAAATGTTAACTCATCCTTCTAAAAATCCTTAGAAACATCCCTATAAATGCATTTTAAGATATTCATAGGGATCACTATGAAGTTTTCTCATCATATTATCCTATTATTGACTAAATAATTCCATTGTTACCAACAAAATAGACAATGACTTGACATACAAGTATATTAAAATGGGTTTTACGAATATTATATACATTAAAAAAATAAATGCCTGATTAACATAATTGATTATTATCATTGGACACATGGAAACAAAATCATATATCCTGATGAAATATCTCCAGCATATCCCATAAATACATCCCCTTTAGTAATTTTACATAAAAAAATTATTCATAGCCTATGGAATGATAACATAAGAAAGGGGTGGGATCATATACTCAGTAAGGGTAAATAAAGAATATGAATAGTCGTATGATGATCAAAAGGGTATGGAACATGAGCATAATATTTGAAGATCATACCCTACATATCATTGATCATAATAAATATTTTAATTTCATAATACATGAATCATAATAAAATAATGAACATTATCCATGAAAGCACAACTGAGGAATAGAACATGTAATTATGGAAGTAACATAATCATATAAAAAACCTATGTCATGGAGGCCTACCATGGCCTTCATAACATGTTAGGTTAGGGTTAATAACTAGTGTACTTGTTTTAGTCCTGGGATTCTTTCATGTGTACCCTATTACTTTGGGATTTGTATGTCATCCCATGTACCCTCTTGTTTTGGGCTAATCATGTCCTCCTCTATACCCTCATATTTTGGGCTCAGGATGTCTTACATTGTACTCTATGGTATCTACCATATGATGTAATCCTATATAACCTCTTGTTTTTTCCTTGGGATTTCCTACTGTCTACCCAAATTTTTTGGGGTGGGATTCTCTCCTTGTACCCTTTGATCTTATTGAACATTTAAGATTACCCAATGCATTGGACGGAGATATAGGTCCCACATATTACTTGAGAATATTATACATACATTTTCCATAAGATAAATAAACATGAATTATACCATGACCCACAAAAATGGATGGGTTTCTTAAACATATTATAGTAACCTATTGTATGAAAATGAAATCATAACAATTTAATCATATCATAACCTACTGAAATACAATATGTGGGTTTTGTTATCTTTTCATCCTAAAATTACCTGTGAAGGGAAACAGGTTTGAAAATCATTTAACTTGTGAATGAAAAATAGGTTTCAAAAACATATTACCCATGAAAGTAAAATGAGTTTCATAAATTCCATGAAATTAATAATAACCAATTACGATAAATAATATTAATGGATACTTTATATCATTTCCCTTAAAGTAATAAGTAACTCTAATAGATGTCATCTTTGATAGAAAATAGATTAGAAATAGCTTTCAAAATTATTTATCAAGGAAAACATCCTTTATTATTTGAAAAAAAATTAATGAATTTAAAAATAAGTATCCTATAAAATATCATTAAAACTTATAAATATTAATTAATATCATAATATTTCATCAATGCAAGCATTATCATAAACTATATCGAAAAGCGATGAGATTGTTTCAATAAACAATTACCACATGGTAACATTGAACCATACTACCTATGTAAAAAAATGAAATTAAATTAATCATAAAATATCATGAAATAATGAGATTAACGATATATAATTTTAAAGGAACTATTTACACATCATTGAAAAATATATGAGAAAAACATGGCTTCTGTATCAAAGAAGGAAAATCGATACAACATAACATTACTAATTTGTTAACTTTTGACTCCCAGAACCAAAAAATAAAGGTCATAAAATGGATATATAAATAACCATAAATATAATTATAATATTCCTTCGATATATCCATGTGAATTATACCCACCACAAAAAATGAATCGGTTGTGATTAAAGCATGTATCTCTTGGAAATAACAGATGATATGAAATTTCCTTACCATGTGTCTTGAATCTCATAATACTCATTCAAAACGCATATATAATAAATAAAGACTGATTATAAATATTTTAAATAAACATATTATAATATCAAATAAAATATTTCGTTTTATTATTTCTTAATATTTCCCTCTTTTTATCAATCATATGTTAATGTTTCACTTCGGGTAATATCTGACTTGTTCTTCGCATGTGCCTTAATTATTAATATCACCCTTAATGATACATATGTCATGATTCATGAATTTAAAACATGATATAAATAACATTTATTTTCATTATATTTTTTTGATAATAATCTATTACATATATATGTACAAAATGGAATACATCATTCATGAAGACGGTAAGCCACACATTCTCTTGAACGTTGTATTTGTTTCTATTGTAATATTGAAAGAAATAATTAAAATGAAATGCTTATATATATGTTTATAACATAATTATAATGATATAAATATCATATAAGTTCACTAATAATGTATTTAATACATTCCATGTAGTTTGTGAATGAATCACATCAATTTAATGGGGCGGTAGTCCATACTTCCTCAAATGAAATTATCGAATTAAGAAAAATTATAAAGTAAAAAAATATATGTGTTCTAAAAGGAACTAATAATCTTAATTACGTAATAAATATAATATATTACATAAAAAACATTGTTTTTATAAAAATTTATACCCTTATAGCCTATAAAGGAAAAAATTAACAGTCATCGTTCAGTGAGGTTGAAGTTCGTCGTACACATAAATAGTACGTTTATTACAAATTAGTAGCTCGTGTTTGTAATTTTTGATCAAAACCACATCTTAAAAACATCCTATTACATTTAATATACTTTTTTATATAAAATAATTTAATAAATATAATCGAGGGGTGGAGAAATAAAATAAAACAAAGGATATTGAGAGAAGACATTGCCTCTTAATTAGGTTACTCCTTTTGGTTAGTGCTGAAAGGCTTCCTTGTGTTACATTATATCATAGGTAAGGATTCAATAACTAAGGGAGGGAATTTTTTTAATTTTATTAAGTAGATCTTGGCCGAGCCAATGAGGTTTGAGAGTTGTGAAGAAGTGGGATAAGTGGTGGTATTTCTTAGGGAGGTATAATGTCTCACATGGAATTTTTGTAAACAAGTTAGGTGTACACATGTTCATACATAAACAGAAGTCATACCAAACCAAAAAAAATTCATTAATTGAAGTTTTATTTTGAATATTTGTCTATAAAATTGGTTTTGGACAAGTATTTAGGTTACTTAGTCCCCTAAGATTAATGTTTTTTTTCTAATTAAGGATCATTTGACCTTAATCAATTTGATTAATTTTAGTCACTTTTACAAATATTTGTCGTCCTAATTTAGCATGATCAATTTATAATCTAAATATTATACTAACTAAAATTGTTTATTTCCATTTTTTAAAATTCAATTCACAGTAGTGGAAAAATTTAGATTAATGCTAATTTTGCTGAGGGGACGAAATAACAGGTTTTTAATGAAGAAAAATGTTCAAATGATTAATGTGTTTTTACATTGAATTTAAAAGTGAAATTTATTATAATTACATATATTGTATTAATAGGCTTACAATTTATATAATTTTACATTAAATAAAATTTAATATATCATGTAACATTAGTAATTATTTAAATGATAATATAGTTGTCAACTAAAAAGTAGAATTTTTCACTCATTATGAAAAAATGACGTTTCTCAGAAAATTCCCAAAATTCACCCTAAGATAATTTTAGAATTACAATTTCTCAAATTAATATTTATTTCTAAAATTAAATTTATATATGTTTGTATAATTATTTTTTTTCTTCATAAAAGGATATGACGAAAAATTAATTCGAGAAAATATTATTTTTAAACAAATAAAGACTTTACAAAAAATTATATTATTCATTATCAAAATGTTTTACCATTATAAAATTTTTTATAAGTATTTATTAGTATTCATATTATTGGGATATAAATTCAAGGATATAATTAATCCTTTTAAATAATTATTAAAATAAGATTATGATTCATATAAACTCAGTTTTGGGTGTAACATGCGCCATGTTTGTGTTCCATGTAGTGCACATCATGTCGGTGTTGTGTGTACAAAAATCCAAGTTGGTTCCGTGTGAAAAAAAATGATTGAAATAGTTTTTAATAAATATATTTATATATATTCCCAATTTCATGAGAAATTAAATATATCTAAAACATAAAATAATATTGAAAAAAATATTTCAAAAAAATATGGAGTGTTACAAATATAGTTGAAATAAATAGAAGAGTTAAGGATAAAATAAAAATTATCTATAGATGCTTAAAAAATTTATAACTGATTTAGTTATTGATTAAATGTGGTAATTGGGAAGTATATAATGTGGGTAATGGAAAACAAGATTTTTACGATTTGAATGTTACCTGGACAATGGTCAATATGCATGTTACACATTATGACCCGAGGTAATTATGAACATTGAAAAATTTGAACATTAGAATTAGTATATATAATGCGAAATGAAGAGTTATAATTGATGTATAATAGTTAAATTATGACTTCAATGATTGATATCATTACCTTTAAATCCCATTTATCAAAACATGGGAGGGGTATATAATCCATGGGGTTTTCCATTTACCAAACCCAAATAGATCATCAACAATATGTATCGAGATGAATCTATTATAAGTTATAATCATGTCAGTGTAGATCACTACTAGATCAATGTTATTTGAGATACCCTATGAATGTACCACCATTTCAAAAGTCACCCTTACATCGTGTGATGGTGTAATAAAGTGTAATTTATCTAGAAATTAATATTATAAGATGTAACTTTACTTTTATAATTAAACAGTTGTATATCCGATATTGTTTTAATTATTATTTTATTGAATAAAATACACATGAAAATAAGATAAATATGAAAAATACATTATTGGATAAAAATAAAACATAATAATATTTTAAGAAAACATATAATTAAAATAACGTTTTATGATAATTTCAATTATTTAAAATAAAATTTTATAATACCCAATAAAATTTTATCAATATTTTGAATGTAGATTATATTGTAAAAATGTTTTAAAAAATTAAGTATTATTTTAATAAACAAATAACTTAATTAAGAAACATTTATGGATAAAATGGATGTCAATTTGGAAATACTAACATTGAAATTATCCAATGGGAAATTTGGGTAATTTTCTATGATAATAAAATTTTTATGTTGAATGTAAAATATAGTATAACTATATGGTAGGTATAATGAATAAAATGACATAAAATTCAGGTAATAAATACTTTCATATCATTCAAACCAAAAAATAATATTGAAATTATTTTATTTTAATATAATTGAATTAATTTTCTAAAACTATAAAAAAAATTATAAATCCTAAGGTATATTTTATGATGTTAATATTATTACGTTTAGAACATGAATGTCATACACGTCATCAATGATATTATTTTATGGATACAAATTCCTAAAGTTAAAAAATATTAAAAATCACTCATCCATGGAAAATATCATAGGAAAAATATTTAGGAAATCGAAGGTTTTATATTTTTATTTACTAGGTTTCCAAGGAAATTGTTTAGAAATTAGTAAACAATCCCCCCTATATATATATCATCCCACCAATTATACCATTTGTCTCCACTCCTGCAACATTTAATATGAATTTTCACTCACATTCTCTCTTAATATTCTTTTCTCAAGATCATAAGTTTCTAAGAATATCTTCAGTTTCTTTTTGAAGCAACCACTAAAGGGAAGGTTTTGTCTCCCTTTTATCTTCCATTCAACAATCTTATTTGTTATAATCCCATTGATTTACAAATAATTATTTTACATATGTTCATATGGATCAATTTTCTCCTAAATAAATTGGTATTTCCTTCCCCACTCCTTAATCAATTACATTATATTTTATATAAACTTGTTATGCTACAAAAAAATATATCTTGATTTTCTAGGACTTAGTTTTAAAAATACCAAACCATGTCCTCTATCAAGGGTATTCATCTAGGTGTATTTGTGTTTCGTTAATTGGTAAATTCCATTTTTGAAACCCACATTCCATACTCTTTAGTGAAATTATGTTGTTTTGTGATATATGATATATGTGGAACACATGAAATTATTCATATGAAGGGTGAATCTAGAAATTAGTATAATTTAATAAGTAAAAGAAATTAATCTGTATAGATTTCATGATTGTGATACTTAGGTAAAGAAACAAGGTAATAATTTTTAAGACACATAGGGGTTAGAACTTGGTGATATGATGATAAATTCATCATATTTTTATTATTTCCACATTTTTATGTTATTACACATGTAATAATGATCTCACTATTATTCTTTTTATCATGTACTTATGACCACTCTCTTATATTATACCTATTATTTTTATAATCAGGCTTTATTATTATGACTCTTGAATTATCCATCGTCATGTACTTCATATTTACTTATTAATCACATTCTATGATTTATTCTCACCATTTTTATTAATGTATATCACTAAGAAATGTTACATTGTAATTTGATCTATGATGGGATTAAACGATTCATTCAAGTGGATTTAATTGTGTTTTTTCTTATATAATTTATATATTGTTTTCCAATTTTAAAATAAACTAATAATAAAATGGCCTTTGAGGTTATTAATATAATTTTTTTAAAGAATTATTTTAAAATTCATGCATTAATAATGTTTTTCTCTATAAATAATTCAACAAAATGGTTCAAAATATTCTCTTTTAAATTAGTGGTATTTCCTTTGGTGAAGTTGAAACTTTTTACAAAAACATTTCTAATCGCAATTTAATTTAACTATATAATTATTTATTTTATTTAAAATTTTAATAATTCATAGTTTTATTATGATTGATATTCTGTGCTTGAAAATATAAGGATCATAGTATATTTATCAAATATAATATATTCTAAAACATATCTGTCATAATCCTATAAAAAATAAAAACTCCACATTTTTTCAATGTATATAAGGGACAAGATCAACAAATTAAATATCTGATATTGTAAAAGTAGACTTATTTAAAACTATATGGATTTTAAAAACCTATAGACTTTAAAAAGTTGGGAAAATAATTCCAATAGCCCGGAACGTAGTCACATACTATATAGAAACCATTAAAATTTTAAGATTCAACTTTTTTGTCACTACCCGACAAAATTTTACATCCTTTTCAAACAAAATCATATGGATGAATATTGAGAGAATAATTCTAGAAATGTTACTTCTATTCAACCTATTTTTTTCTTACTCTATTTAAGGTCATCAATTTTTTTATTATTTAACGTACATATGTTTTTTAATGATAATAGGATGTCGTTAATTATCCTATAAAGAGGTATATTTTTTTCTTCAAGAAATGGATTATGTTTCAACTTCGTTGGTTTTTTCACATGAAAATAGGGTTTTATAGACTCTATGAAATTGATATTAACAACTCAAAAATTCCCACAACATGTATGATTTTTATTTTCTATAATAGCAAAAAAGTTTTTATTAGGCTATAAAAAAATTTCCACTCTAGGAAAAATTCAGGATGATAAAAAAATTAATGATATAAAAGGCAATAATAAAAGTTAAATGGTTTTAAAAAACTAAAAAATTGAAGGATAAGTAAATTTATTTTCTTATTTAGGAAAATAATTAGAAGTATCATCACTCTTAAATTTTTTAGTATTTTTAATTACATCAATAGATAAATGAGAAATTTTATCTTTATTATTTGTGTATGTTTATAAACTAAATACATATTCACATGAAACATCTATATCCTTAAGTAAAATAGATTTAATGTTTATAAATATCATTTGGTGGATTATAATTATATTTTTTTATTAGTTCCCAAACTACAAATTAGTGCAAACAGAATTAAGAATCATATTAACTCTTCCATCTAAATATTTCATTAGAACATCAGATTCAAATCCACCCATTTTTCATGGAACTATAACATTTCATTAATATTGAAATTTTATATAGTAACATGTTGAACCATGGATGAAAAATTCCTTCCATTGTTCACCTTCCTTCCAACCTTCAATTTCTTTTATGAGAGTACATTTTATAAAATTTATGTTTTATATTTTGGAATACTTTCACTGCAACTAATAATGGATTATTTATTTGAATGTTAATAAATGTTTCTATGATCTATTTATCTAATTTAATCAAAAATTTATATTTAACTGATGGGATACCCAAGGGTTTTGAATCAATGTTTTCAAATTCACATGGTAATTTTTATCACTATTTTTAGAACCATATGTTCATATCGTTATATTTCAGTCTCTTTACTTCCATTTAAGTGAAATTACCTCCATATATATTTAACATTATTTAATAAAATGTTTTTTTCATATGCTCAATAGCTATTGATATTTATTAAAAAAATGAAACTTTGGAGGACATAGTAAGGAACATTATTAGTAGGTTCAAGATTATGTTTAGGTTTAAATAACACAACTTCTGGGTTATTCAACTAAATTCCACTTCTATGTTGTAAATAAATAACATTATCCATTCCCTTTCCATTTGGATTCACTATTATGTAGCCTCAAATCATTTTATTCTATGCGATACAAGTATTAATTCTTATTTACAACAATTATTTCATCAGATATTTAAACATTATTTTTGGTTATTAGAAATTTTATTTTAAGGGTATTTTTATATTTTTTAGTGAGCTACATTAGTAGGAAATTCTTTCCCATATGATAATTATCTGTCACGACCCATCCTCAGGACCCGTTCAGTGACTACTACAAGCTCGCCTTCCATAGACCATGTAATGGCCCAGGTTTCTGGGGTCCATTACTTTGTGAAAACCTCATGTTGGGTTTTGTAGTCTAGGAATCACAGTGGTGTAGGCCTACTAATAGCCTTAGCCTACCGGTAGCAGGCCTACCAGTAGCTCGGTCTACCGGTACCTGCAGCTTACCGGTAGCTCTGCCTATTAGTAGCTCGGTCTACCGGTAACTGCAGCTACCGTTGGCTCTGTCTACAGGTAGCGCAGCCTACCAGTAGCGGAAACCTACATGTAGCTGGGTCTATCGGTAGCTCGGTCTATCGGTAGCTGCGGCCTACTGGTAGCACAACCTACCGGTTGCTGTCGCCCATTGGTAGCTCATCCTACCCGTTGCTGCAGCCTACCAGTAGCTTGGCCTACCCTTAGCTCGGCCTACCGGTCGGCTGCAGCCTACCGGTAGCCACCGGTGGCTCTGGCCTACCAGGCGGGTTCTTTCTAGTGGCGTTCCTTCTTGCGCAATGAGGGTTTTAAACCCAATATTGACTCCTTTAAGCGTATTTTAAAGCCTGGTAATGCGTGTGAATGATTTAATTAATTAATTAATTAATTAATGTGTCGGTTTAAACCACCCACCCCTTTAAGGACGTGTGGGACCACATGGCCTTCCCACGACCCCATGCCCCATGCGATTTCACGTTCTTATCTCAACCGTCCACGACCTTATAAACTAAACGGTTAGGCATGGTTTCTTCTTTCCTCGATCGTGGCTTTTCACGAACAGGTTTTGGTGCATCCGGTGAGCCGCATCGTTATCTGTAAAGTTCCACACCCGGCCTAAGCGTCGATCGTCTATAAAAAAGTAGGGAATTTCTCATTCGTCTCTCTCTTTTGTGTATCATGCGGGGTTGGTTTCCTTTTGTTTTAGTAGAATTGGATTAACCAGACATAAATAAAGATAATGAACAGATTCTATAAAGAATGAAGGGGGGCTGTGATCGTTGATGTTGTTTATATTATGATCATCTTTTTGAGTTGTGCTGGCTTACGAGTTCTGAAAATCGAGGTCGTTGGTGGTCATTGTCTGTGCATTAATGAACCCCTGGTGATGTTTTAAATTACATGTTTTGTAATTCCAAAATCCTGCTGTGAAAAGTAAATTGGTTAATCACGTATACCCGGCTGAAAAAATTGGAAGCACCAAATCAATACTTCTGTGATAACCCCCAATTAAAGCACACGAAATTGAAACCATGGATCGTGTAAAAACTTTTAAATCTGAAAATACAGGAATGACCCTGCTTTGTGTCAGTGGTAGTGGTTTTGTTGTTTCCTTTTTATGGGAAGATTGTTGGAGATGTTGGAGGGGATGGGATCCCCTGTTTTTATACTCTCGGTGGATGTGAAATTGGGAATGGGATTCCCTGTTGTTACTGATTCAGTTTTTGTGAGTTTTAAGACCGGGTGGTTACCTTGTTTATATCACGAATTGGGGTGCGATCCTCTGTTGTTGAGAACCGGGAGTGGGTGTTATGGTTGATGTTTGAATGTTTACTTTCCTGTACTTTTTCCTATGTTTACTAGTTTCCCGGTAGTGCTTGATCTTATTTAAACATTATTACTAAACATGAAAACAAGAAGGGGACAAACGAGTTTTGGTTGGTGAGAGTCGTGACTCAGACTTGAGTGATGTTGTGATCTGTAGGCTGTCTGAAGAAAATCCTAACTTTGGATGAGTGGTTTTTACCTATTTATATATACTTTTGGTTTTGTGTTTCTTATTCACACCGCACCCATGTTGAGCACTTAGTTCCGAACACACCCATTTCATGGGGTAGGGTGTTTTTCCCAACACTATTCTTAGTTGCTGGTTATTAGCTCCTTTTCTGCTCCCATTCCCGGATAGCCCTAGTATCTTTGGGCAAGCTGTGATGGCCTGAGGTCCATTATTATCCCAAGAACCTTCAGGCAGGGTACTGTGGTTGTTGGTCAGGTGTGTGCGGTAGGTGGTTTCCCAAGTGTCTTCTGGATGAGGCACAGGTGTCTTCGGGCGTGGCAACAGATCTTTTAGCCCAGGTGTCTTTGGGCGTGGTGGTGGTAGTTCTGGCCTAGGTGTTTTCATGCGTGGTTACGTGGGACTGTGGCCCAGGTGTTTGCGGGCGGGATTCGGCAGTGGGACTGCGTGTGGTTGTCGCCCAGGTGTGTGCGGGCGGGTGTGGCAGTGGGACTGCGGTGAGAATGGCAGGATTATTTTGATGCATAGGATGTCTCAATAACCAGTGGGAATGTGGCGTGCGGTACCCAAACATCGATGTGCTAATAATATATATATTACCTGGCTTGCGTTATTTGGTGAGTGTAGCTGGTGAGTGGGATGTGTGAACTCCTTGATAGTGTTGGTTGTCTTCTTCTCACGGGACTTTAGTACGTTCCCCCACTTGTGCATGAGAGTCTTTGGTTTTCCCTACTGAGTTTACTTGTATACTCACCCAACGTATATAAAACTACTTTTAGGTTTCCAGTAGGACTTCATGGATCTCACAGAACCATACTAGCACAGACCTTTTGGGCAGTTGTAGTTGCTATTTTTCTTTCTTTGGTACTTACCTTTATATTCACCTTTTGTACTTTGTGGCTTTTTGTTTTGAAACATGCATCTGGGAATGGATTACTTTTGGAATTAATTTTATTTTTAGTTTTGGTGTTGTTGGGTTCCACCATCTTATCTCCCGATCCTATAAAACAAAAATAGGTAATGCCTTCCATTTTTGTGAGATTTCTATACCCTTGGTGCTCATATCCACTCCGCGACCTATCGAAGGTGGGTCTCAGGGGTCATTATCTCTCCTTCAACATAAAGAAAGGGCCTGGAAATCTGATGACCCTTCCCTCCTTTTGGTGAAGGCGGGTCGTGAAAGAGTGGTATCAGAGTTTATGGTTGAGAGATATGATGGAGTCTGGAGTTGGGCACAGTGAGGATTGCATGGGATGGTAGGGCAACAGTGTTGGGTTACCTTGGTGTGTGAATTAGTCTAGGGAAGACTGGCTAGGACACGGGATTTTAGGGGGCCCCATGATCCGATGCAAGGACTCTGGACCTACAGAATGACCAAGTTAGGCCACACTGATTGCAGGGTAGAGACCCTAGGAAAGGTACATGGATCATAATAACTTGTGTTCTCGTGTTTTCTGGGATGTATTGGGAATTAAGAATAAATTAAAATTTTAAGAAGTTTTAAGAATGATATTCTGCACTACTTGGTCTTAGGCATTCCTTGTTCACCTTGCAGTTATGGCACCTGGAAGGTGACCACATGTGGTACAGGCGATCGAGGCCCCAGAGACTACATTGGCCGATCGGTAGAGAGCTGACCGAGAGGAGGAGGACGACCAGTAGCAGAAGAACCTTCGGGCCTTCCAACGACAGACCCTCGAGAAGTACGAGGGAAGCACCTCTGACATGAAGACGGAAGGTTGGCTCGAGGAGCTAGTGATTTCCTTCGGCCTGATTCGGGTCACGACGGAGTACTGGGTTCCTCTGGCTGTCAGCCAAATGTGGGTAGCGGTGCGTCAGTGGTGGAAGCATTACCTAGTGGAGAGGATAGAGGATGAGGTGGCATGGGCTGATTTCGAGGGGGAGTTCCGGGTGGAATTCCTATCTTCGATGATGAAGGCGGAAAAGAGACAGAAGATACTCTCCCTCCAGCAGGGGAGTATGTCCATGAGGGAGCTAGGGATCAAGTGCAAGGACCTCCTACATTTTTCACCAGACCTCTTTCCTGATGAGTAGTCTCAGGAAAGACGTTTGGAGGAGGTTCTCCGACCCTCCCTTCAGTATGCGGTTACCCCCTTTATCCTTCTGACGTACTTGGTGGTCCAGAAAAAGGCCGAAGTGGTGGAGAGGATTCATGCACTAGGAGGAGTGTCACGAGAGAGGATACAGCTAGGACCATCGAAGGGGAAGGCCATCAGCACCAGGCCTCCAGTGTCATGACCCTCCAGGTTCCGACCGGCAGGGAGTAGGCCAAAACCGTTTCAATTTCGATCCCCTTGTCCTCGCCCTTTTCCTTCGGGCCCAGGACCACGATGCTTCGTCTATGGGAGCCCTGGGCATCTCCAGAGTCAGTGCCCGGACCGGGTATAGTACAGCGGTGGCGCACATCCCCACCACCCAGCCCAACAGCAGCTTCAAGCCAGACCTTTCCACCAGCAGCAGCAGGGACAGCGAGATCCCACTCCTCCGTGGGCAGACGTAGGAGGAGGAGGCCAGCCACAGGGCACACCTCAGGGACCTCGACCGTGGCATGGCCGGGGAGGTGGCCGATAGACAAGGGGAAGGGGAGCTGGACGTGGATAGTTACACGCCGCAGTGGCAGTATTTCCAGCAGGTCCAGAGGTTGTTCAAGGTACGATCAGTTTGTATAGTACCCTTTCTTATGCCCTATTCGATACCAGATCATTGCACTCCTTTGTTGCACCCAGTCTAGCCCGTTATTTGGGTCTAGATGCCTAGATACTCCCAGTTCCCCTGGTGTTGAGCACACCAGTCGGGGGTCAGACCGACTTGTTGTTTGTTTGTTGGGGATGCAGACTGATGATAGGGCCACATTAGTCAGTTAGGGATCTTCTTCTACTAAAGATACAGCCATATGATGTCATCCTAGGCATCTACTGGCTATTCTCGGTGTGCTCCGTCATCAACTGTTTCTGAGAAACGGTCATGTTCTCAGACTTGGGCGGTCGGCGTGTTGTTTTCACCAGCGAGCGGAGCAGTCAGAAGGGCGACAGGCGAGAGGAACCCCTCCTCTCCTTACTAGCTGAGCTGTCAGTAGGGTCAGTAGATGCTGAAATTGTGGAAGTGCCAGAGATCATCCATGGATTTATGGACTTCTTCCCTGAGGAGGTGACGACTCAGCCCCCTCGACGTGAGATCAAGTTTCGGATAGACCTACAGCCTCGTGCTCATCCGATCTCAATGGATCCGTACTGGATGTCACCTTCAGAGTTGCGGGAGTCGCGGCTCCAAATTGATGATCTGATGAAGATGGGTTATGTTCACCCAAGTGCGTCACTGTGGGGAGCTCCAGTCTTGTTCACAAAGAAGGCAGATGGTGGCCTCAGGTTGTGCATAGACTACAAGAGGCTGAATTAGGTGACGATCAAGAATCGCTACCCCCTTCCGATGATAGACGATATTTTCGACCAGATGAAAGGGGCATGATAGTTCTCGAAGATCGACCTGTGGTCTGGGTATCACCAGTTGAGAATGAAGGAGGTAGACATCCCGAAGACGGTGTTCGAATGTAGGTATGGACACTTAGAGTTCATGGTTATGACAAACGGCGTTACCAATGCCCCAGCTATGTTCATGGGGCTTATGAAATCCACCTTCCCAGTGTGCATGGATCGGTTCGTGGTTGTGTTCATCGATGATATCATGATCTATTGAAGATCAGAGGGGGACCATGAAGAGCACCTAAGGATAGTTTTGGAGGTCCTCTGATAGCATCAGCTCTATGGGAAGTTGTCGAGATTCAAGTTCTGGACACAAGAAGTGCACTTCCTCAGGCACGTGGTTTCTGAGCAGGGGGTAGTGGTGGATCCGTCAAAAGTTGAGGCAGTTGTTTCTTGGGAAGCACCCAAGAATGTGGCAGAGGACCGTAGTTTCCTTGGGCTGGAAGATTACTATCAGAGGTTCATACCCAATTTCTCTTAAGTAGCATCCCCTTTGACAACTCTGACCAAGAAAGACCAGGTATTCGTGCGGAGTGAGCAGTGTGAGTCAGCCTTCATCTATCTGAAGGAGAAGTTGGTCAGTGCCCCAGTGCTGAGATTACCAGAAGATGGGGTGGCTTATGAGGTGTTCTGTGATGCTTCACGATAGGGCATGGAATGTGTGTTGATGCATTGACAAGGGGTGATCTCTTATGGGTCCAGGTAGCTATGCCCTCATGAGCATAATTACGCCACCCATGACATATGGATTGCAGCGGTCATTTTTTCGCTGAAGTTATGGCGGCACAACCTCATCGGAGAGCGCTTTGTGGTCTTCACATACCACAAAAGCTTGAGGTATATCTTCTCCCAGCGGGACTTAAACTTGCGACAGTGGATATGGGTGGAGTTCCTCTAGGATTACGACTTCGAGATCTCTTATACTGAGGGAAAGGGAAATGTAGTGGCTGATGCCTTGAGGAAGAGGATGCAAAAGGATGTGGTGCAAGAGTCGGAGGATGCCTGGAAGGTGATGGTGGAGTTGGATGCTTTACACCTAGATGCGAGACTGGATAGAGGTAGAGGCTGCCTGTATCAGATGATTGTGCAGTCTTCTCTATTCTGGCATGTAGAGGAGTCTCAGTGGAGAGACCCGGAGTGAAAAGTGATGCGTGACCGAGTTGACCAGGGAAATTATTCGGAAGGATAGACAAAGGATGGTCAGAACCGGATGATTTTCCAGGGAAGGTTGTTTATTCTGGAGGCGATGCGCGACAAGGATCTCAGTGAGTTCCACAACTCACCCCTGGCGGTACACCAAGGAGTTTCCAAGATTTACCAGGGACTGAAGAGGTAGTTTTGGTGGCACGGAGTTAAGCGAACGGAGGCAGAGTTTGTGGCCAAGTGCTTAGTGTGTCAGCAAGTGAATGTTGATCACCAAGTTCCAGGAGGGCTACTGCAGCCTCTATATGTCCCTGAGTAGAAGTGGGACGACATGTCGATTTATTTCATCATGGGACTACACAAATTCCAAGGGGGATATGATTCCATATGGGTGGTAGTGGACAAGTTGACAAAATCGGCTCACTTTCTGGCGATCAGGGAGTCGAGTGCAGTGGATTCTTTGGTGAAAAGGTATGCGGATGAGGTGGTGTGGTTGAATGGGATTCTGAAGTCTATAGTATCGGGTAGGGATGGATGATTTACCTCGCGATTCTGGAGAGAATTTCAGCATGCTTTTGGCACCCAGCTACGCCTTAGCACTGCTTTCCACCCCTAGATAGATGGACAGAGAGAGTGCACCATCCATAACTTGGAGGATATTTTACGGGCGTCTGTTCTGGACTCAGGGGGATCATGGGTGCGATACTTGCCTCTGGTAGAGTTTTCCTACAAAAATAGCTACCACTCTACCATCGGTATGACCCTGTTTAAAGCTTTGTACGGGAGGCCATGCCGTTCACCTGTGTGTTGGACCGAAGTAGGAGAGGCAGGCATTGGCCCAGAAGTGGTGAAGAGCACGCCAGAGAAGGTTAAGATCATACGAGAAAGGATGAAGGTGGCCCAGGACCGACAGAAGTTGTATGATGATACCAGGATGAGGACCCTTGGAGTTTGACATTGGATACCATGTGTTCTTGATGGTCTCCCCTCGGGGTGGGCAGTGGAGGTTCGGCAAGGGGAGTAAGCTTTCTCTTAGGTTCATCGGACCCTTCGAAGTGTTGCGGTGGGTCGGCGAAGTTGCTTATCTTCTAGTGTTACCACTACCGCTCCTGAGGATACATGATGTCTTCCATGGGTCACAGCTCCACCAGTATCTACACAACGATTCAAACGTCCTTTTAGGGGTGAGCTGGACATCGAGGATGACATGAATTTTGTGGAGAGACTAGTGATGATCGAGGATCGTAAGGGGAAGGTGCTTCGTGGGTGATCTGTTAACTTGGTTCGTGTTTTGTGGAGACATGGTGGGCTTGAAGAGTGTACGTGGGAGAGGGAATGACAGATGCGTACCTAGTAGCCAGATTTGTTTTGAGTATTGTTCTTTATTGTACATGTTGTAGTTGATCATTTTGACTTTTTACTATGTAATGTACTTGTTTTCTTCCTCTGGATGTGTGTGAAAAGCCCTAGCTATGGGGGAGGAGAGGACCTGACCCCTAATCAAGACGCATTAAGGTGGATGCGATTAATCCCATGCGGGCAAGCCAGTGCCTCCCAAAGCGGATAATATCTTCACATGGGGGAGGAGACTCCCCAACCCACATGCATGGGCATTTTGGTATGTTATGTTGCTTGGTTCTTGACAGGGAAGTGTTTTTAGTTATCATGGGTTACCTCCTAAGAGGTATCTTTCAAGGTGGTTGTTCGGACCCTCTCTTTCCATCTGGTTTGTATTGATTCTCGAGGAAGTGAATGGTTTAAGAGGTATATGATGTAATGGACCAGGTTTTTGGGGTCCATTACATTGTGAAAACCTCATGATGGGTTTTCTGGTCTGGGAATCATGGTGGTGTAGGCCTACCGGTAGCTCGGTCTACCAGTAGGCTGTCTACCGGTAGCTCGTTCTACCGATAGTTGTAGCTACCTATGGCCCTGTCTACCGGTAGCTCTGCCTACCTGTAGCGGCAGCCTACCTGTAGCTGGGTCCAATGGTAGCTACAGTCTACCGGTAGCTGCGGCCCACCGGTAGCCCAGCCTACCGGTAGCTGAGGCCCACTGGTAGCTCCGCATACCAGTAGCTGCACCCTACTGGTAGCTCGGTCTATAGGTAGCGGCAACCTAACAATAGCTCAGGCTACCGTTCGCGGCAGCCTACCGGTAGCTCGGCCTACCGGTATTGGCAGCCTACCGGTAGCTCGGCCTACCGGTAGGTTCAGCCTACTGGTCGCACGGCCTACCGGTAGCTGCAGCCTACCGGTGGCTCGGCTACCGATAGCCGTCACCAACTGGTCACCCTTAGCCACTGGTGGCTCTGGCCTACCATGCAAGATCTTTCTAGTGGTGTTAATTCTTGCGCAATTAGGGTTTTAAACCCAATTTTGACTCCTTTAACCGTTTTTTAAAGCCCGGTAACACGTGTGAATGTTTTAATAAATTAATTAATGAATTAATTCATTGTTTTAAACCATCCTACCCCTTTAATGACGTGTGGGGCTGCGTGGCCAACCCACGACCTTGTGCCTCATGCGGTTTCGCGTTCTTATCTCAACCGTTCGCGGAACTTATGAACTAAATTGTTAGGCATGGTTTCTTCCTTCCTCGATCATGGATTTTCATGAACAGATTTTGGTTCATTTGGTGAGCCGTATTATTATCTGTAAAGTTCCATGCCCAGCCTAAGCATCAATCTTCCATCAACAAGTAGATAATTTCTCCTTCGTCTCTCTCTTTTTTGTATCATGCGGGGTGGGCGTCCTTTTGTTTCAGTAGAATTGGATAAACCAGACCTAAATAATGATAACGAATGGATTCTATAAAGAACGAGGGGGGGGGGTTGTGATCGTTGATTTTGTTTATATTATGATCATCTTTCTGAGTTGTGCTAGCATACGAGTTCTGAAAATGTAGGTCGTTGGAGGTCATTGTCTGTGCATTAATGAACCCCTGGTGGTGTTTTAAATGACTTGTTTTGTAATTGTAAACTCATGTTGTGAAAAGTAAATTGGTTAATCACGTATACTTGGCTGAATAAATTGGAAGCACCAGGATCAATCCATCTATGATAACCCCCGGTTAAATAACACGAAATTGAAATCAGGGAGCGTGTAAAATCTTTTAAATCTGAAAATACAGCCACGACAATGCTTTGTGTCAGTGGTAGTGGTTTGGTTGTTTCCTTTTCACAGGCTGATTGCTGGAGATGTGGGAGGGGATGGGATCCCCTTTTTTTATACTCTCGGTGGATGTAAAATTGGGAATGGGGTTCCCTGTTGTTACGGATTCAGTTTTTGCGAGTTTTATGACCGAGTGGTTGCCTTGTTTATATCAAGAATTGGGGTGGGATCCCCTGTTGTTGAGAACCAAGTGTGGGTGTTATGGTTGATGTTTGACTGTTTACTTTCCTGGACTTATGCCTATGTTTACTAGTTGCCCATTAGTGCTTGATCTTATTTAAACATTATTACTGAACATGAAAACAAGAAGGGGACAAACGGGTTTTGGTTGGCGAGAGTCGTGAATTAGACTTAAGTGTTGTTGTGATCTGTAGGCTATCTGAAGAAAAAACTAACTTTGGGTGAGTGCTTGTTACCTATGTATATATACTTGTAGTTTTTTGTTTCTTATTCGTGACCCAACCATGTTGAGAACTTAGTTCCAAACACCCCCATTTCATGGGGAGGGTGTTTTTCCCACAAAGGACACAAGAACACCTACTCTGCTAGACCCACGTAGGATACAAGTACAAAGTCAAATACTCCCGGACCCACGTAGGATACAAAAATAGTAGTCACGTACTTCCAGACCCACAAAGGATACAAGAAAAGTTGTCATCGTCGTCGAACCCATGGAGGATTCCAGTACGGTCGTCGTCGCAGCCGAACCCACAGAGGATTTCAGTACAGTCGTCATCATCGTCGCAGTCACAACCAGCTCTAAGGTTTCCACACACAGCATGCTCGATTCTGGGAGGGTCTGCTCCATGATCAAAGGGGTTCGATACATAATCTGACATGTATTCTGGAGTTGATGTATCCCGAAGATCCGTCTCGTTAAAAGGAACTAAACGTGACAGATGATGCGTCAATCGGACGCCCGGTCTGAGAGTTATTGGTTTTTTCGTCCCAGGGGCCCAGTTGGGTTTTAAGTCAAAACTAACCTAACCATACTCCAAATGCGTCCAAAACATGAGTGGAGTAATACAAAAGAACTGTTTAACTATGATGAATACATCAAAGTCAACAACATGTCAATCGGACGCCTGAATCTAAAGTTATAAGTGTTTCTACTCTGAAGGCTCGATTGATTTCGTATTCAAACCAATCCGACCATACCCAATGTTCTCTTAAACCTTGAGTTTAATATACCTAGACAACTGTATTGATTCAAGTATCGCTACGCAACTGATGTTTCATCGATCAGAGGTTCGTAGCCCAAGATATGGGGAAATTACTAAAAACAATCTGAAGAGGGGGTCTCGGCCCGGCCCAACCCCCTGGGTCAGCCCGAATTGGGTCGACCTAACACGGGTCCGGGTCCATCCCGGTTGGGCGTGGCCTGGCCTGGTTGGGAACGGCCCAGCCCAGCTGGCACAGCCCGGCCCAGCTGGGGCTGCACGGCCCGGCGCGGGGGTCCAGCCCTGTGCTGGCGGCCCGACCCACCGCGGGCAGTCCAACTGGCCCGGCCGGTTTGGCCCGATCCGGGTGCCCGCATGCTGAGTGGACATGGAAGGGGGGGGGGGAGCCACCACCCCCTTTGAACCAAACGAAGGACCCGCGGGGGGGGGGGGGGGGTCTGCCCAGCTGCGCTAGCTGGGGGTTTAACCCCCGATTTTTCTGGATCCAGCCGGCCGTAACGACTGGCCGGTTGTGCTGCGCGGGACCAGCCGGTCCCGCCTCCTCAGTGATAGCAGCCGACTGTTCTGGACGCCATCCCCTACCCCATCACATCACCGCTCCGGCCGCGTCCTCTTTCGGCCTCAATGGCACGGCGCGACGACCCGACACTCCTTCGCCGTGGTGATATTCCTCGTTCCTGCGCGGTGTCATTGCACCGCGACTCCTTCGTCCCAAACCACAACGGTGAACATCAAAAACAGGGGAGGCGAATCAGCCGTGTTCGTGCAGTCTGACCTCCTCTGTTAAAATGATAACAGGCGGCCCAAATAACATAAAACATCGTCGACAAAGAAAAGCACAAATTTAATCCATTAAATTTGAACATTATCCCCCATCCTTGAAGTAGTTGTTGAAAGAATATTGTCGCGGGAAACGGGGTCATGGGGTAAAGCTCTGTACATGCTTGATGGAGAACGTCCGAGGTGGTGCGGCATCTCACACTGGCTGCGGAGAGGAGACGAAGGGCACGATGATCACTCCATGCGGTGATGGTGTTCTTCGTCGAGGTCTTGATGCTCTTTGCGTTCTTCAACATGGAAGACAAAATTCTTCAAGACTAGATCACTCCTCTCAAAAAATACCCACACAACGATACCACTATAATAAAATAAGGCTTTGCATTATTTTATTACTCTTGCCAACTATTTTTCAAAACTCAAAATGAATTCACCAAATTAATTAACTTGTGTTGTCCAACTAATTAGGTGTTTTATTGGCATGTATTTTAATGTGGAAGAGTTACAAAAATAATTGATAAAGGGGGGTTTAAAGGGGTGTTGGGGAAATTGAAGGCAGTGGGGGCTCATGTGGGCCCCACCCCAACTTCCTCACATCTTCCTTTCCCATTACACTAAAACCATATGTAGTTTAATAAAAATATAATTGTATAAAAACTATATTTTTATTCTTCACATTTTTAACAACTCCTCCCGAGAAAAAGAACCATCAGAAAAGGTGTTCCTAAGCAATTACCGGCGCTGCGGTTTCATCGGTGCCCTTGGATTTCGATTCTGAGCACCGCTTCAAAAGTTAGGAAACCCCGCTTGTTTGTTCACTGAACGTTCCCAAGCTAAACTTCGGAAATTGATTCCGGGCACACTGGGCCTCAGAATCCGGTTCCGTCAGAAACTGCGTACTTGTAAAATCCAAAAGAAATTAGGAAAAAAATTCTTTGAAATTTAAGGGTCTTTACATTACTCCCACCTCAGAGATTTATGTCCTCATAAAGATACATCACAAACTAGGGAAACAAATGAAGAAACTGAGGATGCATCTGAGCCTCCCGCTCCCAAGTGCTCTTCTAGAGGTTCCCATGCTGCCACCTGATGCAGACTAGAGGAATCGAACGCCCATATAGGAATCGATCCTATAGATCCTCGATCTCCACTCAGACCTAGGAAAAAGTCACACCATCATCAATTTCCATCTCCCCATGGTCGATGATATGCATCGGGTCGTGCGCTTATCTCCTCAGCTGAGATATGTGGAATACATTGTGCACTCGGTGCAACTGAGGTGGTAGAGCTAGACGATAAGCCACCTAACCTATCCGTCTGAGAATTTGGAATGGTCCGATGAAGCGCGGAGATAGCTTGCCACCTCGGCCAGATCGACATAATCCACGTCGATGTGAGACCCGTAAGAAAACGTGGTCCCCATCCTCGAACTAAAGTGGTCTCTGCATCCTGTCAGCATAAGACTTCTGTCGGCTCTGAGCTATCCTCATCCACTCCTGGATGACCCGGACCATCTCTGTCGTGGCCTGGACTATCTCTGGTTCCACTAGTGCTGACTCCCCAGGGTCTATCCTGCATAGGGGTGATCTGCAAGGTCGTCCTTACAATGCCTCGTATGGTTCCATCCTGATGGTGGTGTTGTAGTTGTTCTTGTACGTAAACTACACCAATGGGAGCTGGTCCTCCCAGCTACGACCAAAGTCGAGGACAAATGCACGGTGCATGTCCTGAAGAGTCTGAATGGTCCTCTCCATCTGACCATCCATCTGAGGGTGAAAGGCGGTGCTCAGATGTAGCTGCGTCCCGAATGCCTCCTGAAACCCCTTCCAAAGCCGGGAAGTAAAGAGAGCATCTCGATCGAAGAGGATAGACGGTGGAACACCATGAACCAGTACGATCTCCTGAACGTAGAGGCGTCCCAAGTTCTCCACTGAGCCCTTCTCTCTGAGGGGTAAGAAGTGGGCCGACTTGGTGAGTCAGTCGACAATCACCCAAATGGAGACGTGGCCTCTGGAAGTACGTGGATGTCCAGTAATGATATCCTTAGATATCCTGTCCCACTTCTACTCTGGAACCTTCAAGGGCTGTAACAAGCCTGCTGGTACCTGGTGCTCTGCCTTCACCTGCTGAGAGGTAAGGCATCGAGAAACAAACTCTGCCACAACCTTCTTCATACCCGGCCACTAGTGTTGTCGTCTAAGATCCTGGTACATCTTCGCTACCCCAGGATGTACCACTAAAGGGGAAGTGTGAAACTCCCTCATCACCTCCTCCTGTAAATTAGTTGGTACCATGGTACATCCTCTGAAAAGTATGTTGTGCTCTCTTCATATAGAGAATCCATTAGGTGAATATCTTGAAGATATCTATGCACGCCACGTCTCACAGTCAGCGTCCCCACGCAGTGCCTCTCTGACCCACTGTAGTAGTGGAGGAGTGACTATGAGTGACTGTAGAAAGGCTGCTCCATCTTTATCCACGACGGATATCTACAAACCGGATAGCTGCTCTGTCGCCTCCCCATGTAGCTGAATGCTTTTCCTCTTGCTGAGAGAATCATTTACTGTGTTCCCCTTTCTAAGAGTATAGACTATCTCAAAGTCATAGTCCTGGAGGAACTCGAGCCATCGCCGCTATCTTTCGTTCAGGTCCTTCTGCGAGAAGATGTACCTGAGACTCTGGTTGTTAGAATATACTGTAAAGTGCTCGCCCATCAGATAGTGCTGCAACATCTTCAAGGAAAAGACCACTGCTGCTAACTCCAGGTCAATGGTAGAATAGTTCTGGTCATGATGCCTCAACTGTCATGATCCATAGGATATCACTTCCCACTCTTACATCAGGACACACCCAAGTCCAGTCCCTGATGCATCACAGTAGACTACATACCCTACTCCCTCCTCTGGTAGCGTCAAAATGGGTACACTGGTCAATCTCCGTCTCAGCTCTTGGAAGCTCTGATGACATATATCTGACCACACGAAGGGTTTCCCCTTCTTCGTAAAAGGTGAAAGTGGTGCCGCAACTCTGGAGAAGTAGGTAACAAACCTCTGGTAGTATCCAGCCAGTCCTAGGAAACTCCGCACCTCCGTCAGGCTCCTGGGTGGATCCCAAGCTAGCACTGCCTCAATCTTCACCGGATCCACTGCAACTCCCGCCTCAGAGATGATTTGTCCCAAGAAGTGGAACTCATGTATCTAGAACTGACACTTCGAGGGCTTACCATAAATTTGTTTCTCTCAGATTGTGTCCAGTAAAACCCTCAAGTGGTAGGCGTGCTCCTCCTCAGTGGTCGAGTATATCAAAATGTCATCGATGAAGACCACGACAAATCGATCGAGGTAAGGCTGGAAGACCCTGTTTACGAGACTCAGGAACACTTCTGGAGTGTTGGTCATGCCGAAAGACATAACCAATAACTCATAGTGGCCATACCGACATTTTTAGGC
This sequence comes from Viscum album, assembly GCA_963277665.1. Classification (NCBI taxonomy): domain Eukaryota; kingdom Viridiplantae; phylum Streptophyta; class Magnoliopsida; order Santalales; family Viscaceae; genus Viscum; species Viscum album. The sequence goes on from OY728129.1 coordinate 801,354,435, forward strand.
CGTCTTCTACACATCCTCGTGACAAACTCTGAGCTGATGATAGCCTGACCTGAGGTCTCTCTTTGAGAACCACTCTGCTCCCATGAGCTGATCGAAGAGGTCTTCAATCATAGGGAAGAATATACTTGTTCCTCATGGTCACCTGGTTTAGGCGACGATAGTCGACACACAGTCGCAAGCTCTTGTTCGCTTTCTTGGCAAAAAAAAATCGCGGAAGCCCAGGGTGAAACACTGAGTCGGATGAATCCCTTGCCCTAAAAGTCCTCCAGCTGTACCTGTAGCTCTCAATGGTCGGTGGGAGCCATCCGATATGCTGGAGTGGATATCGGGGCTGTCCTGGGGTAAAGGTAAATATAAAATTCTACCTCTTTGCGAGGAGGTAGTCCTGGAATGTCGTCAGGAAAGACGTCCGCATACTAATCCACTACTACAGGAAAACTCGGAGTCCACACATCAACTACTCCTAGATTGGGCTAGCCAACTCATGAGTTATCATCTGTCCTCTCCTCTGCGTGAGTCCATCCTACGCTGCAAAGGCTCCCGTCTCACTGGTGAAGGTGAACCTGCTCCCATTGGTGCGGACACACCAAACCTTACGCTTAATACAGTCGATCTGATCATGGAGTGTAGATAACCAATCTATGTACAAGATGACATCGTAAGGCCACGATGCTGCTACAAGAAGATCCCAGCCAAAGCTCTCACCTCCTAGAGTATTCTCACAGTACCACCACCAGTGCTTATTCATCGAGTCTGATCCCGTAGGAGTCTCTATCCATAAGGATTGAGCTAACAGCTCCGTTGGAATCTCCGAGCTCCGATCAAGGGAATCAGAAATGAAAGAATGACTCGCTCCTGTGTCTATAAGAACTGCATCAAGGGTGGAGTAGACACAGATAGTACCTCAAATCATCTCTGGTGCGCCATGGTCATAGGCCTCCGATGCCTGAAGCTAAGCATGACTCTGCCCGCCAGCTCCCTGTGGTCGAGGTGGACCTCCTGGTGGTGGTGGTGGTGGTAAAGCCTCAAAGTGTTGCCCACCACCTGCTGCTCGGAAAGCTCCTCTTCCTCATCCGCCTACTCCCTATGGACTGCCACAGTCGACCCTCTGCCTCTGCCTAGGTGTTCCCTCAACCATTTACTGCTCGTCTACACAGCGGTTCGGGAAGTCGCGAGCCATGTGGCCCTACCCACCGCATGCGTAGAACTGTCTTCTCCTCTTAAGACTGGCTCTGCACCGTGTGCACCACACCTCTAAGCCATTGTCCTGATGTCTGGTCTACCTAGACCCCTGTGACATCCGTCGAATTCCAGCTGCAAAAGACTCTGCTATGTGCCACCCTACGGTAGGTATCACTGCCGGTGTGGGCTCAGCAATAAATCTCTCTATGAGAAGGGCTCACTCTAGTACTCCTGCCCACATCGGAATGGTGAGAGATATCATTGATGCCCTAATCTCATACCTCAGTCCCTGCTCGAAGGTCTGGGCCCAGATGAATGGGTCTCGTACCATGTCCATCGAATAGTGCGAGAGATCGGTAAATCTCGCCGAGTACTGGGATACCATCATACTGCTATGCCGCTGCTGTAGTAGCTCCTGAATGCGCACCGCATAGATGGTGGCTGGGATGAAATCTGAGTGGAAGAGGCTCCCAAAGTCTTTCCAAAGGAGAGATGCCTCGTCGTGCACCTAGAGCATCAGGCTCCACCATCTTCCTACTGCTGCGTACAGGAGACTCGCTGCAAGGATCACCAAGAGGTTAGCTAGTTTCCCCACTAACCTGAAAACTTGTACATCAGCCTCTAGTCCATCCTAGGCTGCCTGAGGGTCTGTCTCCCCGTAGAACCTGGGCAGTATCTGATGCTGAATCTCGTGCAGTGCACTAATGCGACGTGCACTCTCAACGGCTGGGTCTGGTGGCATCAATGGCTCGGTGTGTAGAGGTACCGCCGGTGCCTCCGCTGTAAAAGGGCCAGGCACCGAGGCCTCGTCGCTCGGTGGGCTGTCGTATCGTACAAAGCTCTGAACCCTATCTGGCTACCATCGTGGAGCCATCCTAAAAAGAGACAGGTGTGCCATGGTCAATACAGTATACCTGGTGAGCTGACATATAGTAATCACAAAGAAAACTTTTGAAACAAACATGCAATAAGTGTTTTCATGCACTAAGTCGGAAATCAGAAGTCAGGGTCCTGGTGTACGGATACGTCGGCCGACACACCAACACTGGACTCCCGGGACTGAAAACCACATGCAATAACCTTAACACTATTTCTTCACATAGAATAAAGATCAGAGTCCTGAGTTCTGCAGTAGAACCGATCTTCTCTGATACCAATTTGTCATGACTAGTCCTCGGGGCCCAGGCCGTGACTACCCCAAGCCCGCCTTCCATAGGTCGTGGGCTGGCGACTAGCAGCAAAGGCGTAAATCCCTATAAGAAGGGAAGACATTGCCTTTATAAAGTAAACAAACACCATAGAGTAAGAAATCTAAAGTAATCACTAAGTAAATTGGGTATAACTATAAGTGATGGAAAGTAAATGGGATAGAATACAAACCCAACTGAAAGTAATGTACAACTGAAAAGAAATTACAGAAACTGAAAAGAAAAGCAGCAACACCGAGCCGTCCACTGGAAATCCCACATGAAGGGTGGGTACAGATAGCCTCCTCATCTCCTCAGGTACAGTCGTCCGCTCCGTGTACGTCCCACCTAGTGGTCCACCTCCAAGTATCGACTTGCTCCACAGTCCTCAACCACGATCAGTGTTGTCCGTCTTCTGCATCCAACACAACGTAGTGCGGGCATAGCCCGTGTAGGGGTGATTATACGCAACTCAGTAGGGACCCTAAGACCCCCGAAGGTCTCCCAGATTCCAAAAATGATAATCCACAAAGCAAAGATACAATCACGAAGTAACAACCAACTCTACTTAGGTATATGTCCATACATATACCTAAGTCATCAATTCAAGTTTGGCTCCAACATCCGAGCCCAAGTTCGATCGAGTCCACACAGGATGGAACCATCCAATCCACACAGGATAACAAACATTCATATCGAAGACAATGATTGAAAGTCAAGACCCAGCTCACAAAGGTATACTTCTTCGTAAGATGATAGTGATGATCAGATGTAGCCATTGATTCGTCTAAGCTATCGCACCCACATAGGATACAAGACCAGCTAAGATATCGAACCCACAAATTATACACGACTAGCTACTCTTCCGGACCCACGTAGTATACATGTACAGAGTAAAATACTGTCGGACCCACGTAGGATACAAGAACAGTAGTCACATACTACCGAACCCACAAAGGATACAAGAACAATAATCATCATCGTCGAACCCACAGAGGATTACAGTATGGTCATCGTCGTTGCTGAACCCACGGAGGATTACAGTACAGTCGTCATGGTCGTCGCAGTTACAGCCAGTTCTAAGGCTCCGCACACAGCATGCTCGATTCCAGGAGGGTTTGCTCCACGAGCCAAGGGGGTCGATGCATCAGCTGCAACGTAGTCTGGAGTTGGTGTATCTCAATGTTCCGTCTCGTCAAAAGTAACTCAACACGATAGACGGAGCGTCAATCGGACGCCTAGTCTAAGAGTTATTGGATTTTTCGTCATAGGGGCCCAGTTGGTTTTTAGTCAATACCAACCCAAATATAATCCAACTACATCCAAACCTCGAGCGGAGTAATCCAAAAGATATGTATCATTAAGAGGAATCCAACAAAGTCGAAGGCACTTGAATCAGACGTCCAGAGCTCACGTTATAAGTGTTTCTGCTCTGAAGGCCCGGTTGGTTTCATGTTCGAACTAACCCGGCCGTACCCAAGGTTCTTTGAAACCTTGAGTGTAATATACCAAAACATCTGTCTTGATCCAAGGATAGCTACGCAAATGATGGTGCATCTATCGGAGGTTCGTATACCATGATATGAGAAAATGACTGAAAACAGTCCGAAGAGGGGGTTCTGGACCCAGCCCGGCCCGGCTCAACCCCCCTGGGTCGGCCCGAACCGGGGAGACCCGACCCGGGTCCGGCCTGGTTGGGTGTGGCCCAGCCCGGCTGACGCAGCCCAGCCCAACTAGTGCGGCCCGGTCCGGCGGGGGGGGGGGGGGGGGGTCCGACCCAGCGCGGGCGGTCCAACCGGCCCGACCGGTTCGGCCCGGTCCGGGCGCCCGCTTGCTGAGAGGACGTGGAAGGGGGGGGGGGAGCCGCCTTACCCTTAGAACTGAATGGAGGACCAGCACAAGGGGCGGGGGGTCCTCCCTACTACGCTGGCCGGGGGTTTAACCCCCTGTTTTTCTTGATCTGGCCGGCCGTAACGGCGGGCCGGTTGTGCCGCGCGAGACTAGCTGGTCCCGCCTCTTGAGCGTTGGCAGCCGGTAGTTTCGACCGCCCTCCCCTGATCTGTCGCGGCCTCGCTCCGGCTACGACCACTTTCGTTCTCAACGGCGCAGTGCGACGGCGCCGCGCTCTTTCGCCGCGGGGATATTCCTCGTTCTTGCGTGGTGTCATTGCTCCGCGACGCCTTCATCCCAAACTGCAACGGTGAACATCAACAAAGGGGGAGGAGGATCGTCCATGTTCGTGCGGTCCAACCTCCTCTGTTAAAATGATAACAGGCACCCCAAATAACATAAAACAACTCTAACAATGAAAATCACATATTTATGCCATTAAATTTGAACTTAAAACCCTTACCTTGAAGTAGTTGTCGAAAAAATATTATCGCGGGAAACAGCATTGCTGGGTAAAGCTCCGTATGTGCTTGACAAAGAACGTCCTAGGTGGAGAGACATCTCACATTGACTACGGAGAAAAGAAGAAGGGCACGAAGATCACTCCTTGTAGTGACGACATTCTTCGTCGAGGTCTTGGCATTCTTCGCCTTCTTCAACGTGGAAGACGATGTTTTTCAAGACTACATCCCTCCTCTCCAAAAATTCCCACACAACAAAACCACCATAATAAAATAAGGATTTTCCTTATTCTATTACTCATTCCAACTATATTTCAATACTCAAATTGAATTCACCAAATTAATTAACTTGCATTTTCCAATTAAATAGTCATTTTATTGGCATGAATTGTAATGTGGAAGATTTAAAAAATTAATTTCTATAGGGGGTTTAAAGGGGTGATGGAGAAATTGACGGAGATAGGGGCTCATGTGGGCCCCACCCCAACTTCCTCACATCATCCTTTCCCATAACAATTAAACTATTTATAGTGTAATAAAAATATAATTGTATAACAACTATATTTTTATTCTTCGCATTTTTAACAACTCCTCTTGAGAAAACGCACCATTAGAAAAGGTGTTCGTAAGAAATTACCAGTGATGCGATTTCATCGGTGCCCTTAGATTTCGATTCTGAGCATCTGTTCAAATGTTAGGAAAACCCACTCGTTTTTTTCACTGAATGTACCCGACCTAAACATCAGAAATTGATTCCGGGCACATCGGGCCTCGAAATCAGGTGTCGTCAGAAACGGCGTACTCGTAAAATCCCAAATAAGTTAAGAAAAAAAATTTCCTTGAAATTTATGGGTCTTTAAATTATAATTAATTTATTAATATATAATTATAGAGTCTCTTTATAATATATATAACAATATCCCACATTTTTTAGGTTATATGGATCACACAATTTTTTTGTTATTCTACCATTGTTTGTAACAATGTATTGGATTGTTTTGTTAGAATGGTATACCAAAAAACATAGAATTATAAGATTTATTAGGATCATGAATTTGTGTGAATTAATAATTAATGTTCTATTTTTATGTGTAAGTTCAAGAAAACATGAGTTTGTAAACTGATTTTTTGTGTTGTTGATTTTGAGAATGGGATAGAAAAAATCATGGAACTAACCATGGTTGTAATATCACAAATACAACCAATAATTAATATTATTTCAGAACTAGATGTAGCATACTCTTTGGAATATTTAATAAGAACAAGGACCCAAGAATCAAATTTTTCATATTTTTTGGCCATGCTACAAAAAAGATTCCTAGAAGTAGTTGGAAGTTTTCATCTAATTCTCCTCTAGGAGTAGAATCTGTTACACACATTATAGTACAAAAATAACCCTGATAAAAAGTTTTCAATCAATTTTTTTTCATCGATTTGATGTTTGGGGAAATGAAAACATAAAATATTAAAAATATCTTGATACATAGTTATTTTTCACCTAATGTATATCGAATTACATAAATTTCTATTCAAATTAAATCATTCTGATAATCAAGGAATACATTTTCCATAAATGTTTCTTATATTCATATAAATACCTATTTAGAGTGGTGCATGAATATAAAAACTACTCCTTTCCACTACATAAATGTTAAATTAAAATCTAATAGTTTCATTTTATCTTCTTCCAATCCATAGGTTTTTAGATTAACAAAAATATATCTAAATTCATGTGAGTTTTTTTGTGAATAATATTTTAGAAATTTGATGAAACTATGAATAAAGTCAATGAAATATTGATTCATTTTAATAAATATAATGTAAATATGGGTATTCGAAGATATTTTATTAGTTATATTTAATGGAAAAATCCAATTAATTATGTATTATATTTTAATCCATTTTGATTTTAGGTTTAAACTACTCTCTTCTTGAAATGTTAGTGGGACCATAACTAGAAAAGGGTTTATTAGGTTAGGCTATAGATTTTAAAATAATATATTTTCTCTTATTCAACCTTCATATTAATAGATCAAAACTAATATTCCATATAAATATTAAATTATATGGGCCACATATCATTGTTTAAAATTCCTTTCGTACCAAAATTCATTAAAAGAATATATGAAACCCTTCATATAAATTACCGTTATTAAAAGAGTATGTTTTTATGATTATATATTCAATATTTGTTCCTATGTAATTTAGAATAACATACCCTAAAGAAATATACTATGGATTTGGGACTAATTTCAAAACTTATGACTTTTTTGAAGAGAATATGAAAAATGGGGATTTTTTTAGTTTTCAAAAAAATGAATAAAACTAAATCAAATTAATTAAAATAAAATGAGAGATATAATTTTGGAAAAAAATTATTAATATAAATAGAATATTATATAATGTGGGAATCATAAACTATGAACTAGATTCAATTTTTTGACATTCCCTTATTCAGTTATAGATATATTATTTCATCTCTGATGTATTGTTAGAACACTCAAAGGCCTTAATGTGTGTACCTAATTCTACTTAAAAATGAAACCATGAGTTAATCCTCCTATGGAAGGGATTCAGTTCCTCAAAAACCACTATGAATGAAAAACTAATTAAATCAACACTACTGATAATAAATAATTTTCATAAGAATTTTTAATATTGAATAAAACATCATTACATTCATATATTAAACAATAAATCATACTAAAACAATAAGGTAATTAAATTCTATTATAAAAACAACAAATTTATTTTTACGAATGTAATTTAATGTGTAATTGCAACAAGATTCAATTGAAATCAATACTTTAACCTATTGTAATTGGGACTCTACTAATATCAGTACTATGGGGGTTTAGTAATACATGGATGAACCATCCTAGAACATTCTTTGCTTCATACTACCAAATTCTTATCACATGTTTCTCTCCCTAATGTTTTTTTGATCCACCTCTAAGGATAATTTCTTTTAGAATAGGGAAAATGAATTTTAAATGGATTATACTCCCATTATGTTGGAATAACTTGTTGTGATGGTTCTATGTATGTAGTGAATTCCCCTTGAAATTAATTCCAATTTAAAATGCCCTTTATCTTGGCTTTTAAATTCCTCCATGATAGTTAGTCTCGCCATCTTCTTGTTCGTATTTAATTATCATAGTTCAGTAAAGTATTTTGATATCTGAGAAAATATTAGTACATTTTAATGTTGTGTGGTGTGGATAGAACTAAAAACATGTTTCTCTTATGGTAATATATGCCCTAATTCACTTCAACCATTCATGATGAGACTAAATTTCTAATGGTATGTTCACCTATATATCAACCAAAATATTTTGGAATGAATTCCATTAGGAAATTATTCTAATCTATATGGTACAAAACAATCTTTTATCAAATTATTTATTGTATAAATTTTTAATAATGAATAATTATTTAAATTTCCTCAATTGATGAATATTATATTTTAAAAGATGAATTTCATGTTTTAGAAATAGTCCACATACACATTCCACATATACGTAGGAATTTTAATTATGTTCATCTAAAATCTCCCAATTTTGAAGGAATGAATCCTAGGTTTCAGTGAGTAGTCATGTTTAATTTTTCATATCCATTCATTTATATTAATATATTTTTAGAAATTCAAAATTATCATTTAATTCTTGAAAATTATTCATATTTGTAGCATTAATGAATCATATTCAACCATAGGATCTTGAGACGTTTCTATATTTCTTGTAGGAAATGACTCTTACACACAAATAATTATGATTCTTATGTGTACTATGAATTAATAAATTCATTAGAATTTCTCCATAGTGAAACATATAATTTTCATATTCCTCTAAAAATGAACTTAATTTGTACTAACACATAGAAAAAATATTTCCCAAAATACTCAAACTAACTCATACACATGAGAAAAAATATTTATATGCATAAGCATGTATATAACCTAAATAAAAAAACAAAAATTAATTGTATGGTGGGTAAATTAAGTAAATAATATTTAATATTCATTGAAATTTATGATTTAAACCAACTTCAATGAAATTCAAAAATATTAATAAAAATTTAAAATGATGTAAATTCACTTAATATTCCAAAATTGCAGAGATTAAATCCTTAAATTTGGAAAAATAATTGTTGTGGAAATATCTGTAATTTTGTTACCAATATATATTAATTGTAATTAATTCCTATTTTTTTGTTTTTCTATGTAAAAAAACCCATCACATGACTTTGACTACATTTATTCTCTCTATATTGTTACATATAAATTTAATAACCATTACTTATAGTTAATGTGAATGTTTGAATGATTAGAAAATATACATCCAAGTACACAAATCCAAGCAGGGATAATCCCCTATAAATCACATTATAGATATTCTATCATTAGTGTCTAGTAATGGTGTATGTGTATATACATATCCAATATCATTCCAATAACACATGTCTATGAGTAAATCAAGATATTTATCATTGACTTATTTTCATACATCAGATTATAATTTTGGGACATATGACCTCTATATGTCCCACCTATACCCATGCACCCACAAATCTCTGAATGGTAATTGATCTTATAAAACATTGAATCCGTCATTCAAACATGAAAGATCGCGATTTCAGAAACTTGTTTATCCTCAAATTTAAGTGATTTTTGTTAAATATGATGTAGTTATATGTGAATTTTTATAATATTTCATTTTCAATCCATATCCTAAATAACAATGTCTTAAACTATTGAGTGAAATTAAATGAATGATGTATTTCTCAAGTCTAAAACATAAAATACCTTTCACTCAAATCATATATATAAATAAAAGGAGGTGTTTGATGTTTTGTGAAATGAATATTTTAAAAAAGGAAAATTTAAATTGATATTCTGAGTAAAATATGGAGGGGTATCAACAATCCAAGCCAAACCTCAAATATAAAATATATATAGATTAAATATATATATTATGGATTTATATTTTATGATATGTGTTATTTCACTAATTGGTTTAGCTCAATTTTTATCCTATCATAATGATTCAAACACTCACTATAACTCTACTAATTGTTCATTATCATTACTTGATTTCTTTCATAGTTATATAAAATACATTTCTAGAGAATCAGATATTTTTCAGGTTAATTCATACATTGAGGATTGATTATCTAGATCATTCATCTTGATAACAAACTATTGATTATAATTATCCATGGAATACATTTTATCAAAAATAATATCCTATTAATGGGAAATTTATTCCCTCAAATCTCACCCTCATAAAAAGTAAATATTAATTACCTGTAGAATTAAACTAAACATTCCTTCTTTCCAATGTATTACTTCCATGATTCAATCTATTCATTGAAATTTTATATATTCAATATTTTCATGTTAAAGACATGGTAGTACAATTATCATACCACATTGAATGAATGTTTTTGGAAAAACATCACATTCAACAATCCTCTCCTCTATAACGGTTAAAGTAATCAAGGAATTTATGTTTCACCTTCTTCTTTTTCACATTACCTAATATATAGAAAAATATTTGGAGGTCAACTCAAATATTCATGAATAATAAATATCATATTCAAAGACCATAATTTTTATATGATTTTAGGTCTTGACTGTGATTTTACTCTTATATTGTACTATTGATGTTTGATTATTAGATATTGATCTTAAATTCACCATTGATTGTGTTAGTTTTTGGAAAACTTATTTGGGTATTGTGGGATATGATCATTTTTTGAAATGTACCACTACCACTACCTCTTGTTTAGATGGTATTTAACATGATACAATAGTGAATTACTTTACATTTTTCATTAGATATAAATTTTTAACACCGAGTGGTGAATGGTAAAAAACATGACTCCTCTTGTTACATCCAGCTATGATCCATGGGCTGGTTATATTTCTCTTGGTTGAAATAAATTTGGGGAAAATTATGGGGCGAAAATGGTGATGTATCAACATTTTTGTTGATTTCCTCTAGTATACCATTGAGTCTGCTAGGACCGTAATATAGGTTAACTAGAAGGTAGAATCCAACATAAAGACAGAATACTAATTAGTATAGAGTAAAGATGATTTGGAAATGGGTAGTAGATTATTGATTTTATTTCTATAAGATGACTCCATAAAATTCATGGAGGTAAGGGATGATGTAATCTCTATGATATGTGAGGGGTATTAATGAGTATTACAGGGTTCTAATACTAGTAGTATAATCCCAATGAATATTTATAAGAAAAATTCTGAAAGAGTTATTTAAAAGTGAAGAATTTATAAAAATGAGTTCAACACTCACTAAGTAATTCAATAAGATATTTATTTTAGAGTTTATTCTCTAACTAATTGTTTTGTATTTCTTCTTCCAATGGAGTTTTATATGAATGTTTTTGGGATATCATCTGGACGACCATAAGGGAGTTTCCACTAACTTCTCTAATGTAATAATTATAGTTTTAAGACCCATGATGTCAAAATTCCACGCCAATAAAAAAATCCCCCACCCTAATATGATCCCCATACATATAATACTAACGTGGATCCATTGATGATGATGGTCCAACAATTTCCATCATATAATAAGGATTAACACTAACTGATGGTCAGTGTTAAAAATCTAAAATTGATAAAAGGGAACTTCAACGCTCTCCTATTGAAATACAGAGAAATATTTGGTAGGCACGATAAATGAATTTTATTAAATGGATCATACCATTAGGATTATATACTCCATGTCATCTACTTACTATACCTCAACTAGAATCTTATGGATATAGGCCCAAATAAAATTAGTTGTCAAATTTGTGTTCAATGGGTTTAACGAATAACCAGATCTCGTAGATTTCCTATAATATTATTATACAATCATTGTGAATTTCTAGGGAGTTATTAGCCCTCTTGGAAAAATTAATTTTTATATTTTTAATTTCAAATCATGTTATGTGGTTTTTCTAATGTTCTAAAGGTGAAGCCTCACTCCAATTTTTGGAGTATTTGTTTAGTTTTATCACTTGTACTTTTTGCTACTGATTTTTTTATCTATAATATCCTCCCCTATATAGCCAATGTAATCAATTAATCCCTATCCCCCCTTTTAGAAAATATTACCTTTTTAATGGGTCACTAGTTTTTATTTGGGAACCAAATATTCCAGTTTCAGGTCCGAGTAGTAGTGAACCCACTCCCTTATCAGGTCATGAAAAAATAAATCAAAGAGCCTATTGAGGGAAGGGAGAAATTTTTCTTTATGTACTCATGGATATTTAATATCAAAATATAGTTCATTTCCATGATTTAATAATTATTCAATATTTCACTATATGGTACATGATTCAATCACTATACGAAAAAAATTATCACACTAATTTGAAGGAAGTTTAATCCAAAAATCTGAAGTCTCTAAAAATATAAGAAAAAAACATCATATTCATAAAGGAAACAAATTTTAAATTCATTAATCAATGATTACTAATTTTTATGAGATGATCCCAATTTGAACATCATTTTAAAAATTGAAATTTAAATAGTCTTTATTACCCAATGCATCTATTACCTCACTAACTTGTACCGATACCGTCCAAAATCCAATTGTGCTTTTTAAAAATTATAAAAAAATGAATTTGGTATTTACATTAGATAATGAAATTTTTAGTGGGTTAAATTCTTCAAGATCCACCCAAATTCTATTTATAAGAATCCACTTATATAAAAAGGTCCCCTCATACAATATTAATCCCATAATAAGTAGTGGGTCTTATCCAAATGTGTAACCACCATGTTTTGAGGTTTTCCTTGGGAAATATAGGTCACTATGAAAAAGGTATTTTTCCATGATTTCTAGTCTAAATCTCAAATGGGTAAGTGGTTCCCACTCAATTAAATTTTTTTAATGTCTTCCAAAGTTAATATTATATCCACACTAACTTTGTACCTATGAAAATATTCCCCTTAATTCCCTCCCTCAAGGGTTGGCCTATATATTGATGTGTAGATGGATTTATTCAACATGGTTGTTTGTATATATAAAAAATGATTCTAATCTAATATAGGGGTCTTCTCCTACGAGAAGACTAGTTGAAAGAGACTTGAAACTATCATATATATTCTATAAGATAGGTATCATTCTACATTTACATTCAACCCACAGGTTTATGGATGATTTATCTTGAAATATTTGAAATGAATCATTTACAGGATATAGTTTATCCCATGATCATTAATAATGACAATAAAACTCTATTTTTAAGATATTGATACCCTCTATACTTCATAAATTATCAAATCTTTCAATTCCCTATTAAAATTTATGAATATCTTATAGACCTGATATTCCTATGTCGCATCAGAATAGAATTCACCACTTGAGACGAACTCCAAAAATGATTTCTAGTTATGTTAACTATAGCGAAAGATACTTAAATGATATATAAGTAGTTATAAAATTATATCTCAACAACTTATTATCAACCATTGGATGTATTTTGTTTGTACTACATGATATACCTTGAATTATAATCCAATATATAGAGGCCATTAAATTTTTTATTATTAATGTATACAAGTTACTATATTGAATCATTTTGTTAGTGTGACACAATTTTATGGTGAGATGGCCATGTCATTGGTATGATAAAACCCATATAGTTGGTTGAAATAAGTCAATGGGTGTTTCCTTGGATTTTACTCTATATATACCAATAGATACAGAAATTGAACAGTAGATGGGTCATATTTTATGTGATTAATTGCCTTAACCAATAACTACTAATAGGTTGTTTAAGTGTTAAGAGTGAGTGAAGAATCTGTAGAATCCATATTTAAACCAAAATAAATAAAAAATTATGTTGATAATGAAATATTTAGTAATTTACCAAATTCATAAAAACCACATAATACCTATGAGAATTTATTCTCACATAAACCTAATGTAGTTACAAAAATACCTACAAGTTATAGAAATGATTTATGAATTTTTTTAGGTAAGGAGGGAACATATATTTAGATAAAACCAAACAATTTAAAATAGAATATAGAAACTATGTTTACTATGAAACCAAAAAGAACTATCCATGTGTGTATAACCCTAATATTTTGAAGTGTGAAGTGTCTACCTTACAGAACAGTTTCATCAAAGTGGTAGAAAACACCCTAAAAATCATTCATATATCAATATAATTTTATATTTTATCAAATATATCACAATTTAATGGGGTGGGGGTTTATAGAAATTGAATGTTTGGGCGATCCAAAAACATAAATAATGAAGAAAATTTAAAATAGTTTCCATTCGATGGAGAAAGTTTTAATGGACTCATTCATATGTGATTTTTGAAACCCCATGGAGGTATACTTGATTGGTTATTCTCTATGAGACAACTTGAAACAAATTTTAGACTTACAATGATGCTATTACCTAAATATCCCCTAAATTTCCCTATCCATTAAAGGGTTAAAAATTGGAGAGGAAGTGGAAGGGTCATATCACTTGTACAGTTTTTACATCCCTCTAAATATTTACATTACTCTCATTGGTAAACCCAGGGGGGTATGAATAAATCAAGGAGTGTGTACATTCTACATGAATACTTATCCACTTGGCATACAATATAATCACAACGCATGACCCAGTTTGGACCTTATATAGAGAATTTGTTGTCCCTCTAAAATGTATTCTGGGAAATGTAACATTACCACTATTATCCCCCTTATGACGAATAATCTGGTTTTATTAAATAATCCATTCTGTAATTATCTCTTAATTAATATCATACATTAAACCTGGTGTATAGGTTATGTTTACCATTAAAAATCATTTATGCTTATTGGTGAACTTAAAAAATTACAATATGATAATATTGATGCCTCTTCACACAAGTGTTTCCCAAAGTAGATAAAGGGATTATGTTGTTGTGTAACAATTGATAATGGAGATTTAATATCCTATATAATAGGGGTCCTATGAATATCCTCTTCCACTCATAGGTTGATTAGAAATTTTAAATATCATTGCCCCTTGATAATAAAGATAAATTATCTTCAATATTACCTGAAATAACATTTTCACCTTGGATTCCTATATGTATATTCATTAGGGATTTTATACCCTAGGATACCTTCTCAATATATTAACTTTATCATTTCCTTAATATACATACTTATTTCAATAATTATAATGAATATATTTTGTTATCATGCATTCAAGATTATTTTCATCATGGAATTGCCAATTCTAATGGACTTCTAATAGCCATGTTTTCCTAACCATGGATTGTCATTCATTATTCTAAATGTTATACTATTTTAGGGAATATTTGACCTAGTGGTCCTGCTTAGACAACCCTACTCTAAAATACATTTGTTACTATAAATATGACTTTAAAGGATTATTGATTAGTCCTTATTATCTAAACATAAATGGAAAGAAATATAGGTCATTATCATACTTTCATAAAGGTATGGAAACCATCATACATTCATAATGATTAAAAAAATATAAATAACAACCCATTTAGATCCAGACTATATGTTGTGCCTTCTTTCATGACCTAAATATTAAATCCTTTTTTTTCAATTATGATTTATATGCCTTTTAATATGAAACAAAACTTTGATATCAATATATGATGGTTTTGATTCCACCAAACTGGGATACATAAGAAGAATTTTTTGGGCCCAAGCCAAACATTATAGAACCTTAAACCGCTATTTAAACCCTTTAAATTATTATATGGTGTTAAACTCTAAAGTCGGTCTCATGCCTTCCCAGATGACAGTAAATTTTACATTAAATCTTACGATCATCTGGATTACCCAAAACTCCATTGTAATCCTTCTTCCATACTAGATGGAATTTGAATATAGGTTTTCATAAATACATTCCAAGATAACCATAAACTGTAAAATAAATCCTAATATTATTCATTGATAGCCATAAAATTCAGTATAATAACATCATGTTCATCGATATAATTATTATCTAAAATATCACTTACATCCTCTTGGATAGCTACTAAATGTAATTAAAATCTCCCTGGTCTTCATGAATGACTAAAACCAATGGAATAATCATTTTAATTTATTAAAGGAAAAAAATTGTAAATTGTTCACCTTACTATATAAAAAAAACCTCAAACATAATTCCTAATTCATTTCAGATTCTAGAAAAATATTGCAAAAAACATTGGTCTTCCTAGAAAAAACAAAACACTTCTTCCTTCCCATATGACATTGAATTATAATGTAACCCTTAATGACATCATTTTTCAATTTACTGTTTATTATAACCATTCATGGCTTTGTTTATGATGTCAAGAATCCAAATACCATTATATAAAATATTAACCTATAATACAACCACTAGTTCAAACTTTGTACATGAGAAATATTGTGCCTTAAGAATGGAATGATTGTATTCATAATGTTTCCATGTAACAGCCCAAGATTTTATAAAAAAATATTCTTTTTAATTTTATTAATGTCTTGTGTTGTACGCTACACCAAAAGGAGCTTGCACAACACGCATCCTTGTCTTGCCTTGCATTACACGCAATCGTGACCTTCCTCGATAGCGTGTGTAATACGCAATACCGAGTTTCACTAAACAACGATGTGCTATTAAAATATTATTAAAACTAGCCGTTATGAATAGTAATAACCACTTTTTAAAATTCTGTAAATCTTATTTTTCAAAATGAACTTCATTCTTGGATTCGGAGTATCGAATTTAGCCTAAGGTGAAATTTTGGTACTTTTCGGATAACTTTCATATTTTGATGAATAGTGAAAATTACTAAATTATAATTAAAAACAACTTTTTTAATCAAAATAATTAATAGTGATAAATTATTAATTTGAGTGGTTTTAAAGTATATTTAGAATATATTTTTACAATTTAATACAATGTTGGTCATTGGTTGTAATTTCACATTTAAACCAGACATAATCAAGTGTCAATCTTTTGATATATATTGTTTCCAAAAAACACGCTATTTATTTTAACAGCCGGATTTAATTATAAAATTAATTAATGCAACTTCTATGTTATGAATTTGGTAAAATAGATTTCATTTTTGAATTCAGAATATGAAATATAGCTTAGGATGAAATTTTGGCATTGTTCTGAAAAACATCAATTTTTGATGAATAGTGAAACTACTAAGTGGTAGTTAAAAAAACAGAATTTTTCATAAAACTTAATTTTGCCGCTTCTGTGAATGGAATTTCGAAAATCCGAGAGACACGGTTAATATCAAGGACTAAAATGTGGTTCAATGAGATGAAAATATTTTTTTGGTGAATAGTAACTTTTTACTTTTTTTACCGCGGTTAATAGTAAATAGGGTAACTAAGGGTAAATATGATATTAATATTACCCTAACACATGTCCTAATTCTATTGGACAAGTTTAGTTCGACCAAAAACAAACTTAGGAATAAAATATGACCATTTAGGCCAACTTGGATTAGATTAGGACATTTATTATTAATTTATTTAAAGAATGGTTAAAATAGTTAAAATCAAAGTTTAATAAGTAAATCATTTTTAATATGGGGTTATACATAAGATAAATTCGATTGTAAATATTCATTAGAAAGCTAAAAATATTTCCTACATGATGGTATTTTATTTGTAATTTTTAGACATCAAATAATTTAATTTATTTATGACACAACGATGATGCAGTAATTATCTTATTAATGAAATATTGACATAATTGATGTTATAAACACCAAAATAAATGTAATTTGAGATTTTTTATGAATTCCACTAATTTTATAGGTTACTATGATATATTAATGTTGATTTAATCAACTTGGTTCGAACATTTAATTCTGTTATTACTTTCACAAAAATCATATATCAAATAGTGTCAAAATTGACACAAAATAGTTTTTAAATCAAATATTATATTATTAATTGTTATTGTATTCCTAAAAATATAAGGTTCGGCCAAATGACTTAGATAAGGATTTATATATTAATAATAAACAATTTGGGGTTCGTTTGGCATGTTATAGTAAGTGTATTAACCATATAGTGAAAGAAAACAAAAAGACATGGTAAAGGTTAAATTATTTAACTTAGAGTTAAATCTAATTGATAAGGTTAAAATAATATCCTAAACTTGTCTAAATTCTATTGGTTGATAGGATTTCGACCCATCCCCACTTTAGCTTCGAAATAATACCCTTTGTAACCATTATAAACCGATTTTGACATTAATATAAAATAATATTTTGAGATATTCCTAAGGAGCCCCTCTCCTCCCCTATTAAAGGACACCTCCTCCCCCTCCTCCTCACACCAATTTGAGCACTCAAGCTCCGCCAAACCCTGCCAAAATCTCTTCTCCACTTCCCTAGAAACATCCTAGAGGTTCTGGTCTTCCTCAAAGACCAATTCTAGTGCCCTAAGAGGAGGTCTCAAAGAGGCACTTCAAAGAAGAGGTAATTACCGTTACCAATTCTTTCATCTTTATTTCTTCTTCCACTTCTTCTTCTTAGGTTGTTTCATTATGAAGTAATAACATCAGTATCACTCATATACTGATATGTTATTATAAGTATGAAACAACCCTATTTCACCATCTATCCATCCTACTGAAAAAAAATCACCGCGCGTGCGTACGTACGGAATACCGTCTCCACGCCGTGGTGTAATCTATTTTCCACCACCACCTTACATGGATGGGTATAATGGTGTAAAGAATAACTATACATAGTTATTACAACATCATATTGATTCTGATATATTGTATAATCCACTCCAATTCAATTCAATATTTATAGAAATGATATCATCGCTCGTGCGTACGTACGGACTACCGTCTCCACGACGCGATGAGATTCATTCTCCATGTTAACCATTTAAGAATGATTATAATGTATATATAAGAAATAATAATAAAATATATGACATTATAAAGCTACTGTATTTATGTATATATATACATATTTATGTCATCTACTTACTTCCATTTCAAGACAATAAGGAAAGAAAAACAGCGTTCATGCGTACGTACGGACTACCGTCTCCATGAACGGTGTTTTTCATTTTATTTATCTATCCATTATATATATATATATACTGAATATATAAGATATATAAATCATATTTTATATTATGGAAGTAAGTAAATCATGATATAAGTAATAATGATGTCAAGAACAACAAGTCAAAACATCTACGACAAATGAAACGATTTTACCCAAAACGCTTCTTTAACATGGAATTTACAAAAGAACGGGTAATATAATGTCATAAGTGAACCATATATGATATCATAACAATGAATATGATTCTGTAATAAGTCAATGACATTATTTAAATCATTATATAGGAGGTTCAGACACATACGAAGCAAATTGGACCTAAGGTAAGGGAAATATCACAATCTCATTTTTATCCGAGATTGTTTATTCGTAAGTATTTACTAGGGTGTATTTTATCATCCACATCCATGTTTCATCAATATGTAATATTATTTCCATCCACCTACAATTGTTTAAATCCATTTTTTTTACCCTTCGGTGAGTTTTTTGTAATATGTATGAAAGGAATCTTTTGTCGTTTTTCGTACGAGGTACTTTTTGACTTTTCCGACAAAAGTACGAAGAATGTTTTTTTTAACTTATACGGCATGAATGGATTTTTAAATCATTATTTCCAAGAAGCTTCCTTTACAAGTTTTGAAGTTTATTTTTAATCAACTTCTTTTATTTTAATGTTGTATGAAATGTTATGAAAGGAAAAATGTTTTTGAAGAAGAAAGGATATTTTCCTCAAGAATGGATTTCAAGTATTTTATCAAAATTATTTTCCATCTAAGATAATAAAAGGGTTCTGTTTTTATCCCTATTATTACATGGATTTGATTATGTTGTGATGGAAATATTTTTATGAATTCCTTTATCTTATATGAATTGATTTATGATGTCATGATGTTTCAAGAATCCCATTTTTGTTACATGTGTTATGGGATGATGTATGTTTTATGATTATGTGGAACACATAAGAAAGGATTCATTATAAGATGGGTGGGACCTATATCTCCCTCCAATGCATTGGGTAAAGATTTTATATCTCATGAGATAGACATGGCTGAAATGGTAGGTTATACCGGTTCAGTGAAACAGGACTGAAACGAGGGTTACTCGATTCAGAAAGGGACTTTGTCCACTAAGATAGTCTTGGCAATGAGTCATGACTAACAAGAAATGATTTTCCATGATTATGTGTGCATGCCACAAAGTTTCAAGTTTCATGTTATGATTATGGTGATCTCATTTTCACTTCTATGATTTGTTCCATGTTAAGATATTATGATCTCTTTTGCAGGTTATGATTTTCAAAAAGATATGATATGATTTTTATTTCTTTTGTATACCCTTACTGAGCATTTGAGCTCACCCTTTTATGTTTTCTTTTCCCCAGGATATAAATGAAGGTTTTAGGAAAAAAAAGGGAAGATCTTTATGGGAGATATTGAAGATCTTTCACCACGATTAGAAGATTACGTTCCGAGTTTCCAAAGACACTAAACTATTACGATCCTTGTGTGTGTATTTTTGTTATGTACTAAGTATTCGACAAATGTAATGTAATGTCCATGTACGTCCAGATACGGGTCTCTACAGTTGGTATCAGAGGAAAGGTTTAGTCAACCTTTGGAAACTAGGATGCGAGAACATTAGTGAGATCCCTAGAGATATTTCTTAGGTATGTCTAGGGATGTCCCTAAGGATAAGTATACGTATAGGATATAGTCCTAGAACTACGGTAATAATCTTAGAATTTAATCTAAGATGTTAGATATTGAGGGTGCTCCCCCTTTACAATGTTGTCTTCCCTAGCATGATTTCGCCTCTCACAAAATTCTTTTTGTGTTTTAGTTAATGGAGGGAACCAGAAGGAATTCGGTTAACATTGAATCCAATGGACAAATTGGTGACTATGAGCAACAAAATTGTGTGATGCCTAGAGATAAAGATATTGTGATTATGCCGAATCAGTCATCGCGATATATGATTAACAAGGTGAAATTTAGTGGTATGACTAATTCATCAAAGAAGAGGAAGATAATATATTATGCATGTTCGCATGTTGAGGAGCATAAAGAAAGGAAGATTGAGATTTCTAAAGAAGGGAAGAAGAACCTTGAAGAATACCTCAAATGGAGGGACCGATGTTATTTGTGTGGAGATAAGGGTCATAGAGTGACAGACTGTTATGGAGTTCAATGTATTATTTGTGGAGAACATGGGCATTACCCAACTCAATGCCCTGACCTAAAAAGTTACTTCTAAATCATGGAAGGACTTATTCCAGGACAATAATTGAAGAGGAAGGATTGATGTGTATATGTATTGGTATTCAAGAATAATGTTGTTGAGGTACTTTTATTGTTTATTATAATATTTTTGTATTATTGTGGTTTTCAATAATTTTAAGGTACTGGAAACCATGAAAAGTGATTCAAATATTTTGGAAAGCAGATGATATGTGCATAATGAAGGGATAAGGAGAAAATGAAATGTTTAACAGTATTCATGAGCTCATGATTGATATAAGGACTAAGTGATATCATGGTTTGAGTATATAGAATTTTGAGGATTTTAGTATGTGGAAGGTGTTAACTTTTAACTGCATTCATGTTTTCACTAAGGTATTCAAGAGAATACACGATTAAGGACTTTGAATGTTTGGAATGTGACCAACAAAACATATCTTATGATATATGGGGATCGATGATGGTGTTAAATATCTGGTAATCATTTTCACTATATTATGAGAGTCGACTGTAGTATTATGGATAAGCCTAAAAGATTGGAATGGATTATGTTGAACATAAGTTAGTATTGTTTGTTTTTTCGATATTATTGATGGGATGTTATATAGTTTTGGAAAAAGGACAACCTGCAGGACGGGTGACAGCCCATCGCTTCGGACAAGGCTGTAGGAATCGAACCCACAACCGAAGTGCGACTGGCCTTTATCGCCTACCACTGACCTACAGGAAGTCCCTGTTTAGTAGAAACTAGTTTTATTATATTAAGCAGTATGACATATGAAGTATAAGTCCATTTTAGGAACCATATATGATTAATCTCACTATAGATCGATTTATGCATATAATTTTTTCTAACCTTTTGCTTGAGACAGATGGAATGACCAGTCATTCTATCACATGATCTGCTAACACTTCACGAATAACAAATTCAACTTCATTTATTTAAGAGATGAAGTGGAAATTGTTCAAGGCACGAACAACAGTGAGATTGTACCAAAATAAAGTAAGTATTTATTCTAATTCAAATTTTCAACTTTTGGGGAAATGATCTTGAAAACCAAAAATGTTGTCCTTGTGATCTTATACCTGATGAATCAGATGGTACCTTATATCATCACAAATCTATGGATTTGTGATTACTGGCTTTTCCATAGCCATGTTCTCTACCAATCTCCATCAGAACATGATGGTTAGATTTCTCTTCCATATCCATATTTTCACCTATGTGGAAACCCAATGATTAGTTTATTTGGGTAACCGTTACGTTTCATACTTTTGTTTTTAAAGATTGGTTTTGATATTCCTTTTTACGATGTGGGTTTTTATTAAAGAAACTTTCGAATAGTAAACCATTTATAACCCCGACGAATTTCGAGGGCGAAATTCCTTTTAAGGGGGGTAGAATGTAACAGCCCAAGATTTTATAAAAAAATATTCTTTTTAATTTTATTAATGTCTTGTGTTGTACGCTACACCAAAAGGAGCTTGCACAACACGCATCCTTGTCTTGCCTTGCATTACACACAATCGTGACCTTCCTCGATAGCGTGTGTAATACGCAATACCGAGTTTCACTAAACAACGATGTGCTATTAAAATATTATTAAAACTAACCGTTATGAATAGTAATAACCACTTTTTAAAATTCTGTAAATCTTATTTTTCAAAATGAACTTCATTCTTGGATTCGGAGTATCGAATTTAGCCTAAGGTGAAATTTTGGTACTTTTCGGATAACTTTCATATTTTGATGAATAGTGAAAATTACTAAATTATAATTAAAAACAACTTTTTTAATCGAAATAATTAATAGTGATAAATTATTAATTTGAGTGGTTTTAAAGTATATTTAGAATATATTTTTACAATTTAATACAATGTAGGTCATTGGTTGTAATTTCACATTTAAACCAGACATAATCAAGTGTCAATCTTTTGATATATATTGTTTCCTAAAAACACGCTATTTATTTTAACAGCAGGATTTAATTATAAAATTAATTAATGCAACTTCTATGTTATGAATTTGGTAAAATAGATTTCATTTTTGAATTCAGAATATGAAATATAGCTTAGGATGAAATTTTGGCATTGTTCTGAAAAACATCAATTTTTGATGAATAGTGAAACTACTAAGTGGTAGTTAAAAAAACTGAATTTTTCATAAAACTTAATTTTGCCGCTTCTGTGAATGGAATTTCAAAAATCCGAGAGACACGGTTAATATCAAGGACTAAAATGTGGTTCAATGAGATGAAAATATTTTTTTGGTGAATAGTAACTTTTTACTTTTTTTACCGCGGTTAATAGTAAATAGGGTAACTAAGGGTAAATATGATATTACTATTACCCTAACACATGTCCTAATTCTATTGGACAAGTTTAATTCGACCGAAAACAAACTTAGGAATAAAATATGACCATTTAGGCCCACTTGGATTAGATTAGGACATTTATTATTAATTTATTTAAAGAAAGGTTAAAATAGTTAAAATCAAAGTTTAATAAGTAAATCATTTTTAATATGGGTTTATACATAAGATAAATTATATTGTAAATATTCATTAGAAGGCTAAAAAGATTTCCTACATGATGGTATTTTATTTGTAATTTTTAGACATCAAATAATTTAATTTATTTATGACACAACGATGATGCAGTAATTATCTTATTAATGAAATATTGACATAATTGATGTTATAAACACCAAAATAAATGTAATTTGAGATTTTTTATGAATTCCACTAATTTTATAGGTTACTATGATATATTGATGTTGATTTAATCAACTTGGTTCGAACATTTAATTCTGTTATGACTTTCACGAAAATCATATATCAAATAGTGTCAAAATTGACACAAAATAGTTTTTAAATCAAATATTATATTATTAATTGTTATTGTATTCCTAAAAATCTAAGGTTCGGCCAAATGACTTAGATAAGTATTTATATATTAATAATAAACCATTTGGGGTTCGTTTGGCATGTTATAGTAAGTTTATTAACCATATAGTGAAAGAAAACAAAAAGACATGGTAAAGGTTATATTATTTAACTTAGAGTTAAATCTAATTGATAAGGTTAAAATAATATCCTAAACTTGTCTAAATTCTATTGGTTGATAGTATTTTGACCCATCCCCACTTTAGCTTCGAAATAATACCCTTTTTAACCATTATAAACCGATTTTGACATTAATATAAAATAATATTTTGAGATATTCCTAAGGAGCCCCTCTCCTCCCCTATAAAAGGACACCTCCTCCCCCTCCTCCTCACACCAATTTGAGCACTCAAGCTCGGCCAACCCCTGCCAAAATCTCTTCTCCACTTCCCTAGAAACATCCTAGAGGTTCTGGTCTTCCTAAAAGACCAATTCTAGTGCCTTAAGAGGAGGTCTCAAAGAGGCACTTCAAAGAAGAGGTAATTACCGTTACCAATTCTTTCATCTTTATTTCTTCTTCCACTTCTTCTTCTTAGGTTGTTTCATTATGAAGTAATAACATCAGTATCACTCATATACTGATATGTTATTATAAGTATGAAACAACCCTATTTCACCATCTATCCATTCTACGGAAAAAGAAATCATCGCGCGTGCGTACGTACGGAATACCGTCTCCACGCCGTGGTGTAATCTATTTTCCACCACCACCTTACATGGATGGGTATAATGGTGTAAAGAATAACTATACATAGTTATTACAACATCATATTGATTCTGATATATTGTATAATCCACTCCAATTCAATTCAATATTTATAGAAATGATATCATCACTCGTGCGTACGTACGGACTACCGTCTCCACGACGCGATGAGATTCATTCTCCATGTTAACCATTTAAGAATGATTACAATGTATATATAAGAAATAATAATAAAATATATGACATTATAAAGCTACTGTATTTATGTATATATATACACATTTATGTCATCTACTTACTTCCATTTCAAGACAATAAGGAAAGAAAAACAGCGTTCATGCGTACGTACGGACTACCGTCTCCATGAACGGTGTTTTTCATTTTATTTATCTATCTATTATATATATATACTGAATATATAAGATATATAAATCATATTTTATATTCTGGAAGTAAGTAAATCATGATATAAGTAATAATGATGTCAAGAACAACAAGTCAAAACATCTACGACAAATGAAACGATTTTACCCAAAACGCTTCTTTAACATGGAATTTACAAAAGAACGGGTAATATAATGTCATAAGTGAACCATATATGATATCATAACAATGAATATGATTCTGTAATAAGTCAATGACATTATTTAAATCATTATACAGGAGGTTCAGACACATACGAAGCAAATTGGACCTAAGGTAAGGGAAATATCACAATCTCATTTTTATCCGAGATTGTTTATTCGTAAGTATTTAATGGGGTGTATTTTATCATCCACATCCATGTTTCATCAATATGTAATATTATTTCCATCCACCTACAATTGTTTAAATCCATTTTTTTTACCCTTCGGTGAGTTTTTTGTAATATGTATGAAAGGAATCTTTTGTCGTTTTTCGTACGAGGTACTTTTTGACTTTTCCGACAAAAGTACGAAGAATGTTTTTTTTAACTTATACGGCATGAATGGATTTTTAAATCATTATTTCCAAGAAGCTCCCTTTACAAGTTTTGAAGTTTATTTTTAATCAACTTCTTTTATTTTAATGTTGTATGACATGTTATGAAAGGAAAAATGTTTTTGAAGAAGAAAGGATATTTTCCTCAAGAATGGATTTCAAGTATTTTATCAAAATTATTTTCCATCTAAGATAATAAAAGGGTTCTGTTTTTATCCCTATTATTACATGGATTTGATTATGTTGTGATGGAAATATTTTTATGAATTCCTTTATCTTATATGATTTGATTTATGATGTCATGATGTTTCAAGAATCCCATTTTTGTTACATGTGTTATGGGATGATGTATGTTTTATGATTATGTGGCACACATAAGAAAGGATTCATTATAAGATGGGTGGGACCTATATCTCCCTCCAATGCATTGGGTAAAGATTTTATATCTAATGAGATAGACATGGCTGAAATGGTAGGTTATACTGGTTCAGTGAAACAGGACTGAAACGAGGGTTACTCGATTCAGAAAGGGACTTTGTCCACTAAGATAGTCTTGGCAATGAGTCATGACTAACAAGAAATGATTTTCCATGATTATGTGTGCATGCCACAAAGTTAAAAGTTTCATGTTATGATTATGGTGATCTCATTTTCACTTCTATGATTTGTTCCATGTTAAGATATTATGATCTCTTTTGCAGGTTATGATTTTCAAAAAGATATGATATGATTTTTATTTCTTTTGTATACCCTTACTGAGCATTTGAGCTCACCCTTTTATGTTTTCTTTTCCCCAGGATATAAATAAAGGTTTTAGGTAAAAAAAGGGAAGATCTTTATGGGAGATATTGAAGATCTTTCACCACGATTAGAAGATTACGTTCCGAGTTTCCAAAGACACTAAACTATTACGATCCTTGTGTGTGTATTTTTGTTATGTACTAAGTATTCCACAAATGTAATGTAATGTCCATGTACGTCCAGATACGGGTCTCTACATTCCATTCATTGGTATTTGAGTTATTCAACACATTTTGACACACATTTCTTCCCCAATACAGTGGAAAATTATATAAATTATCTGATATTATTACCTGTAAGAATTTTTTTGAATATGAACAAAACTTGTTAGGAAATCATAGACAACAAAATAATATACTTTATAGGATCATTTAAATTCCCATCCCCTCTATTTTATCACGTACCCACCAATAAAACCATGATCCCGTATTTTATCAAAATAAAGTGAAATAAGAGTATATGTGTGGAATATTTGGAAATAAAGAATATCAAATACCATATTAAAGCAACACTTATATGTTATTGAATACACATATCGATGATAATATCAAATATTGAAAGTAGATTTACAATTAAATAATGAAATTAAGGGGATATTTTAATTAAATTAAAGGATAAAAAGTGTTGTAATGGATTTATAAAATGTGAAATAATTTCATATAATGAAAAATTTACTTCCATTTTGAAACATTCATCAATTAAATTATTAAATTAGTTTACTTTCACTAATGGTTTTATTTTAGAAAAACGGTATTCTAAAACTAATTTTTTCCTTGGTATGAAAAATGAAAAAAATATATATCATGATTATTGATGGATTTTTTCAAAACGTTATGAAATAATAATTTCTTCTATTTTATTAAGTCAATGTTTGCTCTGAAATTTTTTTGGGATATTGTTATAGAAAATTTGATTCATTTATGTTAAATAATGGCTTTAGTCATAAAACATATTATGCATGTATTTAGGCCACTTTCCATTTAGGACATCAAATTAACTTGTTCCAAGTGGCCTAAATGCTATTAAAATGTGAACATATTTCTTACTTGAGAATCCTTGAGTTAATATATCAGACTAAAAGTGGTCACCAATGCAGAGCCAACATAACCCATGGATAGATAGAGGGGTTTTTTTTTTCTTCCATGCCATTGACCCATGTAGCTCTATAAATGGGATTTGTAAGAAGGTATAAATTATAAGGTGGATGGTTGGATGTATACTTGAAGAATTACTTAGGAGGTTCTATTATAGTGTATTTGGGTCATTAGAATTTTAGTATGTGATTGTGACTTTGGGACTCTGATCCATTTAATTCAAGTTTTCTACCGTTGGGCCTCTGGTTCATGTTAAGATTCTCTCTCAACCTTGTTAAAAGTTTTGTTTTCAATAAATAAATGTAAATACGCATGTCATTTGATTGATTCAATCCATATAATGATGATATGTTAATTAAATGAGAGGATATAAAATTAAATGGTCCTGATAAATCAAAATATTATAGTTTTTTAAAATAAAAAACTCAGTTTATTAAAAAAAACAAAGAATTGGTGTCATTCGAGATAAGAAGTGAAAGTTATAATTTTCTCAAAAAGTTCTTATTAAGGTTGTATAATTTATACTAGACTATCCAAAACAAACAAAACTAAATAGACATAAATCTATAAATTGTATGTTAAGTTGATAAATTAGTAAATATTAGTAAGTGATTATTATATAATTCAATTTTCATTACCATTTTATTTTTCGTGTCTTAACTATTCATAATATTTATTATCTAAAATGAACCAAAAAATTAAAGTATATAAATATTTATTGAAATAGATAGTGATTATTATTTTTATTTTGTTAATGTAAAACAAAATATTATTCCATTTTGTTTTTTTATAATATATAGTGGTGTATTGATGCTAATTTTATCTTAAAACGTGTAATCATGTTATTTTCATAAATAAAATTATGTGTCGAATTTAGTTTATTCAATAAAAATGTTGAATTTAATTATTCTTTTAATAAAGTAAAAATTAAATTAATGAATATATTATTATTATGTGATTAATGGATTATTTTCATTAATTGGCATTATATTCACATTTTTTATTTGTAATCATTTATTATTTATGATCATTGATTTCTTATTCTTTCATGTTCGATGATTTTTAAAACTATGAATATTGGGATTGTTTGTATTTTTTTATTTCATGTTTTGATAGAGAATTTATTGGAGAAAATATTATTCACTTAATGACCTACCGTAAAATTATTATTTGGAAAAAACAAATTTTATCAAAATATTGAAACTAACTACAATAAATATTAACTAATAAATTAATTTTAATACTAATTTAGATTAATAACCAATCATTTTTTTATGTTAAGATGATCAGTTTATAAATTTTGAGATAAAATAAGTACCCTTAGTTAATTTAATAAAATTATACACAACACTAAATCTCATATTAAAAATTGATCAAAGGGTTACATGTTAATTTTTTTTAATCTGATCAATATACGTCTGAGTATAAATTATAAATTTTTTTCAACATACTCAGCAACTAACAATTCTATTAAATCATTTATTATTAAAATTATTGGAAAAATAACTTCTACGGATATTAATTCAATGATAAGAATTAAACTTTTATATCATATATTTTGATAAGTTTCATATAAATATTTTTTAAATCCACAAAAACATAAATTAAAATTGTTAAATTTTTTTATAAAAAAATCTTCAGTCATTAAATTATGTTATGATATATATTTTTATTAAAATCACAATGTATTATGATATCATGTTATGTATTATTATATATATATATATATATATGAATCTCATTACAAGGTATATATATACTATATATATCTAATCTCAATGAAATTGAATATATAATCAATGGTATCCTTCTCTATGATTGATGTTGGGTACACAACATTCAAAAAATATTATTAATGAAGTTTTATGATTGAATTATTTGGAAAATGAACATGTTTCATCATATATAAATATTATATTTTTAATAGTTATTTTTCATTTCATTTATTTGTGAAACACACTCAATGATTGATCGATAAATATATGTTTTATAAATATTGGTAAATACGTCATTAAAATAATAAATGTGGGTTCTAATATTAATGAAATTGGATAAAATCCAATATTTTTCTTTATAAAACAATGCAATTTATTAATTTATAACTATTTTATAGTAAAAAACATGCATATTTTTCAATGTGGCTATTTTTGACATATTTCATTGTATAATATTATATCCATTTCATTATTTATTAATCCTCCTAATCTAAGAGAAAATAATCTCATGGATTTTTTAGAAGAATCAATGCCTCCACAACTGTGTCTACTTTTTGATGTCATTAAAATAGTGGAATCCTTGAAATGATACTTTTATACCAACTCAATAATTTAATAAAAATGTATTTTAAGTAGAATAATTACTGAAATAATATTTCTATAAATTGGCATCCAAATTATTTACTCACTGGAAAAAAATCTGAACGTCTACCATTTATAATTGTGGTATGATTCTCTATAGAATATGTGGTTTATTTAGTAATAGTTGTAAAACAATTGACGAATAGAATGGTCTTATTAGATGTGTGAAATCAGAGGTTTTGTAATATTATATATGTGTAGTCATATGAAGATTTAATTATTCGAAATGGTTATCTAGATGTGTCCCCCATTGACTCATTGTGAGTTTAATTCTATATTTATATTTGTTTAGATCAGAATGGGGTGAATTTCTTCTAATATATTATAGGTGGAAGAACTGCATTCTATTTCTAGTCTATTTTTCTCACTAATCATGATTGATGTTGTAACATGTTACCTATATCTCTACAATATTCATTGATTCATTTTAAAATTGAGGTTTTAAATATATTAATTAATTATATAAATATTTAAATTGAATTAGACTGACAATTTTAATCCATTTTCTATAAATATACCCACATAATTTATTTCTTTATATATGTTATTTATACATTCCTACATAGTTCCCTCATCTAGTGTTGCTCCCTCTTTAGTCATGGTACTTATTAGTTATTCAACCATGGAGAAGGATAAATCCACAAATGTTCATGGATTTTAGACTACACAAACTGGGGTTTTGGTAATGTATTCTAAAATTTATGATGATATGGACGGGGTTTCCATTGATATTGGGATCATGTATTTACTATTACTATTCTTAAAACATTTATGGGAATAAATATAACCCCTTATATAAATAGGTAATGATGATATAATTCAATTTTCTTTGATTTATTTAATTATATCTATTTAATAATTGTCATTAAAGGATGGTGATGTTGATGTCTTTATTGTAGATAGAATAAAGATTCCCAAAACACTAAAAATAAAAATTATTTACCGTGCAACTCACTATATTTGAAAATAAATAACTCCCCTTTCTATCAATTTAGATCCAAGATGGTTGTTAGGGATTCCATGGTTAATGTTATTAATAGTTTAAAGAGATTAGGATCATTGAGGACTCATAAGAAGTTATTGTAATAAATTAATGACATTCTTTGATTGATACATGTTTTAAAAAAATAGAGTCTCCCTATTTTAATTTTTTTATCTATATTATTTATTCCCATGGTCTATAATGATTCAGTTATCCTATCTCAAGATAATTTGAAAATTCATAGAGTATTTCCATATATTATATCTAACACTACTTGGGAATAGTGTGTGTTTCCTTTTACATCACTAATTACCATAGGAGATAATGTAAGAATCCAATTGTTAATGATGTTTCTTATCCCTGATATTAAACTATAAACTAATGAAAATTAAATATTTTAATATATTTGAAAGGAATGAGACATCAATTGATTTTTTAATCAATAATACCTAATAACTATATTTTGATGTTTTATTTAGTAAACCATATTTTGATTAGGCTATTAGTGATTTGATTAAAATTGAAAGATGCACGTGTGTTTCTTTTAATTAGTTGAAACTGTATTGGATTCCTAAATAGGGGTTGTTATTGAAAGAAATATATACTTTCTAGTGGTATAACCATTTATGAGTATATATAAATTCAATACTATTTTATATTTTCTTGAATATCTGTACATAAATAATACTAGTGATAACTACTCCTCATTTGGTTGAATATCGAAATAAATAATGATTCCATCAATTTTTATTTTTACTGGATATTTTTATTTTTATTTTCATTTTTTATGATTCTATTTTTTTGGTTTTATATTTTCTATTAGTACTAGTAAGTGGAAACCATACGTTGCATTATCCATTTATCTTTAATGGTTTCCAAAAAATAGAAATTTATCTTATTTCCACATCTAAAATAATAATCTATTTTTCATATTTATTTTATATTGAAAATTTGATTTCAAGACATTTTAAAAATGAATTATGTTTTTATTATTATGTTTTTGTTATAGATATATTATGTGTATTGATGTAATAAGAATGTTTCAGACATCCATGCTTGTAATTGTACCAGTAATATTTTTTGTGTTATATATTATCTTATTTATATTGTTTCACTGTAAATATTTTATACATAAATTTTGGATTTTGGATTAATTTCCCACCCAATAATTTTTTATTCATATTTTTGGATAACTATTTTATAACTCCAAATTTTCTATAAATATAAATTTTTTTCAACCATCTATTTGTGTGCATGAATATATATTTAAATAATTAATAGTGGTTTTGTTTAGATTCTTATAATATTCAGTTACTAAAACCATAAAATTTATACAATCCATACTATTACATAAATATTCTCACATTACATTTCCAACTTCACTTCAACAGATGCAGCATAATTACTACCCAAAAATTTATTTTCTCAATGATTCAAACCCATATTATTTTAGTTTTCTATAGTGAGTGTGGGAGGGAGAGGTAGTTTCATCTAGAGATTCAATGGGAATCTTCTGATAGGTTCCCATGTTAATGAATACTCTCAAACATTTATTGCCCAATAAGGATTCATACTGAGAGATACCCTTATAGGTGGGGAATGAAATAGATGTATAAAAACTCATCTATAATTTAATCACTAAATATTTATGATCACTATAACAAAAAATATATTGTTCTCATGTTATTTAGCCCACGTTTATACTCATCTTATGATCATCATATGATTTATAATCCATTTATTTTTTTGATAATTCAATTTATCAAATTTTTAAGTAACCCACTAGATATTTAATTCCAAGTTAATTATATTAAATCATGCATATAAGGTCCAAAATTTAACATCGTTAAACTATAATGAGAAATATCCAATTATATTACAATGAAAATTTATTGGATACATGATACACTTAATTAGTGGTGGTTTTTTGAATGGTCTATCTAATCCAAGGGTTACTCCATTTATAATAATTTGGGGATGGATCGCTATATTTCAAGCATAAATCCCCATTAACCATATTTTTATCACTTATCACGAAATTATGACCAATTATGACCAAAAGATATTACAAGGATAGATAAATAATTCCATAATTTCCATCAATACACTAGGTGTGGATTGGTGATATTTTTTATTATTATACATATCCTCTACCTTAATTAAATTTTCAAATTCATCATAAAATTTGTATCACATTACCTTGAAAATATCTTCTAGGGATATCCATTGGATTACTACTCATTCATTGAAAAAATATATTGATGGGTTAAAATAATATCATCCTCTCTTCTTGTTACAGTTTTATATTTGATATCTCAATCACTAGTGGATAAACGTTTAACACGCCGGCATTTTTCATGTCAGTTCTATATAACCAACTTGAAAAGCTTTAATAATCAATATATCACGTCAGTTATTTTATAACTGACATGATATATTGATCATGATCCATTTTTTTACGTTGGTTACTGTATAACCAACGTGATAATAAAATCTGGCGCGCTTTATCATATCGGTTATAAAATAAATGGCGTGATAAAGTAAAGCTAGGCGCTTTATCACGTCTATTATAAATAAACTGACATGATAAAGATAATCTCAGAAATTTATCAGGTTGGTTTCCAAAGTTACCGACATGATAAAGTTATATTTATCAAATCAGTTATTTTATAAATGACGTGATAATTTGTTTTCTACGTCGGTAATTAAATAACCGAAGTTATAAACATTGAAAAACCTATTACCACATCGGTTATTAAATAATCTATGTGATAAATGTTTTAAATGATTTATCACACCTCGTATTCAGTCATTCTGTTTTCATAGATCAAGAAACCTCCGATTCATATCTCTCGTGCAGAAAACCTAAAAATGATTATTTGATGTCGTGCCCTCTAGCCTAGTTTTTCAAACATCATTACTTCTTATTTATTATCATCAGATATATCTAGTCGACTCACAACACTCAAGTAAGCCTCACATGACTCGTTATCAGTTTTTATTTTCCAGGATGCCCAAAACTAATTTTTTGAGATGTTATTTTTCTTTATTCTTGCTGTCAGGGTAAGTTTCATAGTGTTCATTTATACCATGAAAAATTATTTTTTTGGTAAAACAAACCTATATAAGTGATATCATGAATGTTTAAGATTTTTGTGTGTTCTATCAAGTCTTTGTGCGCGTATAGGGGGTTTCCAAGGGGTTGGGGGCTATTCAAGTTGGTGGGGATGTCCGGGGGGTTGGGTGTGTTGTCTAGTAGGGTGGGGGTGTCCAGGGGGTGTCAAAGGGGGTGGGGATGGTGTCTAGGGTGGTGCATGGGTTGTCCATGGGGGTGTAGGGGATGTCAAAGGGGGTGTGGTGGTGTTTAGGAGGTGCGGGGGCTGTGCAAGGGGGTTGGGGGTGTCAAAGGGGGTGGGGGTGTCCTAGGGGTGAGGGGTCTAAGGGGGAAGTCCAAGGGGATAGGGGTGTCCAGGGGGTGGGGGTGGTGTCCATGGGGGTGAGTGGGATGTCCAAGGGGGTAGGGGTGTCCAGGGGGTGGGGGCTGTCCAGAGGGGAGGGGGATGTCCAGGGGGTGGGTGATATCCAGATGGATTGGGGCTGTCTATAGGGTTCAGGGGGCTATCCAGAGGGTTGGGGGGTCCAGGGTGTCCGTAGAGGTGGGGGTGGGGGGTAGTCCAGGGGTGTGTGTGGGGGGGGGGGGGTTATCGAAGGGGGTGGAGGATGTCCAGGGGTATACAAGGATGTGGGGCCTATCAGATGGTTTGTTGGGCTGTCCAAGAAGGGGGGGGGGTTGTCCACGGGGTTGGAGGGTTTCCAAGGGTTGTCAAAGGGGGTAGGGGTGGGGTGGTGCAAGGAGGGGTGGCGTGTATAGGGGGGTTTTCCAATTGGTGGGGGCCATCCAGAGGGTTGGGGGTTGTCCAAGGGGTTGTGGTGTCCAGAGGGTGTCCATGGGGGTGGGTGTAACGCCCCGAACCCAGTTTCTCAGAGTCGGTGCGTTATTACATAATATTGGCATTATCAAAAAAGATCGAGTAAAGAAAGACCGATTAGTTTAGTAGCTTTGTAATAACTAGATACATTCTTAAATTTTACATTACATAATAAGGTAAAAACTACTACAACAACATCTGGACTTCATATCCCCTCTTAATAACCCTGCAGGTCATTCGTGAATTGCATCTTCACATCCTGGGAAAAAGAAAACATTGAAAGGGGTGATCTCAGATTCTCATTAAGGATAACAATACAGCAGAAACTTTCATAAATAAGCATTAACATTTAAGTAAATGTATAACTAAAACAAAAGCCTTTTAAACTTAAACTTCTGCATAATATGGCCAAAATAAAATGACGTAATTCTATTTACTTATTCACATGGATATTCTACTAGTCGAATAATAACATGCAATATCACTACCCACTTTCATAATGATGGAATTCATAAATCAGATCTTTAATTTTTGTGGCAATGACTCGTGCCCAGACCTAAGGGATAACTATAACTGGAACCCAACACCGAGAGCCTCTGTAACCGGGCTCCAACCCAGAGTGCCTCTAATAACCGGACACCAACCGAGAGTTCCTCTAATAACTGGACACCAACCCAGAGTTCCTCTATTAACCAGACACCAACCCAGAGTACCACTAATAACCGGACACCAACCCGGAGTGCCTCTAATAACCGAACACCAACCCTGAGGGCTTACTTTTACCAGTCCCCAACCCGTAACATACTAGTCCAACACATTCATCTAAATAAGAGTATGAAATATAACATAAACATTCATATTAAAACTAGCATATGAAATGCCAAAAAATTAATCATAAGACATTAATGGCATAAAAATGACTCATCCATAGTCAAACATATAACAACACATTAAATACAATATGGAATATTTGTATCATAATAAATCAACTACAAACAAGTGTAAAATTTATCAATGGATGTTGACATAGATGAAATCAAAACTATTTGAGAGAAATATCTCTTTTTTCATGAAAATATTGAAAAGTCACACAATTTAGAAAAGAAGTAATTTAAGGACATTTTTTAATCAAATTATCCCATAACACATTGAAACTTTTTAAAGGAATTAACATTTTAAAAAAACATTCATGTCCATATAAATAAATCCTTAAAAACCATTTTGGAGAATGAAGATTATTGAGAATGATTTTGAAGAATAAATATTTAAAACCTTTGAAATGATGTTTTAGTAAAAATTCCCTTAAAATAATCCCTTTGAAATCCATTTCATAAAACATGGACATGGATAATAAATATGTCCCAGTAGATACTTATGTAAAAACAACCTCGAATAAAAAGTGATTGTGAAATTAACCCTTACCAATTTGGTAACTTACGAAACATACACCCCATGAAAGAGGTATCATAAAATGAATATGTAAATACACATAAATTAAAGTGTATTGCATAAAAAATGCAATTATGGGTAGTACATATACCACATAGAAGGTAATAGAGGCAATATGTCGTGAATCTCACAGGAATAAGGAGTGAGATGAAAACCCCTTACCTTTCACTTTCCTTTAGTCGAGGGTACGTTTAGCCTTCTGTATGAAGACTATAGTATGTTATTAAATTATACCAGAACCATATTAATATTTATGAAATCATACATTATTAATTTACGACTTTCTACTACCCATTTAATAATAATTTCTATTTTATATTAATATTTCGGGTAATAAATGCATTCTTTATCGTACTTGTTTTAACTTGTTACTCTTGATTATATCACATAGATCATGATATAAATACTTCTATAATATAAAACATGATTTGTTTATCATATATATTTATAATATAAAAATTTATAATAGGCGTATATATGAAATGGAAAACACCGCTTATGGAGACGGTAGTACGTACGTACGCATAAATGTTGTTTCCATTTTTACATAGTATTGAACGGAAGTAAGTGAATAAGATATATATGAGAAAATAAATACTTAAATATATAAATATATTTATATATCTCCAATAGAATTATGATGTCATATATTACATACTTATTAGTAATATATATTTTTATAATCATCGATGAATGGTGAACTTGGAAATGATTCTCATTGCGTCGTGGAGACGGTAATCCTTACGTACGCACAGAAAAAAATATCATTATGTTGATATTAATATAATGTATAATTGGATGGTATATAACATATAAAGAATCCATATCATGTTATATTTATTATTTACATCAAATAAAAATCATTATTATACCCATCCTAATAATAATGTATTGAATAAAAATTACACCACGATGTGGAGACGGTAAGCCGTACGTACGCATGTATGGTGACATGTCATTAAAAGGATGGATATAATACTGAATATGGTTGTACCATATTTATAATAACATCATAGTATATAAGGGATATTGGATTTATTATTTTATAATGGTAATAACAAAGAAAGAAGAAGGTGAAGAAGAAAGGAACTTGAAAGAGGGTGGTGAAAACATTACCTCTTCTCCGGGTTCATCCTTTTGATTTGCTAAAAAAATCTCCTTAGGTTGGCATTATGACCAAAATAAGGTCTCTAGGATGAAGTGAGGGAAGTTTAGAGGATATTTGTTCAGGGGTTGGCCGAACCAAAAGGCTTTGAAGGTGTAAAGAATTAGTTAGAACTGATGTCCTTTTATAAGATGAGTGAGGGGCACCATAGTAAAACCTAGAAATATTATTTATAATAAATTAATATTCGTTTTATAATGGCTAAAAAGATGATTTTTCAAATTATACAGTTGTTATGGGTGGAATTAATTTCAAACAATAGATTTTAGACAGTATTAGGTCAATATATTAACCATAACTTTTAGTTTTAACTCTTAGTTAATTAGTTTGACATTTACTATGTCACTTTGATTTTTATATTATATAGTAAATAAACTTACTATAAAATTATATGTGACCCCCAAGTGGACCATTAATGATAAAACAATCATTAAATAATTCCTTGGGATGAACCTTATATTTTTAAGAATATAATATCTATTAATAATATAATATTTGTTTTAAAAACTCATTTATGTCAATTTTGACACTATTCAATAATTGATTTTTGTTAAAGTATTAAAAACATTATAAATTAAAAAAAAATTCAATTACACAATAATATAATGTCATATTAACCACTAAAATTCATGGATTCCACCAAAACATTCAAATTATATTTATTTTAACATTTATAATACCAATTATTTAATTCTTTCATTAATAAAGAAAATACTACATCATTATTGTGTCATAAATAATGTTAATTATTAAATGTATAAAAATTCTAAATAAATTATCATTATGTAGGAAATCTTTTTATATTTCTAATTAATATTTATAGTCTAAAATACAACATATATATCCCTATTTAAAAATTGTTTTTCTAAAAGATATATGCTTATGTTATTTTTGTATTTATTTTAACTTATATAATATAAAGTGGCCTTATCACTTACAAGTGGATCCATTGGATCCCAAAATCTACCAAAATATTCTAATGGTCAGACATGTATCAACCAAAAAAGTTAGGACACATTTTAGGGTAATTTAGTATTATTATAATATTATTTTTTTACCATTATTTACCAGATTTACCCTTTAACCATGGTAAATAAAATATTTACCGAAGTAATTATTCAAAATTTCTAAAAATAAAAGATACCTATTTACATAATTTAGACACCATAATTACAAATATAGAATCCATTTTTCCAAATTCAAAACATATAAGTGGCCAAAATTAATTTAAAATTAATTCCCGTTGTTAAAACAAAAAGCGTATTTTTATGAGATAATAACTATCAAAAGATTGACACATGTTTATTTCCGATTTAATTGTGAAATTATGTACAATTACCAACATTGTATTAAATAGAAAAAATATACTCTAAATATTGTTTAAAACCACTGCAATTCATAATTTTTCACTATTAATTATTTCGATTAATAAAGTTGTTTTTAATTAAAATTTAGTAATTTTCACTATTAATCAAAATATAAAAGTTATCCAAAAAGTAGCAAAATTTCACCCTAGGCTAATTTCAATATTAAGAATCCAAAAATGAAGTACATTTTGAGAGAAAAAATTTATTAAATTTCAAAAATTGTGTATTACTATTCATAACAGCTAGTTTGATTGGTTTTGGTGTGTGTTAGAACTCGAAGTTGCGTACAACACACGCTACTGTATTATTCAAAGAGAAGCATACCATGGAAGCATGGGGTGTTTCAGTGGGGGTGGTTTTCAAGGGGTTGGGGGTGTCCAGGGGGTTTCAAAGGGGGTGGGGGTGGTGTCAAGGGGGGTTGGGGTGTCCAAGGGGGTGCAGGGTATGTCAAAGGGGGTGGGGGTGGTGTTCGGGGGTGCGAGGGATGTCCATGGGGGTTGGGGTGTCTAAGGGGTGGGGGTGTCTAGGGGGTGAGGGGTTTTCCAAGTGGATAGAGGTTTCCAGGGGGTGGGGGTGGTGTCTAGGGAGGTGAGTGGGCTGTCCAAGAGGGTAGGGGTGTCCAGGGGGTGGGGATGTCTAGAGGGGTGGGGGCTATCTAGGGGGTGGGTGGTGGTGTCCAAGGGGTGGGGGTGGTGTCCATGTTGGTGGAGGTGGTGTCCAAGGGGGTGGGAGGTGTTATACATGTGGGTAGGGGTATCGAGGGGGTGGGGTGGTGTCCAAGGTGGTTGGGGTGGTGTTGAGGGGGGTAGGGGGCTGTCCAGTTTCACCAGGATGTATTCTTTGTGAACTATAAGAACAAATAATCCAAGATGAATTTAAAACTTGTATATCTACCTATATTTTCATTTTAAAATCATTTTCAAGAATATTTTTTTTAAATACACATAGATTTGTTTCATATTTAAAAATTGTTTTACATTCAAATAATTGTATTTTCATGTAAAAATATATTTGTCTTATCGTAAAAATATGTATAATTTTGAAATATGTTATAGGTAATAATGAGTTGAATTTGGATTATGACACATAGAATGAGTAATGAATATGAGGAAGTAGTTGATGTCTTTTTGGAATTTGATAAACAAAATGTTCTAAGTACTGACATTTTTTCTGTCCATGCATTAAATGATTGAATATGAAGAAGTTGAAAAGTAGAGAGATAAAAGATCATCTGATTTGTCATGGTTTTAATATGAGTTACAACCCTTGGATTTGGAATGGTGAAACTAGACAGATTATCAAATCTACTGATGATGATGATTCACAAGATGGTAACTCTGATGGAATTGATGAAATGATTCGCGATATTTCAGCAAAACATATTGAGATAGAACAAATAGTTGAACGTCTATATGGTGATATTGAAAATACATTGTATCCTGGTTATACAAATTTTACAGTTCTGTCAGCATTGTTAAGATTGATTAACCTGAAGGTGAAACTTGGATGGATTGATAGAAGTTTTACAGAGCTGCTACAATTGATGAAATACATTATTCTAAATGATAATGATCTTCCAGAATCACATTATAAGG
The DNA here is from genome assembly GCA_963277665.1 of Viscum album. Taxonomy (NCBI): domain Eukaryota; kingdom Viridiplantae; phylum Streptophyta; class Magnoliopsida; order Santalales; family Viscaceae; genus Viscum; species Viscum album. Next base: position 801,394,815 of record OY728129.1, read on the forward strand.
CCAAGAAAATATTATGCCCGATGGGATTGGTATACAAGAAAATCCATGCATGTCCGAATGACTATATGATATATATTAAGGAATATGAATTTCTACCAGAGTATCCTAAATGTGGGACAATACTGTATAAGGTGAAAGAAAAATCATAGGCTAATGTAGAGATTACAAAGATCACATCCAAGGAATTTCAGTATCTACCTATAATTCATCATTTCAAACTTTAATTTTCTAATTCACATGATGAAAAAAGGTTAACGTGGCTTGCTGATGAGTGGATATGTGATGGAAAAATACATCATCCAACTGATTGTTCAGAATGGAAGAAAATTGATGAGTAGTATCCTACATTTGGAAATGAAATTAGAAATCTCATACTAAGGTTATGCATAGAACGAATGAATCCATACCAAACCCTAAGTAGCACACATAGTTTATGGCCTATTTAATTGGTAATTTACAACCTCTCTCCTGATATTTGTAGGAAGCCAAAATAAGTCATGTTGATTATAATAATCTTTGGTCCAAAGCTACCCGGCGATGATATTGACGTCTTCTTGTCTACATTGATTGATGATTTGAAACATTTATGGTAGAGTGTTATTAGGGCGTGTGAATCTTATAAAATGGAATATTTTCAACTGCATGTTGTGCTTATTTTCACCATAAATGACTTCCCAACATATAGACATTTGTCTAGATACATTGTCAAAGGATATAAATCATGTCCAATTTGCGAACAATATACATCATATTGTCAATTGAATAATGGGATAAAAATAGTGTACATGGTTCATCGAAAGGTTTTACCTATGGATAACTCTTATAGATGACTAAAAAAGGTATTCAATAGATCATAAGAATTTGATATTACTCCAAAACCATAATCCTATGATCTTTTTTTGAGAGGGAGGAAAACCTTGATGTAAAATTGGGAAAGACTCATAAATATAGTAATGATAGATATATTTGGAAGAAAATGTCTATATTTTTTGAGCTACTATATTGGAGATATCATGATCTTAAACATAATATTGATTTCAGGCATGTGGAGAAGAATATCCATGATAGTTTGATTAGAACATTATTAGATATTAAAGGAAATACAAAATATGGGTTGAAAGCTAGATTAGACTTACTATCAATGGGAATACCTTTGGAGTTAGCTCTCACTTCTAATGGAAGTCAAACATTTCTTCCCATGGCTTTTCAAACATTATTTAAGAGGGAGAAAAATATCTTTTTTCAGTGTCTTATTGAAATCAATGTGCCTCATGGTTTTTCTTCAAATGTAAAAACATTTCTCTCATTGAAGGACTTGAAGTTGATAGGTATGAAATCTCATGATTGTCACGTCATTATGCAACAACTTCTACCAGTTGCATCGAGTGGAATATTTCCCATCTGTGTCAGAAAGACTATAATAATTTTGTGTTATTTATTCAATTAAATTTGTAATAAGGTGATTGATGTGAATTCTTTGAACATTTTGGAAAAGGATGCAATTTGTATACTTTGTGAATTGGAAATGTATTTTCCTCCAATTTTTTTGATATAATGGTGCATTTAATGATTCATATGGTTTGAAAAATAAATAATTGTGGACCTATACATCTTCTTTGGATGTATCCTTTTGAAAGGAATATGAAAATATTGAAGGGTTATGTTAAGAATCCATATCGATATGAAGCCTCCATTATTGAAAAGTATATTTCTGAGGAGGTTACAGTGTTTTGTACGAGCTACTTGGCTACGACGCATCACATAGGATTGCCTCTCTCACCATTAACGAGTTATTAATGAGTGAAAGGGGATTCGTGGATTGAATGTAAAATCTGTAATACCCCAATCTTCCATGGTATGCTTCTCTTTGAATAATACAGTAGTGTGTGTTGTACGCAACATCGAGTTCTAGCACACACCACAACCAATCAAACTAACCGTTTTGAATAGAAATACCCAATATTTGGATTTTCATAAATTTTATCTTTCAAAATGGACATCATTTTTGGATTCATAATATCGAAATTATCTTAGGGTGATTTTTTTGTATTTTTCTTAAAACATTCAATTTTTGATGAATACTGAAAAAATACTCAATTATTGTTTAAAACCGAATTTTTATTTCAATAATTATTTATTTTATTTAAATTCAACTACAGTCAAAATAGATACATAATACCTATATAAGTTCAATTTAATTCATTGGAGTTATTTTAGAATAATTTTTGATATATAATGATTTTATTGAAATTTTCACCGTCTTTTACCCACCTCCTAGGAAAATTTGGAAATTCACATAAAACATAATCTTACCACATCTATGAGTGTAATTTAAAAAATCCGAGGGACATGGATAATATCTAGGAGTAAAATTTGGTGTTCAATGAGATAAAAATAATTTTTGGTGAATAATAACTCTTTACTTTTATTTACCACGGTTAAATGTAAATAGGGCAATTAAGGGTAAAAATCATATTAATATTACCCTAACACATGTCCTAATTCTATTAGACAAGTGTATCTCGACCATAAACAACCTTAGGAATAAAATATTATCATTTAGGTCCAATTGGATTAGATTAAGACATTTTTTATTATTTAATTCAAATAAGATTTAAAAGAGTTAATATCAATGATTAATTACTAAGAAAATTTTAATATAGAGTTATACATAATATAAATTCGATTATAAATATTCATTATAAAGTTAAAAATATTTAATACATAAAGTTATTTTATTTATAATTTTTAGAGATTAAATAATTTAATTTATTTATTCCACAATGGTGATGCAGTAATTACCTAATCAATGAAATATAAAAATAATTGATATTATAAATATCAAAATAAATGTCATTTGAGACTTTTTATGAATTACACTAATTTTCTAGGTTAATATTACAAATTAGGATTTTTTATATAAATTTCGTTCGAAGCAATAATGATGTTATGAAATTATCAAAAACAAAATACCCAATAGTGTCAAAATTGACATAAAAGTGTTTTAAAAAAAATATTATATTAATATTCTATTCCTAAAAATCTGAGGTTCGGCCAAAGGACTTATATAATGATAGGTGTATCATTAATGGACCCCTTCTGGGTCTCTTGGAGGTATATAGTGTGTTTATTGACTATATAATATAAAAATACAAAGAGACATGGTAAATGTCAAACTTTTTTACTAAGAGTTAAATATAACTGATAAGGTTATTATAGTGACCCAAAACTGTCTAAAATCTATTGGTTGAAATTATTTATACCCATACCCACCTTAAACTTTAAATAATACACTTTTGAGCCATTAGAAACTGAATATGAATTTATTATAAAATAATATTTCTAGATCTTCCAAAGGTGCCCCTCACCCCTCTTATAAAAGGGAACTACCCCTTCTCTCTAATTCACACCTTCAAAGCCTTTTGGCTTGGCAAAACCCTGCCCAAATATTCTATAAACTTCCCTCACTTAAACCTAGAGGCCTTAGTTTGATCATAAATCCAACCTAAGGATCCCTTTTGATCAAATAAAAATGAAGAGCCCAAAGAAGAAGTAACGTTTTCACTACCCTCTTCCAAGATCCTTTCTTATTCAACTTCTTCTTTATTTGTTATTTCCATTATAAAATAATAAATATAGTATATTCTATATACGGTGATGTTATTATAAATATTTTACAACCATATTCAGTATTGTATCCATCCTTTTAATTACATGTCACCAAACGTGCATACGTACGGCCTACCGTCTCTACGTCGTGGTGTAATTGTTATTCAATACATTATTATTTGGATGGGTAAAATAATGATGTGTAATTCATGTATATAATAAATTTAACATGATAATGATTCTGTATATATGATATAAAATCAAATTATGTATTATTTTAATATCAAGAGAATGATATTGTCGCTCGTGTGTACGTACAGATTACCATCTCCACGAACACGATGAGATTCATTCCCCATCGTACCCTTTGAAGACTAAATATTATTTTATTATTAAAAATAATTTTTATAGACATGATATCATTCTTGATATGAATATTATACATCCTATATATAACAAATATGGATCACATAACAAATAATATAAAGAAAAATGAATTCGTTGACACCCGAAACAGTGATAATTCAATGATATTAATAACAAAGCAATGTTAAAAGATCATATATGATATCATATTTATATATATTATTCTTGTAAAATTTAATAACAATTATTTGACCATTATACAGGAGGTTAACCTACACTCAACCATGGAAATGTACAAGGTAAGGGTTTATTTCACAATCTTTTTATTATCGGAGCTTGTTTATACGTAATTATCTACAGGGACCTCTTTATAATCCAAATCTAGGTTTCATAAAAATGTATTTAAAATCAGTCATAATATTTTATCGACCATGGATTAAAGTCATTTATACCCTTTTTGACTTTTTATATGATGTTTATAAAGGAATCTTTCCTTCATATTCCAAACAAGGTCCTTTTTAACCTTTTCGACAAGATTAAGGTAAGAATGTTTTTTAACTTATATGGCGGGTGCGCATATTTTATGCCATTTTAAAATCGTCGAAGAATCCCATACAAGATTATAAGAATATTTTAAAATTAAATTTTTATTTTATATGTGACTTTTAAATTATTTCAAAAAAATAGATAATTCTCTCAAATAGTTTTGATTTCATCTATGTCTACATCCTTTGATGGATTTGAAGCTTATTTGATGATTATTTATTATGATACAAAACTTCCATATTGTACTGAAGGTTTTTTGATATGTTTGAATGTGGATGTGTTATTTTTATACCACTAATGGTTTATGGATAATGTATTGACATTTCGTATGTTAGTTTAATACGAATGTATATGTTATGTTTAAACCTGTTCATATGAGGAATTAATTGGACTTAATAAGTGACGGGTGGAGCCCGATATAGCTCCTCGATGAATCGGTAAGTCTCATGAGACAATTTAGTGTCTTGGAACAAGGCCTTGACAAACTCTTATTTGTAGTCTTCCCACAAGTCCCCGACTATGTGGTTATGATAGTCTTGCATTGTGCCTTCCATCATTATGAAAGTAGTTATTGATATTACATGCGATTTTCGAGTTCTATAATATACATGTGAATAAGTAAATGGAATTACTTCATTTTATTTTTGCAATATTATTCTGAAGTTCATGTTTAAAAGTCTTTTGTTTTAGTTATACATTGCTTTAATGATTATACTTATTTATGAAAGTTTCTGTTATATTGTTATCCTTACTGGGCATTTGAGCTCACCCCTTTCTATGTTTTATTTTTCCCAATATGTGAAGAAGTAATTTATTAATGACTTTCAGGGATTGTATGAGGGTATATGAGTGTGGACTATAGAGACTATGTTTTTTTAGTTTATATTTTATGATGTAATGTACACTTTATGAATGTATCTAGTTCATCCAAGGATACTAAATTAATCGGTCTTTTGAGACTTAATCTTTTGTGATCAAACAAATGTTATTTAATAATGCACCGAATCTGGGTAACTGGGGTCAGAGCATTACTGTTGGTATCAGAGAAAGTATAGTACAATCCTTTGAAAGTAGATTTAGATAAACTCTGATTAGAGCACATAGACCTAAGACAGAATTTGAGGATTAGTATAGAAGAACTTCATAGAATTTTTATATTGTAGAGATTTTGTGAGTTTTCTGATAAATACATCCCTGTCTAGATATGAGAAGGTAGAGGCGGCTCTGTAAGAAATGTCCCTAGGGGTAAAACCCAAAAGCACTACTTTGAGCTAGACTCGAACGGGAACTGGTGCATGACAACGGGACTTGCTGTACTCTTGGTTAAGACACTCCCGGGGGATATGCATAGGCTAATTCTCATTTTCTTTTCAATACACTATGAAGGTTTTATGAGTATATACATCCTCAAAGAAAAAAGTTTTATGGTTATGGATTATATCCATAAACTATTGAATTTATTTTAAGTGTTTTAAAAGTATGGATTTTGTATTGGGATTCATAAACTAATCCAGTGTATTCCGTTGTTTAGAAATGGCGCCTAGTGGAAGAAAAGGAAATTGTATCAATGCACGCACTTTATTTAGGGATTTCCCTCCTGCTAAAGATAATTATAGTGGAGCGGTTGATACAACTGGTGCTGATCATCTAATCACCATGCTAGGACAACTCACTCAAGTTTTGAATAATAACCTTACCCATATGGGGCACACTAATCCACAGTGTTGAAGATCAATGTTAGATTGCTTCATGAGGCAACAGTCACTAACATTCAATGGGAGTACAAATCCATTAGTAGCTGAGAAATGGATAAGATCCCTAGAGAAAATATTTCAGGCTTTGGGGAGTAGTGAAAGGGAAAAACTTATCTTGGAAGTTTACCACCTCACTGGATATGTTGATCAATGGTGGTCATTATTTCAAAACACAAAGAAGATGATGAAGAATCAAATATGGAATGGAGGGAGTTCAAAGAGCTTTTGTAAGAAAAATACTTTCCTTGTGACCATCGAGCAGATATGGAATGTAAATTTAGGAGTCTAAGGAAAAAGGAGGAAGAGAATGTCTCAACGAATGAGGCTAACATTACAAGGTTAGTGAGGCTTGAATCAGATTATATATGTAACTCAAGAAGTAATATTGATCATTTCATTGATGGGTTAAAACTGTTTCTCCTTCGAGCATAAGTCTCACAATCTTTATCATCATACGAATATATTCTCTCATGTGCTATCAAGACAGAAAAGGAATTTCCCACGTCTTACAACTTTAAAGCAATTTAATAGAAGAAGAGATCTGTTGATCACTCTGGAATGGAAATAAGGGAAAGAAATGAAATATTGAATATCAATCCTACCGTAAATGTGGGAAAAAACACCCTGGTACTTGCATGAATGGAATGGGTGTCTATTTCAAGTGTGGTGAAAAAGGCCACCAAGCTCGTGATTGTAAGGGGAAGAAAGAAGCTATCTATGTTCAATGATACAACTGCAGGGAGATGGGACAATATGCAAATGAATATCCTAAGCGTTAGGGGAACTTACCTCAGAAAAGGCCAAGGGATCAAGGCCAAGCTTATGCTATCACTACTGCTGAGGTAGAAGCTCTAAAAGAAAATTAGATATTTCCAATTTGATATAAAAAGGCAGTTTGTTGTTAAAACTCTTCAAGGAAGTATCATTACAACAAAGTTCTGTGGATCCGTTCTCATTAGATCACATAAATGTTCTTTATCTATTGATCTGATCATCATACCCATGATTGAATTTGATATAATCCTTGGTATGGATTGGTTTTCGGACAATGATGTGAAGATTTATTGTAAGAAGAAGTAGATTACAATTTTTGATGATGACGACAAGGAACACCTTATATTTAGAGCAGAATCGTCACAACTTAATTCTTATCTAGATCCATCCCCATTAGCTCAACTAAATTAGATTATCAAAGAGGAATAGAATGAAATAACTCTGGGTGAGGAACAGAATTTTCAAATAGTGGATGTACCTATTTTGAATGAATATGTAGATGTGTTTTTCAAAGATTTACCTGGACATCCTCCAGAACGAGAAATTGAGTTTCCATTGATTTAATTCCTGGTTCAAGGACTATATCAAAGACCCCTTATAGAATGGCCACTATGGAATTTGTTTAACTAAAGAAACAGGTTAGGAATTCAGTAATAAGGGATTTATTCAACCTAGTGTGTCTCCATGGGGAGCCCCTATTTTTTTTTGTTAAGAAAAAAGGTGGATCTATGGGGTTATGTATCGATTACAGGGAGATAAATGCGATAAAAATAAAGAAAAAGTATCCCCTACCTCACATTGATGACTTATTTGACCAACTACATCGAGCTCAATACTTTTCAAAGATTGAACTTTGATATAGATACCATCAGTTTTGTGTGAAGAAGGATGAAATTATGAAGACAACATTTGGAACCCTATACAGGCATTACGAGTTTACAATAATGACTTTTGCGCTGACAAATGCACCCTCTATTTTCATGGATCTAATGGACTGAGTTTTCAAGGAATATCTTGATTACTTTGTAGTGGTATTTATTGATGATATCTTGGTATACTCAAAAATCTACAATGATCATGAAAATCACCTGTGCATTATATTGAAGACTCTTAGAAGACATGAATTATATGGGAAGTTTAGAAAGTGCGAATTCTGGCTTTAGGAGATTTATTTTCTTGGCCATATTGTCTCTAAGTATTAAATATTTATTGATCCTTCTAAGACCATGTTAATCCATGAATGGCCATCCCCGATGAGTATAACTGAGGTGCACAGTTTTATTGGCCTAGCAGGTTATTATCGGAATTTTGTCCATAACTTTGCCTGATTGGATAACCCCTTAATGAAGGTCACACGTAATGGGGTTAAATTTGATTGTAAAAAGGAGTGTCAAGAATGTTTTGAAGAACTGAAGATAATATTATTCAATGCTCCTATATTGACTCTACCATCGGAGAATGATGGGTTCACTATTTACAGTGATGCATCGAAGAAAGGACTTGGTTGTGTCCTTATGCAGAATGATAGGGTTATTGTCAATGAATCACGACAGCTGAAAATTAATGTGAAAAGCTATCCTACTCATGATATTGAGTTAGATGTTGTAATATTTTCTTTGAAGATATGGGGAAATTATCTCTATGGAGAAAAATGTGAGATTTATACTTATTACAAGAGTTTGAAGTATATTTTCTCACAGAAAGAACTTAACATGAGGAAAGTGTGATGGGTCGAACTACTCAAGGATTATGATTTCAGGATACACTACCACCCAGGGAAGGAAAATAAGGTGGAAGATTCTTTGAGTATAAAGGATCATCGAATTTTGAACAAGATGATAGTAGAAAAGGATCCTATATACATGGATCTAGTAAATATGGATATGGGAATCACTATAAAAGGTGAAACATCAATGCTTTTTCAAATGTTTTCCAAACCATCTTTACTAGAAAGGATAAAGCGTTCTCAGACTGATGATAAAGAGTTTCAATGGATGATTAAAGCTGTGAATGATGGGAGATTGAGTGACATTGTGTGTGAAGATAGAATTTTGAAATTTGGGAAGAGACTTTGTGTTCCCAATATACCTGATCTAAAAAGGGAATTTATGGACGATCCTTATAGTTCCAATTTCTCTATACACCCTGGGTGCACCAAAATGTATAGATATTTAAAGGAACATTTTGGGTGGGACAATATTACGATGGACTTTTTCATGGGGCTACCAAAGAATCTTAAATGGAACGATGCAATATGGGTTATTGTTGATCATCTTACCAAGTCAGCACATTTTTTTGCTATAAGAGAAGATCTACCACTGGAATTTCTAGAAAGACTATATATTAATGAAGATTTGAGACATCATGGGGTACCTATATCAATTGTTTCTGATCGTTATCCCCATTTTACATCAAGATTCTGGAAGAGTTTTCATAAGGCCTTAGATACTGAACTTTGTTTGAGCACTACCTACCACCCTCAAACAGATGGAAAATCCGAACATACTATTCAAACCTTATAAGACATGTTGAGATAATGCTCACTTGACATTCTGGGTATGTGGGGTCAATATTAACCTGTGGTGGAATTTTACAATAACAATTTCTTCCATTCAAGTATTCATATGGCACCATATGAAGCATTGTACGGAAAGATTTGTCGCACACCAACCTGTTAGAATGATGTCGGTGAGGGAAAACTAGTAGGCCCCGAACTAGTGGAGGAAACGATGGAAATGGTAAAGGTAATCCAAAACCACGTCAAAGCAGCTCAAAGTAGACATAAGATCTATTCTGATAACCGAAGGAAGGATTTTGGAATTTAAGGTAGGAGATCATGTTTTCTTGAAGGTATCTCCATGGAAGGGAGTTATACGTTTCTGTAAGAAGGGTAAATTGAGCCCCAGGTACATCAGACCTTTCTAAATTCTAGAACTAATTGGGGCTGTAGATTACTGTTTTGAAATGCCACCACATCTCTCCAAAGTTCACGATGTGTTCCACGTATCACTGTTTAGAAAATACATGCATGACCCAATGCATGTACCCACATATGAGGAATTAGAACTGGAACCTGATCTGTATTATTGTGAAGAGCCCGTCAAGATTATTTATTCAGGAGAACAAGGGATGAGGAACCAGACGACTCGTCTGATAAATGTTCTATGGAGAAACCATAAAATGGAAGAGGCAACATGGGAACCCAAGGAATATATGATTAAGAATCAAAAGAGTCTTTTCATGGGGTAATATTCTATAAATTTTGAGGATGAAATTATTTGAAGGAGGGGAGAATGTAACACCCCAACCTTCCATGATACGCTTCACTTTGAATAATACAGTAGTGTGTGTTGTACGCATCATCGATTTCTAACACACACCACAACCAATCAAACTAGCCGTTATGAATAGTAATACACACTCTTTAAAATTTTATAAATTTTATCTTTTAAAATGGACTTCATCTTTCAATTCGTAATATCGAAATTAGCAGAGGGTGAATTTTGGTATTTTTCTAAGAACATTCAATTTTTTATGAATTGTGAAAAAACACTAAGTTATAGTTTAAAACCGAATTTCTATTTAAATAATAATATATTTTATTTAAATTTAATTAAGGTCAAAATAGATACATAATACATATATAAGTTCAATGTAATTCATTGTAGTTATTTTAGAATAATTTTACATAAATGAAAATTTTATGGAACTTTTCACCGTCTTTTACCCACCTCCTAAGAGAATTTGAAAATTCACGTAAAACTTAATTTTACTGCTTCTCTGAGTGGAATTTCAAAAATCCGAGATACACGGTTAATATCAACTAGTAAAATGTCATTCAATGAGATAAAAATAATTTTTGGTGAATAGTAACTTTTTTCTTTTATTTACGATGGTTAAAAGTAAATAGGGTAATTAAGGGTAAAAATGATATTAATATTACCCTAACAGAAGTTGTAATTCTGTTGGACAAGTGTATCTAGACCAAAAAAACCTTAGGAATAAAATATTATCATTTAGGTCTACTTGGATTATATTAGGACATTTATTATTATTTCATTCAAAGAAGAGTTAAAAGAGTTAAAATCAAAGTATAATTACTAAAACATTTTTTATATAGGGTTATACATAATATAAACTAGTACCGTTCCCGTGCATATGCACAAGGCTATAATTCAATCCTTTTTTATAAAAATGTGTTAATAGTTTGAGTAGTTTATAATGGGAAATAGTTAAAAATATGTTACATTTACAGCTTCAGTGAATGAAATAATTGAATATAATTGAAAATAATTGAAAATAATTGAAAAAAAACATATATCCAAAAATATAAATGAAAAGGAATCAAAAAGGAAATAACAGGATGTGAAAAGGTACAAAAAAACATGACTTATCATTATGTATATATGATAATAGAACCCTCATTTTCACTATGGAGTTATTATAAAACATTATGTATTTGACATATCTAATAAGAAATGAAAAAATGTAAAGTGAACTATTAAACTGAGTTCATAAGAGTGAATCAGAATCTATAGCTCATTTGATATAGACATGCCTAGAACTAAATCATACTAATTTGAAATGGTATCCATACATGGTCACCCACTTCCAGTTTCCAGCTATGTTATAATAGGTTTTTGAAAACTGTTTATCGTCTTCCAGTATTTTTCAACACAATTGACAACATAAAATGAGTCACTTATGATTGTAAGGATCATGATAGAATTTAGAGAATACCTTATTAAATTAGTCACTAATGGAAGAACCTATTCATGAGTGACCAAAAGAAATAATTTATATTCTAGTTAGTCTGTTAATCCCTTAACTTCCAAAATCATGAAGTAAGAGAAAAAACTAGTGAATAATATAAATCAACAAACTTACCAATGTTTGAAATTAAAATATAGTATGGCTTATTTTAATTAATGTTTTCATTTCCATTCATAATAAATTAATGATTTGAAAAATTTTTCTGAAAAGAAAAAATGATCTGTATTAGTAATAATAAACAACTGCAATCATAAAGATGAGACGATTTAAGAATCATTATATCATGTTATTCTTTTGTAAGGGTCATGGTTGAATTTAGAGAATACCTTGGTCAATATCTGTATTTTCATCCAATATATTCATTTCATATCTAATTTCCTGGATATATAATCAGTAGGGGGAATAGATATTCACAATATCATAGTTTCTTTGAAATATCAAGATACATTATCATTAATAAAATAACTACCATAAAAAAATACACCTCATAAAATGAGTCATTATTATTTTGGATAGCTATACATCCAATTCTGTAATGAATAAGAGAAGTACTTCAAAATGAATAATCCAGTAACTCCTAGACTTGAATAATATAAGTATAGGAAACAGTGAATTTTTGAATAAATGAACTATAAGAAACTACTATCATGATTAGAATAACTACCTCAAAAATATAAACTGTAATGAATATCTTGGTTAGATAGGCTTCACAGATAAACATGAACTACTTTCATGTTGATATAACACATTTTTAAAATGAATAAAATAGTTGTAAAATGGAATTTTTGTGGCCATATACTTAGAAAGAACAGTTCACACTTGAATGTTGGTATATTAGTTACAGATTTTTTCATGATAAATAGTAACATATTGAGAAACCCTCTCTATCAAAGACATAATGAAGAATACAAGTTATAGAAAGACTAACTAACTCGAGGAAAATATTATGAAACAGAGTTGTAAAAATTAGTCAATGTGCAGTATCAACAGTAAGAAAGTTATTTTAGATCCAATAAATGGATATTCTTCAACATCAGACTAATATTGAATGCATAGAAAGAATTATACCCTTTTCATTCTCCACTTGGACCATCAAATTCTACATCATAACTTCATTGAAGAAACAAAAATTAATTTATATAGAAGAGTATTAGTCAAACATTACACTCCATCTACATCATCTATAGAGTCAAGTAAAGGAGCTTATTTAGAGGTCATTTTTGATAAAAAAACACCTGAAATAAAATTCACAAACATATAATGAAATTTCTTACATAATTTAATATATATATATATATATACAAAGTAACCATTATAAAAAGACCATGTTTCAATATTCAAGGATTTTTCATCTTTGAAGTTCAAATAAGAATGAAACTTTATACCTTTAAGCAGGCAATGATTCCAGGAATCTCATACCTACATCCCAGCTAGTGCTGATTTTTGAAGCCTTTTTTACTTCAGTGTGTCGAGTTTTTTTGGTGATTTAGGACAATAAAAAAATCTCCTATGGAAAAAATGAGAATAATTATCCTTGGAATATGGAATAAACCTGAATAAACCACAGTGGCTGATGAATACATCACCTTTTAAAACATCCATTGATCAAATTAAAAACCTTGTCCACTGCTAAAACATAGCATATGATCCATTTTTCAAAAACATATACCACTAGTGATATATAGCCTAGATACCCATTTTTCAAAAACATGTATCATAAGTGATACATAGTAAAATTAAACTAATAAGTGACACATAATAAAATGATCGACTACTTTAAAATGTCATTGCATGTCTGTTGAATGATGTTTTATTCCTCCAAAATCAAGTTATTGAAAACTCTATCACATTATATGTAGGACCGAAATCCTACATTAATATTGACTATATGGAATATATTGAAAGCATAAATTAGTGGTACAGATTATAGCAATAAAAGTGTACAACAAATATGCACATAGTTAAGAGAGCAGAAACAACAAAGATAATTTCATTATATCATTGTACCGAATATTAACCCCTAATATCTTCCAACATACTCAAGAATTTCATTGGATAACAGTTGAAAAAATTATAAATTTAATGTTTAAAAATAAGGGTATGTAATAATAAAATATGACTAACAGTTTAGGATGGGAATGTCATATTTATCCCTGCACATAATAAATGAAGGAAATCGTTATTAAAATGGTCCACCATTGGGAGGAAAAGAATACGTAATTTTCACATGATCCATGTAAATATCCCTACCTTCCAATGGTGAAACATTGGGAGTAAAAGAATATGTAATTTTCACATTATTCATTAAAATATTTGATTTACTCTATACTTATAAAATTAATGCTTTGTATGGTAGAGTGATATGTCTCTAAAAGAACTGGAGTATAGAAGTATAGTAGAGTGATATGTCTCTAAAATAAATGGTGTATATGAACCTAATTACACGAAGATCAAGAGTGGGCTATTCCTGTTAGTACAAGTTCATTGGTCATAATGCATTACATTCAAGTATATCTCTCATACTTCATGGAAGCTAAAAGATAAATAACAGGATAAGGATAAAAAAAAACTAAGAAACAAATATCACTATTTGTTATATTCCAACTCAAAGAACATAATCAATTAACAGATTTGAAAACAATGATAAAACTAATGAACTGCATCCAAAAACAACAACAATGGAAAATTTCATCTAAAAAATTACATTATTTATGAATAAATTTTATCATAAATGGTGGATGAAAAAAAGATGATGTTCACATTAGATTAAAAAATGTTTCAAAAGTTACAATTCTAGGGAAGAATCAAAGTTTAATAGAGAAGGGATAGCTCAGAACAAATTCATAGGTAGAATATGCAAGGTACGACTACAAGAATACTAAACCAATAATGTCTATGGAATGTGATCGTCCTTCAATTTTCATCTGTATGCTCAAAAACAATTCTTCGATATCGCCGTAAGATCTTCCAGTTTTTCCCCACTCTGGATGATGTATGTGGGGCATTTTAAATCCACATCATCTTCCTCATATGACCCTGCAACGAAAAACATCAATATAGAACACAATGAAAATCGACTTAAATTTGATATAGATGGATACCAAAACTTTTTAGCATTGGTGAGCTTGGAATCACAGCCTCTGGTGATTCTAGTTCTAGTTCAGCCCTCCTGGATAATGTCAGATCTTGGTTTGCTTTGGCTCTTGGTTACAAACCCCTATTCATCAGGTATGGGTCGCATTGACCCTTCTGATCGTCAATTACAATGAAAACTAGTCCCATCTTTTGTCGATTAGAGAGCGATCTCGGTTGAAATCAACAGGAAAAGAATCATCAATGATGGTACCTATTTTGTATATCAATCATATTCTTCAAATTAGAACTGTATCTTGGATGCGGCATGATCTTTGGGTTCGTCAGCCTAAACATCGACCGCAGACTGATGATTGTTGTGGAGGTAGAGGGGGATGACTGTGAAGGTGCAAAACCTAGGTCTAGAGGAAGGAACCACGAGCAGTGGTATATGATAGAAACATCAAACCATAGGAGAAGGAAGTAGAACTCTATAATGGGAGGGATAGGTATTGGATCTATAGATAGCGGTGATTCATGTATCATAACTTATACATTACATATTATTTTTTGTTGAATGTACATATAAAATATTGAAATAAATGCTCAATAAACTACAATGTGTACAATTCATATAAAATATATATTCCAAACTAAAAAGATAACATAAAAACAGTTTGAATAAATAATGGTATACCCGAATGTTTCGGACTACGTGTACCAAAAAAAATCGTTATTGCTTTTATTCCAAAAAATAGACACATACATTAAAACAACTGAATCATCTCACAGAAAAATATTCAATTACTAATTAATTTAAAACATATTCAGTGAATGCTTCATTTAATACTTAATCATATTTAAAAAACAATTTTCTTAGATTTCACTTACATTAAAAAAACTGAAACACATAACTTAATGATTTTTCATCATTATAAAAGAAGCAGTCAGGGAATGACGCACCTATGCAGCCCCCTGCACAACAATGGATTCCTCTTCATCCAACTTCTTACAATCCAAAATGTTTTCATGTTGAAATTCATTTCCAGCAGTATGAAATCAAGAGGTCAAAAATTGAGAGGAATAAAATGAATTGAAGGCTGTTTAATCATTTAATGTAGTGAAAGATAGAGGAATATCACGGGGATCTCATTATATCCCTACCTTCATATGTTCCGGCTCTGTATAAATTAACATGATTTAGAAGCTCTATTAAAAACATATGAGCACTAAAAGAACACAAAATCAATCAAATTAATATCATATAGTGAACCAATTTTATATCATACTATAGGTAGGAAACAATATCCAATCAATAGAAAATTTGTGTGCTTTAATTCTTGCCAGTTAGCAAGGATTAGTTTGGAATGTCCGGTAAAAAAACCACAATGTACATGCATCAGAAAAGAAGCAGTAAGAATTTAAAAATAATTAATACAAAATTGGAATTCTAAATCTCCTTATATGCTAGAATATGTTTGAAGCATTATGTAGTGGTTCATGTATCTTAACTTATACATGCTCTAAAAAGTGATTCATATATCATAACTTATACATTGCATAATGTTTTATGTTGCATGTACATATAAACTAAAAAATGCTCAATAAACTAGAATGTGTATAGGTCATATAATGTAGATATTCCAAACTAAAAAACTACCAAAAAATATAGTTTGGACTAAATAATGGTATACTCTATTGTTTCATACTATGTGCAATAAAAAACAATCATTCTTTCTTTTAATCCAAAAAATAGACTCATACCATAAAACAACTGAAACATTTAGTTGACACATATTCACTGACTACATCATTTAAAACATATTCAATGAATGCTTCATTTAATACTGACTCATAATTAAAAAAAAATCAATTTTCTTATTTTTCACTTACATTAATAAAACGGAAACACATAGCTTGATGATTTTTCATCATTATAAATGAATCAGTCAGAGAATGATGCACCTATGCATACCCCTGCACAACACTGGAATCCTCTTCATGATGCTTCTTCCATTCAGAAATGTTTAAATATTGACATGCATTTTCAGAAGTATGAAATCAAGAGGTCAAAAATTGAGAGGAATAAAATGAATTGGAGTTCATTAATCATTTAAGGAATTGAAAGTTAGAGGAATATCGTGAGGATCTCATTCTATGCGTACCTTCAGATGCTCTAGCTCCATATAAATACACATGCTTCAGCAGCTCTATTATAAACATCTGAGCACTGAAAGAACACAAAATCAGTCAAAATAATATCACATAGTGATCCAATTTTATATCAGAATATAGGTAGGACACTATATCCAATCAATAGTCACTTTTTCTGTTTTAATTATTTCCAGTTATCAAGAGTTAGTTTGGATGTTCCTGCAAAAAAACCTCAATGTACAAGCATCAGATAAGATAAAAACTTCATTTTTACCTTATTTCTCATAAAAGAAGAAAAGTGAAATAAATATAAAAAAATGTAGATTTCATAGTAGGTTGTGGGTGAAGAAATTACTATAGTTGTTGTAGGGGTAGGGGTAACAATAATTCATATTTAAAGTTTACCATAGCTAGAGGAAATTAAAATCACTAGCCCAAGGTGGTTTTTCAGTGTAGATAGTGGGAGCAGGAGCCAATGTAGGAAGATACAACATAAGAATTAGGAGGTGGGGAACATGAAGCTGGAGGATCCATAGCCATAGGAGACAGAGCTGGAGGTGGAGTTGGATCAAGAACCTGCAAGATTAATAATGTACCATCCTGTCCAGGTTCTAGTCCATAGCAGAGGGTTGTATCCTTTTTTGGGGGAAATGTTATCACAGTACAAACACCATTAATGGTGTTAATCTGAAGTCACATTAAAGATAATACTATGGGTAACTTATCAACATGAAACTCATTTCACATAGAAATCAAATTCATAGGAATAAAAATAATGGGATCAGGGGTACCGTATATCATGCACATGACCCGAGGGAATCCAATTTTTAGTAGATAGTGAATACTCTGTTTTTTCTATATTCATGTCAATGATGAATAAAAAAAAATTTCAAATTGGAACATTTCATGAGAACAATATGGCAGTTATTTTTCTCCTTGCAACACTTCTATTTAGGATTAACTTAATCTACAAATAGTTTAGTCGACGGTTTGAGAAGAAACAATAATTTACATCATTGTTCCACTAAAATACATGTGTAGCCTAAAATGTATAGACCAAATGAATTGTCATATACCACCTTGATTTTGGCTACCATTACACCATCCATTAGTCATGATATTGATATTTATCTACAATCAGATGTTCAAAAAATTCATATATGAATGAACGATCAATTGAAATTGCATAATTAAGGCAACTTGCCCTGTTTGGATCATAAACATAGGATTGTAAACTATCAGTTTAGGAAGTGCATGTCAGATTTATCCCTGCACATAATAAATGAAGGAAATCATTATGAAAATGGTCCACCATTGGGAGGAAAATAATATGTAATTGTCACATGATCCATGGAAAGATCCCCACCTCCCAATGGTTTAGTGAAAATTCATAGATAAGCTAATAAAAATACAAAAGAAATTCCCAAATAAAAAACACATATTCAGAAGAGATTCGGATTTTTATAGTGATCATCCACACAAAATATTACCTTTTATAATATAAATGGACATTGGATGGTGCATTAAATAGAATTAATCGCAATAGAAAAAACATCACCTCCACAACTACAACTAACATCATCAATCCACCATGGTAATAGTTTTGGTACAGCTTTATAATTTGCATTTGAAACATAATCCATCTCTCCAAAGAATGAACTAAGTTTTTGTATACCCTTCCATGCAAAAAATTGGATATTTGTTTCAGAAAATCAGGAAGTTGAAACGTATCCATGATATCAAGGAGGGAAAATTAACAAAAACATGAAAAATTACCCAAATAGAACCTATTAAAAGGATGACCAATTGCTGTAGAGGTATGGAATTGAACTTGTTCGAGATGAAAAGCATAGTTTGACATAACTTGATCAAATTCAGTGATTTGATTTATTTTCACATTGAATTATAAAAATCCTAAAAGAACATGTTAGCAGCACAAAGTAGGAAATGAAAAATATGACTCGATACATGTAGATATGTGGAGTTGTTTGGGATAGAGATAAACCTGAATCAATTGCCATGACTTATCTCTCGATGGATTCGATTTTAAATAAAGGAGAAGTAAAGATGTTATAAAACCTGAGTTTTGACGATGACGTCGAAACTAAAACCTAGAATCAAGATGAACCCCAATGAAAATGGGTACTTGAAGGTGTAGAGGGAGCTGAGAAATTGGTTACCAAGACGATCCGTTAGCTGATGCAGAGCACCACCCGTTCTGATTGAGATACGTCGACACAAATTATTTTCAGAGAATCCTATGTAGTTTTCAACAGTAGATTCATGAAGAATATTGAAAACTATGTCATGTACAGGAAGTAGTCTTCTTCTGAAATAGAGACGTTGTAGGTTTCTGAGAAGCAAGGAAACTGAAATAAATCTGTGAACCGCACGAAACAATGGAGCACTCCGAAGGACCTCCTTCACCCATAATATTGATTATTGTACACCGCTTCCAAACTCAGAGACTAACCTAGAGATTTCATGCAGGGGATACACAGAATAAGAAGTGATCATCCACGACTGTGCGATATCTATGATGAAATGGGCGAAGATGCCTCAGATATCAATGATGGTAAGCCTGAGAAGGTTTTCCATGTCGGGGATGGTAAGCGCGTTGATTCAAGGGACAGTTTGATGGAGGAGATATGTAGAATCAAGCACTGGTGAAATGATTTGAGTAGGGACGAAACCCTAGTCACGTCTGGAGAACCACAATTAGAATTGGAGCTGATAGGAAGTGTACGAGCAGGGAGAATAGAAAAAGGAGGAAGAGTGTGACGCTCTTGGGGGTATTTTTGGGATAGTCTGAGCGAACTTGGTGACATGGAACAATGTGGAGGTGACACGTCAGCCTGGAAGGACCCAAGTTTAGTAAATATAGTGGATTCAATTATAAATATCCATTAGAAATCTAAAAATATTTACTACATAATGGTATTTTATTTCTAATTTTTATACATTAGATAATTTAATTTATTTATGACACAATGGTGATCCAGTAATTACCTAATTAATGAAATATTAAAATAATTAATATTATAAATATCAAAATAAATGTAATTTGAGAATTTTTATGAATTACACTAATTTTCTACCTTAATATGACAAATTATGATTGGTAATATAAATTTTGTTCGATGTAATAATGCTGTTATGCAATTCTGAAAAACAAAATACCCAATAGAGTCAAAATTGACATAAAAGAGTTTTTAAAACATATATTATATTAATATTCTATTCCTAAAAATCTATTGTTCGGCCAAAAGACTTATATAATGATAGGTGTATCATTAATTCACCACTTGGTGGTCACTTGGAGGTATATAGTAAGTTTATTAACTATATAATATAAAAATACAAAGATACATGGTAATTGTTAAACTATTTAACTAAGAGTTAAACATAAATGATAAGGTTAATATAGTGACCCAAAACTGACTAAAATCTATTGGTTGAAAGTATTTCTACCCATCACCACCTTATCCTTTAAATAATCATCTTTGGAACCATTATAAACTGAATATGAATTTATTATAAAATAAGATTTCGAGTTTTTCCAAAGGTTCCCCTCACCCCTCTTATAAAAGGGCACTCTCCATTCTCTCTAATTCACTCCTTCAAAGCCTTTTGGCTCGGCAAAACCTGGACCAAATATTCTATCAACTTCCCTAACTTCATCCTAGAGGCCTTAGTTTGATCAAAAAGCCAACATAAGGAACCCTTTTGATCAAATCAAAAGGAAGAACCCGAAGAAGAGGTAATGTTTTCACCACCCTCATTCATGTTCGTATCTTCTACAACTTCTTTTGTATTTGATATTTACATTCTAAAATAATAACTCTAGTATCTTATATATACTGTGATGTTATTATAAATATTCTAAAACCATATTCAGTATTTTATCCATCATTTGAATGACATGTCACCATACGTGCGTAAGTACGGCCTACCGTCTCCACGTCGTGGTGTAATTGTTATTCAATGAATTATTATTTGGATGGGTATAATAATGATGTGTAATTAATTTAAATAATAAATATAAATGATAATGATTTTTTATATATGATATACCATCCAATTATATATTATTGTAAGATTTAAATAATGATATTGTCGCTCGTGCGTACGTACGGATTACCGTCTCCACGAACTGGATGCGATTCATTCCCCATTGTATCCATTTAAGACTAAATTTTATTTGATGATTAAAAATAAATTTTAGAGAAATGATATCATTCTGGATATGAATAATATACATCCCATCAATAAAAAATATGTCTCACAAAACAAAGAATATAAAGAAATACGAATCCGTTAACACCCGAAAAAACGATAATACAAAGATATTATTAACAAAGAAATGTTAAAAGATCATATATGACATCATATTAATATATATGATTATTGTATAATTTATTAAAAATTATTTCACCATTAAACAGGAGGGTAACCTACCCTCAAACAAGGAAAATTACAAGGTAAAGTTTTATTTCACAATCTCTTCATTATCCGAGGTTGTTTATACGTAATTATCTTTTGGGACCTCTTTATCATCCATATCCATGTTTCTTAAAAATGTATTTAAAATAATTCATACTATATTATAGACTATGGGTTAAATTCATTTATAACCTTGTTGACTTTTTATAACAAGTTTATAATGGAATCTTTCCGTCTCTTTTCAAACAAGGTCCTTTTTATCATTTTCGACGAAATAAAGGTAAGAATGTTTGTTTAACTTATACGGCAGGTGCAGCTATTTTCCGCCGTTATAAAATCATCGAAGCTTCCCTTAAAATATTTTAAGAATATTTTCAAAGTAAATGTTTTATATTATATGTGACTTTTAAATTATTTCAAAAAAAGAGATATTTCTCTGAAATAGTTTTAATTTCATCTATGTCTACATCCTTTGATAGATTTGAAGTTTATTTGAAGTTTATTTATTATGATACAAAACATCCATGTTGTATTGAAGGTTTTTTGATACATTTTACTATGGATGTGTTATTTTTATACCACTCATGGTTTATGGATAAATTATTGAAATTTTGTATGTTAGTTTTTATATGAATGTTTATGTTATTTTTAAACCTGTTCATATGAGGAATGCATTGTGATTAATAAGTGACAGGTAGAGCCCGCTATAGCTCCTCGATGCATCGGTGTGTCTTAGGAGATATATTAGTGTTTTGGCACAAGGCCTTGACAAAATCTTATTTGTAGTCTTGGCATAAGGCCTTGACTATGTTGTTATGATAGTCTAGCATTATGCATTATAAAATTATTAAAGTAGTTATTGATATTGCATGTGATTATTAGACTAGTAGAATATCCATGTGAATAAATAAATGGAATTATTTCATTTTATTTCTCCCATATTATGCTGAATTTCAAGTTTAAAAGATTTTTTTCGTTATACATTTCATTAAATGTTTGTAATTATTTATGAAGGTTTTTATTATATTGTTATCCTTACTAGGAATTTGAGCTCACCCATTTCTATGTTTTATTTTTCCCAGTATGTGAAGAAGTATTTTATGAATGACCTGCATGGATAGTACGAGGGGATATGAGTGTGGACTATGGAGACTATGTTGTTGTAGTTTTTATTTTATGATGTAATGTAAAATTTATGAATGTATCTAGTTCTTCTAAGTCTACTAAACAAATAGGTCTTTCGAGACTTGATCTTTTGTGATCATGCCAATGTTATGTAATAATGCACTGAATCTGGGTAACTAGTGTCAGGGCATTACAAAATTATTGTCAGCTGAACTAATGAAAAAGTTATAATTATACATCTTGAATAACATAGATGATGCTCAACCATATATCACATTGCATATTAATGAGTTGAAACAATGTCATCCCAAGAATAAGGAAATGCGGATTTTGAAGGACAACAACAACAAAAAATTCATGGTTTAAAAAATAAAACTTGGTAGATCAGATGTATGAGAGAAATTAAAATGGCTAGTGGGTGGTTCATGTTTAAAAGTTACAACATGGTCCGGTTATGACATTAATGGCTATAAATTTCATACGAAAGCTCAGGACAAAAGAAGTGATGTTCATAATAGTGGTGTAAGGTTGTTTGCAGAAGCAATTAATTTTTCGCGTGCTAATGACAAAAACCCAATTTTTTCATCAAGTTCTTATTATGGAGAGATTGAAGTAATATGGAAGGATGATTACTTTAAATTTAATGTTCTATTTTTTTTTACTATAAATGGTTTATTAGTGACAACAATGTCAGACACAATGAATTTGGAGTGATAGTTGTTAATCTGAATAGATTGGAGGACACATCTAAATCGTTCATAATAGAAAAACAAGAAAAACAAATTTTTTATATAGTAGACTAATTAGATATGCTGTGGGTTGTTGTTTTACAAGGGAAAACAATATGTTGGTGAGGATGAACATGATGAAGATGCTGATTTATGTGAGATCCCAACTTCCATGGAAAGATTAACAGAATATAATTATGAGCATGTTGAAGACATGGTTTGTGCCATAAGTATTGATCACGATGAAGGTATTTGGGAAAACAATACATTTTTACATTCCAAAAATTACAAGTGGCATTTGTTTATTTCATGTTTACATTTATTATTTTCATAAAATGTTAGATATTGTATGTTTTTTATTAAAACATGTATTAATACAAATAAGTATAAGTTTTGGTTTGTTTTAATTTTGTTTAGTTTACTTTATCATGTTTAGAATTACATAAATTATATATCTATTATTATTGTTCAATGACAATTACTTTACCATGTTTACCTTGATTACCTTTTTTACCATCTTTACCATCATTACCTTTTTTTAACATGCTTACCATATTATCCATGTTTTGTATTACGTAACATAGTACAATTTTCTATTTCATGTTTACATTAGTATTGTAATATTTAAATGTTTATATTTGTGAACTAATATTTGTTTTTATTGATTTGAAGTATAATGAAATATTAATCAGTTGATCAACCACATGATTGTGGAGATGAGAATATTGGTCATACCTTTAGGGAGAAACATTCACATTCTCCTCTTGATGTTCCCCAATCTTCCTCATGTGCTCTAATTACGACAAAGAATTCAAGATTTGGTAAATATGGGTGCACATGTTTACTAAAATTATCAGTTACCCATATGTAGGATCAAAAGATAAACGTTGAGTTTGATGAGGATGATATTCCTAGAGTTCCAAATGCAAATGATTTTAAAAGTATTGTATCAACTCAGGATAAGAGCAAAGTAAGAATTTTGTATGATGACTGGAGAAGTGTGGACAAAGCGATAATATCTCTGTTGTGGGAGACGATTTTGGTGAGATCTTTTGTTATTGTATTCCTATTTTTTAAATGTTTCTAGTTTATATAATATGTTTAACCTCTTATTTATCAGATGATATTTGATATTCCTGACACTGGAGGAGTCAGGTAGAAATGCTTATTGATGGATTTCAAAAGATGGATGGATTTCAAATAAACCCTCTCATCTGATTTCATTTTTGGTCCTAGAAGTCATGACAATCCATGTCATATATATCCTTTCATAGATGAAGACACACGGAGACAGTTTTTTGAGAGTATAAGAGGAGATTTATTTTTGTTAAGGGGAATTCAATAATTTATAACCTTTCCTATATAAATGATTGTATTAATGTTTGGTTAATGATTTCATATTCTTAATTTATATAAAACAAGGAAATCTCATCAGGATATCGAATCTAAAACTGTATATCGTCATAGTTTATCTCAAAGAGGGTATACATTATTGGAAGAACAAATGATGGCAGAAAGATTAAAAAAACTATGATCTGAGTCTTCATGCTCTGGAGAGGTGGCCCCTCCATCCTCTCCATCTAGACATGAAAAATGGAAGAGATCTCGGATTGGCAGAAAAAGGCAATATCTTTTAGAAGATTTGAGAATCATTTCTGAGAGGATTGTAAGATATATATTTCATTTTTAGGTTATCTATATTATTCATATAATTTCAGTAATTGCAGAAATGTTCAAATAATTAATACGAGATTCCGTTGGGGAATAGAGCTCATAGGAAGTATTTATAGCTGCTAGGAGGCAAGATATGTTATCAGAAGCATTGGGAAATCCCGAACATCCTGGTCGTGTATTAGGATATCTAACAAGTGTATTGATAAGAAAAGTTTTTCCATATTCTTCAACTTCTTACATTGAGGGTATTTATAAAAAAATAGAATCCTTGGAGGATGAAGATCATAATATTAGTGAGACGATGGAGGAAAAGATTAGATTATCAATACAATCAATGTTTGCAGACATGCAATGAAAATTTTAGATTGCATATCCCACTCCTCCATCACCCCTGCAAACCCCATTATTTATCCTCCTCCTCTGCTAGTAGCTCCCACTCCCCCATCTCAGCCTGTGGAACCCATTTTTTATCATACTCCTATGCTCCAACTTCTTATTAATTGTGAGTTTTCTGTTGATGACCCTCAACATCATATAGTTGCATATGGGTTGGAATATTGTATAGGAGATACAGTTCATCATAAAAAATTAGAGGTAGAGAATCATATGGTCACTATACAATATATTATAGATATATCATCTCGAGTACCAATACCTACAGATGAGGTAATGAGAGTTCGACATAGTATCATCCATTTTTTTATTTGGCCATCCAGACTTCTGTGACTCATTACCAAGGAGGTATGTATGATATATATTCTATTTTTTATTAATGTTGTTTTATCATTTCAAAACTAATATATTTTTCTTTAGATTTTTATAGGAATACTTCAAAGTTAAAGACATACTGTATAGAAAACAACAAAGACAAATGGCTATGACACCAGATACAGATTCTAGTAGTCTTGAAAGATTGTCGAGAAATTCAAATTTTTTGGTGGATCATTATATGTTTCCAATGGAAGCTCATGTTTTTTGATGTGCAATAAATGTGGGGATTTTGAACACTGATATCATGGTGCATGTTACTGGATATAAGTTGGGAATCAACATGGTGCAAATTGTTTCCATGTTAGTATGAACACCTTTTCCATGTGTTATATTTATTAAAATGTATACTATGTCTATTTTGTATTAGGTATATTTATAACATTTGTGATAATAATGAGTAGATAGATGTATATGGATTCATGGACCGGTATTTGATTTCCTCTAAAGCACGTGCATTGGATTAGGACCATCGAATGCTTTAAATTACTAAAATATTTGTACAGAATATAGTCACACAATGTTGGATGATGCTTTTTTGTGAGAGTTATAAAACAAATCTCTCTCAAAGAGTTCATTATCCATTAACATAAAAAAACCACTAAATACAAATTTTCTTTTATATGTGATCATTGGATGTTCGATTTTTTTTCCCAAGGGAGAAAACACATTATTGGTTATGCTCTGTCCTTGGAGATGTGTGGGAATGTTTTAATAAAATGTTGGAAAAGTAAGTTTAAATTTCTCAATAGTTTTATATATTATAATGAATTTTAAATTTATCCCCTTCGTATTATTTTCTAAAAGGGGATGGGTCTAACTTCGAAAAAACACAAAGAAAAGGAGTGCGAAGATCAAATATATAAATGTGAAGGTAAATATCCATTTATAATTTAATTTTTTTGATATATTACATAAAAATAATATATTGAATTTACACTCATTCAAATAGAACTATCCTGAAAAACAAGGCATCATTGTATGCAGATATTATATGTTAAGATTTATGTATGAAATAATAAAAACTGGATGAGTTGTGAAATTTGACCCGGTAAGATTTACTTTTAATATTTGCATAGAAATTTCATTTGATTTATCCATTATACACGATAACTAATATCCTTTTAATTTGTAGTTATTTTATGACCCTCAACCATATAGTTCTCATGATGTCAAACACTTACGAGTGGAATAGTCAAGTAATTTAACAGGTTTGATTGAATTTTAGTTATTTTTTGTGTAAAATGTAATTTTGAATATTTTCATTGTAATTTTGTATTTTGTAGTCGTTTATGTTAGATTTAGTTATTTTAAGATGACATAGTAAGTTTTTAATGATATATATATATATGTGAATGTTTAATTTTTCAATACTTCTTATTTTTCTATACTTTTGATGGTTTTTCTGGAATGGATTCTGGTCTGGGGAAGAGGGGTTCCAAGGGTGTGGGGGTGTACAGTGGGTTGGTGGGTATACCGGGGTGTGGGAGGGCTATTCGTTGGGTTGGCGGGGTGTCCTAGGTTACCAAGAGATTGTGGGGAAGTCCCAGGGGATGTGAGCATTTCCAGGAGGGTGGGAAGGTTGTCTAAGAGAGTGGGGGCTGTCTAGGGGTGTCCATGGGTGTGGGGGTGTCCTATCCGATGGGGGGGGTTTCCAAGGGTGTGGGAGGGCTATCTAGTTGGGTGTCTAGGGGTGTGGGGGTGTGTCTAGTGCGGTGGGGATATCCAGGGGTGTGGGAGGGCTGTCCAGTGGGGTGGGGAGGTGTCCCGGGTGTCTGTGAGAGTGGGGTCAGTCTGAGGGAGAGCATTTCCAAGATGGTGGGAGGGCTGTCCGGGAATGTGGGGGGATGTCCATTTGGTGTCCAGGGGTGTGGGGGTCTCCTGTGGGGTTAGGGGGTTTCCAGGTGTGTGAGAGGGCTATCCAGTGGGGTGGGTGGTGTTCAGGGTGTCTATAGGTATTGGGGCAGTCCAGGGGGTGGTAGAGGAGGCACCACCATCCCTTGAGGGGGAGAATGATGCTTGAAGGTACTCATCACTCACACATGTGAAGCATGAGCTCTAAAAATGTTTCACCAATATTTTATTCCCCTATAAACATCATTCATTCTATCACATTGATGATAGTATAACCAACGGAAATACCGGCATGTCTGACTAAAATACATGGATATTGGTTGTGAAAATCTTTCGGATCTTGTGGGATTAGAAATAATGCTCTCAAGGCTACCCATGAGATGCCTGAAATGAAATTAACAAAAAGCTCGACGGTGGGAAGAGGGCGCTAGTTCAGATGGTGGAGAGGGACACAGAGTAGACGACTACGATGATCCGAAATATACCCAGAAAGTACACGTAAGTGACTGTTTAGTGTCCCAAATTAGATTATTGAACAAATATTGGGAATTTTGAGTGTTTTTTTTTCTTCTCCATGCAATTTCTGTCCCGGAACATTACTATCATAACCCATCTGTCACCAAAAAAACACACAGACAACCCTATATTAGTTTAATCATCTAATTTGGGAAACTAAATGGTCACATACGTGTACTTGATGGATATATTTCGGATCATCGCAGTCGTCTTCTCTGCCTACCTATCCCCAACTCAA
Source organism: Viscum album (assembly GCA_963277665.1). Classification (NCBI taxonomy): domain Eukaryota; kingdom Viridiplantae; phylum Streptophyta; class Magnoliopsida; order Santalales; family Viscaceae; genus Viscum; species Viscum album. The sequence continues at coordinate 801,423,209 of OY728129.1, forward strand.
CTGGTGCCCTTTTCCCACCACTGGTATTTTTGTTAACATTGTTCTAGGATTATCATGGGAATTCATTGCAGCATCATTTCTTGTCCCGCAAGATCTGGGAGATCACCACTGCCAAGATCCATGTATTTTAGTCACACATTAAAGGGTTTCCCCTCGTTATACCGGCATCAAAGTGATAGAATGAATGATGTTTATAGGAGAATAAGGCATTGGTGAATCATTTTGAAAGCACAATCGTCGCATGTGAGAGTGACAAGAACATTCCTGTGGTGTTCATCCCCCAAGGGATGACAGGGACTCCTCTCCCAACACCAGCTGTCCAGGGGATTTCCATAGGGTGGGGGCATTCCAGGGGTGTGTGGGGATGTCCATAGGTGTGGTAGGGGCTAGCCAGTGTGATGGGGGGTTCTGGTCTAGTTTTGGTTGGGTTTTGGTCTGTTTATAGTTTGGGAGTGTCCAGTGAGGTGGGGGTGTCCAGGGGTGTGGTGGGGGTTGTCCAGATGGGTGGGAGGGTGTCCAGGAGAGTGGGAGGGATGTCCAGGAGAGTGTGGGGGATGTCCAGGGGGTGTCCAGGGGTGTGTGGGGGCAGGGGGGATACAGTGTGGTCGGGGGGGGGGGGTCTATGGGTGTGGGAGGGATGTCCAGGGGAGTGTTGTCTAGTGGGGTGGGGGGAGGTTTCCGGGAGGGTGGGTGTTTCTAGGGGAATGGGAGGACTGTCCAGGGGTATGGGAGTGTTGTCTTGGGGGTGGGGGTGTTCAGGAGGGTGGGGGTTGTCCAAGGTGTGGGGGGTTGTCCAGGGAGTGGGGTCTGCCCAGGGGGTGGGTGGGGTCTAGGGGTGTGGTGGGGGATTTCATGTGGGGGGGGGGGGGGGGGTTCTGCTTTGGTTTTGGTCAGGTCTTGGTCTGTTTTTTGACTACTTTTGGTCTAGGGGTGCACATTGAGGTGGGGGTGTCCAAGGGTGTGGTGGGGGATGTCCAATGGGGTGGGAGGGTGGGGGTGTCCAAGAGGGTGGAAGGGAAGTCCAGGAATGATGGGGGATGTCCAGAGGGTGTCCATGGTTGTGGAGGGGCAGTCCAGTGGGGGGGGGGGTCTAGGTGTGCGGCAGAGCTGTCCAGGGGAGTGTAGTTTAGTGGGGTGGGGGTTTCTAGTTGGTTGAGATGGTTGTCCAAGTGTGTGGGAGTGTTGTCCAGGGGGTGGGGTGTCCATGAGGGTGGGAGGTTGTCCAGGGGTGTGGGAGGGATGTCTAGGGGAAGGGGGAAGTCTCGGTGTGGGGGTTATAGGGGTGTGGGAGGGTAGTTCAGGGGTGTGAGAGTGTTGTCCAGGGGGGTGGGGGTGTCCTGCAGGGTGGGGGTTGTCAAGCAGTGGGGGGGGGGGGGGGGTGTCCAGGGGGTGGGGGGATGTTCATGGGTGTGGGGGTGTCCATGGGTGTGGTGGGGGCTTTCTAGTGTGGTGGGGAGGTTCTAGTGGTGTGCGAGTGTTGTCCAGGGGTGCAGGAGTGTTATCCAGGGGGTGGGGGTGGCTAAGACGGTGGAGATTCAAGGGGTTTAGTGGGATGTTCAGGGGGTGGGGGAAGTCCAAAGGTGTGGGGGTGTCTAGGGGTGGGGTGGGGGATGTCCATTGGGGGGTTCCTATGGGCGTGGGAGGGTTTTCCAGAGGTGTGGGAGTGTTGTCCAGGGGTGTGAGAGTGTTGTCCAGGGGGGTGGAGGTGTTAGGAGGGTAGTGAGTAGGGGTGTTTTCCAGGGGTGTGGGTAGCTATTTAGGGGGTGGGGGCAGTGCAAGGGTGTGGGGGGTGTCCAAGGGTGTGGTGGGGGTTGTCCAGTGGGGTGGGGTGGGGGGGGGGGGGTTAGGGGTGTGGGAGGGCTATCTAGGGTGTGAGAGGGATATCAAGGGGTTTGAAAGTGTTGTCTAGGTGGTGGGGTGTCCAGGAGGGTGGGGGTTCTCCAGGGGAGTGGAGGTTGTCTAGGGACTGGGGACAATTTAGGTGTGTGTGGTGTCTAGGGGTGTGGTTGGGGTTTTCCAGTGGGGTGGGGGTGTTTAGGAGGGTGGGGGCAGTCCAGTGGTGTATGGGGTGTCCAGGGGTGTGGTGGAAAATGTCTAGTGTGTTTGGTGGGGGAGGGGGGTTCTCGTCGGGTTTGGTCTCTTTTTGTTCTGGGGGTGTCCTGTGGTGTGGGGGTATCCAGGGGTGTGGTGGGGTGGGGTGGGGGGGTTCTTGTCTGTTTTTAGTAAGGTTTTGGTATGTTTTTGGTATGTTTTAGGTCTGTTTTAGGTTATTTTGCATGGCATAGCAGTGGTTGATCAGTGGTGGGGGCTGTCCAGTGGGGTGTGGGTCCTTGTCTTTTTTTGGTCTGTTTCATGTCTTTTGGTAGGGAATCATAGTGGTTGATCAGTTTTATTTAAATTTGTTTTTACATTTGTTATTTTGTAACCGACATAAAAAATGCACTAGGATTAGTTTTAACATTATTTTTCGGGAAACTAAACTAATAAATGCATGGTAATGGTTTATATGATGGTTATAAAATAACCAACGTAGTAGATATGTTTTAACATCAGTTATTATTTAACCGATGTTGGAAACTGCTTGGATGACATGTTTATCACGTCAGTTATGAAAATAATAGATGTCATAAATGCTTCAGATGAGTAATTTATGACATTAGTTATATAATAACCGATGTGAAGGAGTATATACCACATCATTTTTTATATAACTGAACTAATAAACCACAACTCCGAAGCATTTCCATGTCATGTTTTTATCAACCAGAGTGAAAAATGCTTCGGATTTGTGTTTTTTAGGTCGGATGTAAAATAACCGACATAAATTTTTTTTATAATGTTTCCTATAATAACATTGGCCAAAATATGAGGTAAAAAATTATAAATAATCACAGTAAAAAACATTTTCTGCACTATTGAATATTCATTCTCTATATTTCCATTTATAAAAATTGAGTATCTTATTTTGTAGGGAGAGATAGAAATATATCTATATCTCTATAATAACCATTTTACAATCAAATAGAAAAAAATTCTGGGTCCCATAGATTGATTTCATCCTTATATATTAAATTTATTAGTATAAATCATCCATTATGCTTCATCTAAATTGAGACAAACACATCATGTCTATATCTTAACCCATATCCTAAATGATAATACATTTAATAATGGGTAGATAAATCACAACTATCACCATAGTGTAACTATATGAATCATAATGTAATCATTTTTTCCTCTAAAAATCATGGCAATGACCACATTGAACAACAACATTTATGGCATGATCAATAATATTGTGTTCTTTTACATTAACCATAATCTATGAATTTAATCTTAAAAAATATTTATGAATTGTTCTTATATCATTATGTTACAGTCCACTATCCTTACTAAAATATTTGAGAACCAAAATATCACGAACTTTAATTTTGTAATAATTTTTATGATCATGGAATAGTACAAAGAATTATATAAATGATCCTTACTTGAACCGGCTAGTTTCACACAAATAACTTCAATAATGGTTGGTAGAAGCCATTTCTGTATAATTTTTTTTCTCTAAACAAAAAACATTTATCATAAATAAAACTCATACAAAATTTATTTCATTTTCAATATCCTTATCACTTGAGATATTTTTAATTTATTTTATTAACTACTCACTTTTTCAAATTCAATAACTCTAACTAAAAGAATTCTAAAATTAGTCCAATTATTTATAAATGACACTAACATCTTCCAATCAATCATGATTTTATATCATAACATTGAATCCAATATTTTGTAGATTGTCTTCATTGGTTGGAAACTATCATTGTATTTTATAGAAAATCTGACACCACAGAACACAAATTCTTAATTATAATATAACAATATCCCTATGGATTTATTTTAAACAATTATAACTTATTATATTTTATCATTAATGATATATTTATAATTAATCTATTAGATTAAATATTCCTCCTTCTACATCATTGAAATAAAATCAAATAATTGAAATCCCTTGAATGGGAATTTACATTGAGAGATAGTGGCTTCATTATATAAATTTCATATCATTAGCCCATATCTCTTTAGTGTAAAACAACACTGAATCTCCAATCCTTTAATAATATTTATTATGTTTTCATAAAAAATAGCTGATAAAATTTATTATGATATTTAAGAAGAAATAATTAGTAAATTTCACACCAACTATTCCATTATTTTCCACCCATTTGAATTTACTATGATGAAACCTCTCATAAAATATTATTTTGGATTTTAATTTTTCATTAAGGTTACTAACAAAAAAATAAGGTGAATTAATAAGTTTTCTATCCCTACAGAGTCATAAATCATAGTAAAAAAGTTATATAATAGTTTTATAAAAATACTTTGAAGTCTGTTTAAATAACTTATTTCCATTAATATCATATAAATATAAATTTTAGATTCTACCAAGGATCTCTATATTTGATCTAAAGCATATTCATATGATCATTAGTCAACAAAATTGAAACACTAAGTGTGTGAGTCATACAATCTTATTTTCTTTAGAATAGTTCTCAACAGTATCTTGATTATATATGTGTTTATCTGTTGGGTGTCATTAATTTAATGATAAGGATATCATATTACATTTTTGTATAGAAATACCTCATAATTTTATAGAATATTCATCAATTACACAATTGATAACCATAATGAAAGGCATTCTTCATCAGAATATTTTTATATATTTTTAAATAATCAAATGACACCACAACCAAGATCAGAATTTACAAATACTTTTTTAATATTAAGGTGACCAGTTTATTATTCAAGTATTGATAATAATTGATTGATATATAAACTGGATACTAACTCATTAATTATTCCATGAAATGGATTATGATTACTTTTGACACCACTTATTATAGTAAAATGTTTTTAAATTTAATATGTCTACTTCACATGTTACCAAAGTATTATATATTCCCCTTAGACTTACACCATAAGAAAAAATGATAAAGAATATAAATATACTATGAATAGGGGATATACAATTTCTTTATTTTTAGGAATATGGTGTGTCATTATGTATCATCATTTTCCCTTCCATGAGTTTTGGATTACATCATAGGTTTTGGAATGTTTTTTAAGATTATTGTGCTTTTTAATTTACATTAAGATAAGTTATAGACCTATCAACTCACTTTCCACTATATATTTTCACAAAATTAAGAATTCATAAATAAAAATATACATCACTTTTCCTTTCCAAACAATCGTAATCCTTATATATCCCTATAATATTTATTTGATTTCTCAATCTAATCTTTTCAGCTACGTACTTCCAAATTATAAGAAGTGTTTGAAAAAAAATTAGTTTTTGAATAATATTTATATCATTAGATGTATCATATTTTTCAGAAACATATTTTAACCACTCTTTAAACAAATTCATTATTCTGATCATTTTTTGTTATGCCATAATATCTATTTCTTAGACGAATTAGTTTTTCATTAGTTGTTTTCTAAATTAATAAAGTTATTTTAGCTAATATTATAAAGTATATTCCATTAAAGGCATGAATAAAATTATATTAATTATTCAAATAATATTTTTAGATATTTAATTTTGGTTAGTAATATAATTTTTCAAAATTTTTTCCCTCATAATATTAATAAATTTATTCAAATTCTCAATAGTAAAACCTCAAAAATGAATAATAATTTCATAATAAATCCAAATGAATTTTTGACTTTTTATTTTAAAATTTATTCCATTGATATCACTTATTATCAGAAACTTATTACATATATTTTTTCATTCTCTATTCTGCCGATAAATTTTTGAGAATCTAATTTCATTTCTATCATAAGCATTGAAAGACATTTTATTCTTGGGATTTAGGGAACACCCATCATAACCCATGTCATGTTTCTTCATATAAAATGGACCTTCTTTGATAAAATATTTTTTATGATACATTTAGGATTTATGATAAATTTTTTAAAATAAATATATTCCCCCCAAGTATAATCAACCAATAAAATATATTATTTTAAAAATGGAAAACAATGACTTTGGTTGCACTAATTTCCTCATAAGAAATATTAATTCCTCGTCAAATTAGGAATATTTTGTTGTTTCTTACTTCAATATGACCTTTAATATCCCATTTGATTGAATTTCAATATAAATAGTATACTAATTATCATAGAAAATATCATATATAATTTCCTATTTTAATTAATATTAGTTTTATTCCGAGAAAAATAATCCATCAAAATTTGTTCCTCTTATTTTAGACATTGATTTTATTCAAAAAATTATTGCATATAAATCCATCTTATAATTGAGGATTTTAATTTTTTTAGATGATTCATAGGATAGTGTAACAAAACGTGAGTTTCTATAGCTATAAATATTTTTTCTATAATTAAATAGCTGAAATTTCATTCTTATCCACAATATTAATGGGTATTATAAATAAACATTTTTTTAATTGTTTAATATTTTTATCTCAGTATATATATATGTATCTTGTATCCTATAAGAATAATTCATCTACATTAACATCAATTTCTAATATTCTATCCACAATTTAAAACCATTGATTATGTGATTTCTATAAGCATTGGAATATTTCACATCACATTATCATTAGTATACCCATCATTATTTCAGAAATAAGACATACTAAACAATCCTAAAATATCATTTAATAGATAAAAATATTTATAATGAAAATTATTCAAACATTCCTCTGAGGGTTTTCTAGAATAATTTATTTCTATCTCAAAACTGCCAAAAACATTTTGATGATAAGGAGTGTCCTTGGAGATTTTCTAATTTCTTAAATATTTATATTTTCAATGTCACTGAATAGGTTTTTATGTTAGAATATCCACATATATAACTTTAAATCCAGTTACTAATAAGATTGAATTAAAGTAAAATTGTTTCTACAAGATGTAAAAAAAGTCTCTAAATCCAATTTTTATACCTATAATTGTTTTTTGTGAATGAAACCCTAAGAAGGGTTGAATTAAGGAATAATAATTTTCTTATAATTTAATCTCATAATAAATAAATTCAAGACAACCAAAATTATCTTATCCTCGGGCTTAGTAGTGAAAATTGTATGTAAGAGATGAAACATTCCCCGAATTCCTAATTTTTATTATCAAAATAATTAATCATAATTAAAATTTATGAAGGGGTGTGTGTTCTAGAATCATGACTCTAACACATGTAATTGTGTTGAGGTTTCTGTTTACATTACATTGAACCAATTCCTATCTAGAGTTTTCTAGACCAGAGAAATATAAATACTTTTTCTTTCACCATGAACCAACATAAAAAATTTTATGTTATCCATGTCTTCCAAATACTATATAAAATATGTGATCCAACTAAACTAAATTCTGAATAAAAAATATTCCTACTAAAAACAAAATTTTGACATATTTATATAATTTAGTATCCTCGTTGCTTCCACTACAAGGGCAGTACTAGTCTTCTAAAAATCCCCCTAAAGTGTTAAGAGTCTTGGATCCTTTCACATATCTTTCTTTCTAGATTAATTTAAAAGGAAAAAGTTTTATGTGGATCTATGCTTGCCTTATTATAATTTTAAATAGCTTAGTGCACTTCGTTGAAAATGAATCACAATATATCTCATACATTCCCTCATTTATATGTTTTATTAAAGAAGGATTATCTACATCCCAATGAAATAAGATATACTCACAACATTCCAAGGTATGTAAGTACATTTCATCTTCCCATGGGGTGTTAGCCAAGTCATACCCGCTGGTTGTACCCCTCTCTCTCCATGTGAACTGGCATAGGATCGAGTCCCACCAGGCTTGAACATTGTTCCTATTATGAACATGGTGATTGAAAGCCATTTCTTAGCTTGGGAACGTGGTGCACAATTGTGCTGTTGGGCCCCCCTCTGGGAGTCGGTGTTAGCAACACATGTTTTGACAATGAGCCCACACATGAGTGGTAAGGCGTCCTTCTTGGAATCCAAGAGACTTAGGTTCAAAATCGAGTGGAGGCGAATTTTTGGTTACTGTAGCAGTATTTTAGTAGTTACTATTGCAGTTTCTGATCAGTACTATATCATCCAGAACAATTCAACCGATTTGGGCCTTTGGTACACCGGTATGGGCCTAGGGGTCTCAAGGACCTTAAGGCCAGAAAAGGCCTTCAGACCATAGGGACTTTGGGCCATGAAGACCATGGAGAATCCCAGTTCACATGGAACAGGCCCTAGAAGAGGATTAGGGGAACAAGAGTAACAGCCACCAGAAGTAGAGATTACCGGATTGGAAGAATGAGAGGGTATGTCACCCACAATCATGACCAGGAACCATATAGCTTTATATGGGGAAATCCTAGCCTATTATCAATTAATGGTTGGTAGATAGGTGATCAATGACGCAGAAGCTAGGGAGGGGACAGTTCAAGTGGGTTGGTCCTACGGGTCATGTATTGGGCATGGTATGCCACTGGGCCTTCTTGTATTTTATTACGCGTTAGTCAGGCCATGTTCCATGGGCCTACAGTTCATGTACGAGTTCCCCTTCAACCCTTAAAAGGGGTATTACCCATAATAAAATATAAAAAGAAGCCCTTCGAGCCATTTAGAAAGGTATATTTCATCTCGAATTGAAATTTTGTTTCTTGAGGTATCCTGGACATTCCTCACAAAATAAATAGATATTTGATCCTACTATAATGATTGTGTCTAATTATGTATCTAGTACATTGATCCATGTAGCAAAATATTCAGATTGTTCATATTCACACAATTAAACCATCATATATAATGACCATGTGTTATAAAATTCATAATTATATTCCTTCTTTGAGAGTAATTAATAATTTATTTAGGTATAGAGAAGAAGAACCTTCAAAACCACAAGTATTCCCCTTCCTCTTAAATTCAGGATAAGTCAATAATCTTTCCTTAGTTCGGTCAACAATTTAACTATTTAGAAGCCTTACATGGACTATATTCTTTTATATCACCTATTTTTGTTTAATTCAACCAAATATTCTTAACGTGTACTAATACCCTGTTGGAATCCTTTTTCTAGGGTCAAAACAGGAAACATTGATTTCACCGAGCCTTATTTCATATCCTCCCAATATATTAGAGACGTATAATAGGAAAACTCAAGTACCCTCAGTTAATCATGTATACCATTGACAATGGTGGATATGAATCATTTCATAGTCTCACACATGTATTTTCCTCTTATCGATAGAACAATTGGTGGTACATATAATCTTATATTTCATTGAAAATGAGGATCTATATCCGTAGGAAGCTCATGGAGTTTCTCTCTACCCAATACACTCATCCTGGACACACTATATTGGAATCTATAACACTCCAATCATCGGTGGGTAGCCCTCGTCGTGTAAATTGTCTATTCACATTTATGGGTGTCAAAATGGTTTAATTATTAATAATATTTTTCCAACGATCTCACATAAAATCCAATCCTCTCAATCCTCTTAGTCTTCGTGTTCTACCATGACATTCATTATTGAACATCCAATGATTTTATCCATATAAATTACAAAAAATATACCAATTTCATTCCATATATATATTTTAATCTCCAATATAAAAGTGCATCTCATTTGAGAGTCTCGCACTAACAATTTCTATGAACTATTATAATACCCCATGATATAGAATATGTTTTCCCCAAATTAACAATATATTCCATAACGCCTTTAAAAAAACACCAAAATAAAAAATAATAGTAGATACATTGAAATTCAATTATTATAATATATAGTTAAATTATATTCATTTAAATTTCTAGTACAAAAGTTTATAACCATGTCACAAAATCATTGAAAAAATAGAAAATAAATTATATAAGCTAATGGAAGTCTCCCTTATAAAGCTTAATTGATCAAGATCTAGATAAATAATGATTCACTATAGTTTTTTTCATGACCAATGTTTATGTAAAAACCAATAACTATAATATGAGATAAGGAATACTTGATATAATATTTATTTATAAATTCAATCATAAAATTTATAGGATCATTATATTCTTAAAAATTCATTTTCTTCAACTGTAATTTTTTACACATTATTTAATGAAACTAAATACATTATAGATATGAAATATTTTTTATAATAAAAATATATTAACACTAATACATAGAGTATTTTATGAGGAAAATTTAAATAAATGTTAATATATTAAAAAAGGTATTTTTTTGAAAATAGTCTTCAACATATTTTAATGATTTTATTCAAAAATAATATAAATTTCACTTTAATATATAATCATTATCTTTTTAATACTAATTTAAATACTATATTGGGATTATTATTTTAAGATTTTTCTAAAAAACATAATTTTTCAGTGAATAGTAAAAATATAATGTTTTCACCAAAATTATAATTTCTATGGCTTTATCATTATATAATAATGGAATAGAAAGTTATTACAAATTTTAATTAATTAAAAATTAATTTAAGGTTTGAAATTATTCATTTTTAATATTATTCTGATCTTAGAAATCTATTTTATGTTTTTATTACTTGGATGAAATTTTATACCAATTTAAACACAACCTTAGTTTTTTTGTTTAATTAAAATAAAATTACTGTATAGTTTTATTTTTCCGTGCTTTTAAAAACAAAAAATATTTATTTTATAATAAGATAAATTATGAAAGAGAAATTAATAATATTTATAATTTAAACCTATATACAAATTTTAATATTAAAATATACATTTTCTAAAAACTATTCTCAAAAATTGTGTTTGTTAATTATGAAATTATCATTTTGAAACCATATATATTTTATTTCAAAAAATGATTTTAGTATAAGAATTATTTATGTCCAAATTCTTCAATAATGAAAGTTTAAATTTCTCTATAGTTAACTACCTTGGTTAAAAACATGGGTTACCTCGATAAATGAAAAAATGGGTAAAAAGAATTTTACGAAATGTAATACCCCCAAAAATTATAAAAACATCCCCAAAGTGTGTAGATGATATGTAAATTTTCCAACCATCGTCCCCTCCATTATTTTAATCTTTTTTATACATTGACTATCGTTTAATGACTTTCCATTATTGAAATATAACAGGAATATCCAAAATGACTCCACTCATTAGTTATGAAAGGGGATAACTACCACCACAATATGCTACAGTATTTATGGACACCCACATTTTTAATTCATGATTACGAATATTAATCTGTAATATATTTTTGATTAATAACATTGATGTAGCTTTTTTGGTTTAGAGTCCTGTAAACTGGGAACATAATACAAGAATTACATTAGAGGATAAAAATCATAGAATTTATTTAATCATTTTGGAAAACCCATTTAATCACATCATTGTTTATTACATTGTATTATATTTCTTGGGTATATTCATCAATGAAAATAGTGGTCATAAATCCTAGTAAGGGATAAAAAAATAAATAAACTACATGAAAATTGGTATTTTATGATGCATAAAAATATAATGTGATCATAAGTTTAAGGGGCATAACGTAAGCACATGATCATAAGTACATGGGGTAAGCATAAGTGTATGATCATTATTGTGTGGGGTATAACAGGTAAATGTAGCTTCAAACTAATAAACAGACATTCAGTATCCTATAACAAAGGTTAACCACTATGGTTTTTTTTAAAATATCCACATGGTTTTTCACCAAGGTGTCATAAACATGTTATCTCTAGAGATGAGTACCCTACCAAATGAATTGGAGGGCTATCATGGTGCACCTATCATATGTATAAATTCATGATTTCCATATAGATTTTACAAACTAATCACATTTTAGGCATTTTAAACCATGATTATGGAACACGGGTTTTATTAATGGAGGTCCCCAATCAATGATTATTATTTATATCCAGATGAATACCTTGTATTGAATATACGGTTGGGAAATCAAAAATAAAATTTCATGACTAATCAATGGATAATTTTGGTTTCTTAACAGATGTACATTAAATTTCAAGGAAGTGACTAATGAGAGAGGAATGTTGTGTCATATTATTTGGAATGAAGGGATGTTTATGAAAATATAAAAACATATTTAAATTAATATCAAAAGACTTATAACCAATGGGAACATTGAATTCAAAAGAAGAAGGAGAGAACATGTAACTGTGAGGGGTTTTTTCTTAATATTGGGGAAGAACATCTTGTTTCTATCAGACATCGTTTGAAATACTCTAGCGTGATAAAGTGAGATGAAATTTGGGATCAATGGCTTCTTAGTGGATAGAAATTAAATAATGGGTGGGTTTATAGAAAAATAGGATGAAATTCTTATTAATTTCTAGATATAGACCATTGAAACATAGTTAATTAAAAAAACAAAACCATTTTCCTTCCTATGATATTATCCAAGGATTAGTGGTTTTAATATTTTATAATTTTAGAAAAATATATACTACAAATAATTTCACCGATGATATATAAGTGATTCAGGTTTAAAAAATTGTTTTTAAAATCATGAAATATAATTTTGATTTTCGATGGTACTATTTAGTTTGGTAAAATCTCGATTAGTATTTAAAAAAAATTATTTCAATTTGAAAATAATTGTTTTTAAAAATAACATTAAATTATATATTACAGAATATATATATAATTATTAATTCATAATACCTACCATCTACTTAAACCATATTTTAATTTTTAATTGAAAAATCAATTGTCACATAAAATTATGAAAAATAAACCATTAGATAATTTTGACAGGTTGATTTCAAAAATGAAATCTATTTTATCTATGAAATTGTCTACATAGGATATATATAATTTTGAAGATAAAATATTTATGTATAGAAAAATAATTTTTTAAAGGAATTTATCAACATTCTATCCCTTATAAAAGTTATATAGACAATTATAAAATTTATTTTTAATTATTTGTAAATAAATAGTTATTAATTAATTTATTTCATAAAATATTTTTTTTAACACCAGAATTTATCATAAATGTTTTTTAGTTATATATTTTATAAAAATATAGATGTTATATATATATATAAAATTCAATTTACAATCTTCATCATATATTCATGTTTATTTTATTAAATAAATTAATAATAAATAGGAATTGGAGATACGACTATTTTATTTATAAAAATAAAACTGCATCATTTTATACTAAGGTTTGTAAACATAAGTATTTATTATACCAGTTTAAACTACATAAATATGGTGTGTGATGGTGGTAAATTTATGGTGTGGTTAACCTAACATTTATCTAGTGGTGATGTCCAATAACATGAACTTATCTTGTTTTATATTATTTTCAAGCCTTTATTGTTGAATCCCAACTTTACAATAGTCAAGGATGAACCCTTGGGATACTACCTCACTCTAATGTTATGATAAATTACCTTCACGAGGCATGATCTTTGAAGTTAAGGATATTATTTCCCCCTTAAGGATTAATTATCTCACATTAGTAAAAATTATATAAAAAAATTTTTATGGTCGTAATTCCCAACAGTCATAATGTACAACATTCATAATACCAAATGGAAATATTGACCAACGATCAGGTAATGATCAAATGATAATTGTAATTTTTTCCTTTTCACATTAAATATACTTTATCATCCTTATAATTCACCATTTTCTACTTTACTAAGAAATTTTATCCATTTTTCTTTCATACTTTCTATCATATTTCTTACCCTTCCATTTTATTTTATTGTTTTTTGTTGTAAAGGATATATTCATTGGATAATTAAAGACTTTAGAGTTTATATTAGTATTTAAATTGTTATTATTTATTTATCTACTAGTATTGTTTTGATATATTATATTTAATATTACTTCATGATATGTGATGAACTGGAAGATTCATTCTATGTGCGTCTATTGTAAAACATAAGAAAAATACCCATTGTGAAACATGTATTCATTTATTAAAGATATTTTTGGGTTTTTTCACATATTCATTTCAATGTCATAGTAAAACTCTAAAATTTTACTTCTTATAGAAGACTATCTCAGGTACATAATCATTTGGCCTCATTTTTTTCCTATTTACTTTATTATCAATGATATTTCCATTATAAATATTAATTTCTCAATGTGAGTATTTATCACTCCTTCAAATTTTAATCTCAATATTTTTCTTTCAAAAATATTAATACAACATCATATAATTTAATATGTATTATTAATAAACTAAAATATTATTATTTTAATATAGATACCATTTATACATTCTTTCCATCAAATAATAAAAACAAAACAATAATGATCCTACGAATGTGCGAACTACCGCATCCAATAAGTGATGTGGTTCATTTTACATCACCACAATTCATGTATGGTAATAAAGAAGGATTTAATTAGTTATAATATTTAATATTTCACACTAATATTAATTAAAGGGTAATTTATCATATTCTATCTTTCTATCACACTCATTGATATTTGATATTGTTAATCAAGTGTACGTGAGAGCTACCATCTCCATGCATAAGCAATTTCATTTTTCATCACCGCCATACATGGATGGTTATAATAATTATATTAATAATGTAAAATGATATTTGGTAAATTTTAAAGATTCTATTTTAGTTATATTAAAATTATATAAAAACATGTCCTTGAACATTAAATCATTATAATATGCTGTTGTTTTTTTGTCAATTATATCACCTACATGAATGATGTCATATAGTATATATAACAAAAAATAAATAAAAATTTTGTAATGGTAATATTATATAATAATAATTTATTTAATATATTTTAATGTTTCTATATTGGTGTTATTAATAATTAAAATATTTTCAAAATGTCACCTTGTTATCGTTAAACATGTTGAAATGAGTTCATAACAATTTCCTTCATCAAACATAGTATTCATGACATTTACATAATTAAGTCACCATTAATGATTAATTTAGGTGAAATTGTTATTATATCTTGAATAATCTATGAATGTTGAAATTTGAACTAATATGTGATAATCAACCTCATCACTATGAAACATTTATGAAACAAACAATCAAATCTTCCAACATTTGTTGATGAAAATAAAACATAAATAATTAATATATTATTTATAAATAGTTATAAATATATTTTATAAATGTGTATGTTTATGAATAATCTTATTCAATATGTTATTAAGATATTTATTTTCATTATAGTTGATATCTAATCATTATAATAGAATTCAATATTTAAGGTAAGTGTTATTTGGGCATATTTTCATTTTCATTAGACATGTTTGATATTACAGACCCAAATTTATTTTATATAGTGTATACACTTCCATATTAAGTTCACGTATAATTAATATATTTCATATAATGTTATTTTAATATCCATATCACGATATCTCTATTTTTTTCTTTTGAATCTTACTTCACCACCACTGTAATGAAATATTTGTATTAAATTAAATTTCCTAATTCATATATCTTATTGCGTATAATAGTATCATTAAAATGGTATGATTATAACCTAATGAACATATTTTAAAAGATAAATGTAATTGAAGGGGTTTGATTATCCATATAATTTTTTACTAAAATGGGTTTTAATTCAAAGTATACCATGTTTGTAATGGTTTCTTTGTCTCATATACAAATCATGGGGACATGTTTGATATTGCACAACATTTTTAATATGTTTTATACACAATGAATGGGGTATGTTATCACAAGATTTATAATTTAATAATTATATCTTTATTATAATTAAATTCTTTTTACTTAAGGGATTACTGATTAAAATGTTTCTCAAACTACAATAGTTTTGTTTCAAATATTATCTTTATATCCAAACTATTTTTGAAAGATAACTCATCTAGGGAAATTTATTATTTTTAAAACCCATAATCACTTCAATCGGATATTTATTTTGATTTAAATATAATTTAAATTTTTCATTTCCCCTTGACACATATTTTACCTGAACTGTTTCTCCTAAGTGAAAATAGCCCCATCACATTTTCTCAATCCGGAACCCCCACTTTTTCATGTACATGTTCATTGAATGATTTTTAGAATGTTATTATGAATTTTTAAATATTAAATTATGTTCATTATCATCTTATTTATTATTCATTAATTTTATTAAATAAATTATTAGTTCCTTTTAAATTTTTTTATGATTAATTTCTTGAATAAATAAATTTTTAATAGTTTCCAAGTGAACAAACCATTACTTAATATTGTATATTTATATATAAATTTCTCTCCAAAATTTAAAAGTTTCTAAAATAAATTATAGTCCTTTTTTCTTTATGAAATAATTCTTATTCAAAAAGTTTTTTTAAAAGTTATATGATATTCCTTTTAACCAAATTGACTTTTTTCAAATGCTCGAATTTTTTTATCATCTATGAAAACATATTTTGATATATTTTGTTTTTAATAGAGGATATAATTAAAATTATAGAAAGGTAATTATTCCTATTAATATTTTATGGAATGTTTTTTCTATTAGAGTTGTGATCAATAACAAACATTATCTTTCCAAATTGTCTATTGTGAATAGGCATAATATTTCATCCATTTCCATTTGGTTTTGAATAGAATGCTTTACATTTCAATGAATGAAGGGTGTTATCCTAGGTTCCATATATCAGTTATTGTTTTATTTTTTCATTAAATGGTATACCATTTATTTATATGGTTTAAATACCATATACTTGATTGAGTAGTATCCACCTAGAATGATAATTAATATCATTAGATATCCATTTAGATTTTATTTTTTTCACTATTATTGATGTAATTATTAATTTTTTACTTATATCGTCCCATTTTAAAGTTATATTAAACCCATTTTCATTTTATGGGTTCATTAAGTTATGATTATGATTGATTTTATATAGTATACACATAAAGACACACACACACACACACACACATATATATATAATGATGAGTGAGGTCATATATTTATCTATAATGCATTGGTTAATTTCAATACCTAATGAGATAGTATTTCATGGTTAGAATTATATTTTTTTAAATAGCGTGGGAATAATTGGGTTGTTCTCATTTTAATTAATAAAAACAATTACTTTTTTACAAATTCATTATCATAATTATTTTGATCACGTGGTTTCCTATTCTTGTTATCATTCCACTTTTATGAGTTACTTTTATTTTTCAAATATATGGATTTTACAATTTTTATTCATCAATTTTATGATATTCTTCAATTTAAGGTTATTCTCCCATGATTCATGATTATTATTTTTTAATTATATTTGAGGTTAGTATTGTTGTTCCTCTTTGATATGTTGCTACTCCATGGAATTTTCTTATGTTACTCAATGCCTTATTCCATAATATAGGATAAATAAATTTTTGGGTATGAATCTCTTATGTTTCTTAATTATACTCATATGACTATATTGTGCTCACTTATTATATTTTATTGTAATAGTTTTTAATTACCCTTACTGTTTATATTATCTCCCCACATAATAATGTTTTTATTTACTTAAGTTATGATGAAAATTAATTAATATTATGATTCTGTATGAGTATAGTGTGTGGATAATTTGGAAGAAATGTTTTGGAATTATTATCTATTAAGAAGGTTATAATATAGTGAAAATGTCCATTATTTTAAAAAATACATGGATTTTTTTGTTAATGTCTGGTCCTAATTCTATAAAACTATGTACCAAAAATATTGTATGATTTTCTTATAACATAACATGCTACATAAGTCATATGTGTAATTATGATATGGTCACATATGTGGGATCTTATAGGCAGTACTAGGGAATGTTTTAGATAACATTGGTGATGGAGATGTTATCGGTTGAGTGTGTAAGTGTTATAAAGGTGTGATAAGTTACTGTTTGTCATAATATCATAGGTATAGATAACTCTTTATGTTAATTGAGGCCATATTATTTTTTTTCGGATTTGGTCAAGATAATTTTAGCGAATACCATAGAGATAATTATAATGTTCTTGTATAATTATATGATAACTTGTTTATGTCTAAATAAAATAATGACTATGTGGTTCTCCTAGAAAATAAATCCCTCTCTGGATTCCAAAAAGTGTATGCAGTTGTACAATAGATTCACCTATGGTTAATCAAATTGAAAAAGGTTGTTTTATTATATACCCAATCAATACTCTTGTGCACAATTTGTGGTCCTAGTATTGTATACCTGAACAAAAACCCCAAGGATTTATTCATTGGTTAATGGCACACTATTTACAGTACAATATGAAGTATTTAATATTTTAAGGAATTATGTCAAGGAATTCCAAAATAATTCAAAGTAAGGAAAAATATATTGAAAAAAGAGTTATATGAGTTGGGCTAAATGCTAATGTAATAATTTATAATTGAAATATATTTTGAGGATGAATATTTTATGTAGGAATCTTATAATAGTTCTTATAAGGAGTTTATTTTTCATCACATATGATTAAATTATTCTGTTTTTTATAATATCCATGTACTAGATATATCATATTAATAATGTATTCCATGGACAATATATAGATTTTACCATTAAGAAAACTAATGGGATAAAATAGAAGAGAGAAAACTTATGATTATGTTCATATAGATATCAAGAATCCAGATTAATAGCATAAATATAATTGAATACTCAAATAAAAGAATAAGTGACGGATCAAGTCTCATGGAGGTTCGAGTAATAATTATGATGAAAAAAATAACTTATAATTTCCTACATGTCAAAAAATTTAGAAATGTAACTAATTAAAGTGTATAATGGTACTTGGATATGTTTTTTGTCTACAAAATGATACAATAAACCAACTATTTTTTTTAGGACAAGTGAGGTGCTCAATTGGAATTTTTAATGGAAATAGAGTTCTCCCAAAGTAAATCATTACAGTTTAATGTTGGGGACATGGAAATTACCAAAATAAACTCTCGAATCCATGCTCTAACAAGGATTATAGGGACTAGAAACTACCCAGATAAGGTAAATATCATGAAACAAAAAAATTAATTAGGTTTTGAAAATTATGTAAGTGAGGAACACTACTAATATACTAAAGAACATAGAGTGTTGTATTTGTATCTTGTCCAAACTAATCTATTTTTCTTAGAATATTATCTATTAACATCAAATATCCGACATGATAAATAGCTATTGAATTATTAATTATAACTAATGAAGGATAGATTATTGTACCCTAATTATATTACGTGTCTCTAATAGATATTTATAGGAATGTGATTCCTATACAGTCAAATAATCCATATTTTTTTTAAATTTATTATAATTTTTTTAATGGATTGAATTTCATGGAATAAAGGACATGATGATTTCCATGATAGGAAACTTATGTTAGATGTCAAGACAAGACCACATATTAATAATACGATGAAAATAAACTCTATTTGAAAAATTAAACCCATTAAATTACCATATTTAGAATACATGTTAAAAAAACTAAAAATTACTGATATTACAATTATGATGGAAATATAGAGTTCAATACTTATACAACAAATTTTGGGGATAAAATCACATTCAAAATTAAATATAGAGGAATTTTTATCATATAAACAACATTGAATATTTCATTTCATATTGAAAAATAAAATATCAATGGTAAAATTTATTTATAGGGGTAATTTAATTACATGACATTTTAAATTAAAACAAAGTTTGATAACTAATTTCACATTAAATAGAACAATTAAATGAACATGTGATACTATACAATAAAATTACCAAAAAAATACAAGTATAATATATCATTTAAATTTATAGGTAAAAAATGGATGTAATCATGTTATGATATCTATGAACAAAAAGGATAGGGACACCATCGATTATTATAGGTCTCCAGTATAAAGCTCATTTTTCTAATATTATGATGGATTTAATTTATCTAGGGTTTATACTATACTAATCCCAAACCAAACTCCAATAATTATGATATTAGAAAAATTTTAGGAGGGATAAATTAAATTTCATGGAAATTTATAAAAGATCCATACTAGTAGAGTCACCACATGTGACTTCCATTAAAAAATTATCCTTATATCTTATATAGATATCTCAAGGGGATTTGTAACTAGAAATTATGATGATATAATCATGTAATTTTTAGTTATGAAATTTTTTAATTACATATATTTTTATGACAAATAATTTCTATTAATAAATGTGTTGCAAAATTTTATTACATCATATGATACCTCAAAAGTTTTATGAAAATTATATTTTTATTTTATTTACTTGAAAAAAAATAAATATATTATGTAAAGTAATTATCAATTATATGAATAATATATTAACACCAATATAATTAGTAGTTGATTGAAAAAAGAGAAATATTGTTAAATATTTTAAAAGGTTATTTTTCCATGAGAACATGTTTGGATATATTCTTATATTTTTATTAACAAAATTAGAATTCTAATTTCAAAAAAATATGACCTTTTTCAATTAATATTTTTTTTTCTATTTTTATAAATATTTTGGATTATTATAAATTAATTGATATACAAGTGAGTAGTAAGAAATACACTTATCACCAAAAAATAAATTTTATTACATTATCATTATATAAATAAATCATATGATTTTAATTAATATATTAATTAATAATATATATATTTAAAGATTAAAATTTTCTATTTTTAATGTTAATCTATACTTATAAAACCTACAATTAATTTTTATTTCATTAGTAACATATTATTCCAATTTAAAAACATTTTTCTGTATTTTATGTTAACAAAAACAATTTTTTTTGTAATATTATATGTTTACATGAATTTTAATACAAATAACTTTTATGTATTTTTAATGAACAAATTTATTTCATGTAAATTTGTAACATTGATAATTTTAATGTACACAAAAATATTACGATTACAAAATATTTATTCAAAAAACTGTTTTTACACATCGTGTACATTAATTAAAAAACTAATATTTATAAAACAATAATATTTTACTTCATATAATTATTTTAATACTTTAAATAAATATTTTAATGTTATTCAATAAATCCAATTTTAATTCTTTTTCATATAAAATATCTACCGAGCATAACAATATAAATTATGGTGGAAAAAGGAAGAAGGGTGAAAATATTTTTTCTAATTATAAATTATCACAAACATCTAAAAACATAAATATAAGTGTGAGTATGATTTATGAATTGGAAAAATCTTTTATGAAAAAATATTTTAATCTTTTTGAGACTTTTACCTATGTATATTGACATACCATTATTGAAATTTATTGTGTACTTTTAAAAATACCATTCTCTTCACTTATAAATAGGGATCAAATTAACAACATTATGATACATGTATACCATTAAATTTCATTAGGAAAATACAATATTTTTATCCTAATATAAAAGTTTCTAATGTTATTAATCCTATATTTTCAATTAATTATCCTATTCTCACCATTTCCAAGTAGTTTTATAATTAAAATCCCAAGTTTCCAACGTGAGTATATCATACATCATAGTATTTTCATCTTAATCATCCTCATCTATACATTTTCTATTGACAGTAATAAAAATTAAATTAATACTACTAATATATTTTAGTGTTTTTATATTAACTTATCAACAATTATAAGTTGAATTTCAACCATTATATAATCAAACAATATCGATCATGTGTAAATGGAGACTACTATCTCTATGAAACAATTTGATTCATTTTTCATCACTGATGTTCATGGATGGTTAAATGGATTGATTTAATGAATAAATATGATTTCTATGTCAAAAGTATAATTTTGAATTTATAATTTATCATATACAGTTATTTCATCCCATTCATTGAAACATTGAGTCATTAATCCTGCATACTTTCTAACTCAACCTCTACAAATGTAGAAATTTATTATTTTTTCACCACCATATTTTTATTACTATGAAAGTTAATTTAATGAATTTAAATTATCTTTTTCAAAATTTTATGCTTATATAAAATTTCTATTAACATTATATAAAAATTAATCTTTACCCATTAAATCATTAAAGCATGTTCCGGATTGGGTCATTTTTACCAACTATGTGAACAATGTTATAATGTTTATATAATGAATGATTACTGATTGTAATATAATAGAAATATCATATGAAAATAATTTTTATATATGTTTTTATTATTTTGGAATGGGGTTTTTATAATTAAGAATATTTATTAATATACCACCTTTTGAACATTAAACTCGCGGAAATTTGTTAATAATAGTATTATATTTCACAAACCATATTCATGTCTTTCAATTAATTTAATGGGAATTATGAAATCTATTAAATAATGATTATATTATCTATAATAATCTGGTATTGATGAAATTTTCATCAATATGTGATAATCTACACCATCACCATGAAACTTATAAAAAAGAAATAATCTAAGAAAATAACAACAAATGATGAAAATAAAATATAACTAAATAGTATATATGTTATATATGATTTGAAATGATATTTATAAATTGTTTTTGGGACTAATAATGTTATCAAATATGAGGTTAATATATTTATGTTCATTATACAATTTATTTAAGAACTATCATGGAACAAAATATTTAAGGCAAGGGTTGTTTTTCTATATTTTCAAGTATATGATACATGTTTGATATTAACAATAATAATTTATTTTATATGGTTTATCCACTTCCCAATTTCCTTCATCTATAATTAATATCTTTCGTTTTATGTTATTTGAATTCCCATTCCATATTAAACCACTTTTGTTCTATTGATTATTATGTTTAACTCCATTAGAGTGGGATCTTTGTCTCAAATTTATTTTCATAAGATATATATTTTATTGTTCACTAGGATATTATATTATGGTTTGATTATTTTATAATGAATTTATTTTACCAAATTGCATTAATTAATTAGCGTAGAGAGAACTATAATGTATTTTATTAAATGGAATTTTATTAAAAGCATAAAAAAGATTTAACTGTTTATTGGTCCCATTTTCAAATTCACGAGACATGTTTAATTTCACCAAACATATTATTTTATAAATTCTATACACTATAAATCATAGAATTTATATCGTGATTTATCAATTATTCATGATATTTTAAGTTTAATCTCAATATCTCTATTTAAATTGGTATTTATTAATCTATTACTCAAATATCATGGGTTTTTGTTCTAATTAGATCTTCAAATAAATTTTTTTTATGGATAATCAATCTGAGGAATTTTTATTCGTTAAAAACCCCTTATAATTTTCACCAGTTATTTAGGTGGTTTAACATGTCCCATAAAAAATTATAATGTAATTAAATCCTATTTTACATAAATTTTTTCTTTTCAGTGAAACTCACCATGTCTGTAACATCCAATTATTTTAAAAACAATGACTATATTCCATAGCATACATAATACACAACTTAATAATTAAACGAATGTCTAAATATTATTATTTAATATGGAATATATCTCATATGGTATAATACAAGCTAGTATTAAGAGGGAAAATTATATAATGTTTACACATGTTTATAAAATATATTTACATTCATCTAATATATATTATTTGAATAAGATTATAAAAAAAAAATTAAGCATAATAGATGTATTTTTCTATAGGGAGTTATCCACCATCCAATGGCATACTAGTTTTATAACCAAAAATTGTTAATTTTAAAAAATCATTTTAAAAAATAAACATCTCTTTTTAAATTAGAATATCAAAATTTACATTGTGTCATTTTTTAGTATTTTTTTGAGATGATTAATTTTTTGATGAGTAGTGAAAAATAATAGATTTTATTTGAATGAATCAATTTCAAAAAAATTATTTAGGGTAAATATTTTTTATTTTTTTAAGTATAATTAGATAAAAAATAGATCAATTTATCCAACAAATTTCATTAGCATCAATTTAATATTTGAATTTGAAACAAAATTTTCTTGGACTTTTGAATGTTGTCAATTTAAAACCCAATTTTCTCACCTCATAAATGGGATTAATTTTATCAAAATATATTATTTGAATTCTGAAAAATGGATTCTGTATATGGAATTTAATGTTCCACATTTACTAAATACCTCTCTTATCCAAACATGAACAATGACTTCAGTAATTTTCATTCTCATGGTTATGGTAAATTGGGTAATTAATAGTAAAAACAATATTATAAATATTATAATATGACCATAATACTAGTCCAAATATTATTGTATGGGTATTTCATTCCATAAGAGTAAACTATGAGTTATGTGACCATTTATTCTCATTTTTATGAAAACATAACATTTATAATATTTTATTCACTAAAAAATCACACTTATCATACATATGTTTTTAATAAGTTAAATATATTAAATATGGAGCTACGTAGGGGATATATTCATATAAAAATTTTATTTTAAAATACAATATATTTATATTTATCATAAAAATTTATTTTTTTGATGGAATATATAATTATCCAAATGGATCGCACAATAATAAAGAAATAATAGTTTAATTAATAGAAATATCAAATATATGATATTAAAAATGATAAAATTAATTTTATCTGTGAAAATTAATTTCATACAGAAAATTAATATATTAAATTGGAATTTTAGTGATGTTTTAGTATTTTTGATTCTAGTTTATCATGTTTTATTGATTTTTTGTAAATGTCAAAATAATGAATAGTGTCAAAATTGACATTAATGATATTTTAAAATAAATAATATTTATTAAATGATATAAAAATTATAAAAAATATAAAATTCATCAAAATTATTAGTATAAGTTATAAAATTTAATCAATGATTCATTTATGGGTCGTTCTTCATTTTATAGTAACTATATTAACACTTAATTAATAAATAATCCATGTTATGATGACAAGAGTTAAAAAAGTTAATTAATGATTAAAAAAATCATAAGGGTATAAATATGACCTTCCTATTAAAAAACATTATTTTATTAATAGTATTAGAAATTTATCACATTAGTTTCGAATTATGTTTATTTAGTGGACACTTATTTAGAAATATAACTTATATATTATTTAAATAAAAGATAGTTACAAATGTTCACACACTTTGTATTTAATTTATTTTTTGTGCCCACATTGGGAAAATATAAGAAATAAACGAACCTAAATGTCTATTTTTATCTTAATGGGATTAATTTAACTATATAAATTTATATATAATTTTTATAAATAATTTAATTACCTTAAATACTTTTTCATTACTAAAAAATGTTAAACTCAATTAAGAGAAAGTTAAAATAAACTATTTTAAATATATTAATCTTGATACTTTTGTATTACATATTGTTAGTAACTAATTTCATATATCTATATGATATAATATATATGTTGGTAATAATTATATTTTATTTCCCACTTTTTCTTGATGTATTTAAAGTCATAGTAATAAATAATAGTTCTTTGAAAATAAAAAAATTCAAGAATATAATAATTTATTAAATTAAATAAAGATCAATGAAAACAACAAAATAAGTACAATGTGAGAATATCTAGTCATAAATTGAATCCCATATTCATTAATGGGATATTTTTATGCACTTGAATCAAGAATAGTATATTTATATTTTATTATTTTTGAAAAATTACAAGAGATCCCCTCCCCACTCTAATAAAAGATATATTCTTCATCTTAATATCTCACTCCACAAAAGAATTTCGCTTCAAAGTGTATCTACCCAAATATTTTCCTAAAATCCTTACCCAAATTTTATAGCTATTATTTTTGGAATTCTGTAATCCTTAGTAGTCTTCAGGAGTTAATAAATGAAGGATTTCAATAGATGTATGATTTTAAATCATGCGTTTATGTGTTATTTATTCTTCCACTATTTTCAAATCATCATAAAATAAGATAAAATAATTCATTCAGTATACTCTATATACATAGATATAATTATGTTTTTAACAACCTATATACATCTCATTTTCCATCAAGTGGTAAGAAAATTCATCATCCATGTGTTTGGCGGACTACCCCTTGCGAACCGATATAATTTTTTATTCCATCACCATCACCCAAGTTAGGTCTTAATGATTTCATTAAGATTTTTTAATGTTATTTATATCCTATTTGTCATTATTAAATTGTAACATATCATTTTGTTTCTTTAGATTCCATGCACATAAAAATGAAAATGTCATTCATGCATACATGTGAATTTTCACCTCCACGAAGCCATGTGACTCGTTTTGTATCACAAAATAAAATGGATAATATATATAAGTTTATTTAAATAATTGATCATGTTTTAATTATATTATTGTTATTTTTGAATGAAAAAAATATACTTAAATCCTTTGAATATTGATTTTTGAAAAATGGAAATATTACTTATGCGTACATATGACATATCGTATCTATAACTATAATGTAGTTAATTTTTCATATACATATATAATGGATGTATTTAAATGTATAATTAATTTAAAAAAATATAATTATTTGATGGTTAATATTACAAAGATGGTGAACGAATAACCATTTTGAGTTTGGAAATCAAACAAAAGAAATCAGGGACAAATGTACTGAATATCATCAAAACATCTGACATAATTATAAATGATTAAGTAATTGTTATAAAATGAGAATATTTGATATAAAATTAATAAGTAACATCATAAATTTTCTAAATAATGAAAAAAATTAACTTAGTTTTATTATTCATGAAGAAGTAGAATTTATGTGGTGAGTCAGACTCAAGGTAATAATTTTTTTAATAAACACCTCATTTTAAATTTTGTAAATATTTATTTTTAAAATATTTATCTTTTATGTATTTGTTATTAAAAATAGTTTTAGGAATTTATTTATATGTCCCTAAATTTTTTAAAATGGTAGTATTAAATTTTCATTAAAATTTTTCAAAGTTGTATGAGAAACTTTTATTTCCATATTACTTTATAAATGGTTAAATATTTTAATTCAAAATATTTTCCTTCATTACTGACTTTTTTAATATATTTATTAGTATGGATATAAAATTATTATAAACGAAATTTTATTTTTATTTTGATATTTGGATTCATCTTTAATCTATCATTTTTAAATGAAACCCCTCTATTCCTTTTTGGGTATTTTTGTTATTTAAAATTAATTTTGAAAACCATAGAATATTTTTATAACATGAAAAGTTTTCTTATGAGTTAAAATAAAATTTTATGAGTAAAATGTCAAAATTGAAATAATTTAGGTGTTAGGAATATATAATGGTTCTTGTAAAATTTTATGGGGTTTATGTGATAAACTAATAGAAGGTGCTTCTATAATAAACTAACGACAAGTGGGTTTGTGATAGCTCTACAATTCATTATGTATGAATGTCAACGTTTTAGTTGTTTAATTTGAAAGAGTAAAATATATATTATTAAACCACATGGTTATTCAGTTCTAGTATAATTATGTCACAAATACCTATTTAATATTTATATTCATGCTTATCACTTTCCATGAAAATCATTAGATTTTCAAAAGGTAAGATAAAGATCATTTTGAAATGGTGAGTCCATATACTTGAAAAAAAATTATGTTTTTTTGAAACAAATATGTGTTTCACTAAAGGAATGGGTTCATTTAATTTATGTTTGTCATTGAGATTTTTTTATAACCCAAATTTTTTAAAATAGTTTTCATTGTATTTATAGATTATTTGGTACAGTATCAATATCATGTTGAAAATTGTGATGATATATCAACATAATAAATCATGTTTTAATTTAAGGTATATTTTTATAGATAAAATGGATACTATATAATAGTTTCCACTTGTATCCTATTGGTTAAATTTTTAAGTGTTTTTTCAAATTAAGTAAAACTCTAAACCGAAAAGGTCCTAAGATATTTTAGAATGTCAATTCTACTTCAAACACAACAGAATTTGTTATATTGAAATATGGGTCCTTATGTTTTTGTTAAAGGAGAGATTTGATATCATTTGTTATTAGGATGTCTTCTCAAGAGTTATATACATCATCATGGGTTTACTTGTTGATGGATGATTATATGTTTTAATTGTTAGAAATAACTTTTGTGGTTTAATGTTAGGGATTTCTAGGATATTAATGATAATTTTAGAGATTAGATTTATAAAGGAAATTGATTTAATTATAAATGATTTGATGGTTAAAGAGTTATAGAGTTTATAATGGTTTTATCAATAAAAGTATCATTTTTATTTTAACTAAGAATAATTCATTTCATGTTTTAATGATGTCATTTTAACATAATAAGGATCTTTTATCAATATGGAAGGAAAAAATCATTCACAACCTTATTATCCCTTATTGATGATTTGATTATCACTATTATCAGAAAATATTTTTCATCTAATTTAAACAACATTTTTGGTGTACAAATCACATGTATACAACTGTTTAAACTATCTAACACCTTTTATTTTCTCCAAACATAAATTTGATTGTTGTTTCTTATTAATTTAATTGGAAAATTACATCTTTACCAACTATCATGAAAAGGGAAATCCAAAAAAGGACATGCTAATTACATTTTGGAAGATGGGAATCATGTAATAATATAATGGGGATATCGGAGAAATCCTAATGTCTTTATTGTAGTATGATTTATGCAAAATATTTTTTTGTTCTAAGGTTCAGAAGCCATATTGAAAATATAGTTGATCCCTTATAGGTAGATATATGGGGTTTGGGTTGAATAATGGAGAATCAAGAAAGTTTGTAGGTGATTTTTGATTGGAATCACCATTTACATGGAATGTAGTTTAGTGACACACACGGTATATATATTCATATTTGGGGAAGATGAGCTTTTGGGACAATACAACATTTATAGGGGTTACATGTTGTGTAGTGCCCTAAACCGTGTGACCATGGTACATGGGTTGAAATAGTCATGTCAAATCATAGGTCCTTGTAGTAGTGCATGACTAAGATACCCGAACATAGGTTCTAGATCATGGACACGACCAGACGACATGGGCATGTGCCCAATTATCTTAACCTACCATGTAGTATGGGATACATGGTGTGTGAGGAACACAATTGGCCAGTCTGTGTAGAAGATGAACATAGCCATGGGTCGAGAGAAGAGGGACATGGTGTGTACCCCCAATACACATCATTTACCCGTAAATGGGTTAGAACCCATGTAGACTAGATACACGGGAAAGTTCATAGGGGAGCTCACACTATGTGTGTGTCATGGTGCATGCCTTATACTCCTAGAAGATACATCATGGATATTTTACCTTTCGTCTCTCGTTATCTAGTACATGGATTCCATCTTTTGAGTAGTCCATCCTTAGAATTGTTCCACATAGGACGCGAGGGTGACCTCCGTTATAGATTATGAGATACTAGATGGTGTAAATAGAGCAAGACTCTTTTGGAGCAGTACTGAAACGATTTTGGGGACTAGTGTGGTGTGCATAAAAAGACAGTAGGACAATTACTCTCCTGATGGAATAGGGATTAGGTTTTACTTACCTATCTTCATTGGTGGATAAGTGACTCCCCACATTGTGGGAGTATTTCTTTATCTTTTTCTAGATTCCTATGGAGTTGTTACAGCCAAAATGGAATAGGGTGTGGGTTTCACTGTGACGATCGTGAAGTTAGAGTATGTACTCCTCTATTAGACCAGGGAGAGGGTCCTCTATCTGTGTAGTTAGTAATCCCTTATTAGTCTATCACACAGGTTCTCCATATATGACTATAGATGGAGTGGGTACTACCCTACTGGGTATAGTGTGGGTATTGTATTCTAGAAGTTGGTGCTCACCTATCGTTTTAGGGTGTGGTTCCTCCATACATTTTATTCTGATTGATTCGATACTGCCCTACCTTGTCAGTGATTGGGTTTTTATTCCTAGGTCCAGCACTCCCCTATTGTGTCATAGTGCAGGTCTCCCATATTGAAAAATATGGTATAATCGGTACTCCTTTGTCATTCCAGGGTGTGGGTCCTTTATCCATAGTGTGGTACTCCCCTACGGAGCTAGGGTTTGGTCCCTCGATCTTCGAAGTGGTACTCTATAGGAATATTAATGTATAGTTCCTTTATGACTAGTACCCACCTATGTGACCAGGGTGAGGGTTTTCACTTACAGAGTAGTAATCCCTTGTCTTTGATTAGCAACAGGGAGCACATCCTCCATTGAGATTAAAGCTTCCTCCAATGTGGGATACTATTACTATGAGGGGGAAAATCCACTATATGTGAACGAGACCTAGATATGGGTTAGTCCCCCTCAACGAAATGAAGTGAGGACCTCTCCTTTTAGGAGCAGTATAGTTTTTGTGGGTTAGATGGGAGCATTATTCTCTCGACTACGAGGTAGTGGAGAGAAGTGATTCTCTCTATTCTCTCTTGTAAGAGAGGATTCATGTGGTTCATAGTCTATAGTAGTGCTCCATAAACTATTTTTAGTATTGAGTGGATGGCCTCTTCACTTGGGGTTCTCAATCTTCCACTAGGTGTGAGGTAATGATGATAGGACCTCTAGTGATGGTCAATATATTGGGACATAGTAAGATGTTCCTAAAAGATAATGTTCTCTCAGACGTACCATAAGTAATGGAAGAGTCTTTATAAAAGGAGTTCATCTTTGATACGGGTACCATTTGGTATGGATGAGATTTTGGAGTGCGTTCTCCTTGTTTCATGTTATGGTTTGAGCCTATGAATAAAATCATGTTGTTGGCTATGTGGTTGGAACTTCATGAGACATAGTGCTTAACATTAGTATATATAGGTGATTTTTTGGAGTCTATGTGGTTTTTCCACATGTTGGGGTTGACACCCCAGGTATATTGAGGTAACTTTTCATGTATTAATGAGAATGATTCGAAATGGAGTTTCTATCGTGATTGGCTTTCCCTCTAGCTAGGTACAGTGTATTTTTTTTAATTTTAGTTTATTTCTTTTATTTTCATGGTTTTTCGGTGCCAACTAATTATTATTATACTCACCCATTCATGGGAATTCCCCGCATATGTTTTGTGTCTTTTGTAGACAAAATACCATTTGATGGAGTCAACGGAGGAATCGAGGTAGGCAGAACTTATTCAGAAAGACATAATGTGGTGTTTACAGGATCCTATTCGACGAGATTTCTTGAATTTTCATTTGAATGTTATCCCCTCCTTCTGGGTTAGTTCCATGATTTTATAGTTTTCATTGGTTAACAATATTTTTCCCTTTTTTTTGATTTCAGTACTTCTTGGTTGTGGGAAATTAATGTATACATGCATTTGTTTCCTATAGTTTTCACATTTCATCATTTTGTGACCATCGAGATATGTGATTCCATACCGGTATGTAGGTAATGCCTCCCATTATAGAGATATCCCTTATCCGAAAAAGTCCTTGACCCCTAGCCAATTGGTGGTGGTCTTGGGGAGCTGTAGCCCGGGCCCTATCGGGTCGGGTTGTTACAGTGTGGTATCATATCCATGTAGGTTCCACATTGGGACCCCAATGTAATGAACTTGGTTTGGGTTGCATAGTGATTGTGTTAGCATTTTTTGAGTTCATCTCTATAGACAGAGGTTCATGTTCTAATACAATGTCCAATGAATCCTTTCACTGGAAATATGATAACATGATTTTTAGTTCATTACATTAGAAAATGGGTCACTGTGAAATAAACGGTACATGCATCATATAAGATAGGATTTTTTTTCTATCCTTCTTGAGTCATCCTCCTATATATACACATTGATCCTTGTATTTATTAATTCTATTTCAGGATACCTCTACAAAGACATCCAGAGAGGATTCTACAGCACGATCTTGATAACGATCGTCCTTGTGAAGAGAATTGAGCGAATGGAACTACTTTGGTAAAGTTACATCTGGGTGGTCTGCTGTTGGTGCCACCACCCATAGATAAGTAGGTTATACTAAAATTTCAGGTTTAGGATGTGCCCAAGCTAAGTGCACTACATGATTTTCACAGGTTGTGAACTTTGAGATACTGAGGTGATCCAATCCCCCATGAATTAGATAGCTTGTTCAAAGTGGCCAAGAATGTTTTTTGCTTAGTGGGGAAACCACCTGATTAGATGGTGATCTTATCAATGAGAATTCCGCATGCTTCATACAACCAATAAAGGAGTTTTTTTGATACAAACACTAAATAAGGTGATGCTCATTTGTGATAAGTTTTCGTAATGCTTTACAGAATATTTTTACCCTACCATTCTGATATCCATGAGTATCTAGAAATTATTCCGCTTCGGTAGGGTAGTATGATAGTGGAAGAGTTTTTAGAGTGGGACATAGGCTTTTCGTGATATTTTATATATATGGTTTGGGATCTGTTCTTAAAAGCAAAGACCTTGGGGTAGGTCTTGAAATTAAAGATCTGGAAAATTTTTATTCCTCTTTGTATTCCCACATATGTTGGAGTACTTGAGGGTGTTGTGTTGGTGGAATGTTTATTGGCTGACGAACAGGTGGATGTGGCCCATGGTAGTGTTCATGAGTCTAAGGTATATGTAGGAGACAGTATATCATAGGTAATAGGATCACAATGCAGGAGGCATACCCATTCCAAGAAAAATATACTTGGTTCTGTCGTCTAAGAGCACCGTTAAGGATATGTTCAACTACAGGAGAGGCACTGTTATGCTTTTAAAGGTCAGGGATATCTCTGTATAGATAATCCAACTCTATTTTTTATGATAGGGAGTGGGCTAGTGAGATTATTTGGAAGAGATATCATTTAGATCAATGTGTTTTTCAAGATAGAGGATGAGGCATAGGAGCCAGTAGAGTAGCAGAAGGTGCAAGGCAGTTCGGACTATTTCCACCACAACCCCTAGGGGGTTCGGGCTAGGCTTAGGGACTTAGATGACGTGTTCGAGGACATTTGTTGGTCATAGAGGCCTTTGGCATATAATCTACTAGAATGAATAGAGGTACGTCTTGTTCCCTTAGTACATTTTGCAATAAAAATTGATAGAGACTTTTGTGGGTACTCTTATGCATTCATCTTATCATTATAGTTTGACCAGGGTGACAAGGGGTGTTGGTAGAACCCCGTGTTGGTAGTAGTGATAGAGGGACTAGTAAGACTCAGTGCCTATTTTGGCTGCCCATTGTTTTAAAGAGCGTACCCTCATGTATTGCGCGTCATCTTTGTATGTGACACACTCATGGAGGAAGTGGTGTTGTTGGATATATCTTTGAACTCAAGAGGAAGGGGGATGCTTTACCAAAAAATTCATGTTTCTGTGACATGATCAAAACCATGAAAGAGATTTAGTGCCACCAAAAGCAGGTAGAATAATGGTGAAGGTATGAGTTCAATTGGATTTGATGTTCAAGATGTGGTTATGTGATGAAATTGCAAAGCATGTCCGGGAGTTTCCAACAGAGTTTTCCTACTTGACCCATTGTATCTTTGTATCCCTGGAAGAGAGATAGAATTATTTAGAATCATTCCATATCTGGAGAGTTATACCCTTGAATGTTTCAATACTATGGATTTGTTTCCTACCATCCATACTCTTCTGGAATTGCACTAGTGTGTGAGGTAGTGTTATATTTTGGTGAGTTGTGTTGTAGCTGGAGATTTTTTGATGAAGGTCCTGGTAAGACCCAGTGTTTACCCTTGGGTATCCTTATTTTTTTAGTGAATAAACTCATTTTATCAATATCATACTTGAATGAAAAAACAATCTTGATGATGCTATTGTATAGTCCATCCAACGGTTGATAAGAATTGAGGGGTTCAGTTACTGTGTGTTTCAGCTTAGCTAGGTGGTTCACCACTAGACCGAATGACTACAAATGTACCATGGTGCTTTGTACATTCATGAATATCCCAACTAAGGAGACAAGTTCTCTTTTTTTGGATGAATTTAATATTAGTAGAATATAGACATACGAGTGGTTTTATCTTGGGTTTTCCTTAATGTGGGTGATTGTAAATATCATAAGAACCCTTAGTGAGCTCATTGGAATGGGTGTCCTATTAGGAAAACAAATTATTCCCTTATTCTTAATCCTTTTTGTTTTTCAGGATGAAAATACTTATGGTGGGGAGAATGCAATGACTTTTGTTTCAACTCGTAAGACATTGGAATATTTTGGAAGATATTACCAAAGTCAAGCACATCATCAGCATGGGAAGCTAAGGCTTAGGGTCTCTTAGTGTGGTGATTTTAAAAATATTAAATATATTTTTTCACGCATGTACAATTTCATTTGAATCATAATAAACACCTATTTGGAGTTTAAGATGGGATTTTTGAGATTGCAGTTGATTCTAGAACATTGTGTTTACCCTAGGGGTGACATAAAATTTTATGGAATGGAATGTTTTGTTAGAGGTGGGTTAGTTGGTTGGTTTATGAGAGAATAATTATCTTAATGAAAATTTAATTAAATAATTAAAACATAAATCTCAATCAAATATAACCCTCCCCCTAATGTATAGTGTGCATGATCTAAACAAGATCTGCACCTCTCATCCCCATTCCTCCCTTTCATGATGACAAAATAGTTGCTGAATCCATTCAATTTGGTGTCGTTGATCTCTATTTTGGAAGCAGATCATCGTTAAATTGAGAACCAGAATGATCTGGGAATTGTTCATGAACCAAATATTCATCATTTCAGCAACAAGGTAGGTGGATATGAGTTTTGATCTAGAGCCCTTTAATTTGGATTTTTTACTGTTCTAGAGCCCTATTGTAATTATTGTTGATCCCTTATATGTAGATATATGGTTTTTGGGTGGAATCAAGGTGAATTGGATGATTTTTCATTGGATTATTGACATTAATCTTCATCTTCAAGGCATTTAGTTCTGTGAAACATGCCATGCAGCTTCTTATTTTTGGAGAAGATGATATTTTGGGACTATACTATATGTATTGGGGTTACATGTCATGTGGTTCCTTAAAACGTGAGGTCTAGGGTCATGGATTGGGATAACCATGTGAAAACACATGGCTGTGTACTAACACATGTCCAAGATACACAGAGTCAGGGTCTGGTACATGGACACATGCAAGTGTCGATTTATCCAAACACATTGTGTAGAATGGAATACACCAGGTGTGAGGGACTGGGACAGTTGGATCATGTAGAGGAGGAACATGTCCAGGGTATGAGAGATGAGGGATATGGCATGTACTACTATACACATTGTGTACCATTACATGGGTTGTAACATGTCTGGACCAGATACATGGGAAGGTTCTTGGGTGGGATCACTCACCATGTGTTCCCCAATGCATGTTGTGTACTCCTAGGAGATCCTCCGAGGATCTTCAGCCTTCCACATCTCCATCTATATGACCCAAAAACATGATTCATAGTAGTCCATTCAGAGCAGTTTTTCAAATAGGATGTGATGGTGAACTTTATTCGGTCTAATGGGATACAAGATTGTGTAAATTTAGTAAGATGCTTGTAAAGAAGTACTAAGATAATGTTTTAGATTGGTGTGGTGTGTATAGAGGGACTCTAGGATTATTTCACTTCTGAGGGACTTGGTAACAGGTTTTCCATACCTATT
Organism: Viscum album; assembly: GCA_963277665.1. Taxonomy (NCBI): domain Eukaryota; kingdom Viridiplantae; phylum Streptophyta; class Magnoliopsida; order Santalales; family Viscaceae; genus Viscum; species Viscum album. The sequence continues at coordinate 801,458,726 of OY728129.1, forward strand.
TTCATAGTTGGAGACAGTACTCCCCAAACCCTGAAAAATGGTTCTTTACCTTTAGCTTCTTTCCTCCTGGGGTGTTACTCCATGAATGGACTAGGGTGAGGGTTTCCATATCTTGTTCATGAAGATAGGGTAGGTACTCCCTTTTTAGGCCATGGATAGGTTCCTCTATCTATAGAGTCAGTACTCCTCTATTGGACTAGGTTGCAGGTCCTCCATATATTATGTATAGATAGAGTGATAACACCACTACCGGGTAGGTTTTACGTCTTCTTTTTAAGGATTTGGTACTCCCCTATCGTTCTAGGGTGTGGGTCCTCCATATGTCTTGTTTCGGAAGATTATATACTTCAAAACCATGTTAGGGATACTGTAATAAATCATAGGGTCAATACTTACATACCTTGTTGTGGTGCATGTATCTCGTAGTTAACGAGTTGGAAGAGTGGATACTCCCATATCATTCCATGGTATGGGTCATCTAGTGACAAAGTTGTACTCCCCTACAAGAATAGGGTGTGGTCCCTCAGTCTATGAATTGGCACTCCACTCTAATATTTGGGTGCATTTCATTCATGAGTATCACTCCACTATTGGATCCGGGTGTGTGTCCTCACTTATGGAGCAGTACTATCCAGTCTTTGATAAGGAGTAGTGTGTGGATCCTCCATTGGGATTATACCTCCATTGACTATGGGATATATTAATTAACATAATTATCATACACTAGATTTGAATGATACCACTATATGGGTTATTTATCTCTCGAAGGACTGAGGCATGGGCTACTCCATATAGGAGTGGCATAGGTTTCATAGTTTAGTTAGGAGTTGTACTGGCTCAACTACATTGTAGTGGTGAGAATTGATTCCCTATGTTCCTTATTATTGGAGAGGATTTATGAAATGCATATACTAGAGCAGTGCTTCCTCAAATATATGTAGTGGTGAGGGGTTGGCCTTTTCACATGGGTTTCATTAGCTTTTGTTGGGAATGAGGTATCAATGACATGACCTTTGGTGCTGGGAAATACAAAAAAACCAAGTAATATGTTCCTAATTGATAATATTCTATTAGATGTACCATTTATAATGGTACATTTGTTACCTGTAGAGTGAATATCTAGGATAGGTTCCATCTAGGATGGCTGAGCTTAGGGAATGTTTTCTCCTAGTTTTATGTTACGGTTAAAGGCTACAAATAAAATCATATTGACATCTATGAGGATGGAACCCCATGAGATTTATATTCTAAGATGAGTTTATCTAAGTGATTTCTGGGATTCCTTCTTATGTTGTCAAGTTTGGGGTTAACACCCAAGGTAAACCAAGCTGACTTGACACGTATTGTTGAGGATTGTTCTAGATGGAGTTTCTCTCTCGATTGGATTTTACTCTAGCTAGGTTGAGTGTACCATTGGAATTCAGTTTTTTTAGTATTTTTTTAGAACCTACTCTGTATTTTAATTCCCACACCTTCAATAGATTTTCCCTCACATTTTTTTTGTGTTGTCTAGACTATAAGCCTTTCGACAGAGTCCACAAAGGGCCAAAGCCAAGAATAGATTGGAGAGATAGATAGACTGAGATGTCTATCAGTGCCTCATAGAGGATCATTTTGAAATTAATAGTTGAGATCAATCCCCTACATTTATGTACATTGGACGCCTTTACATATTTCCTTCACAAATGTTATTTTTACCTTTTTATTATTTTAGGGCTTCTATTGTACTTTGGCTATGGGAATGAGGTGTTTGCATGCAATAGTTTCCATTAGTTTTTAAATTTCATCATTTTTTTGAGCATAGAGATGCGTGTATTCATACAGGTACTTAGGAAATACATCCCTTGTTGGTGATATTCCTTCTCGTCTCTAGTCGCTAGCCCCGAGCTTATTGGAGGTGGGCTTGGGGGGTTCTGTAGTGGGGCCATTCGGGTCGAGTTGTGACATTATTTAATAATCGTTTTTCAACTTCTGGATTCATTGATGAATTTTGGGATATTGAAGTAATTTTTCATCATTTAATTGTTTATTATTTTTTTAATTATATAATTTTATCCAAACCAATTTGGTTTTCATTGTTGTCTAAATATAGGATGAATAAATGGTCATAGTTATATGGATTATGTGACTCCTTGGAAGTTTATTCTAGTGCATAAATGGTAAAAGTTCATCTTCAATACCAATCCAATAGAGAAAAATAATATGTTATTGATGGAATTGATTAATGGAAGAAATTATATTTTTCCAGTATGCATGTTTCTTTATGTTCTTCATCTAGGTAGTAAAATATTTCCTTATCTCTATAAACAGGTTCTTGATGAAGGAAGGTTATCCCTTTAAATTTCATATTATGAAATCAATGGCCATTTAAACTGTCATATATTTATGGTTTTTTTATTTTTTAATTCCTCAGGACCATTGTCTCTATCACTCTTTATCATAACATGATAGTTAGTTTTCTCTTCCATGTCAAATTTTCCTACATGGAACACTCTTATGTGTTATCATATGTGATTTTCATACATACATTTATTTAAATTAATGTCAAAGTTTTATTAATCCTTTATCAGTTTTGGATTTAAATAAAGGTATTTAGAATTGTCAAATCTTGGTTACCATGATGTAGTTAAAATTGAAATGACACAATTTGTTAATGGTTTGGAGAATGTATCCTCTTATGATTTTAAAAGGAAATACTTTGTTTAATAACTTACAAGATACACCCCGCCAAGCTTAAATGAACAACTGGATATTATTATTTAATATTGATGTTATCTCCTATTCCATTATATTTTTGTTTTTGAATTTGACTAACTATAATTAATTTCTTTAAAGTCATTCGCAATGACAAGGTAGTAATTGTATAAGTAATTGAAATATAAAATAAATGATAATAAAAATAGTATAGTATGTAATATGTGGGATTATTAATTCCCTCAATGATTTTAATATTTTAATTTGATAGGTTAGTGATTTTTTGGAAGTTTTTGTTCAATATTTTCTTATTTTATTGATTTTTAATAAAGTTAAAATAATGAATAGTGTCAAAATAGATAATAATGATATTTTAAAATAAATAAATTTTTATTAAATGTTATAATATTGATACAAGAATACAATTTTGGAAATTTGTAAGGATAACATTGATAATATCATCAATGATTCATTTATGTGCCGATTTTCATTTTATTGTAACTATATTAACCTTCAAAATTTAAACATCCAAGGTGTCACGGTATGTGTTAAAATGGTTAAATAATGGTTAAAACAAAATCTTATGGGAATAACCATGACCTAATCATTTCCAAAACAATATGGGATGAAGATTATTATACACTTATCACATTAGGATCTAATTTTAGTTATATAATGTAAACTATTTTATTAATATAAAAAATATATTATTTAAATCAATGATATTTACCATATGTCGTAGTAGTTGTATTTTATATCTTATATGTGTCCAATAGGGATAAACATGTTATTAATGAACCTAAATTTAAATATTTATCTTACTAAAATTATTTTATTTATATAACGTAATATTTAATTATAATAAATACTTCAATTACATTAAATTCTTTTAAAATTCCAAAACAAAATTCAGTTAATTAAGTAAAAAAATAATTTATTGTTACAATATTAAATTATATACATTTTGCATTATGTTATTTTCATAATGAATTTTATAGATATTTATGATCTATTATAGACATATATGATCTGTTATAGATATTTTAAATCATTATTTTTAAATTCTATCTTTTTCAAGATGTATTTGAAGTTATAATAATGAATAGTATTAAATTTGAGAATAATGAAATTTAAATAATATTGTATTGTATTAAACTACATAAAAAACTATATAAGGAAATCAGGAATATATGTAGTCTAAAATGGAATCATTTATTAATTTATGGGCCATTTGGTAGTCATTTTATCTATAATAGACTATTTATATTTCAATATTTTGAGAAATTCCAAGATTGCCCATCACCCCTCTTATAAAAGGGAACCCCCAATTCTAAATCACTCACACTGCAACAATATTTTTTTGCAAAAAATATATCCAAATAACATCTATCAATCCCCCCAATTCTAGATCAATTATTTTTGACATAACACCATGCTCGGTGGTCTTGAGGTGTTCCACAATGAAGGTTTTCTATAGAAGGGAAGTATTTCATTAAAAATATTCTTCAAGGATGATAAATAATAAATTATTTATCCTAAATATAAGAAGATGTTATTATTATTTTTAATTATTTATATACATGTCCTTCTACAAAAAATTGGGAAAATAATTTATCTATAGTTTGTACAGTAGACTACCTCCTTACGCACCGATTTAATTTGTTTTCGATCAGCATAATTCAAAACTAGTTTTAATGGTAGAATTAAAGTTTATATATGATATTAATAAAATATTTTTAACTATTAAAATATTATATATCAATTTTATCATTCTATTAAAATTAAAATAGTATTTTTTTCGTTTGGATGTATGAATTATCACCTCTACAATGCAATGTTATTCAGTTTTAATAACAAACATCAAATTAAAGATATATATAATTATATTAAAATTAAATATATTATATTAATTATATTATGATCATTAATTGAGGAAAAAATGATAATTATATTTTTACAATAATGAAGATTGAAAAATGGAATTGTTACTAATGCATACGTATGACAAACCCTCCATATAATAGTAACATAGATAATTTTTCATATACATATTAAATGGATGTATTTATGAGTGTATATCATGTATATAAATGATTTTTTAAGAGTGATATATTAGGATGTCGAAAACATGGTTATCAAATTCGAGATTAATTATGTCCCAAGATACCTATTTAACATTCATATTTATTCTTCTTAGATTCCATAACCATAATTTTATTTACATAATGTAAGATAATGACCATACGAAAATGATGATTCCTTTTTTTTGGTGAAATGTATCTTTCTATTAAAAAAAATGTTTTATGGGTTTTTACTGGACTAATTACTTCCTTTCATTTATGTCCCTCACCACACATTTGTTCATATATAAAATTTTATTATGTCTTTTTATAGGTTTTAATAAAGATTTGGGAAAAAGATTTAATCAATGATAAAATTGTTAATATTTACCATCATAAAAAATTATATTTTATTTTAAAGAATTTTGTTTTATGGATGAAATGGATACTATGTAAAGGTTTCCAATTGGAATGTTTAGGTTTAAATTTAATGATTTTTTCCTAATTATTTAAATATCTGAACCTAAAATATCCTTTGAATTTTAATAATTTGAATTCAAGGTCAAAAACAAAAGAATATGTAATTTTTAAGGCTGGGTCTTTACATAGTCTCTTATTTTGAGATCAGATCCTCCCTTATCATATATATTCATTATATTATTTATTGAATTTCATTATATGTTCCTCAACAATATAATAATGTCATTTCCTAATCAATTTTATTTCATTAAATGGGTTTATATAAATTTTTAATTATTTTTGAATGGGTTTTCTAATTTATTGTACGGAAATAATCTTTTTTTATTGTTTTTCACGTGAATATATCCTTAATAATTTTATAATTTTCTATGAAACATCATTTCTACACTTTCTAAGTATCTAAAAATTATAATCCAAAATTATTTATAAAATATATTTTAAAAAATAATTATTATTTTTAAAATGTCATGGATATTTCTTGTCCTAAAAGAATATTTTTTAATTCAACAAAAAAGTGTTTTACATATATTTAAACAACTATTGATATATTTTATTATTTTTTGACAATATTATTTAAATTATAAAATTATAATTATTCATTATTGTAAATTTTTAAATGTTATTTTATTTCATAGGAATGACCCATCACTTCATTTGTATGGATTAATTTTCCTACTTAGAATATGAATAATTTTACTTTTAGTCTCTTTCATTTTTAAATACCTTATTTTCTATTCTATTTATTTGACTATGTTCATCATAATGTCATTCCTTTATTAATTAAAGAAATTATTAACAATACTATATACCTCTTATTTATAGGTTTTAATTAATATATAAATTATTAAATGTTCTCTACCTATAATTTTATTTAGTGTCATTGTATACCAAATTATATACTGTGGGTTTATCATGTTTCTTGAATGAAATGGGAATGATTTCATTACATGAATCTATTCAAAAGTGATATGAAACCCATTTTTTCCAGGTGTTCTTTATGATGTGGTGATGAATGATTTTATATATAAAAAATACACAGAGATATATATATATATATACATGGATGATGATGGGTAGATTCCCATATTACTAATCAATGAACTATTTTTGTTGACATATACCAATATATTAAAGTATAAATATTTTCAGTTAATTAAAAAAATAGGGACATAATGTGACTTCTCATATTTTAATTCATGGAAAATGATTTTAATCATAGAGTCATGGGTAAAATGGTTTTTCTAATAAGTATTCGTAAATGTATGATTGTGACACATTTATAAGTTTCATTTATTTTTATTTCATGGTATAATAAATGATTATACGTATTTTATAAGATATAATTCACCTTTTTATTACATGATCCCATGATTCCGGATGATTCTTTTATGCTTATAAGAAATGTTATTATTGGTGTGCCTCTTTGATAAGTTGAAATCCCATCACAATTTCTGATGTCTGTCAATTAACTATTACATAAATTTTGATCAATGTTTTTTGGGAATGACTCTCTAATATATCCAAATTATACCCATACACCCATCTTATGATCACTTATTGTCTTTGACTGTTATCACATTCGATTACCATTTATATACATATAATATCTCTACTTGATTAGGTTTCAATTTCCATATGTTATAGATATAATTAATACATATGTTGTGTAGAAGAGTTCCTTGTGTGGAAAATTTTTGGGCGATGTTTCAGAATTAGTATGGATTACGAAGTTGTTATATAGTAGAAAAAAATTTAAGTTAAAAAAACATCTGTTTTTTTACTTAATATGTGGTCATAATTATGAAAATATCTAAACTAATGTGACGATGGTAATGTATCATAATAAAATATTTCTTTATGTCTTGTAATTATGAAATGGTTATGTCTGTAGGCTGTCATATTTGGTATCAAATTAGTGATTAGATAAATTTGGAGTATTTTATATCATTGGATGTGGATGTAAACTTCATAAAAGGGTGAAAAGATATGTTTTATCATAATTTCAAATGTATAGATATCCTTTTATTTTATTTGAGTTAATATTGGATATTTTAATCACTTTCAAAATATAACATTCTAGAAAACCCTAACGATATGTCTATGTATAGGATAACATACTAAATATTTTATGAAGTAGTAATTCTTTGCATCTACTAGAAACTAAAACCATGTTTGGATTCTACCAAGTGAATGAAATTGTGTCATAGGTTTACCTAGAGGTAATTTCTATAAATATTTTTCATCTTTTATAAACTCAATATTCGCTCTAGTGCATGATGAGAAGGTTTTATACTATACAACAATATAGTTACTACAATGTTATATCAGTTGATTAACCACATTATATTTACATGTAATTAATAAGGATTTATTATGTTATGGAATTATTTAACAAATAGGTGAATAACCCAACCTGAAGAAACACTGATTAAGAAAAGTGCCATTTCTGTTAAACTAAAATATATTATAATACTTCTAATGAGTAGAAAATATTGAGGGTGAATTTTGTGTATAGTTATCTTAAAAAAAATTGATAGTGTTCACTAGTCATTACTCATTATAAACTCATTTGGTTTTTAATAATGGATAAATCCAAAAGGAAACATGTTAATAATGTATTTCATAAAAAATATATTGATTATCACAACATGAAACCAAATTGGACTGTAAATGAAGTGAGAAAAATTTTAATTATTCCTTACTGGATATCAACAATCATGATTAATAATGTAAAATTAATATAATTTATAAAAAATAAATGGGATGAGTGTAATGTTTTGTGGAATTTTATGTAACAAAAATTAAAATGGAAAACCGTTCAATTTATTATATATCCAAAAATTGGAAGGAACTTCCAAGGAGAATGTCTTAATGGAAGAATGAGATGCTTCATTTACAAAAAATAGTGGAATTAAAAAAACTTTTTTTTATAAAAGTGAAGATATAATTGGAAATTATTTAAGAAAATAATGGTTATCCAGATATAGCACTAATAGTAAAATGTTAGGAACCTGTACATTATTAATTTAAAATTCCTCTTCCAATGGATAATATAAATGATGAGAACTAAAATATTATAATATAAGGGAAATTATATAGAACCTCAACTACTGAAGTGGGTTTAAAATATATGTGGAGTGGGGATAACATATCATGTACTCAAAAACGTGGTTTTAAAAATTTATATCTTTTATAGCTAATTTTTTTACCAAGATTGTTTTATAAGAACACAGAATCTCAACCTGGATGATGGGATGTTAAATTTTTATTAAAAACATCTAGTGGTAAGATTATTTTTCCAAGAGAATATAACTCCTCACCTATTTATGTTAATAGGATTTCACTTCTTAAAAAATATAACTATACTTCCACTAGTTTAAATAAATTTTATATTAGGCATGGATATTCTCTCTGGAAAAAGATGTCATGATAATTTCCAATAAAAAAATATTGCCTCTAAAAAACCCCATGAACACTTATTATTATGAGGATGACTGTGAAATACAGATTAAAAATTACTAGCATTATATTAAGGTATGTAGCATAAAATGATAAAGAAAATATCAATGTTGGTTATATTACTATTAGTAAGGAAAAATGATATGAAATTTTGTACTGAGGATAGTGATAATGAATCCATTTTAAAAAACTAAATTCATATTCTTATCTAATAAATGAATACCATTACCTATTTTTTTAGTTGGTTGTAAGCATAATTGTTGGTATGTAATTTATTTTAGGGGGATAATTTGATTACTTACGATTTTTGGATTACATATTTATCTATAAATTAACACTCAGTTTGGTAGCATGTTTCAAATGTAATTATGAACTAAAATTAAAACATTATACTTTAAAATAAAATTATTAAAATATAACACTGTAATATAGATGTTAACTGAGTGGGTAAAAAAGATAAGTAAAAATATAATGAAATATATGAAGAAAAAGTAAAAAATGGTATCAGGAAGTAGAAGGCTCCTGTAAGAAGCTCATTTATCTAAAATTAGTAACTATATTTCTTTAATATGGTTTAATAAAGTCCAATCATATTATAGATTCGAAAAATAAAAGTATTAGATAAATCATATCTGTGAAATATTGATGCCTGTGGAAATTTCCATGATATCCATGATAGCAAAGTCCCCACCTGAAACTTCAACCAAATCATACATTATACCTAGATATTACAAAGGGATATTTAGGGGTTATGTAAGAATAAATTATAATTATATAATAATAAAACTATTAATTTAGTAATTAATTAATCACTTTTAGTTACAAAAAAATTTATTATTATTTACTAATGCAATGATAAAATTAATAATGCCAATTTTAAAAAATTAAATGTTTTCAATTTATTTTTTTTAATAATATTTAATGAAACTAAATATATTATATATAATATATATTATATATATAAATAATAAATTAACACCAATATAATTAATATTTTAGAGGCAATAAATTTTAGAACAAATAATATTTTACTGAGGATATTTTTCTATGAAAACAGTTTTCTCTATATTTTTGTTTATTACTGTTAAAATTTGAAATTTTTTTGAAAAATTTAATTTAAATTTTCAATTAATAATTAAACTAAAATATTGGGAATTTTTTTATAAAATAGTATATGTTTAGGTGAATAGTGAAAAATACATTTTTAACAAAAAATATAAATTTTATAAATTTATGAATATATAAGGAAGACATAGATATTTAATAAACATTTTAGTTAATGAAATTTTTATTTAAGGGTTTATATTACCAATTAATTTTTTTTATGAACTTAGAAAACATACATTTAAATTGTTTGTCTTTTTTTTAATAAAATTATAATTTAAAAATTATTTTCAATCTTTTTTTGTCTTAATAATTTTTATAGAAAAAATATAGTATGGATTGATTTTAAATACCTAAAACTTTATATTTATTTTATTCAAAAAAATTATTTCATGTAAAATAATAAAATTGAAAATTTTTACCTACAAGTAAATGTTATTTTAATAATAACTCCTTTTTCTAAAAAACAATTTATGCATCATGTGTATTAGTTATGAAATTATATATTCCTTAAAATATAGATCTTATTTTATGAAATTATTTTCAAATTTTTAATAATAGTTTTTCAACTATGAAATAAATCTACTTTTAATTATTTTCATTAAAAATAATTATGGAGTTTAAAATAATTTGCTACCAAATTAAAAGTAAATTGGTTAAAAAGAGATTTAAGAAGTCTACAATACAAAATTTGTTAAGATAAAGTCACTATAATTTTTTTATATTTTTTGGATTTAAAAAATCTCCTACCATACATTGTTTTATACTTTTGGTTCCTTTGATCATTGAATATTGTTGTACCGTTATTGAAATGTAAATTGTACTTCAGAAATTACCCTTCACTTCTGTTTTGAAAGGTGAACGCTTACACAACTTTATGTAACACATATGACTTATGAATTCCACTTAAAAATAATCACATTTAATCCAACTATAATCCTTCCAAAATTTTATAATCTTATGTTCTCTATTATTGATCCTAGGATAATTATTTCCAAGGATGTTTCGAAGAGAAATCCAACGTTTTCAATGTGAGTATTACTTTATCTTTAGTATTTTCATGTTAAGATTAATATTAAAAATTTATTTAATCTACTATAATGTTATTATGAATGTATTATTAATAAAATAAAAAATATATATTGTTGGAGTAACCATTATTTAACCATTTCCATCAACTATGCAAAAAATAACAATGAATATTCATATGTGCATGTTATTCCTTCTTCGAGGTGATGTGGTTCATTTTTCTTCACCTTCCTTAATGGATCATAACAATGATATAATATATAATGTAATATATATAATGATTCAAAAATATACTTATGAAAATAAAATTTATCATATACCTTCATTACACTCTGTTTTTTTATAAATGAAATCCATAATCGTGTTTACATGGGGACTACTGCCTCCACATACAATGAATTTCATTTATCATTACCACAATACATGGATAATTATAATACTGAATATAATGAATTTAACATAAATTTTTATCTTATTTATGTTTTTTTTAATTTTATATTTAGATTTTATAAAAGCACATCCATACTTTCAAGCTGTTATAATATGCTATCTTTTGGATATTTTTTACCACATATGTGATTTTTGATATAAAGTGTCTATCATGAATGATTAATGAATGTTATATAATTGTAATTTCAATTAATAAAAATTAATTTGTTATTTTTTAATTATTATGAAATGTTTTTATTAAAATTTTATATTTTTATTAATATACCACATTTCGATCATCAAACACACTAGAGCTACTTAACTATGATTTCCTCTTTGACAAACCATATTCATGTATTCCAGGTAACGAAATGGTACATACGTAAACATTATAAAATAATTATCATTATATATTTAATATTTTTTTAATGATTGACTTTGAACCAATAAGTTATAATCAACCATGTCACCAATAAATATATTATAAATAAAAAATCTAAATTAATAACATGATATTATGAAAGAAAAATATATCCAACTCATATATTTTCAACAAATTATAAGAAATGGTTTCCTATATAAGGTTATATTTGGGAATAATATTGTTAAATTTGTTACTATGATAGTTATTTTTATAATATAGGAGATTCAATCACTATTAGGGAAGTCCAGAATTATGGTAAGGGTTGTTTTTTCTCTTATCAATTCAGTGAGAACTGTTTTATATTCCACATCATAATTTATTTTTATAGTGTATGAATTATCATATTTAATTTAGCTATTACGAATACTTTTTATTTTAATTTAATTTAAATTTTCTAAATGATAACCCTGTTATGTTCTTTTTATTAATATGTTTCTACCCAAATAATAGGTTCACTATCTCAAATTTAATTTCTCAAGACTGATTCCTTATTATTCACCCTGATATACTTTATATATTTTTATTACTTACAAATTAATTATTATTAATGTATTTATTTTGTTAATTTGTCTAGGAGAAACACATCTTTTTATTTATTTAAATGTATTTTCATCCAATCTATTTCATGGTTCTAATAGTTTATTTAACTCTTTTAAAATCTATGACATATATTTCGTTTTTTATAACATAATTTTTATACGAAATTTACACTAACCATTAGAGATTTTATTTCTTGAATTATATTTTATTCATGGTCCTCTACGTTCAATTTCAATTCCTCTCATTTAAGTAGTTTTGATTAAATATTTACTCATTATATAAGGGATTTATTGTAATATCATCATTAAATAAAGATTTTTTGAGAAGAAACCATATCAAGGTAATTTTATTCTATATAAGACCCATCATCATTTGATTTTTTAATCATTGGATTTCAAATGTATGATAAATATTTTAATTACCCTTATCATATATTTTACCTGATGTGTTTCTTTTAATCTAACCTGACCCCAACTCTTATTTTCATTTGGGATCCTAATTTTTCAAAGTTCGTATTAATTGGATATTTTTTATAATATTTTAATCTATGAATCAAGAATTGGTTAAGGTAATTATATTATACCTTTAATTTCATTATAATGTCTTAAATAAAATTTTAATGTTTGTTAATTTCGCATTTTAATCATAGTATGGAATGAATCACTTTTTAATATATTTTATATGAATTCGTATTTTTAAAATTTATCCATTTTCTGTGAATCATCATCTATACACCATATCAGTAATAAGAAGTAACTTTTAATATTCTATTACATAAAATATGTCTCATTCATTAAGAAAATGTATTTAAAATGAAAACTATATATTGTATGTCCTTGGGCCAAGAATCCTATAGCTGGTGCCCTACTTTATTATATTGTATTGATTACAATGAATCAAATCCTGAATAATCGATAAGTTTAGATGTTTTGGAAATCCATATTACATCCATGTACCGTATAAAACAATTAAAAATATAAAATACAATATATTAAATCCTTTGATAGCATTAATATTGTCTTCGATTAACACTATATATTAGTCATAATATAAATATTATAATACATTGAAATATAAAACATAATAAAGTGGTGATCTCAAATTATCTTTAATAGTAAGCGTAAAATGGAAGCTATCATTAATAAGAATAAATATTTTGGAAATTTGAATACTAGAAATAGAATCCAGTTAAATATAATTTTAATAACAATATGGAATGTATAAATTATACCGTATGAAATAATCAAAAGAACAAGAATGAAAAACCATGGATATTCTACTACTCAAATATTCAAATGGAATATCAATAACTAATCTCATAATAAGGGAATACATAATGTTTGACATCATAAACAAACCATGAAGGCTTCATCGATGACACCATACAAAAATGGTTAAAAACATAAAAAACGTTATGATGTGATACATATCAAGGTATTGATGTGCTATATCATTTCGTACCCATCACTTACTAATTCTAATGCATTCATCTTTTGAAAATGTTGAAACATAACCAACATAAACATTCATAATAAAACTAGTATAAAAAATGAAAAAACGTTAATCATAAACCATGAATGGTATCAAAATAGCACATCCGCAGTCAAAAATATAATAACACCTTTCAATAACGTATGATATATGGTATCTTAAAAATCAAACCAAAATAAAGAAAAATCTAATAAAGGACGTTTCCATATATAAAATAGGTATTACAAAATTGTAAAAAAACTTGAGAGAAAACCACAAATTTATATTTAATTTATTTTGAAAGGGAAAATTTATAAAAGAAAACATTTTCATTAAAAAGTATTTTGTAATCATGAAAAATAAGCTTTTCTCATGCCATATATGTTAAAAAAATAGCATTCCTTCCATATTGTTTTTCGAAAATGTTATAATGTACCACATTTGGAGAATGTAAAAAAGATTCCTATCATAACATTTTATAAAAAGTAAAACATGGGTAAAAATTACAATAAAAATTTTATAAGAAAGTTAAGAATATATTGAAATAAATTTTAAAGATCAAGGACATGGATGATAAATGTTTTTGATAAAATACTTCCATATAAACTATCCTAGATAATAATGGGATTGAGAAATAAACCCTCACCTCAATCTTCCCCTTAGTTAAGGGTGAATTAATCTCTTGTATAATGGATAATGTATATTATTAAATTACAATATTACAATATAATAATTTATTATATCATATATAATCTACTTATATCATTTTTGTAAATAATATTTCATTAAAATCATTGTTTTGGTTGTCAACGGATTCATTTTATTTTATTTTTTATCGTGTATGTCAAATTTATTATGCATAAGACATAAATTTTTTAATATAATTAATGATATTTTGTTAGTATATATTATAATCACTAATTATATAAAATTTTAAAATTATTCCTAAATGGATAACATTGATAATGAATCACATCCAGTCATAGAGATGGTAAGTTGTATATACGCATGAATGACTGCATGATTCCTTTAATGGTATTCTGGTTAGTAAATGGATGGTATATTAATAATAAAGGTTCAATATGATGTCATATATATTATTTATATTCATTATATGAATCATTATACCCACCAAAATCAAGTTGTGAGGGAAACAATTACACCACAACATGGAGATTGTATGTTTTACGTATGCACGCAAGGTGGTATTATTTTTCATAAGATGGCTATAACAAGAAATATGGTCCTACCATAATCATTAAAAAATCTTATAATTTATTTTATACTAGTTTAATTATTTTATAATAGAAAAATTGCATGAATAG
This sequence comes from Viscum album, assembly GCA_963277665.1. Classification (NCBI taxonomy): domain Eukaryota; kingdom Viridiplantae; phylum Streptophyta; class Magnoliopsida; order Santalales; family Viscaceae; genus Viscum; species Viscum album. The sequence continues at coordinate 801,473,740 of OY728129.1, forward strand.
GAAGTATAAGAAGAAAAAAATTTGATGGAGTTGGAAAAGATGATTACCTTTACTTTAGAAAACCTCTGTTGGATATCCCATTTGGGAAACTAGGGTTGGTATTTTGAGAATAAAAGCACTCCTAATATGTAGATAAATAATTTTATATGGAAAATGGGTAGGTTTTTTTTGAGAAATAAGATTTAATGTAGTGTGAGGAAGTGAGGGAAGAGGTTTCTTTTTATAAGAGAAAGGAGAGACACTCTTGGAAATACTCAAAATATTAAAATATATTAATTAAATTATAGATAAAAAACATTAAAATGATATATAAATAGATGAGGGAATAAATTTTAGACCCCAAAATATCACATTTTTTATTATGTTATTTTTTTTATCTTTAAATAATTTTATTATATATTAATTCAATAAAATGTCGTTATTGTCAAATTTTATACTATTAATTTTATTTGAATATAAATGCACCAACAGAAAGTGTAAATTCGAATATAATGGACTAAAACATATCTCATATGACTTATGTATGAATAAATTTCTTTATATACTTTAATTAAACCAAAATAAGTTGAAATTAATTTTATTTAAAAAAATTATTTCATTTTTCTTTTAATTAAATGAAATATAGTTTATCATTAAAGTATAATTATATGTAATTATTAAAAAATTAAAGTGAGAATAATTTTTTTTTATATAAAATAATTTAACTTTTACAAAAATGATCATTTATATTCATTCATAGCTTAATTTTTTCTTAATTTGGACACATAGAAGATATTTAATACAAGAGGGTGGTATTTTGTAACTATTTTTTACTTTAAAAATATATATGTTTTTTCCATGGAAAAGTGCCCATTTAAAATTAAAATTGTATCATAAAGTGATAAGGTTATAATACAAAAAATCTAATAGTATTTATATGTTTTTATTGGTTTTTTAATCCTTAACATTTCAGTTTTACCCTTATTTAACTCATTTAACTCTAACTGTAATATAATTTAGTTTATATAGTAATAGTTAATATTATAAAAATAAAATTAAAAATGAACATTAAATGAGTTATGTATGAAATTTTCAGACATATATCCATATCTTTGCTAAATTTTATATTTTTATATATTTTAAATTATTCAATGAAATATTATTTATTATTAAAAAATCTATAATGTGAATTTTAAAAATATTCGTTATTTTATCTTATACAAAAACAAAAACAGTAAGATAAATTAGAAATAATACTTATAAAACATTTATAACAAGTAAAATTAATTAATAAAATTCTAGTTTTTCATTAACTCTCTGAAATTCTATATATGTCAATATTTTTAATATCATTTATTTCATTATTCTATTATTTAAACAATTACTGCTTCATTAAAAGACCATTAAAGGTAATTATATTATAATGAAAAATTATAAATAAATTTACATGATTTATATAAAATGTTATCTTTAAAATTATTGTTTATAGTAGAATTTTATTTTTTATTAATCTTTATTAAAAATGTAATTGTTATTAAAAATATGAGCCTGTCATTTTTAACTTATCATTCAATAAAATATAATAAATGTTATATTATCACCCTTTTATCTTCAAAGGTTAATAATTTAGTTATAAGGATGATTTTTGTCAAAAATTACTCATCTAATGAAATTAAAATAAGTATTATTGTCATTTAAAAATAATAATAATATAATTTTTACCTTTAATTACCTGATTTTCCATTAACCGTGTTAATAAAAAATAGTTCTAATGTTACCAGTCATATTTAAAAATAAAATAAACCTATATAAATAATATATACCAACTAAATAACAATATGAAATCTATTAGTCATAATTTAAAATACAGATATTGTAATAATTAATTTTGAATTAATTATATTAATTGGGTGATAAATTCGGTTATTAATGTCTAAACATGTAAAGGATTAAAAAACAATTATATCTAAATTCAATGTAAAATTGATGAAAATGACCTAAATTGTAATAAATTATGAGAAATAATATAGTTATACTTTTAATGCATTCAAAAAAATAATTTAATCCTTTAAATTAATTTGATGAAACAAAATCAATTAAAATAAAGTAATTTTCATTATTCATCGTAATATGAAATTTATCATAAAAATTAAAATAATTAAACCAAATTAAATATTTAAATCCATATTTAAAAATTTATTTTTCTCAATAAATTGTAATAAATATTCCGCAATTTTATTTCAAATAGGTTGGCCACTAATATGGGGTAGAAATAATTTTATTAAAATATAAGATTTATATGAAATAATGGGGGTCATTTTTTCTAATTCTTATCAAATATATTTGATGAATATCAAAAATAATTTATTGAATAAAAAAATTATTATTTTGATAAATATCATTCTATAATAGTTATTACTTTATTTTATTCAGAAAAAATGACATTGTGAGCATAAACATAGTTCTATTTAAAACAAATTCCTATATATTATGTTGTTTTTTTAAAGGTAATGCTTTGGTCAAAGACCAAAGAACAATTTATTGATAAGATAAAGATTACAAAGGACGGAAGGATGGGATTTTTTTATAATCTCTATCAAAAAAATATAATATTTCAGCTGGCAGAGTGTCCAGCCATGTCATGCTCTGATGAACTCCTTTGTTAGCAACAGCATCTGCAACAGCATTCGCTTTACAGTAGGAATGAGTAGCTATTTAATCAATCCCATGGAGTGAGTTCAGACAATTAATCCAATGTATGGTGAGTGGCCAAGCAATATGAATGATGCCATTCCAAATGGCACAAATGATAGTGGTAGAGTCACTTTCAATCCGGAGCTTTCTCCATCCTCTTTGAATCACAGATGAAACTGCATGGATGTCCCCCAACATTTCAGCCTCCAGAGATAAAAATTTATACATCCATCATAGAATCAACCCTGACACTGGCCAGCTGAGTCTCTGAAGATGACATCACAACTGGCAGGGCCTAGATTGCCTTTAGAAGAACCATCAACGATCACATTGATCCATCCCGGCCTCAGTGATTTCTAGAATACTTCAAAGGAATGCCTGGTTTATGGGAAAATACCAGGAACATGGAGGTGATGAAAGATCTGAAAGTCGCCAACCGAGTTGTTGGAACAATCTTTTTGAATAGAACTAGCTTCATGAATCACAATAAAAATATGATATTTTCCTGCATTGAGTCTGAATGAGTGTTTAATATGAATAAGGTAATTTTTAATTTACCAGATCTCATGAAGGAGTTCTGCCACTACTCTAAGAAAGTGATTTTTAACCTGTAGAGAGGCTTCTTATCTAATGCATTTTTTTAGAAACAAACAAATAGAGTCAGATAGGGGCCATCTACAATTAAATAATTCAAGAATATAATTACATAAAGTAGAGGCAGTCGCACATGAAAAAAAGAGATGATCAACATCCTCCCTGTGTTGATAAAACAAGTGACATTTAGAGAAGAGTTTTATACTAATGTTTTCCAAATAGACTTTAGTATGAAATCTATTATGAGCAATGAGCCAAATGAGGGTGAGCCTAGAAGGTTTGATCCAAGGTTTGTTAAATTGACTCACCCATTGAAAATTAGAATCATTTCCAAAAAAATTATGCTTATAGAAGTTTTTAGAGTCAATGATGCCATTTGGAGCAGGTTCCCAAACAAGGAAGCCTCCATTAGAAGAAACAGGGTGATTATCAATGATCTGCTCAATATATTCTGGGAGGAAATGTCTATAAAAATGTAAGACCTCATTTATAGAATGACTAGTATCTTCAAGAATAATATTAGGAGGTAACAAAGATATCAAGGGGTTACCACACCATTTTTCACACCAAAAATTGATGAAAGAGTCAGCAATAACCATCCATCTAGAATTTTACATGATCTTGTGGTATGAGCCCCTAATAGAAGGACAGATCAAAGAGTTGATGTAATTAAAATTCTCATTTAAGAGTTTAGAGAGAAATCTATGGTTCAAGAATTCGGAAGCTTTGGAATTACAATTAATAATATGCCAAGTAAGATGGGCTTGAAGAGTATTATTGAACAGCTTTATTTTTTTATACCAATGCCACCTTTGTGAAGAGGTTTACAAAAATATTTGCAAGGGATTGTGATAGGTTTCCTATCAAGAATACCTCCCACCTAGATGATGTTTTTAATATAGGTATTAATTTTCACAATAATACCGACATGCCATTTATAAATCATAAGAGAGTAGACCATTTTAGAGACAATGGTCGATTTGACCAAACATATTCTTCCAGCCATGGAGAGAGATTTCCCTTTCCACGTAGAGAGTTGATTTATAATTTTTCAATGATATTAGAAAAGTATCTTTATTTAGGACAACTCCAAAATATTGGGATGTCCATATATGTGAAAGTTAAGAGTCCTTATTTAATTCCAAGATAGGTAGTAATGCTAGATTTTATTCTGACAGGAAAGCTCTTTCAAAAAAATGATTTATTCCAGGAAATCGATTGTCCTGAGACATCCTCATAGTGATGAAGATCTTTCATGAGGACATGAATGTTTTTTTGATCCCCTTTATGAAACAAGATGATACCATCTGCATATAAAAGGTGGGTAAGGGAATTTAGGTTTCTGGCAACTTGTATAGGCTTATGCTTACCTTGAGCGACCGGATTATTCAGAAGTCTGCTTATGTAATCCTCAACAATATCAAAGAGGATGACAGAAAGAGGGTGGCCCTTCTTGACTCCTTTAGAGAATTTAAAAAATCCTCTAGGGGTGCCATTAATCATGACATAAATAAAAGAAGAGCGGAATAAAGTTTTAAGTCTTCAAATGAAAGAGTCATGAAAACCAATGTTTTTTAAGACTTTGAAAATAATGTTCCAGTGTATGGTGTCAAAATACTTCTTGATTTCATGTTTGATGGCCACACACCCCCTCTACTATTTTTTTTAGACTATTGGTACATTCAGAGGCAAGAAAAATATAGTCATGAATGGACAATCCTTTAATAAAACCAAACTGATTCCATGAGACAATTTTATTGCAAATAGGCGCCAGTCTATTCACAATAATTTTGGTAATGAACTTATAAAAAGTTTTAATGGGAGAAATAGGACGAAATTGATGGATCTCTGGGGAATTTTCAACCGTAGGTATTAAAAATAGAAATTGAGCATTGATTCCATGAGGTAGAGATCCATGAATGAAAAAGGTCTTAACGAGGTTACAAACATCATTGTGGATAATATCCCAATGCTTTTGGTAGAATCTGTTATTGAACTCATCCGGACTAGGTGAACTATCCGGATTAAGGCCAAAAATAGTATCCTTAATTTCATGATCAAGAGGAGTGCTTAAAAGAGATTCATTGTCTATTTTTTCCACCATTAAGGGAATAATATAAGGTCAGAGATCAATATTTATCTTCGGGTCATTAAAAATGTTGTAAAAATACAAGATAACATGATTCAGTATGGATTCTTCAGAATCAATGATCAAATAAATATGAATAAGTTTAGAAAGGGGACGATTTTCCATTCTCATTCTTTGAAGGGGATTGTAAAACTTAGTATTATGATCACCATCTGCAATCCATTTAGCCCTAAACATTTGCTTACGAATATTATCCTTAAATGTGAGTAAGGAATTTAGTTTAAGGGAGATATTTGAATCTAATTGGGGATCCATATTAAAATCTGAATTAGTTCTATTAGTTTGGATGCAGCTGAGTTTAATTTCAAGAGAGGATATATCTAGATCAATTTTATATTTTTTAGATTTACACCAACCTTTAAGGTATTGTATTAGGATTTTCAACTTGAACATGCAGGCAAAGGAATCCTTATGGTGTTGCATAGAGTTCCAAGTGTTATGAATAAAATTGGCACAATCAGGATTCGAAGAACAAGCATTATTAAATTTAAAAGGAAGAACAAACTTACGGTTATTCATAAAAAAGATAACTAGAATAGTATGATAGTCAGAAATATGTCTAGGTTGAGTTATACTAGATATGTTATCCCAAATATCAATGTAATTCATGTTAATTCAAGACAAAATGATGATATTTTAAAGACATGGGGTGTAACATTCTCCCCTCCTTCAATAAATTACATCCTCACAATTTAAACTCAGGATCCAAAACAAGGGATTTGATGTTTCAAAATATATTCATTGAAATCCCATATCTTAAAAATGATAAATGGGGTCTTCACTTTAAAATATATAAATTTCATTATGAAGGTCACCAGAGATAACACATACTAGGGTTCCATATAGAAATCATGTACATAAGAGATAATTCCAACCACCATGTTCTGATGGAGAGTGATAGATAAAATGGTTAAGAGAGATCTTACAATCACAAAGCAATAAATCTGAGACTATCTGATGGACCATTTGATTTATAAGAAAAAAATTGTACTCTGATAAAAAAACATTCTCTCAAACCACAATTTTCATTTGAGGAATGCTTTCCCTGTATAAGAATATAATTAAATATATATTTATATAAAACAAAATGTTGTCCTTTGGTCATTCTATAAACTATTTCAACTTATTTTCTTAGAAAAAGTTTCCTCACACGGCATTGTAACAAAATAATTTCTAAAACATTATTCAAATATAATATTAAACCATTTAATAAATGGTTTCATTTTTGAAAATATTATTATCCAATACATTATAATGATGGTTTTAGAATTTACAAAATCAATATAAAATCAAATTTTTTCATGACAGAAAAATACTAAAAAAATTCACATACCAAATATTTGAATACCTTGATCACCTAAAAACCCTAATGAAAAAAATAAATTATTCTAAATTTGTAAATAGAATTATTATAGTACAATACATATATATCTCATAATTATTAAAACCAAAATATAAAAAATAATTATTTATTCCAAAAACCCAAATACATTAATTATTCCTCTTCAACTATAGTGACATCTTAAGTATGACCTTGATAACTTTTCTTTTTCTATGCTATATTTCCCTGACACATTGGAAATTATTTTATATTGTTCCCTATCTCCTTACTGTTTAATGAATGCACATAGATGGGTTCATTCTTTCCCTTGAAATCATGAGCTTGGTGACCTTTCTTTCCACACTTGTAACAAACAAACATTCCCTCTAGGAAAGTACCATGGTGTTTCTTCCCAAAATAATCACTAGTGCAAAAATCCATCTTTTCATTTTTATTTTTATCCATATCTTGCTCCAAATTTATTTTAATATCTCTATTTCCTTAAATTTTATATGGATTATGAAACTATTTCTCTATCTTGATAGAACATGAGACAATATCTTTATATGATGAGAATTTTTGGGAGACCAATACTTTTCAGAGGAATAGATTTAACCCATTAATGAAATGATCAATCTTAGTTCTTGGGTTATGTATGTCGTCAGTATCATTCCCTGATAAAATTTTATAAGGGTTATTATATTGGAAAAAATTCACATCCTCATTTTTCTTTAGACATATAAATTTCCTCTCCATATTATCTTGATATTCCTGAGGAAAATATATTTATATGAAAATTTATTTAACATAATTTCATTCCATGTTTTCTATTTCCTCTTTCTCCTTTATGTTTTGAATACGTGACCACGATTGATCAGCACCATCCGACAGATGATAAACATTCATGACAACCGTATCCCTTTCAGTACATACCAAAGAAAAAATATCTTTTTGAATTAATTTATAAATTTCCAAGATACAAATGGATTTTTAATGCAATTTAATTTTTGAGGTTTTTATCTCATGAAGTTCTATAAAAATGTTTCTTTTCCTTGAGGATCAAGATACTATATACGGGTAAGTTTATTATTCATAAATAGAGTCTGTTGTCTTAGTATTGTTATAATGACTCTAGAACTAGTAGAATCTACAGCACCAACATCATTATCATTCATTGGAGTTCAATCCCTCCAAGGACTTCAGGCATTGATATGAGTTCCATTCTTTCCACTATACAGAATTTCAAAATAATTGTATTCACTATATTAGGTTATCAATCATAATGAATAATATTGAACTGGTGAAACTTAACAGATATTGATAACTTAAGGTATATCTAATCTCAAAATAAAATCATAGTTCCACTAGGACATGTTTATATTAAAATCATTCATAATGGATTGTAAATAAATGTGAATTATCCTAATAATATCTCCTTGGACTATCAAAACATGTGTGCAATAAGGCCAATTTTCTGGTACCAGAATACACTAATTCAATACTATCCCACCTTGTCAGAGTTATTACTCTTAATTACATCCATTATAGAACTACATATACTTCTAATATCTAGAGAGAGATGTATTTTTAGAAAACCCACATAATATATACATTACAAACATTATAGAATGTTATATTATTATTATCCATAAAGTATATCTTAGGATTATGTTACCTAATCATTTATTTCTAAATACTGTTTCTAATGATCCAGCTAAATATCTTTTTTTACATTGTGTAAATCCATTACCCTAGAACCCTGAAGATTGTGCCTAATTTTATTACATTGGCATGATTACATGGAATCAAATCTAGAATGACTAACTGGTTTAGTAGTTTTGGAAATCTTGATTACCTACATGAACCTTATATTATAATTAAAAATATAAAATACAAAATAGTCAATCCTTTTAGGTCATAATTATTCTCTTATATTAACATTAAATATCAGACAAAACATAGATCTTAGAATCGTGGGAAAAATAAAATAAAATAAATGGGTGAGATCAGATGTGACTGAGAGGTAAGTGCACAACTGAAACTATTGTATGTAAAAATAAACAATAAGGTGAGGTGAATAGATGAAACACAAACCATTTTAACATATTCCTGAGCATAATATGTTATGAATAAATAATACCATATAAAATAATCACATGAACTATAAAACATAACAATAGATATTCTACAAGTTGAATAATTGTGTGAAATATACACAATTGGTCTTATAATTATGGAATGCATAATTTCAGACATCATAAACATACTATTAAGGATTTAACCATGAAACCATACATAAAAAATAAAAAACAAACTAGTTTGTCCCATGAGACCTTCTAATGCATCAATGGTCTTTAGAGGTCCATTCCCTCCACTTACTATGTCCAATGAATTCCTTATATGAAAAGGGTGAAACATTACCAATATTATCATTGATATTAAAAATGAAAAACTAAATGTGAATAAATTAATCAAAATCCACGATTTTTATAAAAATAGAACATCATCTATAACACTTATCAAAATAATTTTCAATAAAATATTGTATTTGGAATCTTAAGAGACAGACCTTAATGAAGTAAAAAAATACAACAAAATATGTGGCATAGATGAATGTATTATAATGAAATCAGGGAAAACTTCTTGACAGAAATATGATTTTTAAATTGAAATTATTTTAAAATGGGTGCTCAATTTTAGATGAAAACATTTTTAGTGATTTTAATCTGGTATGCTTGAAAATTAACCTTTTTTAATTCTAAATAAGTTAAAAAAAAGAACATTCCTTATGTATTTATTTAATAGGTCATAATGTACCTTATTTTGAAAATTATAATAAGATTAATTTGAAATACATTTATAAAATCTAAAACAAGGTTACAAATGAATATACGAATATGTATAAGAATGGTAATAAAATTTTGATATTTCTTTTTATGAAACATAGTCATGGATTATAAATATTTCCCAATAAATACTTACGTATAAACAATATCGGATATTAATGTGACTGCGAGATTAAAACTTATCTCTTATATTACTTTAGTTGAGGGTGTTTTATCCTTTTTTTAATGGTCAAATGATGTTATTAATCTATACTATAACGGTTTACATATTTATGATATCATATATGATCCTCTTATGTCTTTTTTTAATAATTCTTTTTTATTACTATTGTTTGAGGTGCTAAAAATTAATTTTCTTATATTTGTTTTGTCGTGTAAGTATTGTTTCACATGCATGGGATATATTTTCATCATATCAATAATTATTTTTAATTCTAAAAATTTATATTCACTAATCATATAAATTTTTGTAATCATTATTTAATGGATAACATGGATAATGAATCTCATCCCATCCTGGAGATGGTATGTCGTACGTATGCACGAGCAACTGTATCATTGCCAAAATGGTAAAGGGTTCAAGAATTTGATGGGATATTATTTATAATGAATCAATATCATTTCTTATTTATTATTTATATACATTGTATTTTTCATTATTTCAATCCAGATAAATTTATAGTGAAAAAAAAATTACAACACATCAGGGATACATAAATATTTATGTACGCACGCATGGTTATATTTTTTCATACGATGAATAAAATAGAAATATAGTAATCTCATAATCATAATAAAATATCATAATATAGATGATACTAGAATTATAATTTTAGAATGTAAACAAAATATTGATAGGATTTACGTGTAGAAATAAGTTTGATGGAGTTTGTAAAGATGATTACCTTTTCTTTAGAAAACCTCCTTTGGATATCCATATAGGGAGACATGGGTTTCTTTTTTTGAGAATACCAACTCATACAGGATATTTATAGGTAATTTAATAAGATTAATAGGAAGGTTAGGGTCATGAAAAAAGGCTCGAAATGTTATAAGAATGTGACAGATGTAGTTTCTTTATATATGAGAGGGGAGAGACACACTTGGATGTCATCAAAATATTAAAATATAACAAGGTAGTTCTAGTAAAAAATATCCACATGAGATATGAATAAATAGGGGATGCAATTTTATATCATATATTTTCCCATTTTTGATTATTTTACATTTTTGTAATATTTAAATTATTTTATATTATATTAGTTAAATAAAATACAATTATTGTCAATTTTGAAACTATTAATTTAATTTGACTTTAAATGCTGCAAGACATAGTGAAAATTCTACAATAATGGATTCCAAAATATATAATATTAATTATAGACCTATAAACATATTTTGATACTTCAATTCATCAAAAACATTTAAAAATTATTATATTTAAAAATAGTTATTTTACTTTTCTGTTAATTAAATAAATACTATTTTAACATTGAAGATTATTTGAATGTAATTAAATAATTTAAAAATAAAATTATACTATAAAACTAATTTCATTAAGATTAAAATAGACATTTATATTCATCCATAAAATTATTTTTTTCAATTGTGGACACATAACATAAATTAATTACAATATAGTAATATTTTTTAAAGATCATTGAATTTAGATAATATATATATTATTTTCATAGAAAAGTGTCCATTAAACAAGTCCAATTACATATTAAGGTGATAAAGGCCGAATCCCATTAATAAAATATTTTTCTAGATCAGTATTTATTTTTTTTAATCCCTAAACTTTTTTTATCCCATATTTATTCCCATTAATTATTACCATTATATCATGTAATTTATACATTAAGGTTTAATATTATTACTTTAAAATACCAAATAGACCTAAATGAGTCATTGATGATATTTTGAGACTAATCCAAAAAAAATTGAAGAAAATTATTTTTTTATATATTTTAAATAATTTAATAAAATCATATTTATTATGAAATATCTATCATGTAAATGTTGACACTATTAATTATTTTGTCTTATACAAAAATGAATAAAATAAGATAAATTCGAACCACGATATCTAAAACCATAATTACAAGTCCAAGTCATCGATAAACTTAATTTATGACAGTAACTCTCTTAAATTATATTTATTTTAATATTTTTAGAATCATTTTTTGATTGTTATATTATTTAAACAATTGTTGCTTTGTCATTGTGTATCCATTTAACATAATTATATTATCATTATAAATTATAAAAAATTATCATGATTTAGACAAAATTTTATGATTCCAAATAATATTTAAATTTAAATTTTTATTTTGAATCACCCTATATTAAAATTTTGATAGTTCTTAAATATATGAGTATGACGGTTTTAGATTCTCCTTAAATAAAATATAATAAATTTTTCTTTCTAACCCATGTGGATTAATAAAATTATAATTTTGGCCTAAGGATAAATATTGTTGAAACCCACTCACCCAATGAAATTCTATCAAGTGCTAGATAAATTTTATATTATTTATAATATAAGTATTACTTTTTATTACTTGATTTTCCCTTAACTGTTGTAATATTGAATATTACTAATGTTACAATTCATATGACCAAAAATAAAAGAATCGTATTTATATAATTTTAACCCACTGATTAAAAATTTTGAATAAATTTTTCAAAATTTGAAACATAGAAATTTTAAAAATTATTTTAAAATTAATCTAATAGATTGGGTGAGAAAACTGTTTATTAAAGTTCGAACACGCAAAATATTGGAACATTTGTATATCTAAATACAATGTATAATTGATGATGATGAACTAAATTAGACTAAATGATAATAAAATAATTAATTTACACTATAAAAACAATCAAAAATAATATTTTACACTATATATTATTTTGATTAAAATAGGTTTTTTCCATTAAAAAGTAGTATTTTTCACTATTTATCAAAACATGTATCTTATCATAAAAATAAAAAAATTAAAAAAATGTAAATTTTTATATCCCTATTTAGATGGATATTTTTATTTTATAAAAGAAATTATATAAAAGTTTCAAAATTGGATTAAAATTAGTTCTCCATTAAAAGGTGGTAAAACTGCTTTTATAAAAAAAATAAGTTTTTTATGTGATATTGGGTTTGTTCTTATCTTTTCCCTATCAAGTATATTTTATGAATATAAAAAATGCTTGATTTAATATATAAAATATAAATTTCATTAATATCATTCACTATTAGTAATTAATTTAATTTAATATGATTAAATGACTTTATGAACATTAAAATAGTTCTTTATAAAAAAATTTCTAATAAATTCAGTTGGTTGAAATATTAGATTCTAAATAATTTTTAACTTACAAATTGAACCATATATTTTCATATGTTAGGTAATAATATTCATAACCATCAAATTAAGGCTGGGTTATATCTTATTATAATAAATAAAAAAATTATTAATATATTGTTTTTTAGTAAAACACATCATTACGTGTTATAAAATCCTTAACATTATTATGAGTAGAGTATGATAACTATAATTTTGTGCTTAAATAAAGATAGTAACTAAATTAAATTTATTAAAAAATTAATATATTGTAATTTTTTGGGGTGTTACATGTTCCTTGATTCTAAAGTTATTTTGTAACTCTTAAAAATGATTTTAATTCTATATCAGTAAGTTTGACATATTTCATGCTTGATTAATGATATTCATTAAATTATAGAATACTTCTTATTCCAATGGATGGTTTATGAAATTGTATTTTATATCATATTTTTGATCCATCACTTTGTATTTCGTATCTATTCAATTTGAATATGAATAAATTTTCTTCAAATATATTTTATTTGTGAATAATCTATTTTCAATATCTATAATCGAGGGGTATTCACCAAGATTTCATTCATGGATTGAGTTTCAAAATTATTGAATAAAAAATATACCCTTTACCTATATAGAGTAAATAAACTATTCTTCATTGAATGGTATTTTCCTAGGCAGTTATTGAGTATCATTATATACCCATTTATATTCCATGGATTTATCATTTTTTTTAGGAAATACGTATTGTTTTCATTATATTATACCCTTTTGAATTAATATGAAATCCATTTATTTACATTGGTTTTTTAAGATATGATTATAGTGAATTAAAAATGGAAAGAATATATATATATATATATGTATATATGAGAATGAGTGGGGTCGTGTATCTATCTTTAATTAATTGGTTATGTTAGATCACTAATGAGATAATAAGGCATGGGAATAATGATTTTGTTGAAAAATCCATCAATATAATGATTTATCTCAGATTTTAATGACTGAAAGTAATTATTATTTTTCATAAATGAGTTGGAATAATGATTTATCTCATAATAATTACATTGATTTTTATTTTCCCACAATGATAATTTTATTTTCATTTCATGAAATTGTATATTCAATGGTTATTCCTCTTTTCTAATATATTCTTCATTTTAATGTTAAGTGCCCATGATTTTGGATTAATTTTTTATGCTTCTAAGACATGTTATTATTGGTGTTCCTATTTTATATAGAGGTATTACAGTACCTGTTAATATATTATTACAATTCTTAACCCTTGATTTATGATCTATACATTATTTTGTTTGAGTATCTTTAATATAATGATTATACTCATGTTTCTATCTGCTGTTAACTTATAGTAATTGACTTTTATCTCTTATAATTACACTTATTGAGCAAGGGAGTTTATCTCGTTGTTATGTTTATGTTTCCCCACGTTAGGAAGAAAAGTAATGTGAATGGGGAGTCTACAAGATTATTTTAAATAGATAATTTTTAGGTGATGTAGAAGACTTATTACTGATTATGAAGTTGCTTATATAGTTTTTTAAGAGGTGGTTCCTCAGTCAAAGACCATGGCACAATTTATTGATCAAGAAAAGAAAGGTAATTACAAAAGTCTGAAAGATGGAATCTTATTACAATCCTTAATGAAAAAAGGGAGCGAATCGTCATGAAAATCATCCAACCAGGTAATAACCTAATTGACCCTCTTGTTGGAAAGACTACAAGCAACCATGTTTGCTTCACGGTACACATATTTGGAGTTGTAGTTGAGGTCCATGAGCGAAGAAAGACATTTTATCCATCAAGAGGTAAGTGGCCATGTAAGGTGCACCACCCACTTCCAAATAGATTGGACAATAGTGGTTGAATCACTTTCAATACACAGCTTGTTCCAACCCTTTTTCTTGGAAAATTCCACCACCTGAATGACACCCATCATTTCCGCTTCCCAGGCCGAGGCCGTACCACATCCACCGAAGAAGCAGCCAAGGCATCTTCCAAGAAAGTCTCACAAGATGGAACCACAATCTACCAGACCTGGGTTTCCTCTAGAGGCGCCATTGACGTTCACTTTGATCCATCCTGGAAGCAGAGATTTCCATAAGAATTCAAAGGTACGTCGTGGTTTCCTATAAGATCCCACAATTCTAAGATGATGGAGGATGTCAAAATCACCAACAGAGTTATCATAATGATATTTCTAATCTGAGGCAGCATCCTTGATGGCAATGAGAATACATGTTTTACCTGCATTGAGACTGAATAGTCAATTATTATGAATAAAATTATTTCTCTCATACCAGATCACACACAGGAGCTCTACCACCGCAGTCAGAAAAATATTCTTGATTTTTATAGAAAAATACTAAGTCACACAGTGTTGAAGTTGAGAGCTTATAGTAGCATGAAGTGACCATCTGTAACCAAAAATTTCAGAAATATAATTCCAATGAGTAGTAGTTGTAGAACAAGGAAAGAACATATGATTTGCATCCTCGTGGTGTTGGTTGCATAGATGACATATAGTAAAAAGGGAAATCCCAAAGGATTGAAGGCACACATCGGTGGGGACCCTATTATGAGAAACATGCCAAATGAGAGTAAGGTGAGAGGGTTTGATCAAAGGTTTTTTTAAAAGAATTCAACCAAAAAATATAGAAGCATAATTACTAAAATTGTATTTGTAGAAACTGTTAGAATCAAGGACTCCATTAAAACCAGGTTCCCAAATAAGTAAATAATCAGTGTTAGGAAAGGATAGTTGTCAAGGATATGTCTTATGTGATTTGGAAGGGTGATTTCATGAGATTTAACAACATCACATATAGTGGAGTTGGTATTCCTATGAGGAGTGGTGGACGATGGCATTGAGATTAAGGGGACGTTAGTCCAGTTTTCCAGCTAGAAATTCATAGAGGAATTAGCACAAAGAATCCATCTAGAGTTGTGCATGATATTAAGGAAATAATGTATTATGGATGGCCATATGGAGGACGTGATGTAACCCAAGATTCCATTTTGAATCATGGAAACAAAACGATTTTTAAGAACGACCAAGGAATCAGAGTAGTTGTGAATCAAATTCCAATTCATTCTAGCTTGAAGAGATTCGTTAAAAAGAATAATATTCTTAATCCCAAGACCACCCTTATCCAGTGGTTTACAACATGTGACCCATGGTATGGTGACAAGTCTTCTTTCAATCGTACTACCAGTCCAAACAAAAGTCTTAACGCATACATTGATTTTTTTAGAAGACAGGCAGGACAATTGTAATCCATCATTGAGTAGACCATCTTGGGAACAATTATAGACATAACAAGAAAAACTCTACCGGACATAGAATGAGATTTACCTTTCCTAGAAGAAAGTTGATAGATAATTTGATCAACAATGCTGTGAAAATAGATGGATTTTGGTCTTCCCAAAAAGATAGGCACACCCAAGTAAGTAAAAGGGAACGAGCCTTATTTGATTCCTAATAAATAGATGATATGGATTTCCCTATTGGGGGAAAACTTCTTCCCAAAGAAAACAAAGGATTTGTTCCAACTTATCGCTTGACTCGAAATATTTTCATAGTGATCCAGGGAATTTTTGAGGTTTTGGGTGTTCCTTTTATCACCTTTTAAAAATAAAATTATATCATTAGCATATAAAAGATGGGTAGGAATGGTTAAGTTTCTATAAGCATAAATGACCTTAATTTTGTTTTGTTTCCCAAGGCTCATGAGGAGTCTACTTAAATAATCCTCAGTAATAGTGAAAATAATGGTAGATAAGGGATCACCTTGCCTAACCCCCTTGGTGCATTTAAATAAACCTTTAGGGTACCCATTGACCAGCATAGATATGGAAGCCGAGTTGAATAAGGTGTGGATCATATAAATAAATGAATCATTAAACACAAAGTTCTTGAGAACCTTAAAAATGAAATTCCAATAAATTGTGTCAAAAGATTTCCTCATGTCTCATTTTATAGCCATATTTCCTCCTCTAATGAATTTATTCAATATATTAGTACATTCTGAGGCAAGGAAAATACAATCTTGAATATTTATTCCTTTGATAAAACCAAATTTTTTCCAAGAAACAATTTTATTGGATATGGAGGTGAGTATGTTGGAAAGAAGTTTGCTGGTAATTTTATAGAGGGTGTTGATGAGAGAAATAGGTCAGAAAAGGTGAATCTCATCAGGATTGTCCACTTTAGGAGTAAGAGTATGAAATTGAGCATTTAACCAATGAGGGAGAACAGCATTGGAGAAAAAATATTTAACTAGTTTACACACATCCACATGGATGAGATCCCAGTATTGCTGTAAGAAACCATTGTTGAACCAATTAGGTCCCAGTGCACTATGAGGGTTGAGGATGAAGACAGTGGCACTAATTTCATTGTCCATAAGCATGCTTAAGAGAAGTTCATTATACTTAGCAGTGACCATATTAGGAATGATTTTAGGAATAAGATCCTTATTGACCTTTAGTCCATTAAAAAATTGGGGAAGTAACCAACAACATGATTAGCAATGGCATCCTCGGTGTGAAGAAGAGAGACATCAACCCTAATAAAGGAAAGGGGCCTACAAATTTTCCTGATTATGTGGTGAGAATTGTAGAATATAGTATTTATATCACCATCTAAAAGCCATTTGGTTTTAAATATATGGTTTCCCATGTTATCTTTGAGCTTCAGAAGAGACTTAAGCTTTAATGATATAGTAATTTCAGCTTCGGGATCAAGAGAAAAATCATATCAAGTATTGGACCATTGAATACGAGAGAGGTCATTCTCTAAAGAGGAGATGTCCGCATCAAGTTGTTTTGTTTTAGTAAAACACCAACCCTTGAGTTGTTGTTTCAGAAGTTTTAATTTAGCAATGCAAGAAAAAGAATCATTCTTGTGTCGCATGCCCTCCCAGAAATCTTTAATCATGTTGGAACATTCTGGGACCGTAGCCCAAGCATTGTAAAATTTATAAGGGAGGGAAGAAATTATGCCCTTAGAGATGAAACTAACAAGAATAGGGTGATGACCAGAGTTGATCTTCGGTAAGGAAATACTAGATATGGATTCCCATTTATCAAGGGCAGCAGCATTAGTGAATGCTCAATCATGTTTTCTTGCCACTATCCTATTGAGGTACTTTCTATACCAAGTATATATAGCACCAGTAAGGTTTAATTCCATAAGGTCACAGACATCAATAGAAGCTTTAAATTCTCTAGTTGAGGTGGAAGAATATGAAGGTCCAGTCTTTTCACATGGGAGAAGAATGGCGTTAAAATCACCAACCACATCCAGGGATCCTGAACAGATCTAGATAGGGAAAGGAGGTTATCCCAAAGGGGTATTCATTATTGATATCTATTCATTGCATATATCATAGTGCATATAGTATGAACACGAGCAGAGGAAAAAACACAAGTAAACATTTGATCAGAAGTTTTGGAAATATTAATAGACTGCAAGGATGACTGATAAAAAATCTAAAGTGTTTTAGTAGAAGTATCATCTTGCAAGAGCCAAGGAAATTATAACCAAAAGTGCATAAGTGTAAATATTTCGAAGTAAAATAAATTTTAGGTTCAGCAATGGAAAATAATTTCGGGTTGTGAGTGAAGATAAATATATGAAGAATAATTAAAGTATGATAGTTAGCTAAACCCTGACAATTCCAAAATAAGCAATTCATTTGAACCGATGTTTGGAGTTAGAACTCCCTATTTTTGTTCCACCCAAGTACTTATTCCTTTCTGACAACCTCAGTTCATGAGAGGACGATGGGCTGGGTTGTTTCCCTGTTTGTTCTTAGAAGAGGCAACAGAGACATTAGAATCATTTGTAATATCAGCACCCGTATTTTTTCCAAAGATATTGTAGCCACAAGCGGAGTCGCTGGGAAATCTTTTGGAGTAAAATCAGGTGTGATGGGATCAGAGGTGTTTGAGGAGACAGTGACAATGGTCATGGAGCCCACCGCCACTGTCTACTGTTTGTTCCTAGTAGAAGCAGCAGAGACATTAGATTCAATTTTATTAACATCACCGTGATTATTATCCAGAGAGATTGTGGACCCATGTGGGGTCGCACAACATTCCTTTGGGAAAAAATCAGGTGTGAGGGTATTAGAGGTGCTTGAGGAGACAGTCATAGTGGCTATAGAGCCCACTGCCACTATCTTCTCAGATGAGCCAATCACCTTGGAGGTGCTAAGCATTTCATTGGAAAGCATTACCTGCTATGGAGTGTTATTATTGATTTTGTATGATATAATCCCCGAATGAAATTTATGCAGGTATCCTTTGAGACATTCTCAAGATGATTAGGCTGGTCAGATGTGCCATTACG
Source organism: Viscum album (assembly GCA_963277665.1). NCBI lineage: Eukaryota > Viridiplantae > Streptophyta > Magnoliopsida > Santalales > Viscaceae > Viscum > Viscum album. The sequence continues at coordinate 801,493,034 of OY728129.1, forward strand.
ATCAAAATCCTTGGCAGTGGTCTGAGAACCTACTACATTAATAAGATCTTTATTAGCAGAACATTTGTGGGATAAAGAAGTACCTTCCACTACACCCATGTCCTTCATACTTGCATCAATAGACACGTCCACTTCAGTACTGGACTTGTCCTGCTACCCATCACACAAAGAAGAGTGGTGACATGAGTAAACGTGATCAGGAGCATACTTTGACTGCTCGAGAATGGTCCACACCATAGCTTCGATTTCATCCACTAGAATGGTCTCATTATATTCAAAGTCTTTTTCTCTACCATATCCGACCACATAACACTAGAGGTTTCTCACGGTTTGGGTAGTTTCTTGACAGATTTATTAGTGTTTTTCAAGGGCGCATCAGTCTTACTGTAGGATGCAATATGATATTTCTTCTTTAGACAAACATGAGTCCAGTTGTCATCTTGGGATAGATCTTCCTGATTTTTGACTTGGTTCTTCATCACATGGAAATTCAGGAGAGAATGGCCCACAATTTTGCACAGTTCACAGAAGGGCGTCCTTTTTTTATATTCAAAGCATACCAAGGATTTGTATTCGTTAGCATTGAAAGCCACCACGTCCTGCATCTTGTGTTCCTGATCAACCTCAACCAATGAACGCGTGTACAGCCCGAGTTCATTGTTCAGCATATGATGATCATTCTTCAACGAGGTTCCGATGCAGGAGGAGATATCGCTTATGATTTTAGGATTCCAGAATAAGAAATTCAAACCATGAAATATATCCCAAAATTTCACCATTTTTTTTCGGTGGGTGTGATGGTTGAATGAAAAATCCCATTCCGAGAGGCGGAGCAACCCTTGTTTTAGTTGAACATTTCCTAGCTTCTAAACCTGATCATCCTCTTCCTTCAAGCTAAGGAGGATATAAAAGTACCCACGACTGATTGGAACTAGTTTCTGATCACTAGAACCCCAAATGTGTGAGATCTGTGGCTTGAGTTCTATGGCTGGCCATGGTTTGTCATCTTTCAAGTATGAGATGTGACCCATAACAGAAAACATACAAATTTGTGAGAGTTTTTGCAGTGCCTCAGGGTCCTCTTACACCACAAAGCAACCATCGTCCATTTTTTTTGTAGAGCGAGGGTTTTTTGGAGATATGTGTGCATAGATCCATGGCTTTAAGAGATTTGAGGAAGGAGATCAGCTTCAGTTTCTCACTCGGTAAAGCTTCATCCATCCTCTCCAACTTAGCACTGCACACGCAGGATTTCTACAAGTCCCAGTCCAGAATGAATCCCACCATATGAACAAGGAACAAAGATCAAGCATCGCGCCGCATGCAATCAGAAAAGACAAACCCTATCAGCTGCGAAGTCGCTGCTAAGAGCTCTCGAGAGGATGCAACAGTCATTTTTCACCATCAAAATTAATCATATGTCCTGCGGGGGAAAATTAATGAATATTATAAGAGTGTTGTTTATATAGTTGAACAAATTTCCATTAGATAAAAAAATACACAAGGTTTATTAGTTTTTGATTGGTATTAATTATATAAAACTCCATAATAGAAAGATAATGGGATCATATTGTAATGATATATTATCATTGAGATGTGTAATTATTGGATGGTTACATGTATTCCTTATTTTTACCATTATTCTAGTATCCCATTTTGTATAACTTTAAACTATTCAAAATAATCCAAATTTTATAAACTAAAAATTATTGACATGATAGTTAGGGTTATGGGACCTTAAAAAGAATAATAATGGTCATCAGTTAATGACCATAAAAGGTATGATGTTCCTTGATACATGGGAGTAAGCTTCATAGATTTTGATTCCCTTCACTGAGAAACATTGGAAGCCCATCTCATAGGCATAATCGCAACTTCTATGCATCCTTGACATCCAGTTCCTGAAAAGATAATGGCCATATCCTCCAGTAAAGGGATGAAAATATTAATTAATCAACTCATGAAAGAGAAGTGAAATATAATCATATATTAATGTAAGGATGATGATTCACATTGATCCTCTACAAACAAGTTGATGATATCGAATTTTCCTCTCGTAAAAGGATAACAATATATATTATCCTTCTATTAAAAGGGAATAGAAACCCATTAATTTTCATATGATCTGATGTCAATTATTATCTTCTAACTAAATATAGTAAAAGGACATTCATTCATCCGTATTTGATATTCTTATGGTTTCAATCAACCTAGTGATAACAGACATGATGTACCAATTCAATATGTTGGGAAAGGTCGACAGCGTTCTTCTATCCACCAGTGATAGTCTAGTGTTGTTCATATATTTATTTTCGTTGAACCCACTTTGTGTATATTGTATTTTTTCAATTATCTTTAAGCTTCAATGGATATTGAATTCAAAATGACGGTTAAAAATAATTGGAATGATGATTAATTTTAGAGATGATAGAAATAAAACTTGAGAATGATTAGATGAGTTATTCCCAAGTATGGTATTATTATGATTCAAATAAATAATGATTTCTAGAGTCATATTTAATGTTAGTTTGATGTTTCTATAAATTATATATCTGAAAAAGTGATAGTTTATATCCATAGAGTTTTGGTATTTCATTCAAAGTATTCCAAAATTATGTTTAACGTATTCCGGTTAAATTGAGTATTTATAATAAAAAATCATATATCTATATAAAGGATATTTTTAAAGAGAGAATATTTTTATTAAAAAAATAATAGTAAATAAAATAAATAAATCTATAAGTCTATTAGTCGGTTCTTGGGAGTTTGACTTTTAACATTTATTTGACAATGTAAAGAAGGATTAAGAATCAAAAATTGGGTTACTCAAATCCAACACATCCATCCAAGTTGGCCCATAAAATAGGACATACATAAGACCTTAGATGTAGAATCCATTATGTAGCACCCTAATCTTTTGTGAATTAATATTTTCCATATTATTTTAATCATTTTAATATATTTCATTTCACGCAACACTGAAAATATAATATTTTTCATTAATACACTATGTTTGGATGGTATTATACCCAACACCATGTTAATTATGCACTATAAGCAACATAAATTTTACCATTCACTACAAGATTCACAAAGGTTAACTTTTGTGACAAGTAATAATTACATTCCGCACTTGCTTGCATAACATGTATTCCTGATTTTTATCAAACAATTGTATATCATTAAAATGTTATTATTAAAATAATATGACATAACATGTCCAATAAATTGGTTTTTATGAATATTATTAACTAATTTTTGAAATTATGTCTTATAAACAAATATAATATGAATTCATAGGCTACCAATTAATAAGAAATGAACATGAAAATAGATTTAATATAAAAGGAATTAATATTATTTCTATTATGTTCACAAAGTTATTCTACCCAAATAAATTAAATTATATATATTTAGTGAGTCGTATTAGTGAAATATATATCTTTAATATTAAATAAAATATTTTTTTATATTCATTAAATATATTTTATATACATTATATAAGGAAACCCTCAATTTTGTGCATAAAACCCTATATTTAGATTTTTATAGCATTTTAATGGAGAACTGATTTTAAATCCAATTTTTCGAACTTTTCTAGATTTAATATGTCATAGTAAACCTTATATTTTTAATATAAACATAAAAATTATATTCGGATAATTTTTTATTATTTTTCTGTATGGTTTCATTTTTAAAATGAATAGTTTAAAATACTAGGTTTAAATTCAAAACATCCATTTTTTCATCATTATTTTTATTCTTAATTTATATTTTAATTTTGTTTCTAAATTTAATTAGATAATATGTATATAAATTAATAAAATTTCTGTCATTATAATAATGTTTAATTTGAGTTTGCGTATAAAATCATAGAATCCTATAGACATGTTTACTTTAAAAAACCTACAATGTCATCCCATCATCTGGATTAATTTGAAATTAATTTATAGTACTTCTATTATTATAATTTAGAAAATTTGATTCCATATTTTGAATCATAAGAATTTAATAATTTACAATAAGTTTAACCTTGTTTTTTACCAAAAATATTTTTGAATGTGATTAAAATTAATTACAATGGTTAAGAGAAAAAAATTGGTTTACAAAGTACTAAACAATAAATTTAAACCCAAAATGGCCTAAACACTTTCACAACACCAATTTGTTGTCTTTTATTCTGAATGAACATGATATTATTGTTTTTTGATGGTTTGTTTTTAATTTTTTAGGTATAAACGTGGGTAAACCTAACTTGTTTTAAAAAATGCCAATTGTGAACTTTCCCTTCTCTTTAAATGGTCACCATATCTCCCTCTTCATTACTCCACTGAAACCACATTGTTTAGAAAAATTTATTCCAAATACACTTCCCAAAATCACTCCCTTACTATTATAAGCCTCCACATTGATAGAAATCAAACAATGAAATCCTTTTAGAATAAACCAAAAAAAGTTACCCAATTAAGAGGTAGAATATTATCTCAAGATCCTTTCATTTAATTCTTATATTAACCCCCTCCACTCTATTTATTTCAGAATGTATAAGAATAACATAATATTAAATATAATATTATGTATTTATGATATCTTTTCTACCTAAAATTAATCATACATCCATTTAATGATTAACAAATATACTATTTATATATATATGTAGAACTAACACTGCACTAAATGATGATTGTTCACTTTTCCTTTAACACCACTCATGGGGGAAATTTGGATAGTAACTCTAATTATATATTCTATATTTTATATTTATAATTCCTTTATTCGTATTTAGTAAATTTAAAACACATAACTTATTTATATTCTATTTAGTGTAAATACACTAATATTGTTTGGGGAAGTGTGGACTATCGCCCCCTCAAAGCGATGTGATTTGTATACCCAATACATAGAATTTATTAAGGATGCGTTTATTGAAAATATATGATATATATGATATAATTTTTCTTATGTAATAATTATATATATATATATATATTTCATTTTCATTCATTCTATAAAATACGATAATAAAAATGTAAACAACATTCATGCATACGTACGGCTTACCATCAACATGGACGGTGTATTCCATTTCATTATAATATATTTATATATTATTATAACAAATATATAGTGAATATACATTATATTTATATAATTTTTATTAATTTTTATATAATGATATAATCATAAAGTCTACTTATAATACAAATTAAGACCCATGAGAAGAACGAAGTGAATTTTACCTGAAGTCAAACCCTAATATAGTATAATTAACAAGTGGGTAATATAAGGTGTCAATAAAACCATATATTTTATTAGATATAATAATATTCTTCTATAAAATACTTTTAACAAACTTACACTTATTATAACGGAATCTTTTTTGTGTATGAAGAGAGTCAAGACACTAGGAAAGGGGATTTAATCTCACATTTTATTTATGTGAGATACTTGCATCATTCACCACCCCTTCATTTTGTGTACTTTGTATACTTCTCATGTATGTATAATATGAATATTATAATTAAATTTATGGTTATATCCATAACTATGTTATGTAATTTCATTCATGGAGTTTATGTTTTAAATGTTAACAAATCGATAAAATAGTTCTGTCTCAATTTTCCTTCTTTGATATTCATGTTTTTTTATGTTCCTAAATTATTTTTTGAGGTGTATATACATCCATTTTACATGTTATATCATGAATCACCTTATTTTAATGATATATTGAGATTCATTTTATTTAATTTTCTTATATGGATAGTATGATCCCAAGTTACCAATTGATTAGAGTATATTGAAACAACCTCATCACATTTCAATATTGATTATGTTTATTCTTTCTTTGATGAAAAATATGACGCATATATCATGACTACTTATGAGATTACTTTTACTCTATTTATTCATGATAAATCTATATATTATTACCATTTTTATGTCTTTGGAACTGAATATAGTCAAGAAATTATTTTCAATAACTTCTGACTTTATTTATCGCTTCGGTCTGAAATCTATTTCATTTCAAAACCATGTTTTCAAAAAAAAATTAAAATGAACCTAGAATATATTTTTCCAACATTTATTTTTAATTTTTTTCTAATATTCCCTTATAATATTAAAAATAATTTTTAAAATAACTCTTTTTCAATAATTATTTATGTTTTAGATTTATATTTATTATTTTAAATCATTATTTATATGTTTTCAATTATATTTGTTTCCAAACTGATTCATATATTTATTTATATGATTTCATGGTTATTTTCATTGAAATGGGTTTCGAAATTATTTATGTTTTAAAAAGTGAATTTTCAAAAAAAGAAGGATTTTTTCATCAATAAATGATTTCAAAATATATTTCAAAATTATTTTACATCTAAGATGATGTCCATTGATGATACTCATTAATTTATTGTAAATGATGTAAAAATTTCATTTATATTCTTTCTATGAATGTTTTATGATCTGATGTCATGATTTTTATGAATCCTAGTTCTATTCTAAGAGTTATATGTGTTAAAAAACCCACTTATCTTCAGGTGTTCAACTATCATGAAGTGATTAAAAACCGATCTATTTTCATATATTATGATTTCATTAAATTTTAATGATACCCATTTCATTTCAAAGGGTTATTATATGATTTGTATAACACCAATTTCTTTTTATAGATCACAATATTATGAAAGTTTTATTTGTGGAACATTTATGAATGATGTTATTATGAGATGGGTGCGACCAATATCCACCTCAATGTATTAGGTAATGTTGGAGGAATATTTAATATATATGTTATGATTGTGCCATATTTAATGTTCAAAATGTTATGTGTGAACTTAATTATTTTTCACAATGATATGCATGGACCTAGATGTATTTCTATATATTTATATGTGAACCTGGTAACATGTTCACAATGTTATGAGTGAACATTATTACATGTTAAAAATATTATGAATGGACCTAGTTTCATGTCTATAAGTGTATGGGTGACATTGATTACATGTTAACGATGTTATATGTGAACCTGATTACACATTCAATATTTTACGAATGGACCTCATTGCACTCCATATGTTTATGAGGCGGCCTGATTTGATATCCTTAAGTTAATGTGTGAATCCGTTTCAACTTATACATGTTTACAGTGTTATAAAACGTTGTTCATGCCAAAAATCCCATTTCCTATTCCTATTTAATGTTTTTATGACTTATAGTCTTAATTTTACTATGATCCTTGTCTTTTGAAATCCAAATATTTATTATGATCTCTAATATATGATGTATGATGATAAAATGTTTTTATCGTGTTCCATACCAATTTTTATGTTATTATTATGAATTTCCTTTATTTACCCCAACTGATCATTTGAGATCCCCACATTCTTATGTTCCCTTTCCCTAGGTTAAAAACAATGTTTTTATGTAGATGTGTTAATCGTGTAAATATTTATGTATGTTTTTTAAGATCATTCACTAGGATAGAATATTGTGTTTCTACGTTTCCAAATACACAAAACTATCATAGTCCTCTGGAATTTATTTTTTTAATGTACTGAATAGTCATCAAAAATGATGTAATATCCATATATACAAATCATAGTTTTCTAGAGTTGGTATCATAGTAACATTTTAGTCTAAATTTGGAAACTATGATGAGAATTATTTATTAATATCCTTAGGAATTTTTATAAATATATTTCAAGGGATTTATCTTTTTATAAGTATAAGGATGAGTTCACCTTTAGGAAAAATGTCCCGAAATTTTGGTTATGTTTATAGTGAGTGGTTCCATAGAAATAAATCATTATCTAGATACTACAAGTGTATGTGTCTGTGAAAAAAAATGTACCCAGTAGTAACACTTCTGAAAAGATGTTTCGTAACTTACTCAGGGTAATTTGGTAGATGATAATGGGCCATACCGCTGACATGGTTTGACACTCTTAGGGGATATTCATATGGAATTCACAAACACTTCATGAATCATTATGAATGATTTAAATATAATTTTAAAAATAATAACCTAGGATAAACCGAATTTGTCATGTATTAGGGAAGTTGTTATACTTTGGACATCCTCTATGTGAATTTTCATGATTATGTGATTACACTCTATGATGATTATTTCTTACTCTATGCAATTTGGTTTCAATAAATGGTCTGAAACAAAAGGAACAATTCTAATAGTGAGTGAAATTTACAATGAAATGATGGCCCCTATAAAAACAGATGGTTATGGAATATGGAGTGAAAAAAATTACTAATATGATCAGAAAGTCATATCAAGCCATGAATCATTCTGAAATTACAATTAATAAATGTAGGTAACATAATTTTCATGAATAAATTTTAAGGAAAAGAAAACCTTCATTTAGTGGAATGTTCGGTCATCTTATTTCTGAGAAATATATTGGTTGTACTAAAAACATATTTTTCATATTATGTAGTTCAGAGTGCAAAAACATTAAGTTAGAAACTTATTACTAGGAAGGTGAAGTGGAATTGCTATGCAGCTTCATCAAGAATATGAGGAAATACGAAAAAATTAAATATGTGGATTGGGACAAGTTCAATAACATATTTTCTAGTATGTACCATCATTATTTTCTTCTTATATAAATTATTACTAAAGATTATCATCAATATCAATGTTATGAGATTAAAAGACGCATATAATTTAAAGGAAAATCCAAATAATATGTAGAGAGGATGATTAAATTTACATTATGATCAATGTGTGGAAGTAAACACAGAGGATGTTTTCATAGTGGAACTACTAAATATTTTAGGTTTAAAATTAAAAGCTATTGAGGGGAAGAATTTTGAGGTTATGGGACTAATTATAACTATACAAATAATACTCCTCCCATAATTCGGTGTTTCAAATATAAGGAGAATTGTAATTTTACAAGGATGTTCTTAAAACAAAGTTTAATGATCAAGATCAACATCAACACCCTCTTATGTTTATAGATAACTGTAATGCCTATGAAATCATAATTGATGAAGTAAATCAATATAAGTTGGTCACATTTATCCTTCACTTATATGTTGGAAATTTAATGTTTTATTTTGTATGTAAAATTCTAATTAAATTCTTCATTTTCATCCTTCGGCGACAATTCATTTTATTATCTTTCTCTACATGGATTTTTGAATAATAAAATCGCATTTAATGCTCTATCAGTGAAATAATGAACTAAAATATCCAATATTTTTTTCATTTGATTAAAATAGTACTATATATTATGAAGAAAGGGTGAATTTTATTTTTGAAGGGGTACATGGTTAACCATTTAGGGAAATATTAAGTGTAACATCTGATGAAGTCAATAAGATCATAGTGTTATATCTCTAGATAAGGATTTATTTATATTGGATAACATGATCAAACTACCTTGTTTTGATGGTAAAAAATCATAAATGGGATGGAACATCAGGGGTCACATGATCTTTTGTTACATCTGGAATGAAAAATTAACCTTCCTTTTAGGAGAAAGAGGTGAACATGATCATGGAAATAAGGGTGAGGCTGTCCCAAAATCATGCAAGTAGATATTTTCATGGAATGTTAATAACATTAAGAAAAATGATTTTTTGGTGAAATAATGTTATCATAGTACCTCTATTTCAAGTGAATTAGATGGTCCCTGTGTTTGTCGAAAAATTATGGCTTTCAGATTGTTAAATTTCTCTTTACATTTTTCTTTGTCTCACTCCATCAGAACATGATAATGAGATTTCTCTTCCACGTCCATGTTTTCACAAAAAACAATTGTTCCCCTATATGGTTACCTAGTTATATGTTACATTGAGTAACAATTTTGGTTACAAAATTCTCTTTTTATGAAAGGTTTTAATATTAATTTCTATGACGTGGGTTTCAATGAATGATACTTTCACGTATTAAACCATTGAAACCCCATATGAATTTTGAGGGAAATTTTCATTTCAAGGGGGTAGAATGTAACACCCCATGGTATTTTAAAATATTTTTTCAAATTAATTGAATATTTTTAATTGTTTTCACTTCACGAAACATTGAAAATAGGTTATTTTATATTAAATCACTATGTTTTTCATTTACTATACAGAAAAACCTGATAATTGGGCACTAAATGAATGAAAAATGATATCTTTCTCTATAAATATCACTATGTTTAGATTTCATAACATGCAATAATGACTTTCCTTGATAGATGGCATAACACAGAAGACCGATTTTTACCAAACAATAACACATCATAAACATGTTATTATTTAAAATATTAAGATCCAACCTAGCCAATATATTAGTGGTTATGAAAAGTATTATTTAATTTATAAAAATATATTGTTTAGGAATATATAATATGAATTCATAGGATTCTAAGTAATTAGAATATAATATAAAAACAGATTGAATATAAAAGGAAATGTTATTTTTTTATAGTAAAAAAGTTATTTTAAACTAATATAATAAATTAAATAAATTTAATGGGTGATATAAATTTCCATTATATTTTATACTTTTAGTAATGTATTTTGATATCCATTCAATATATTTGATAGAAATAAGATAAAATAATCCTAATTTTGGGCATAAAACCCTATATTTTTATTTTTACTACCCTATAACGGATAACCCAAATAAATTATGGTTTTTCAAATTTTTATAGATTTTATTTTTAAAAATAAACCATATATTTGGAATAAAAACATAACACTTAGGTAAGTTAAAAGTTTTGGTATTTCTCTGTATATTTTCATTTTTTGATGAATAGTTGAAGATACAATATTTTAATTCAACGACATAATTTTCATATAATTTATTTATAATGATAATTATTTTTTAATTTTGTTTCTAAGTTTAAAAAGATTATATTTTTATAAATTAATCCAATTTTGGTCATTGTAATCAATTTCACTATGAAATTGGGTATAAAATCACAGCAAACGTCTGGATGTTTGGACTTTGAAAAATCACATTTTTGTCGTGCCAATGGTATTAATTTTAAAATAATTTCTACCACTTTTATAATAAGATTTTGGAAAAATTGACTCCATATTTTTATTAATCACAATTAATAATTAATAATATGTTCGAATTTGTTTTTAACCAAAAATATTATTGAAGGTGATTAAATTTAATTACAAAGGATTAAAAAAATTAGGTTAATAATGTAATAAGCACTAAATTTACCACCCAATACAACTTGTAATATTATCCAACACCCATTGTCTTGACATTATTCATCCATTAACCATTATTTTTTGAGATGATTTGGTTTCGTAGTGTTTTTCTTGGTGAAAATTTGGGAAGACCAAAAATATTTTCCGAAATTCCATGTGTGTCATTTCCCTTCCATATAAAAGGCCACCATCTCTACTTCTTCTATACACCTATAAAACCACATAGGATAGAAAAATATCTAGCCAATACAGTTCCCAATATCCATTAATTCAACATATAATACTTCCCTCTATAAAATAAATCTGAAGGAAGCCTTTTGGCACAAACCAAAAGATGTTAACCAGTTAAGAGGTAATACCTTCTCTAATGCTCTTTTTTCTTACATTCTTTCACCATGAAAAAACTCAATTTATTACATTATTGTATACAAAACATATTATATTAAATTTACTAGGATTATTTTATGCTGATGTTTTGACCTAAACATACATATACATCCATCTAATGGGTAACATACTTATTGTTTATGTGTAGAGTGATCTACCACCACACTAAACAATGATGGTTCATTTTTTACCTTACTGCCTCTAATGGTGGAAATTATGATGTAAACTATATTTTTATATTTCATATATTATATTTATTTTATCTTTATTAATATTTATATCTCTTACAACACATACCTTTTTACTTTTCTTATGGCATAAATACGATAATTGCATTTGAGGAAGTGTGGACTACTAGCCCCTCAAAGTGATTTGATTCGTTCACACACTACATAGAATGTATTAAGGATGTAATTAGTGAAATTATATGATAAATAATATATAATAATTATACTAGAATAATTATATATATACATATTTATATTCTTATAGATCATTTTCATTCTTTCTTTCAAATAAGATAATAAAAATGAAAACATCAATCTTGCTTATGTATGGCTTACCGTATCCATGAACAATGTAATCCATTCCATGCATATAGATTATATAAATTATTATAATAAAAATATAATTTATATAATTGAAATTTATATCTTGTTTTACATTTTTTAAATCATGAAATAAGTATAAAAACTAAATATATAACAAATTAAGACATATGCAATGAAAAACGAATATCACTGGAAGTGAAACCTTAAGAGTGGATTGTTATAAAAATGGTAATATAATGTCTTAAACAGACCACATATAGAAATATATATAAGAATATTATTATAAAAACTATAAAAAATAAACTTATATTTATTATATAGGAATCTTTTATGAGTGCGGAAAAATTTAAGACACAAGTTAAGGGGATTTCATCTCACTTTTTATTTCCATTAGAAAAATGATTTATTCACCAACCCTTCCTTTTATGAGGTGTGTATACTAACCATGTATTTATTAAATTATTAACATACATATATTAATTTCTATCTACAAATCCATTTACTAAAAAATAAATTCATCTGGTATACGTTTCAATAGTTACCAAATCGGTAAAATAGTTTTGTCTAAATTTTCATTCATTGAGTCTCATGTTTTATTATGAACCAATATTTTTTTAAGGTGTATATAATTAAATTTCACATATCAAACAATAAATATAATTATTATAATGATATTTTATGCTTTAGGTAATTTCCTTTTCTTACTTGGAGAGTATGATCCCAAGTTAACAAGTGATAAATATTTATTGAAACAATCAGATCTCTTTTCAAGATTATTTATGTATATGTTTTATTTGATGAAATATTATGATACATATCCCAATAACACTCATTAATTTACTTATCATACATTTATTCAACATATAAACCTATAATAGTACCATTATCCCACTCTTTGCTACTTAAAATAATTATAAAAAGGTTTTAAATAAAATTTTAGAGTATTTCTCTCTTTGGTCAGAATTCTATTTTATTTTCAAAACCATGTTTCAGAAAATGTTTTCAATTGATCCTTGAAAATAGCTTTCAATGAAATTAAAATTTTAAAATGTTTTATGGTTTTCAATGCTTCTATTAAAATATTTCAAAGCTTTTTTAAAAGAAATTGTTTTCTTTAATGTTTTCTATTAACGAAAAGATTAGTAATTTTTAAATAATTTTTATATTTTTTCATAGAAAAAGTATTCCAAAATTATTTCAAATAATTATTCATATGTTTTCATGTTAATTATTAACTAATTGGTTTTCAAAAGTTTTTTTGTTTTAAATTGAATTTTTTTCAAATAAATATTGAAATTTTCCTTAATAAATGTTTTCAAATGATATTTCAAGATTAATTTCTATATAGGATGAAATATATAGATGTTACTAATTCCTTTCATAGAAATGATCTAATGTTTCAATTAATATTATATGTTTTAATGTTTTATTCAATGATTTCATTATGTGTGTGAAACTCATTTATCATCCATAAGTAATATGACTTTGAATCCTCCTTCTTTTCATTGGTTATGATTTCATGAAGTTATTATGATACATATCCCCTTACATATTTTATGATTTGTTGAAATCTTAATGATACAAATTTTATTTCAGGGTTTATGATTTGATGTTTATAAGAAAAATTTATTTTTATGTGTCTTGTTATGATGATAGTTTTATTTTTTGGCACATGTATGGATGATGTTATTATGAGATGGTTGGAATTATATATATCTCCAATGCATTGGGTAATGATGGGGGACTCATGAGTATATATGTTTTGTGTGAACCTTTTGTAATGTTTTCAATGTCTGGCATAAATCTAATTAAATGTTCACAGTGAAATTTATGGACCTGGATGCAAGTAAATAAGTTTATATGTAAATTTGAATAAATATTCACAATTTTATGTGTGATCATTTTTATGTGTTCAAAATATTATCCAAGGACCTAGTTTCATACTCATCATTTTATGTGTGATCCTTATTATATTGTCATACTATTACATGTAAACCTCATTACATGTTCACAATGTTAGGCATGGACCTAGTTTTATGTCCATAAGGTTAAGTGTTCACCTAATTACATGTTAAAAATTTAATACATGGACCTTATTACATGTCCAAAAGTCAAATAAGACGCCTAATTTCTTGTAATAAACATAATGAGTGAACCTATTTCTACTTATACATGTTTATAATGTTATAAAAACATTTTCATGCCACAAATTCCATGTTGTATTCCTATGTTTGTATTAAATGAATTATTCACTTAATTATCATATGATTCATCTCTTATGAACATCCTATCATTATTTTGATCTCTAATATGTAGGTTATAATTTTCAATAGTTATTCTTAAGTTCCACACCCTTTTGTTCATGATATGATTACTCGTTCATTATATTTACCCTTTTGAGCATCTGACCTCTCTCCTTTATTATGTTTCATTCCCCAGCTTATAAAGAGAGGTTTTATGTAGAAATATTAAAGGTGGAGATCTTTTTGTCAGTTGTTGAATTTCTTCTTCCATTATAGAAGATAATGTTTCCAAGTTTAAAAAAACAATAAACTATTATGGTCCTTGGGCTTATATTTTTGTAATGTGCTACATATTCAGCTAATATTATGTAATATTCATGTATTCTATGCTAGAGCCTCTATACATCAATCCCATATTGTTTGGAATATTAGAAATATAATAATAGATACCCTGTGGGGTTTCATGATATACCCACCTAGAAGGTATACACTATAAAATTTGTTTGGCCTGTCCATAGAGCACACATGCTTATAAAAAACATCAACCCAATAAATATTTTTATATTGTATTGTAGAAAATATTTCATTATCCATCACATAACAATATAATTTTATCATGTAGAAAAAACATCATGTTTTTCATTATCTTACTCGCATGTCCACTTATAAATTATGTTAGGGTATTTCATTCCATGTTTCACTATTGTAAAAGATAATAACTATGGTTTTAGTATGATGATTCATTTGAGATTAATAGAAATATCACAATAAATCCATTCATGTAGAAAATATTATTGAATATTGAAATTTGTACACTATAGCATGAAAAATCTTGAATTATCAGATTAATAATGTTATGGTATATAGGTTGTAAAGATATATACATATTAACTTAAGATAAAGTGTGAATGATTCATCACATACTATATTGTTCCATCATAGCTTATTAATGAGTCTATGTATGATTAATTTTATCAAATAATATGAACATGTCATTCGATACTACATTTGAGTCAACTGGAATGAATCTATGAGTCATTTTATGATTATGTATGAGGAATTTTATGACAAAAATGATTGATTTTATAACTACGTATGAGTTATTTTTATGACTAAGTATGGGTCATAAAATTTTGAATATATATCTTAAAAATGAAGTGGATATAGATCAGATGAAAATATGTAAGATGATTCGTACCAAATTAAATATCATGATGTTATGATAAACATGATTTTATAATGGGGAGAAGTAAACAACACATTTTGTATAATGAAATCAAAATAGAATTCCCATTAATTTTTATGTTTTTATTTTTTGATAGAGAATGTTTTAAATGAAATAATGTTTCTATAATTGGTTTTGATATTTCAAATTATAAGAATTCAATAGTTATGAAGCACAACGAATTTTGATAATTAAAATTTTCATATCCATTTGATGCACTGGGGAAAATATTAGAGGAGAAATAAAATAGAATTTTTAGTAACCAAAACAATAATCTTTCATATATATAATCTGTGGGTATAATAATAAAAATGGTGTTGATATGGACTTGATATCGAATCCTATATAAAAAAATTAATTATCAAATTATATAAGACACACATAATTTCCTATATTTATAAAAATGTCTTATATGTTAAATCCTAATTGAGCAGGTAAATTTTTAAATGCACTGAAAATGAAAAAGAGAAAAAACAAGATAGGGAGATATCAAATGCTTAAATAATATATATTATTTCATTTAAACTTAATGTTTGAATAATAGGAGGATTAAATTATTCCACATTTTTTAATAACACAATACTTGAAGAGGAATAATGTGTGAGAAGTGTTGTGTGAATTAGTTTTCATATAAAAAGTAATGACTTTCCTTTATAGAAATGATAAATAATAATTATAATATTTCATGTTTTATAATGTTATGAACAATAAGAGGAAGTGTGGGCACTGTTATGTATGTAAGAGAAGAAGAATGTTTTCTTTCAAGATGTTTTTCAAGTAGATGAATAACTAGAAGTGATAAAGAAACACATCAATAACCCACTAACAGTATAAATTAAGGAAAATTGATTCGTTTTCCGACATTTCCTATCATTCTACATTTATAGATTCACTATAATACAAGATACAATAAACATAGTTGAGATATATGCAATATATCATCTAGATATTCCTTGCTCATTATACTCAAATGTTTATACTAATGAGTTGTATGATATTGGAGGAATATCAACCATTACAAGGATTAGGATTCTTATTTTTAGTGGTAAACTTTATAAATATGTTCTGATTCTTCTATGTGTTTTTGAAAAATTGGGAAATAAAAAAAAGACAAAATAAAATTTGAAATCTATCACTGAATAAGTGAAAGAGGTAAAAGAAAAGAAAAAAACTATGAATTTAATTGAAATCCCCCAAAATTTATTCCCTAGCACTATTAATGAGGAGGATATCCCTTATTAGTCTTATTAATTGGTATAAGACCATGGTTCACCTCTTATTGGATTTTATTTTTTCAATTTTTTCAATTTTGATGATTTGAGTTCTTTTTATATATTAATAATGTGATTCTTTTGGGAAGGTACATATATTTTATATCATAAATATATCTCTAGAAATACTCTAAAGTACATAAGGAAGAGTTAAATAAATGTTAGTGAAAGTGTCCCTCTTTTTCTAAAAGTGTAATGTTACAATTTCCTTATGTAATAATACTGAAAAACCATATCTAACTTGAATAATGAAAAATATGTGGTTCAATATATACAACTACAAGAAGTGATTTTTGCTGTTTGGTTTTTAATGATGGTATTTTGACAATTGATGTTTATATCCATATAGTGAGTATTTTAATGTAATTTATTCCATAAAGAATGTTAAAAGATAAATTTTCAGATTGATTATTCTATATCTGGTATTAATAGAAAACATTTATTGTTGGTTATGATATAAAAAATGTTAAAATTCATCTTTTACTATTATCTATATTATAACTGATGTAAAAATATATTAAAAAATAATACTCATGATCTCTCCTAATTTTTTAAAAACCCTCTTTTTTTAATCTCTAATGTACTCAATTCATGATCCCACAACACTTGCACTAAAAACTCTTAGTCTGATTGTTTTCTATATCCTTTTCATCATTTCTCCAATCTCCTAATTTCTTCACCCTAATTCCACCACCATCAATGACATTCGTCCAACTAATATTGTGTTCCACATGGATCATTAGATTTCTACTATTTGTTTCCTTCGATATCTATTTATAGTTACACAAATCATTCATACCTTGTAATATAATGTCTCTCTATAAATAAATTAATATTTTATGTCTCTTTTTCAATATTTTAGCCGTCTCTGAAAATATCTATTAATTATTTGTTAGTTATAAATTTTATTCAAATATTTATCAACTAATATGTCCATCTTACCAAATTAAAAATTTTTGTGTTTATAATTATTTTGAGTCCATATTTTTTATCAATATTTTAAATTATAAATCATGAGTATAATTTTTTCGAGGAACTAATAATTTGTATTTGTCAATTCAAAGTGATTTTAATTTATTTGTCATATGAATTATTTTATTTAAAATATTTCTCATTTATAAATTCATTCTTCTCATTTTAATTGATATTGGTTAGATATTTATTCATAATTAAAAATAGTTTTTTGTTATATATTATTCATCATTAATAATGTTTTTTATAAATGTATTACTTTTTATGTATTCATATAAATCTATGTTTCAAATTTATTTATTTTTTATATATGTTTATTTGATTATAGGTTTTAATATGTTTATCAAATAAATATAAACATTACGAAATTAATTAATCATGTATATAACAATTGTTGAAGAACTAGCAATGAAAATGTGAAAGGAGTTGAAAATTTCATTAATCTTTTTTTAATTTTTTTTGGAAAAAAAATTATTTTTTCTATCCATGCATGAATTTCATAAATATAAGAAATTATGGTATAGAGAAGTCAAATAAAATATAATTTTATATGGTTTCATTAAAAATTATACACCCTAGATATGTAAGTGTGAAATAAGAAGGATTCCCACATTTAATAATGCTAAAATATGTTTAGCATGAGGCAGAGGATTGTTGTGGAGAAATAATTAATGATATAGGAATTAAAACCATTAAAAAAACTGTTTAATGGATGTATGTAGATTATATGAAACCGTTGTCCCTAATATAAAATTAATGTATAGTGTTATTAATAGTTCTAATTTTCTTAAACATGAATGATATAAATTGTGGATTTGATAAAATTTTCATTGAATTTCAAAACATTTAATAGAGTCACATTTATAATTAAATGGGATTATATAGTCCAATTATGATGAAAAATAATATATAATTTTAAATTATATTTTTGTAAAAAAATAATAAATACATTCCTCATTAACTATGTGTCTTACCGGAAGGAAAGTTAAGGTTTTTAGGAATGTTCTAAATGTAAAAAATTACGATAGAAAATTATTGAGAAAACCCAGTATGACTAATTCACATTAACAAAAACTGAATCTATTAGTAAAAAAATATATTATGTTTCAATAATTGATTGTTTAATGAGTTTATTTTGAATGTATAATTAGCCAGTGGTTAATATTTCATACAGATGAGTTAATCTACAATGAAAACCCACATCACCATAAAACTTCATCAGAATAGAAGATATGTCATTCAAAAATTATGATTTACTAAATTAATGTTATAAATATAAGAATTGGGAAATTAAAATATAGAATGAATCTATATCAAATCCTCAATATATAGTATTGTTTATAGAATTCTATGTTTGTAGTTTACTACTTAAAGCTATAGATATATAAGAAGATAAAATATATTAGGATTAATATAATGATTTTTTGATCAAAATAGCTTGGAGATGACATTGATGATTATATATCATCATTGATTGGTGATTTAAAATTTCTATAGGATATTAGGGTTACAATATATGATTCATAAAAAAATATTTATTTTCTTTTGTATTATATAATAATTTTTACTATAAAATAATTTCATTCATATGGAAACATATCTGGATAAAGTGTTTAGTGACATATATCTTGTCTGAATTTGGAATAAGTGAAATAATATCATAAATTATAGAATGTAAGAAATAAACATTAAATTAGACATTATAGTTTTTATATATGAATCATCCTTATAAAAAATTTACTTAATAGAATTTTATAGGTGTGATTCTCCCTCCAACCATTGTTAGATAAATAATATTATCACCAGGTGAAAAACATTGATGTTAGCTATACGGCCCCAGCCTTAAACCTTACTTAATCTTGAGTTTTTACAATATTACACATTGAGGATGTTTTCGGGTTTAGAGTTTTAGATAATTAGATCATAAAACTTGCATTACATTCCACATATAAACAAAGTGGTTACATAAAGATAGTATTCTTCATTCTCATAAATGGAAACATATTTAAAATAAACATGGATTCTTTCTTGACTCTTCCTTGACACTATCATCATATCATGTACCTTTCTCTTGACCTGTGAAAAACATTTAAAAAAACTTGGGATGAGCATAAAAAGCTTAGTAAGGGATATAAAAATATGGGAAGGAAACATGTGTACATATATACATAAGGATGAAATCATACTTTACCCATAAAACATAAGCACTTTAACATACCTCATCAAATCATGAATAAATAATAGAAATCATAATACATAAAGGTAACTTGAGGCATTCATAACATTCTTACATAGGGAGTAACCCTCTTGGTTACGTTTGGAATACCCATCCCAGTATATTCCCTAAATCTCTTCAGATAAACCTTAACCTTTCACTCCTCCGCGTTACCCAATGCATTGGAGGGCTATATCGGGCTCACCCTCCCTTAGTTTATCACGGAACCACCTGTTTTCATAATAATTCCCAAGAACCTCAACATAATCATATCACATAAAACATGCATAAGGGAAACATATCATTTCCACCATTCAATCACAAGATATCAATACAACACATTGATATAAAAAACATTATGAAAACCATTTTCAATACCAAAATAAATGAAAAGTAAAACATGGTATTTATTTTTCATTTAAAAAGAAGGTATGGCTTATAGAGGAAGTCGAAACTCAAATAACGGTCACGACGGCGGAGAAGCCATTGTCGCCCCATACGTACGACAAAAACATTCCCTTTTTTTGTTTAGTAAACGCTTCGTATAAAAAAGATTCCTTTTGAATAAATGTAAAAGTAAAAGGGGTTTATACACCATATAATAGAATGTTGTGTATAAAATAAAATATGCCTCAATGAAAGGAGATTGAGACGTAGTCCCATACCTCATATCCGACTTGACCTGACCGTTCTTTAATCTCCTGAATAATAAACTTGAGTTAATCTCTACTTGCTTATGAACCTTTTTCAAGTTCATTATTCCTTTTATACCATATTATGAACATCATGTAATCATTTAATTTAATAATGCTCATTTTGTCGGTATTTGGTTCTTAAGTCAAAAATTGACTTCTTACACTTACATGTTTTTAATTTGGTCAAAGGTTCATTATATACAGAATGATATTAATGATTTGGATAACATATATATCATATATATTCAGTATATACATGTATTTATAATATTACATCACATTTAGAGGTAAGAAATGAA
Source organism: Viscum album (assembly GCA_963277665.1). NCBI lineage: Eukaryota > Viridiplantae > Streptophyta > Magnoliopsida > Santalales > Viscaceae > Viscum > Viscum album. The sequence goes on from OY728129.1 coordinate 801,514,070, forward strand.
ATGCACCGTTCATGGAGACGGTAAGCCGTACGTACGCATGAACGCTACTTCCATTTCTATTTTTTATTTTCTGGAATGGAATCATAATTATATAAGAGTATATTATAATTCCAGTATAATAACATATATAATATCATTAACTTTATCCTTTACACATCCCGCATATGGTATTGACGAATCAAATCACTTTCAGGGGGCGGTAGTCCGCACTTCCTAAAATGAAGATATCATGTTTACCCATAATGGAAACCATAAATTTATGCCCAAAATGAAAAAAAACAGAAGCTTAAGGAAAACATAAACATATTATATATCATATATAAAAATTGTGACATCATAATGTCCACCTTTGAAGGTGTTAAATGAGTATTGAACAATCATCGTTTCGGGAGGCAGAATTTCCCCATCCACGGAAACCGTATGTTCATTAACCATTTGATGTAGTTTTGTGAGAGTGTAGCTCAAATAAATCTTATAAAAACATCCTAGTATATTTAAGATACTGGTTTTGTTACAAAAAAAGTAAATAAAAAGAGTTTAGGGGGTTGGAGAAGCAAAATAAAACAAATGAACATGAGAGAATGAATTACCTTTAAAAGTGTAACTCCTTTTGATTTGATCCTAAAGGATTCCTTTGAAAGGATTATGCCCAAATTGAATCCTCTAGGATGATGAGAGGGATGTGGAGAGAGTAAATGGGCAGGGGTTGGCTGAGCCAAAGGCTTGAGGAGTGTGTGAAATGAGGTAGAGGTGGGGGCCTTTTATAAGAGGAGAGGAGGGGCACTTTTGGAAAGTAAAGATAAGTTACTTTATTTTAAAAAGCGTTTCGGATTAAAAAGGTCCCACATTGCAATAATTCGAGGATAAGGTGATAATTCTTCTAAATCCACTCATCCAATTGGTTTTCGGCCATGTGTATGTTTTATATTTTTCATTATCTTTCCATTTTATTTGAATCGTTAAATAATGAGGTCATCACTGCATCATCATGATGTCATAAATAATTTAATTTATATAAAGTCTAAAAATTATAAAAAAACTACTATGATGTATGAAATCTCTTTAGCTTTCCAATGACTTTTTATAATCAAAAATCCAATCTTTATAAGCCCATGTAAAAATTGTTTTCGTTAATCATATTATGTTTGTGTCATTTTCACTTTTCCATTAAATAAAAAGTTATCTATGACATTTCCCAACCAAAGTGGATCCATGGGGTCCCCAAGTTAACCCATGGCTTCTATTGGTCTGCCATGACACAACCAATGATGGTAGGACATGTGTCAATCTCATCTTATTTTATTAAAGCATTATATTTACCTTAAACTACACTAATTACCACTAATCACGATTAAAACTTAATAAGTTACTATTCACCAAAAAATTATTTTAATCTCATTGAACCACATTTTACATCTTAATGACAACCATGTATGTTGAATTTTTTAAATTCAAAACACAATGATGGGAAAATTTCATTTAACCAGAAAATCAGTTTTTATAAGTACCACTTAGTGGTTTCACTATTCATCAAAAATTGAAGTTTTTCAGAAAATTACCAAAAATTCACCCTAAGCTATATTTGATATTACGAATTCAAAAATTAAGTCTATTTTACAAAATTCAAAATATATAAGTCAAATTAATTAATTTAATAATTAATTCCCGTTGTCAGAGCAAATAGCGTGTTTTTATAAAACAATAAGTATCAAAAGATTGACACCAGTTTACGTCTAATTTCAAAGTGAAATTGATTCCAATGACCACCATTGGATAAAATGGTAAAAATATATCCTAATTTAACTTTAAAACTAATTAAAAAGATAATCTAATCATATAAATAATTTAGATTAAAAATCATTTTTGATGTAAAATGCAGTATTTTCCACTATTCATTAAAAATTGAACATTGTCAGAAAAATACCAAAAATTCACACAAAGTAAATTTTGATGTCCCAATCATAAAGAATACGTTTATTTTGACAAAAATATTTTATAAAGTTGTCAAAAGATAGTTTTAAAAAGGGTTTTCCATAATAAGGCATTAAAACAATCTTTTAAAAATATTAGTGTATTCCATGATTAAGATTTGATTTATTTTCATTTTAAGCCTCTAAAACACTATCTAATTCATTAATAGACATAGATAAAAATATCTATTATTCATTACTTACTTGAGATGTTACATCCTTCCCCCCTTTAGAAAATTGCATCCCCACAATTTATTTACTTATCGAATAAATGGGGGTACTTATCCCTCATTGCATTTTCAGATTCCCATGTTGCATCTTCCATCATGTGGTTTTTCCACAAAACAATTACCTGATTAATCACCTTATTCTGTAACACTTGCTCCCTATGGTCAAGAATCTGGACCGGTTGTTCCTCATAAGATAGGTTCTCTTCCAGCTGAACTACCTCTGGACTCAAAACATGAGAGGGATCTGGCATATACTTTCTCAACATCGAAACATGAAAAACATTGTGTACCTGAGATAAACTCGGAGGTAAAGCCACTCGGTAAGCAACTGATCCAACTCTCTCCAGAATTTCGTATGGTCCAATGAACCTTGGACTCAACTTTCCTTTCTTACCAAATCTCATCACACTTTTCCACAGAGAAACCTTGAGAAAAACATGATCACCTACCTCGAAAGATAGATCCTTCCCCCGGTTATCCGCATAACTCTTCTGCCTTCTCTGAGCTGTTCTCATGTGTTTCTGAATCAGCTGAACTTTTTCTGCCATCTCTTCTACCAATTCTGGTCCCATCAACTTCCTTTCACCCACTTCATCCCAGAAAGCTGGAGTTCGACACCGCTTCCTATATAATGCCTGAAATGGTGCCATTTGTATACTTAATGAAAACTGTTATTATATGAAAATTCAACCAAATAAAGATATTGGTCCCAACTTCCCTGATAATCCATAGAGAAAGAACGTAGCATATCCTCCAATGTCTGAATTTTTCGTTCTGACAGCCCAACATATTGAGGATGAAAAGCTCTACTAAAATTAAATTTAGTACCCAACGACTTCTGAAGGCCTTTCCAACAGTTAGAAGTAAACCTGGGATCACGATCTGATACAATGGAGAGAGGAACTCCATGTAACCTGACTATCTCTTTAAGATACAAACGGGAAAGTTGATCAAGAGAGAAAGTATCTCGTATAGCATGGAAATGAGCATATTTGGTCAAGCGATCAACAATAACCCAGATTGCATTATTAACTCGAGATGTCATTGGTAATCCAACAACAAAGTCCATGGATATATTCTCCCATTTCCACTCTGGCACTGGTAAAGGCTGAAGCATCCCTTTCGGTAACTGTTGCTCTGCTTTAACCTGCTGACATGTCAAACACTTCACAGTAAAGTCAGCAATATCTCTTTTCATTCCATCCCACCAGTAATACTCCCTCAGATCTCTATACATCTTAGTACTTCCCAGATGAACTGAAAATGGAGAACTATGAGCTTCACATAACAACTCTCTCTTAAACTGTGAATCACAAGGCACACACAATCTCTTCCCAAATCTCAAAACACAATCATTATCAATGTTGAATTCAGGCAACTTACCTTTCTGAACCAGCTCTACCTTTTTCTGCAACTCACTGTCTTGCTTCTGTGCTTGCTTGATTCTATCTGATAGAGAAGATCTCACTGATACCTGAAACAAAACGGAAGGACTTCCTGCACCAACAACTTCTATGCCAAATTTCATCAAATCCTTAACCAAAGGATCACATTCCAAACGCAACATTGTTAATGAAGCATTACTTTTTCGACTCAAAGCATCAGCCACTTTATTCTCTTTTCCCGGATGGTAATGAATTGTAAAATCATAATCCTTGATTAATTCTAGCCATCTCATCTGTCTCATGTTTAAATCATTCTGAGTGAATATTTACTTTAAAATTTTGTGATCGGTATATATTTCACAGTTTACTCCATACAAATTATGCCTCCAAATTTTTAAAGAAAAAACAACAGCACCTAATTCCAAATCATGTGTATGGTAATTTACCTAATGAGTTTTCAACTATCGTGAAGCATAAGCAATTACCTGATCATTCTGCATTAGGAAGCAACCAAGTCCTTTCAATGAAGCATCACGGTATATAACAAACTCACCATTCCTGGAAGGTAGTTCCAAAACTGGAGCATTCACGAATCTTCTTTTAAATTCTTCAAAACAATCATCACATTCTTTTGTCTAGATAAACTTAACACCCTTCCGAGTTAGCTTAGTCATTGGACTAGATAACCGTGAAAAATTTCTAACAAACCTTCGGTAATAGCCCGCCAAACCAAGGAAGCTACGATTCTCAGTTACATTTGTGGGTCTTGGCCATTCTTCCACAACTTTTGTTTTTGCAGGATCAACAGTTATTCCATCTTTAGAAACAATGTGACCAAGGAAAGAAATTTGTTGCAACCAAAACTCACATTTGCTGAATTTCCCATACAGTTTCTTTTCTTTTAAGGTTTGCAAGATAACCCTTAAATGTCTTTCATTCTCCTATTTACTTTTAGAAAAAACCAAAATATCATCAATGAAACCCACTACAAACTTATCCAAGAACTCATGGAAAATTCTATTCATTAAGTCCATGAATACAGCAGGTGCATTGGTTAGCCCAAAAGGCATTACTACAAATTCATAATGGCCATATCTCGTACGGAACGCGGCTTCGGAATATCTTCCACCTTTAACTTCAGCTGATGGTACCCCGATCTCAGGTCAATCTTTGAAAAAAACTGAGCTCCCTGGAGCTGATCAAACAAATCATCGATATGAGGCAAAGGATATTTGTTCTTAACAGTGATATTATTCAAGGCTCTATAATCAATGCAAAGTCTCATAGAACCATCTTTCTTTTTAAAAAATAATACAGGATCACCCCATGGTGATGTGCTAGGTCTAATGAAACCTTTCTCTAATAAATCTTGCAATTGATCCTTCAACTCTAAAAGTTCAATTTGTGCCATTCGATAAGGGGGTTTTGAAATTGGATTAGCATCAGGAACTAAGTCAACAGTAAACTCAAATTCCCGATCAGGTATTATCCCAGGCAACTCATCAGGAAAAACATCAGGATACTCATTTATCACTGGCACATCATTAATCTGAACAGTTCCTTTATTTTCAATGACATGTGCAAGGTAACATTCATTTCCATCTTTTAGAAGTTTCTCAGCATCCTGATATGTTATCAAAACTAAGGGTACATTTTTGTAAACAAACTAAAAGTCTTTCTGAAAAGAAACTTCTTTAGCTCTACAGTCAATATTATCATGGTAAATAGAGAGCCAATCCATACCCAGGATAACATCAAACTCTACTAGAGGTAGAACAATAAGGTTTGAAAGAAGGTTCTTTCCATAGATATGGATAGGAAGATTCTTATAAATTCTTTTTGCCTCAACATTTCCCCCAGGTGTTTTTACCCCAAGTTCAGGAGTCATTTCTTGAGATGGTATTTCCATTTTACTAGAAATAGTTTCAGATATGAAAGAATGTATAGACCCCGAATTAAACAACACACTGGCATAATCTGAAAAAACAAAAAAGTACCTGATACAACTTCATTTGATGGACCGACATCTGCTGAAGTAGTTGAAAAGGATTTCACCACCCCTTTCGGCTTGTAGTCTAACTGCTTCCCATCACCCAAGCTCTTTGTTGGACACTCATTTGCATAGTGAACCATCTCATTGCACTTATAACATTTCACTAACTGTAAATCAAATTTGTTCTTACCTTCACCTTGATCCTTTTCAGTGGAATCACGAGCCTTACGTCCCATCATAACACATTGGTAGAACTTTCCAGAATTCAGAAGGCATTCCCCAGCATGCCTTTTGCCACATTTATCACAAACTGGAAACTTAGTTTTCTTACCATCAGACTTTTTTGAAGAATTCTTACCTTTCTCCTACCACCTCGGTCTCTTCTTCTGCTGGTTGTTATAGAACACTTGGTCATCGGCAAACTCCACTTCCACCTTCTCAGCACATCGAACAAGCTTTTCATAACTTTTAAACTCACGAGAAGCTAATTCCCTTCGATATTTTGGCTTTAATCTTGAGTAAAAAACATTGATTTTACTATCAAGGTCTCGGATAAAATTTGGAGCATACCTTGCCAATCGAGTGAACCTTTCTACATAGGCAGCCACTGAGTCTTCCTCTTGCCTCAATTCCAAGAATTGTTTTTCTATACTAAGTCGAACAGCCTTAGGAAAATACTTATCAAGAAACATACCTTTGAATTCATCCCAGTCAAGAGCATCAATCTCATCGGCGTCCCTGATATTTTTAACCATAGACCACCACTGATCTGCTTCACCCTCCAAACGGTAAATAGCAAGACTAACCTTTTGATTTTCTGAACACCCCATGACATCAAAAATCTTCTCCAGTGCTTTAATCCACCCTTCAGATAGCACAGGGTCATATGATCCTCTGAATGATGGTGGATGTTGCCTCATGAAATGTTCCACCACTGACAAGTTCCTATGTGGTTGATCTGGCTGATCTCGTGCATGGATACCACCACCATTTATCGCTTGAGTCAACTGTGCCATTACTGCAACAAACTGTTCAGTTCCAATTCCGACCATTTCTGGATGCTGATTCAGAAGGTTATTTCCTTCTGTATGCCTTCCTAGCACTGCTTCCCTGTTTCCTCTGTGGAAAACCATTCTAAACAAACATGTCTTAGATGAAGCAACATGGTAATCTTCAGAGGCTATATCATTTTAAAAAATTTATTTTGGATAATCATTTAATAGAATTCTAACTCCTAAAGTTATCTAAACCAACCTTTGATACCAACTATAAGGCCCCAGCCTTAAACCTTACTTAATCTTGAGTTATTACAAGATTACACATTGAGGATCTTTTCAGGTTTAGAGTTTTAGAGAATTAGATCATAAAACTTGCATTACATTCCACATATAAACAAAGTGGTTACATAAATATAGTATTATTCATTCCCATCAATGGAAACATATTTAAAATAAACATGGATTCTTTCTTGACTCTTCCTTGACACTATCATCATATCATGTACCTTTCCCATGACCTATGAAAAACATTTAAAAAAACTTGGGATGAGCATAAAAAGCTCAGTAAGGGATATAAAAATATGGGAAGGAAACATGGGTACATATATACATAAGGATGAGATCATACTTTACCCATAAAACATAAGCACTTTAACATACCTCATCAAATCATGAATAAATCATAGAAATCATAAGACATAAAGGTAACTTGATGCATTCATAACATTCTTACATAGGGAGTAACCCTCTTGGTTACGTTTGGAATACCCATCACAGTATATTCCCTAAATCTCTTCAGAGAAACCTTAACGTTTCACTCCTTCGCATTACCCAATGCATTGGAGAGCTATATCGGGCTCACCCACTCTTAGTTTATCATGGAACCACCCGTTTTCATAATAATTCCCATGAACCTCAACATAATCATATCACATAAAACATGCATAAAGGAAACATAACATTTCCACCTTTCAATCACAATATATCAATACAACACATTGATATAAAAAACATTATGAAAACCATTTTCCATACCAAAATAAAAGAAAATTAAAACATGGTATTTATTTTTCTTTTAAAAATAAGGTATGGCTTGTAGAGGAAGCCGAAACTCAAATAACGGTCACGACGGTAGAGAATTCGTTGTCGCTGCATACATACGACAAAAACATTCCCTTTTGTCATTTATTAAACGCTTCGTATAAAAAAGGTTCCTTTTGAATAAACGTAAAAGTCAAAGGGGTTTTTATACCATATAAAAGAATGTTGTGTATAAAATAAAATATGCCTCAATGAAAGGAGATTGAGACGAAGTCCCATACCTCGTATCCGACTTGACCCGACCGTTCTTTAATCTCCTGAATAATAAACTTGAGTTAATCTCTACTTGCTTATGAACCTTTTTCAAGTTAATTATTACTTTTATACCATGTTATGAACATCATGTAATCATTTAAGTTAATAATGTTCATTTTGTCGGTATTTGGTTCTTAAGCCAAAAATAGACTTCTTACACTTACATGTTGTTAATTTGGTCAAAGGTTCGTTATATCCAGAATGATATTAATGATTTGGATAACATATATATCATATATATTCAGAATATACATGTATTTTTAATATTACATCACATTTAGAGGTAAAAAATGAAATGCACCATTCATGGACACGGTAAGCTGTACGTACGCATGAACGCTACTTCCATTTCTATTTCGTATTTTCTGGAATGGAATCATAATGATATAAGAGTATATTATAATTCCAGTATAATAACATATATAATATCATTAACTTTATCCTTTACACATCCCACATATGGTATTAACGAATCAAATCACGTTCAGGGGGCGGTAGTCCGCACTTCCTAAAATGAAGATATCGTGTTTACCCATAATGAAAATCATAAAGGTATGCCCAAAATGAAAAAAACAGAAGCTTAAGGAAAAAATAAACATATTATATATCATATATAAAAATAGTGACATCATAATGGCCACCTTGGAAGGTGTTAAATGAGTATTGAACAATCATCGTTTCGGGAGGCAGAATTTCTCCATCCACGAAAACTGTATGTTCTTTAACCATTTGATGTAGTTGTGTGAGAGTGTAGCTCAAATAAATCGTATAAAAACATCCTAGTATATTGAAGATACTGGTGTTGTTACAAAAAAACTAAATAAAAAGAGTTTAGGGGGTTGGAGAAGCAAAATAAAACAGATGAACATGAGAGAATGAATTACCTTTAAAAGTGTAACTTTTTTTGATTTGAGCCTAAAGGCTTCCTTTGAAAGGATTCTGCCAAAAGTGAATCCTCTAGGATGAGGATAGAGATGTAGAGAGAGTAAATGGGCAGGGGTTGTCTGAGCCAAAGGCTTGAAGAGTGTGTGAAATGAGGTAGAGGTGGGGGCCTTTTATAAGAGGAGAGGAGGGGCACTTTTGGAAAGTAAAGATAAGTTACTTTATTTTAAAAAGAGTTTCTGATTCAAAAGGTCCCCCATTGCTATAATTAAAGGATAGGGTGATAAGGCTTAGAAATCCACTCATCCAGTTGGTTTTGGCTAGGTGTAGGTTTTAGATTTTTCATTATCTTTCCATTTTATTTAAATCGTTAAATAATGAGGTCATCGCTGCATCATCATGATGTCATAAATAATTTAATTTATTTAAAGTCTAAAAATTAAAAAAAAATAAAATGATTTAGGAAATCGTTTTATCTTTCCAATGATTATTTACAATCAAAAATCTGATCTTTATATGCCCATTTAAAAATTGTTTTCGTAAAACATATTATGTTTGTGTCATTTTTAATTTTACAATAAATAAAAAGTTATTTTTGACATTTCCCAACCAATGTGGATCCATGGGGTCCCCAAGAAGACCCATGGATTGTCTTGCTAGACCATGACACAACCAATGAGGGTAGGACATGTGTCAAGCTCATCTTATTTTTTTAAAGCATTATTTTTACCTTAAACTACACTAATTACCACTAATCGCGATTAAAACTTAATAAGTTACTATTCACTAAAAAATTATTTTAATCTCATTGAACCACATTTTACATCTTAATGACAACCATGTATGTCAGATTTTTGAAATTTAAAACACAATGATGGGAAAATTTCATTTAAACGGAAAATCAGTTTTTATAAGTACCACTTAGTGGTTTCACTATTCATCAAAAATTGCAGTTTTTCAGAAAATTACCAAAAATTCACCCTAATCTATATTTTATATTACGAATTCAAAAATGAAGTCTATTTTACAAAATTCAAAATATATAACTCACATTAATTAAATTAATAATTAATTCCCGTTATCAGAGCAAATAGCGTGTTTTTATAAAACAATAAGTATCAAAAGATTGACACCAGTTTAAGTCTAATTTCAAAGTGAAATTGATTCCAATGACCACCATTGGATAAAATGGTAAAAATATATTCTAATTTAACTTTAAAACTAATTCAAAAGATAATATAATCATATAAATAAATTAGATTAAAATGCATTTTTTATGTAAAATACAGTATTTTTCACTATTCATTAAAAAACGAACATTGTCAGAAAAATACCAAAAATTCAGACAAAGTAAATTTTGATGTCCCAATCATAAAGAATAAGTTTATTTTGACAAACATAGTTTATAAAATTTTCAAAAGATATATTTAAAAAGGGATTTACATCATAAGAAATTAAAACAATCTTTTAAAAATATTAGTGTATTCCATGATTAAGATTGGATTTATTTTCATTTTAAGCCTCTAAAACACTATCTAATTCATTAATAGACATAGATAAAAATATCTATTATTCATTAATTACTTGGGATGTTACATTAGCTTTGGAAATAAAGTATGTTGTTTTTTTCAAAAAGATACATACAAAAAAAATCAACATATTTGAGGTTCCTTATTTGATGTTTTCGTAGGTAATATAAAACATTTGTGTTATTCATATTAAGAAAATAACCTGAGATGGTTTTATTAGAACATTTTCATAAATAAAAATACAAGTAAAAGTTGTATTACATTAAAATATTTGAGTTAATATCCTTAGGAATATGTTTGGAGATTACACCGATTTTAAACAAAAACACAACATATTTACCGACATCCCGTCATGTATTAATGAGTGGGAGGATAAATTGTTATCAGTGTCATCAATGTACTAATTCGACATGTATGTTTAATCTTTAAATATAAAAAATTTATTTTCATTTACAAATTTGATGTCAATAGCTATGAAATATCATGATTATCATGTATTGATGTAATAAATTTAACAAGCTTCACTACATAGATTATTTTTTCTAATTTGTAGGGATATAATCATAAGGTTTTTTAAATTTTCATTTATATTTACAAAAAAATTCATTGATAATTTTTTTTTATGTCTAAGATAATAAATCAATCCCTAATATTTTTTAACGAGAAATGTATTTTCCATCTTCATTTCTTGATTTAATGGTTCATCTGGTGATTCATTTTGTACAAGTGACAATAATATGTGGAACAATTGTTTTTGGTAGGACATGTCATAGTTTAGGTTATATAAAAATTTTCAATAGATATTTGAGAAATAAACATCAAATAGAGGGTGCTATATTTTAAGATTAAATATTAGAAAAGGTGTCTGAGTTTAGTACTAATTATTTTTATGAAGTGGAGCATGTTTTTATCTATTCAACTTGACATTGGAATTTTTTATGGGAACATAAATGTGTTTTTTTCATTAAAACATTGTTCATTTTACATGATTTAGTAATGGAATCATATTTTTAAATTATGAACATTAGAGGATAACTTCAAGAATATATGTTATAACATATTAATGGATTGGAGGAATGGTGTTTTCAAATAAACTAAAAATTCATTATGAATGATCTTAAAAAATATTTTTTTTGGTTTTAAAGAAAAATTTGACTCTAATTTTTATACATCTAAAATATTGAAATATTTTTTAAGGGGACCATGTGTTAATGTTCTCACATGGTCTTGTTTTTATATTAATGTTTATAAATTAAAAAAATCAAGGTCAAAAGAGTTCCATTTAAAATATTGGGGTAATTTTTATCACTACACCATCTCATTTTTTCAGTTCCAAATAAAAAAAATGCAATTTATGCATTAATAAAAAAATTGAAGTTTTTGAATATATATTGTAAATTTATTATAATAAATTTTGATAACTAGTATTTATATGTAAAATAATCCCATGTTTTAAATGTTCTTAAATCCCTCATCTGATTATTATCAATATGAATTTTTTTTCTAGATACCCTACCATATGTTATAATTCACCATAATATAAGTTTTTGAGGTATTTGGTGAAGGTAAACCTTATTCATAAATTGTTACATAAGGGTAAAATTCCATTTAATACACCATAAAATGGTAAAACCACTATTTTATATTTTTTAAGGGAAAACCGCTTTTAAATATGATATGTAATGTTAGGACTAAAATTTCTTAATGGTTCATGTCCCACAATGTAATGCTAAGGGATATTACTTGAGTGAGGGAAGGTTAATACATACATTATAAAAGGTAAATATGTATGTTAAAAATGTTCCTGAAGGGTATCCATGGAGACTTATAAGGGTATATAAATTCTATGATAGGGTGATAAGAAGCTGCATAAGGTTGTCCCCTTGTTTATAATGGTTACTTATTGTTAACCTATGAGCTATGTAATGGTAACCCATAGTTATTAATGTTTATGTAAGGGTAGTTAGATCTACATAAGGTTAAAAATTAATTCTCAAAATTTGAGTAATGGTAAAAATTTACCCTAATGTTATGTCAAGGATCATTGTAAGTGTAAAACCAGTTTTCCCATATAGGATTCCACTTTTTGAATAATTTTTTTATAACCACTTTAAACACTCAGGGTTCATGACTCTCTTAAATTATTTAATTATTTAAAAAATTTTATATCAGGGAAATAAATTCATTGACTCATTTAAAGATCATGACTCTTCTTATTAAATAATTTTAACCCTCATAATTCATTACTCTATTGAATGAAAAATTAATTGGTTAATTTAAATGTCCAGTTTTAATATTTCATATCTATACACGAATTAAATTATTAATATTATAATAAGCCTCAATGATTTGTTTTTTATTCTTTTGAGTATGAGAATTATAGGGTATCCCTTGTACAAGATTAGTAAAGCCTTATTCAAACAATTGGAACACTTTTCCAAATCCAAGGGTTGAAAACCCACACCTATCAACTATATTATAGGTGTTGTGTTTGAAAAGAAAACCTAGTTAATTTTTTTATAAAACATTTTTAGAGAAGTTTTGAATTTATAATATTGATTCATTCTTGAAATTTTTTGACAAATTTAAAATAATAATAACCAATAATTATAGAAAAGAATATTAAGAAATTATTATTTTTTGTTTATATCGGATTATCCAGTAGAGAGGGACTATCATCCCATGTGTAATTTTATGTAATATCTAAAAAATAATCGAGAATTATCAAGAAGGAATATAGAGAATTATCATTTTTTTCTATATTATCCAGAAAATATAATATATTCTCACATGTTATATTTTTTTTCTTCTAGAAATAAAGTAGTTAAATTTGTTTATAGGAATCATTAGCATCTGTTTTGAGCTGATGAGTAAATTTACATAACTTAGAATACATTTCCATAATGAACATTGAATTTATTCATAAATGAATTTGAAGAATGAAGTTCTTAACTATTTTTGGCCTTATCTTTGAAATTTTCATGACATGTATATTTACTCTTGATAACAATTTATTAATGTAGGTTTTTATGTGGATGTGTGAGTATCCTTGAAGAATTTTATGATTTTCATCATATTATTGTCTGTATCATCTTCCAATTTGTTCCTGATATTCCTTGATGTCACTTTATATGAAATGTTTTTCTTATTGTGTTGCATAACCTATCAAACTATTCATTAGTTATCTGAATGATGAAGATGATGAACCTCAATTTGATTACTCATATGATGGAAACCATAATAGATAAAATAGGTTTATAGACTATGGATTATTATAGTATTTATTGGATCACATATATTCATTTGGATGCAAGAGTAGAATAGACATGGGAAGAGAATATATTGGGTTTCTATATAATGGAATTATTCTATAAATCAGTTTTTTTGTCTAATACATTTAAATAAATAATTTTGGGTGGACCTAAAATCATTTGATGATAACAACCACTGACAAGGTAGGGCATGAAGAGTTATAGCTAAATACAACTGGAAGGGTGGTTATGGGGTGTTTTGGATTATTACCACCATTATGCTGTAGCATGAGTGAGTACCTTAAAAAATATTATTGGTCTGTATGAGCCTGAAATATTTACTACTAATAAGCTAATGTGGGCGGGGTTAGTGTTTGGGGAAACCTTCTCAGTGAATATGAATCAACCCATTATTGATTGTATGTTTATTTTTTAATTTACTTGTTTAATTTCATACATTTTTGAATATATGTTTTTCACATTTGTTAAAGATTCATTTGTGTTTTCCTAATAGTATTATTACTCATTCCATGTACAAGAATCTTTATTCGCATACAGAAATAATGAATATGGATCTGGAAAGGGTAAAGAGCCATATTACGGGGATATAAGGAGAGATGGGATCTGAGATAGAGTTAATATCATGAAAAACTATAGACATTGCGATTTCAAATTATTTTATAAAATTTAAATACAATGTATTGTATTTATGCTTTGGTAGGATGTTTATTTATTATTATATTACATGTATACCATTTAACATTATGATTATATATTATTCCACATGTTTACTCTAATTATTTGATTATTTATATTCTTTCACATTAAAATTTTTATTATTACCTGATAATGAGGGTGTATCCTCCACACTAATTGACATAGACCTTCACTACTAGTTGGTAGCCTCTTATATATGGGGAGGAAAGCCAAAGGTCATGTGGTACTCTAGTTCAGACCATGTGGTTTGGGATAGGATAATACAACTTGAAATTGGTTATATAGAAGTTGTGGTGTAAAATGTGATGACTATGGATTTACACTAATTGATTCTCAAATATTTAGAGAAAAAAAGAGGAACCAAAAATCATAGAGAACGATTTTATATAGATATTTTAAATTACTAATTCATTGAAAGGGTAGTGGTCAATCATTTTATTAGGGAAAACAATCATTTGGGTGAGGGTGATATTGATGATGTTTTACACTTATATGTGGTTTCTTCATATATTACTCAATTTATTAATAAAAATAATGATTGTGAGATAGTTAAATTTATATACATTAAAATGGAATCAATAAAAGATATAGAAAAAAACACCATTACTCTCCAAACTATTCATGAAATTTTTTATTTATTTTTTTAAAAAATAGGAAAATGTAAAAAAAAGTATATATTGTTTTATTGAGCTATAGATGTTTATCATTTATATTTATTTATGGAAAAAAAATTTCATCAGTTTGTCATAAAAACATTTCATAGAGAATCATAACGCCATTATCAATCTTATAAAATTTACACATGTAAAAAACGTTTTAAATATATACATTTAAATATATATATTTGAATAATTTCTTTTATTTTTAAAAGAATTAATATATATTTTAGTATTAGTTGCACATTATTTGGTTAACAATCCTAAAATATTGCATTTTTTTTTAATAAAAACAGGGAATGAAAATAATTTTTTACTTTGATATTATTTAATTCAATTATTTTAGATATTCACATTTAATGAATTATATTTTTAAATATAATAGATTTAGTTTTTTTATATTCATAAATGATTATTATTTTTTATTTCTAACAATCATTTAATTCAAATAATATATTTTTATAAATATTTTCATTGAGAAAAATTATTTAAATAATATAATTTAAAGAATAGATCTATTTATTGAGGTATATGTATGAGTTTTTATATTAATATATCTTTAATAATTAAATTATGTAGTAACACTGAACATTTATAAACACAAAAAGGATGGGATTTACCATGGATACAACTCAAAAATATTATCCCCCAACGATTTTAGTATCAAATCACCCTTGTTTTTCTCTTGAACAGGTTGCATTCTTTATATTATAAGTGATTTAAATTGTAGATTTTAATTATTTGAATGTTTGAAAAATTAAACTAAGAAAATTAATTGGGGTAATTGAAAATTCGAATTATAGAAAACTCAAAAATAAACTATGGAAATAAAACATCAGAAGAAACAATAATGGACTATTTTCAAAACCTAATGCACCTTCTTCTTCATTATTTATTGAATTATATTAATAAATTAGTCAAATCACACCTCATTACATTCAAGAAAACACCAAATATTTCTTTCATATTATATAGAGATATTTATATAGTTGTTATTCTAGCCAGAAAAGTTATCTAGATACCCGATGACCGTATACTATCAAAACCTAGATAGACACTCAATGGTAAAAGGCAAGGTCTTTCCATTAATATTTAAATATAGAATACATACACATTACTAATATATAGTTGAATAATCATCTAGTGAATTTTACAAGAGAATAAATAGAAAAGATAAAAATCATTATTCAATTGAAAATAAAATCCCAAAGAAATCAAAAACATTCCAAAATAAAAAATAGTCTCAATAGAAGGATCTCCTGGATATGCATTTCCCAAAACTCCTTAAAATTTCAGTCTTACATAGAAAAATCAAATCTCATGAATTTCACACTCTATAGGGTTTATAAAAATATTTTTATTTATGTTTGTGTCTACATGTTTCATTATATGTCTCTCAATATTTATAAATGCAATTTCCCCCTCTATTAAAATTTTCTCATTTTGATTTTGTTGATATCCTGTTATATGCATCGTCTTTTAGTTTTAAATTTTTTTATGATATTTTCATTATTCAATTATATAAGAATTATATGTATTCAAATTCACGATATAGGTTTCTTAATATCATTTGAGGTGTTCCCCACATAATTTACCAAGATAAATATTGTTTATTCCTTGAGGATGAATATGATCGGATGCATGGATGTTAATTTTGAATATCAAGGCCTCAACTAAAAGTACATTTGATCCGGAATTTTCAACTCTAGAATATTATCAAATAGATGGAATACTCTCATACACATTCATTAATACCTATCACAGGTCTCTAGCATAGAACATTTTTCCTCAATTAAATCTCAATCTTTGGTTTCTAATGTAGAAGAATAATATATGTATGAAAATATTCATATCATAAGGGATTCATGTATTCAAATTCTAATGCCAAGGTAAAATTTAATAATGCGCTTGAGATCATTAAATTCCCATATGTGGGTGATCGTGTACGTGGATCCGACATAAAATATTTTCCATTAGTTGATGTATCATTATAAAGTAAATTCCCATTAGCGTATGGATTATTTCATAGTTTAATTCCAATATATGTGTAATTCATATATGTGGTTCTAAATAATATTATAGTCATCCAAATATTGACTCTAAAAATTCTTAATTCCATAACATGGGCTTTTGATACACAAGTAAAATAGCAATTCATTAAAAATTAAATTTATGATTTATTCTAATTATTCTAAAATGGATAAGAATGTCTAAATACCATGATTTATCCTATTTTTAAAAATTAATCAAAAATATTCTTCATATCATAAAATGATTAAATTTCATTAAAGGTGTAAAAATGGTGTCAATTTATTCACTAAAATTTTGTGTAAATGTATAGAAAATTCATTCTCTATTTTTAACACAACGAGTGAGCATCCTAGGGTGGAATAATTTTTTTCATATCTAGTAACTAAAATAACCATAGTTAGCTAATATATGATTAAATTTTTAACAACCCATTCTCATTCATTGAAGAAGTAGGGGATCTAAATGGACATGGAATATAATAACAACCAAGGTGGATCCCTTACATAGTAGTTTAGATGTTATATTTCAATGCATAGACATTATAAATTCAACATTATTTATATATATATATGTATTGGAGGAACATAAAAAATATGGTTAAAGATTATATAAGGGAGTCTATAATGGTAAAATAACAAGACAATTTTTTAATTAATTACTAAAATATTTTTTTATAACACATGATTAATATATAATAAATTCAATTACAAATGATGTTCAAATTTCAAGTTACGAACAAAATTAAGAATAGGTGGATATATTTTGAGGTATTTAGATACATATATTTTAAATCAAAATATATCAAATTTTTTGTTTTTTTTTTGTGATATATTGAAAACCCATGCCTCAAGTATGGGTTTTTAGATATAAATACATAAGATAAATTAATAATTTGTTGATGGGAGTAATAATTTTTTGAAAGATAATTATTATATATAAAAATAGGATAAATCATGATGTTTAAAAACATGTGGTACTAATGTTGTCATTTAATATTACATTGTCTAAATAGAATATTTTCTGTAAAATAATTTACAACATAATATGAGTTTGAATTAAATTTGGGGTACCAAATATGGATGTATCAATATAAATCACCATAATGAAATAATTAATTTGAGTTCTGATTGTGGTTAAAATTAGGGAGGAGATCCAATGTGTTACTTGGGAGTAGTGAGAGTCTGAGTGGGGATTATGTTGGCATGTTCTTTCCCATGGATGTATATCCCTTGATTATTGATTGGGATTGGGTCTAAAAAGATGAAACTTATGCATCCATTATGGGAAGCCTGATATAACAGGTGTTTCTCCAATATCCCTAGGACCATATCTCCCATAATCAATAAGATAAATTATTTTAATAACCTCAGGACTCTTATCATTTAATGAGGGAAACCTTGGAGGTTCATTTTTTTAGGGAACACATGATCAATGTATTGGAATGTAGACGCACTATATTTATCATGTGAGTCTTGTGGTTTAGGTGGGGGATAATATTGTTTAATTTCTACTATTTAACCATAAAAAATTGGGGCCTTAAATGTCCTTTGGATTTGGTTAACCTAGATATGTGACCTGGGTGAGGAACATGACACATGAAGGGACTGTTTTTTCATATTTACTGTTCTTTTTATGTTGTTTATGGGGTTACTATATATGGAATAAATAATACAATTTATAGTAGAGTATGGAGTACCCCATGACACTCTCCATTCATGTAGTATGATACACTATATATAAGGGATTTTTTCCATTTAAACAGTGTCCATAGAGGCGGAATCATGTTGTGGGTTTTTAGAAATTTCCTTTGGATGGTCCCTTGTGGTTATCCAGCATAAATAGACTTCACGGAGGGGGTATACATTTTAGACACTCAATAAGGAATTTACTGGTGACCCATAGAGAAGCTTTTGTTCATGGAAATCTATGCTAGTGGATCAAATAGTCAAATCATGATGGTTCCCTCACTATGGGCTCTACATTTACAATATTCACATAGGCTTCACATAGAACCCCTCATGTATGATCATGATGAAAGGTGAGAATTTGTGGGCCTTATAGAGGGTTTTGGTTAATGAGAATTTTTTTAATTGACCATAATTTTTTCTTCATAGACTTAGTTTTTGATATGGAATTACATGTGGAATTGTATGATAAATCAAAAAAGTCACTCTTCACCAATATTCATACTCTTTTTTCTTTTTATCAATCTATATTTGTCTTTTTAAAACAAGAACCTAGTGTTTTTTGGAAACACCTAGGAACTTCAATCCAAAAATATGAAGCTAAAAAGTGGTTGATTATGTGAACACATATATACCCCATTAATAGGTCCGGAATGAAATGTATGTGTGACTGAAATGCATGCCCATGAAGGGGTCGCGTCATATTGTTTTCTATGGTCCCGTTCTTTATGTGATGTTTCTCTAAAAATGAAGTGTTGGAATGATGGATGTTCTGTGATGGATATGAAGTAGAATTACTGTTTGTTGTCAATCCTCAAAGGAAGATCATATAGTTTACAAGGGAATATATCTTATATATCAAGAAGAACATAGTATTGAAGGGGGGAATATTTTCCTAGGGTTTGACAATTTTTTGTGTTTAAAAATTAGAGACTAAAGAAAAGTGTTTTTGGAAAATTAATTTTCACCCAAAAATACATGTGGATTTCAATGTTGTGTTCATGTTTTGTATCGGGATCATCTTGTCAAAATATATAAAAGGGAAGATGAATGTCAAATATTTGATTTTGTGTGAAATATTGAATGAGGTTGTTGAATATTATGTACAAGGAATGTTTCAGTATCATCACATCAAAATATAGAAAATGAAAAATGTCCAAGAAATAAGACGGTGCATGAAGGACACTTGAGCGCCAAAGGTGACATGTAAATGGGTTTTCATATTCATAAATAATCTTACTCACATCGATGAATAAGAGTCAAAAACTTCCGCACTAGGTCATCAAGGCCAATTAATAGGTAGCTACCCCATGGTAAACATAAAACATTCCAATAATGAACGGGTTCCTCTGTCGTGTGAAAGGAAACCTCATGGAAGAGAATTAGAGAGAAAAACTTATGATAAATGTCATCCATTAGTCAAAAGGATGTTTTATCCTTGTGGTGTAGCTGCATGAAAGATAAGGGGTTTGCAAAAAATTATGGTTTCATGAAATCCATCCTTCGCGACAATAAAAAATCTGTAATGTTAGAACAGCTATTGCACGCAAGTGTTGAGATTCAACCGAGTTTTGAATATCCCAATTTTTTTATCAGTGCTTCCATGTTCATCAATTTAGGACATCTATGCATGAATAGTCTTGTGCTGAATATATACAATGACTTCAATGAAAATCTATTGAATATATCTTCATGTCGTTAAACTAAGTAAGAATACTCCAAAGGTAGTGAGTTGAGGAGAGTCAATAGAAGTGTTTGGAGGGATGTAGTGAGATATTCCTAAAGTAGTGTTCTTATAATATAATGACTATATCTAGACACTTTTAATCCATAAATTGTAAATATTAGTGGATTTATGTATGACGAACACACTGTCAGCATATGCTCCTTGGACTAGCCCATAGTGGTCAACTATGTAAAAATGTTGCATTGTATTTTATCATGTGAATGATTTATTACTATAAAATTCTAATCGACTGTTTTAATGTGTTCCTAAAAACATGGTAATAATATCTACATAATTAAAAGAAAATTATGACACCCTAATTCACCCATCCTCTCTCAGGGTGCTCTGGGGTCCAACACGAAGTGAGTTCCAATGTGTGGATTTCATATTCTAACCAAGAACCATAATGATATATAGATGGATGATGTTATTTTATATTTTTATCCTCTAATAACCCTGAAACATCAGGCTTTATCAATGGTGAATTCACATTAATATAGGTACCACCTAATTATGGTGAATCACATCCCCCCACATGCCCAATATTTTTTTGTGTGGTGATTTTTGACTCGAAAACGTTTTAGTCCCTTTATGATGGAATTTATTTTTATATTGTTTTTATCCCTTTTCATCATTCCCAATCATCTTATAAATTTTTAGGACCAATATTTAATGAACAAATGACCCCCACCTTCAAAATTGGGTTCGATCTATAGAATAATATTATAAAGAATAAAAATAGGCCCACATGGTTAGAAATATGTACGTCGAAGGGACTTTGGAAAATGAATAAAATTAATAGTTTATATAATAGTATTCTAGTACACATAATTTGATCAACCATACTATATAAATATTCCATGGTTCCATTTCTTTTGGACTTTTCAACGAGCTTGGAAACAATAAACCAAGACCAGTATAAGATGTTCAGTGTAGCAGATTTGAATGATTCATTTGCTTAAAAGTTACATCAACTAATTATTTTGTACTGTTGATAACATACCATCAAAATTATTGATCATCAACTTCATGAACATTAAATCGTAGGCATTTACTATATAGGAAACACTTATCAATGAATGGACTTGATTGCTGAGTCTATGTGACTTCTATATAGTTACTATATAGAGATCATGTTTTTACTACATGGAAAATTATTACTTTTCCATTTTCTAAAATTATCACACATCTAATTTTTTATAGGAGATGAATCCATAGCAATATTATCATGCATGATATTTATCTGCAAAGTGATGTGATATGATCTACAACATCGAGGATAGTGATCACTATCATATTCACTCGATGCACTATTTTCTTCTAGATATCATGGGGGAAGGTCTTCAAAAACACCCACATTTTGATAAAAATTAATTTTGATGGTATATAGTACTAAGATATGTTCATACTCACATTACATTAGTATGAATGTAGACACATCATTGGATTCATAGAAAGTGAAATCTAACTCATTCCAGTATATCAACTACTGTTTGTTTTTTTGGGATTCTAACCACCATAAAACATTTTTGGGATGTACTCTATTATATCCAAAGGATGAGTGGTGTATACATGGGATATATGCCCATATCTACAGGTTTATCATGAATAAGTAAACTAGTAAAAAATTCATAGTTGGTTATGTAGATAAATTTTACACTATAAGCATACCTTCAGTATGGATTATGGATGTTATTTTTGGGTGTAGAATATTTGTGAAGAGTTTAAAGTATACTTGAATATAGTAGAATTTCACAAATATATTTTTATTTAATTAACCATATATAATCATTAAACTTCTTCCATAAATCCTTAGTAGTATTAGAATATACAGAAACACATTCTATCTTGTATAAAGAGATTTTTTGGTAAGCCTCTTGGATGTGAAAAAGGTTATTTGGGATCTGGTATTATGGGAAAATTATGGTGAGGTTATCCTATAGTTAACTATATAGGAACACAACAAAAAGACCCACCACATTCAAATATACTATATCTAGAAACAATAATTATGGTAGAGGACTTCTTCCCATTGATGATCTTCTAATTTTAATATGGGTGAACCTATTTATTATGATATCCATAAAATTGAAATATTCGGAGAGACCTCACCAGTGTTTTACCCCACAAACATGTGGGATTCCATGTGCTTATCTAGAAAATTTTAAGGAAGGGTAAATTTTGAAACATAGGCTAGGAGGTCACCCCCAAGACTGATAAGTTTATTTTCCACATGGCTATCATGATAATTTACTTCAGTGGGTACCTCATGCAAGTATACGTGTCATGTGAAATAGTTCTGTTTGGTTCATTTGTGAAAGATTGAAAACTAGAATGATACTGGAGTATTAGTTTGGTAGTAAAAATGTTATCCTAATTCTACTTGTGTATTAAACATGTATATAAAGAGAAGAAAAAATTCCAAATAGTTGTAACCTTCTACATGTCATGGGGATGGATGGGGTATCCTATAAATATATATAAGTTCATTAATATCCATGTGATTTTTGGTTCCTTATTCCGACCTATCCTTGAGTATAAGTGGGGTTAAAACATATTCATTAAATGAACAATAGGAGAAATATATGATCAATTGGTATAAGAAATTTATATGTGTTCTTTATAGATCCATGATTGATTCCACAAATGATAATGTGTTCGGACCTCTTGAAGTGTCTTATTACCTGATATCTCCATCGAGAGGGATTCATATGAGACATGATATATGGTGGATTCATTTTCAAGGAATACATAACATTCAGATTTTTGAGACATTTTGGCTATATTCAAAATATGGTCCCTACTACTCCCACAATTATATGAATAAAAAATCATTTTATGATAGCAAAACAGTTGGGGTTGATACTGGCATGAGAGGAAATATGTATAAATATGATTTTTCACCAAGATAAATTGGTTTCTGGGATCATAGTAGATTATTCAAATACTTTGATTTGATCATATCATAATTTTCATTTAACCAATTTAGTGACAAACATATATGTTTAATTAACATCTGAGGGTTAAGATGAAATGGAGTAACTAGTGGAGATGATATGGTTACATGAGATGGTTGATTCATGTAATCCATTTTCATCCAATTTGAGTAATATTTGGAAGAAGCATCTAGATACTCTTCAATCAGTTATTATTGTGTACTCATTCCATTCATTCCAATCAATCAATTTGTATATTAAGGATTAGAGGGAGTGGAATGAATTCATGAACACATCCAAATAAAGGAAATAAGGAATTCATACTAGATGCTGGGGATTTTTATAATGGGTTTTGTCCATGTGATGTCCCTCCTCAAAATTGTAATATGGGGATCTTTCCCATGATGTGGAATCCTATATTAATGACTTATAGGCTACCAACTACTAATTAGGGAATAAAATATTACAAATAGATTGGGTCTTGAGGTTTTTATGCTTCAGTCTAGATTTTAATATAAGGATATTTATTAAAACACTCCATGGGAACTACTGAACATAATTTCTCCACATGAATCTAATATCTAATTATTGATGTTTCCAAGACAATAGAAATTTCATTTACTATTATAGTAGTAAAAAGAGAATCCATTAGTCATTTTATCCCAATTATATACCACTAAAATTATGATGATTTTCCCATTCATTCATTCATTCAAATTCATAGAATGTGGAGGATTGGGGCTCTCAATGTTTTGTGGATCACATAAATACAACAATATCCAACCCCCCCCCCCCCATAAGTGTTCATTATTCCACCATAAGTAACTACTCCAATGAAATTTCTACCTGAGGGAATATAATAGTGAAGGAAAAAAAATTATTGGTGAAAAGGATTTTTTTGAAGCATTTAGGTAAATGATATATTTAAATTTATACATTATCTTCTATGTATAATTCATTAATAACACAATGGTTTAAGAAGACCATTTTTTGGTATCAATGAATCTACTAATATCAGTTTCTATAGGGTATGAGTTTTCCATACATCGTGAATGGATATCTATTGAAATAAAAGATAAGGAAACTAATGTGAGGCTCGATCTAATCCATGATTTAAAAATCTTAACTACCACCCCTTTTGTAGAAGGAGGAGGACATGTTATGTGTATGAAAACTGAATACAATCATAGCGTTATGTAACATTTGTTGACATCGTACATAGAAACAGGGCTAGTTAAAATCTATAAGGCACTATTAGTGATAGAATATATTTTTTCAAACATTGATACCCCTACCACTTTAGAATATTTCATAAATTACAATATAGAACTTGAAGGACAAAAATCATTTTTATCTATGCTTAATATGACTACTTCCATATTTATTGTGATTATTTTACCTCTCTACTCAAATATCACAATCATTGAAGAACATTTCCATGTTTCTTCACAAATAAGAGACTAGTGAAATCCCTACCATTCATGTAGAGGTACCACCTACAAGTTAATTGGGAATTGTATACCTTTCTAGTTTTCATGGGGTGAACCCTGATTGTCCTTCATAGGTTTTGACACATTGGGATACCAACACGTCTATAGATAGTTAAAATATCACTATAAGGGAATTCCTAGGTACCAATACAATTAAATTCATATTAAGTGATAAATGTTTTCCAATGATTTTATAGGATGAAATGACCTCGGCGGATTTGGCCAATGTTCATCTAACTAGTAGAGTTCCATTGGGGTAGACACTCATAATTCAACACTATCCATGATGGAAACTATAGAGTAATCATGAACTATATTATAATGTAAGGTCATGTATCACCACTAATTGTTTATTTAGTATTTCGTTGTTGTTATGTAACTCTTTTTCATCATTATCACTAAACTATCCTAGTAAGTGAAGTTACTTGAGTATTTATATCGAGGAAATTATATAAAACTTAATATGTATAGGGACTAATATAATCTCTATAACATAATGTTTAATGAATTGAATATAACTGATCTATATAAGACGAATGGTTCCCAGGTATTTCAATATTTCAGTTATAATCATATTGTCAGACCATGAGGCTCTTAGTGTTTGACAGACCTCCTATTAATTTGTATGAATAGGCATATAGGGAATGGTATCATGGAATTACTTGGGGGATTTTCCCATGACGATTTACAAGATCCTTCATAGGATTATGATACTGGGATATAGGGTGTTTTATTATTGAATAATAAAATTCGTTGTGAATTATTTTCTTTGAATATGGGAGAAAGAGAAACAACCTTTGAAACTCCACTATAGAGCTCAATTGTTATAATAATACACTTATCATAGAGATGTATCCTTCCATGAATTGTCATGTTGTGTTGAGGAAGTGTAAGAACCAAATGAATTAGCAGATGAAGAAATAATTTAAGTAGACTTCCTCTATTGGAACATAAGTGTTTCAACAGAGAGGCTCGTAGTGGAAAAATGCCAATTTTAAGAATCAAATAATGGTAGAACATCATGTCTCTTTTTAGCTTTTATATCCTTATTTTTTATTAATGAATGAAAATAGTTTCTTTTCACATTCAATTTCTATTCATACACTTATTTTTCTCTCTAAATAACACATCATGATAAGCTATGATACTTGTGAAAAAAATATAAACATAAATTGAATCTATCTAGACGATGAATGTGTACTATTTTTAATTAAAAATGGTTCATGAAAAGTTGAGTCGAATATATTTCCTCCCAGATGTATGTTCACAAATGAGTATAGGTATGTGTTCCATAACTCAGACATTAGAGTTGGTAAATTCATATATGATATGATTTTTTTCACGTTGTTTCCTCATGAATGATTATAGATATTCATACGATCACATTAACAACAGTGTTATTCCAATAATATATGAGATAATAATTACTCTAGCGTGTGTGCTCTTGAGTGAGTATAGGAATTCATATCATCATTGTAACACTACAGATTATCCATTTGGATATGGGATATGATTCACTCAACATTATGAGAATCATGAAGGGTATTTTTGTAATGCAGAAACTAATGGCCAAAAAGTTCAAGTACCCCTACATTATAATTTCATGATTTTTGAAGGTATGTTCAAACCAATATATCATGGACAATTGAATTATACAGTTTTTTTAGGCCAACGGGCTTTGTGAGCATGGCATGACTTTTTTATAGAATCATATTTTTGACCATATATCTTTTTTTTATTTTCATTCGTCATAAATATATTATTTTCTATTAACAATTACCTTGGACTCATTTCAGAAATACGTAGCGAGTTGGAACATTGATTTTTATTAGTCTACCTATTATAGATTTTCAACCTAAATGGATTTATAATTTTTTCTTGTTGAATGATACATTTGTTCTACGACATAAAATATAAATTTTTAGTGATAAGTGACTCCTTTTTTTAAAGAAAATCCTTTATATGTTTCCAATATTTTTATTGTTTTCCTCTTTCAATTGGATGTCTAGGGTGATTCATGTTTGACTAATGTAGTTAGTGTTTAGTTTTAGAAAACATTGACTAATGGGTATGATAATCTCTCCAATGATGGTGTGGAAAACCATGAAATGATTAATACCCCCATTCTAGTATTCATATCAAAGGATAGAGAACACACATTAAGGTAATAGTCATTATATCATTTTTATCATGCTTGTTAAGATCATGAAATATGGACCAAAAATTCCTCATGAATGGAATATCATATTATTGATTCCAAAAAAATTATGATTCACATATTTTTAACATCTACAGTATTAAAATCTATATTAATGGACAAATAATGAGTTATCTAATTCATGACTCAATAAATTTGAATAAATAAATAAAATTTGATGTGAATGCAAGTGATGATCATTTTCAACATTCAAATGACTAGTTCCATTGAATTATTTTCAAGGTAAATGTATAATTGATGAACTTTTCCTTAAGATGAATACTCTGTTAGTTAGACATGATGAATATGGAAACAAGGATGATCATTATCAAAAATAAGTATCCCTTTGGGAAAGAAACACTTTTTATTGATAGTCGTTAATAGTTTACAATGAATCATGAAAATGAGGGATAATATAGGCTTGTAGAAGGTAGGGAACTCTTTACAGGTTTGGTCACATGGAGAGGCACTTCTATATGTAGTAAAAACATATTTAGAGTAATGATATAATACATAAAATTACTCAAACACTTCAATCTACTAGTGAATTTGATACGCATGTCTTCGCATTTTCTTGATACATATAGTGTTCCTCACCAGATTTGTGTATTTTCATTTGTTTTCAATATCACTTTTTTATAGGCTATAAAAAGTATTGTGTGTTGAATTGAGATGTGTCATTTTATTTGGAATCACTTTATTATTATTTTCCTGACATGTTTTGTAACTCTTAAAATTTTCATATTATGGATCCTTCACTTTAAACATTGGAGGATAGATTTAAGGGATACACATATTTAAACAAACACAATTGTTTTTTAGGTCCATAAAACCATAATAAATGATTAATATTTCTTAAATAATGATCGACATATAAAAATTTATTTTAATTAGATCCTAAATTATATTATACACCCATGATAGATGATGCACCTGATTTAATGTTGTAGTTCTGAGACAATAGGTCACTGGTTTTTAATTTCAAACATCAATGACCAAATTGTGAGATAATCTATCTTCTACGGGAGAGGAAAAATATATAATTAATGTGGTCCCCTTTCTTCAATAAACCATATCATAAATGGGTACACATACTTTATGGCCATAGTGATTTGATCAATAATATGGGGTGTGGTATGATAACCCAAATGTGACTTGTGAACAAAGATAACTTCAAATCCATTGAATGGGACATAGAATGTGATTAAATCATAAAATGAATTATTTGAAAATGGGATT
Source organism: Viscum album (assembly GCA_963277665.1). Taxonomy (NCBI): domain Eukaryota; kingdom Viridiplantae; phylum Streptophyta; class Magnoliopsida; order Santalales; family Viscaceae; genus Viscum; species Viscum album. Next base: position 801,542,341 of record OY728129.1, read on the forward strand.
TGATATGGGATAAGTATTCATTGGAATAATATAGTCCATCATATAAATAAAAGGATCCATGTAAATTTTTTTCATGCCACAAAACGTTATGTGGACTTTTTCCTAAGGATCAAGATACATATAGTTGGAAGGGTTGAATATGATGGCATGGTGATCAATACAAAATATAGGATTACCATAGATATAGATAAACTCTTCACTAATAGTCATGAATGGTTTTTTTCAATTCAATCAGTTTGGGGATAATGCTTTATATATGGAGGGAACATCACAGAGGAGTATGGATCATTATTGTCTAAAATTATCCATGATTAGGCTATTTAAGAATTATGAAAGGAGAAATAAAATGGATCATGATTTGTACTTGTATTCAAAATATATAGATAAGATGTCACAACATATCATAAAATAGGTTGAATCAATCCATTTATATTTCTCATGATTCTTATTGTATATTTTCTTGTGAATGAACTGATGTGAATGAAGTGAAATCCAAATTCTAGGATGATAAGGGGTTAAATTTGATATAGATTTCTGGATTAGAGTAAGATAGAAGATCGAATGTCACAAAATATTCCAAGGTTATAGTTATAAAGACAAAAAAATTTCTTAAATATATTGTCCTAGTTTAGGTTAAAGGTTAGGAGTTTCTTGAAATTTATAGAGGCAAATGAAACTATATACAAAACAAATCCAAGGAAATAGAGATTTTTTGATTGAGATAATTTATATATCATTGGATCAATAAAAATTTAATTTCCCCTATTGGATATTACATATATCTTTTCTTCACGTGGGCGACAAGTATTTAGTTTTCTTCATTGAAGAATCATGGACAATGGTCAATGTGCTAGTGTAGGTATTTCATATATCTAGATCTCATGGAAGGAGATTATTCAATGTTGTATAGGATACTCTATGTATTTTTAAATCTTATAGTATAGACCATATGTCATTATGATTGAGATCATTTGTTGATGAATAAATAATTGGGGAAATTTTTACCCAAAAATGAGTTTAAATATGAAATTCATACAATTGGGTCTTGAATAGATTTGGATCAGGTGAAAAATAGTGTATTTGTCTCAATGTTGGTACCATTATGGGAAACCGTAATGTTAATGGGGAGGATCCAATTATCGAGATAGAGCATTTATTTTATTGATACTCTTGGTTGGTATTAATATAGAAAATCAATTCAAAACTATATATCTCTTTGTTAGGGAATCAACACACACAAATTTCATATATATAAAGTAAATGTAATGTCAATATGGAATCTAATATATAATAAGAGCCAATTACAATGGGTAGATAATACACTGAGAAGTAGTCCAATACAATATAATTTTTTCCTAGAACATGAATAGAAATTTTGCCCACCATCAGGTATCCCAAAATGTGGGAATCAAGTTATACATTGATTTTATATATGAAGAGAAATTTTGTTATCAATGTGAACAAATGAATGAATGTTTTTTATACATTGATAACACTATAATATATATTGCTCTTACATAGGGGATTATGAAATGAGGAGGATGAAAATTTAATCCATCTATGGTATTATAGGATAGACTATATATCATTCAATTTATTATCACATGATATGTACTTTTGGATTCACATTTTATACTCAATACGCATAAAATATCATATTGAACCATCCCAATGAAATTTCATTGAGGAATATAATTCACATAAGAAAACCCAAACACCATGAAAGAAATGGGGTGTATTTTATTATAGCATTGGTTCATGGATGGAGAGACCTATTAGGGAAGGTGTATAATTTTACAAATATAGCTCACGCACAAAAATAGAATTGATTTACCCCAATGTTAGTTCCATAAAGTAAAAGATAATGTGATTAATGAGATCCAATTGCTGGGATTTAGTGGGTGAGTTGGATTCAATTTTTGGTTGGGCCGATGATAGAAGATCATGGTGTCACCATATATAAATTATTAATAAAAATCAACCCACATGTATTTTTAAAATTATATTGCCCCTCTATATAAATTTCTATCATTTAAAATATAATAGATGTGAAATGGGAACCCTTTTGAGTGTATTAATGATACAACCTGATGTGAATTGTTAAGGGTGTCATCACCAGGGAACAATCACTACAAGAAGAATATATTGATAGTTCAAGGATATGGGAACCTGGAATCACTATTTATCCTCTACAAACATGCATCATGGAACTTGTAGTTCTAATTTATCATGGAAAGTATGGTTTTATTATCATAATATTGAGTATGGTGCAGGGAAGAAAACATGATTAGAGTGTTTTTGTACCTAAACAAAGTGAGGGGGATCTTTTTTATTAAACATTATGATGGTAATTCCGGTTTAAAATAACTTCATATTCCGAATAAGACAGAATCATCAAATACAGAGCTATTATGATAATGTAATTACATTTCGGTGCCGACCAACAGATTGAGGAATAAAACACACATTAGAATACTTATATGGATCAATATATTGTGCATCGAGAAAAGGTCTCGACTACCCCCTCAAATAGTCTAAGAGGTTATATATATATATTTTTTATTATGTCATGAATTTTTATGTTAGGGACCAAAGACTGTGTTTCCTACCATTATATACGGTGCATATCAATAATGCTAATAAGAGAAATTGACATTGACATATATTCTTACGTGGGTCGTTATATGTGTGAGATGTAATTTTAAATTGAATGATTAATCGTATTTTATAAGTACACTTGTTTCGGAAATTTATGACACACAACATCAGGTTTCTTATCATGTGATAAGGACTTAATTGTTATATATTTTAAAGTTCTATATAATCGAAATCGGGATTTCATTATTATATCACACAATGAATATGTCATGATATAGTGTTGAATATCATTAATCATGGATGTGGTGAACATCATGTGAAGTTATAAAATATATTTATTTCATGAACATATATGGATGGAATGAATGAGATGTTATGCAACCATTATTATTAGTGAATATGGTTTATTAGAGTATAAAATGTGTACACAATAAGGTTCATCTTCAGTTAAATTTTAATCATCTTCTACCATGGTATCATAATATTTCTAAGATATATCACTAATTAATATTTATTAAATTAATAGAGGTGAACATTATTATATAATTCCAGTGATACTAGATTTTTATGGACTTCTAATTGGGTCATTATTTATAAAAATGTCTCATAAAGTCATTCAAATTCATATTTTCACTTTTGAGATATTTCATATTTTGAAAAATTATTTTATATAGTGATGTGATGATAGGGTAGTTAAAGCTCAATGCCAAAGAATACCTCTATCCCATATATAACATATTGGAAGTTTAATAGTACTATGGTTTATATTTTTGTAATCCCAGAATGAATAGAGTATTTAATTATTCTATGTCCTTTTGTCTCTATCCACAATCTTGTAGGTTATATTTAATAATGCCTTTTTAAAATATTCTTTCTATACATTCATCATATCATAGTATAGTTATGAGTTTATATACTCATTATTATACTATTAATAGATCCTTTTCTATTCAAAATAATTTTAAATAGTGTTATTTTATATTAATATTGTGTTAGAGAAACCAAATATTGTAATGCTGTTGGACAACAAGAAATAGATAATAGCCTTTGTACTTAATTCCATAAGAGATATATCCTCTACTCACATCAGTGTGTGTAAGGATGCACATAAAATAAATAGAGAATATGGGGGATATGGACCCATGACATATATTCCCTATTTAGAAAAAATACAAGAGTATTTGATAGTATTAAATAGATCTGGGAGTTGTTGGATGAAGTGGGAATGTATCTAGGAGTAATTGAATATCATGGTGAATTTTATACTAAATTTAATCATTGTTTGATAAAAGTATTTAGTCTCTTAATTTGATGGGAGTTATTGGATTCTAGATTATAGACACCACATATTCCAGCAGGGAAATCCATTATAACATCAGGGGTATCTTCTTTTTTTATATATCTAAAGAGGACTGAATTAAAACATTAAAATTATAAAACTTTATTGGAATTTACATCATCATAGAGGAAAACGTTCACTACCTACCATAGTGTTTGTTCCTTAATGTCTTTATATAGAGATTGGATTCCTCTCTCGAGGTAGCCACTTATGGGGGACATTTATTCGATAATAGTATCAATTAGATATAATATCAAAAATCTGTTCTCCAATGTGGTATTAATGTCATTCATTTCCTATATATCAATTATATGTAATAGTTAGGGAACAATATAGTGAATGATGTAGTTTATTTTTTTGAGGATTTTATACATCCTTTAGTGTATTGTCTTCATTATTCAATGCCTCAACAGATACATTATATGAACATAAGATGTGGATAATGTTGCATCATAAGGGAATTATACCATAATTCCTAATAATAAAATCCAGAATATAGATCAATTATTCATTTTAATGTTTTATTCACTATTAATATTATTTACGACCAACTCTAAGTCACCCATAGTACTCAATTTTGACACTTGAATCTGCATGCCCAACTCCATACCTATAACGGTAACTTGTTATTATAATTTATTTTTTTCAACCATTGGATATTAATAAGGAATATAGAAGAACGTCTTTAATTGTAGAGTAAATGAATATTATTAATACAACTATAATGAAATTTATATTTTCTTTCTTTTTCATGTCAGGATTTTGGGGGCACCATCAAAATATATCTCATATATTTGGGAAGTGACCTTAATAGATAAAACCCCATAATTTAGATGTTATGTTTTCACAAATTTGATTTATGGGGAGGTATGTGTTCTATAATTTCATTTATCTATTTCCCATTATCTAACTTCTATGACACAAATTTAATATCAATGTTCAGTGGGATTACTTACCAATATGTTTAATATCAAATTAGTATTGGATTACTATGGATGAATTTATGTGTCTCAATTTAAGAGACTATTTTGACCTCATGATTCTTTATGCAATTTATTAGTCACAACAATTTAAATATTTATTAATGATTTTTTATATTAGAATATTGATTTTCATTTTATTAAATTATTTTACAAAGGTATTAAATACAGTTTTTATTCCATGCCTCATCCATTATCAAGTGAAGGAATCTGAACAATAACCCCCATGTTTCCACAAAAAAAATTAGTGGATTAACTTATATGGGAAAATTTTATTAGAATAGTCTCAAGTGATATCTCTTGAGATATTCCAAGTATCTCTAAAAATATTCATTCAGCAAACATGTAGCTCTATTATTCATGAGTTTTTTAAATTGTAAAAACTTTCCATTAAGCTTATATATTGAGTATCTAATGACGGTGAGGAAACATAAAACAATATTAAACTCTTTATGGTTATTTATAGGGTGTATTTAAAGGATTTATTTGTTTTTATTGTGATATAATTAGATACCCCAAATGTGTACCACAAAGTAGAAAAATTACCCTATTTTCACACTGAATGAAAATTTTAAAGATTCGTCATCATGTTGTTTTATAGTGTTTTATTGAAAACATTTTCAAAATAGGCAATCTCATTAAATAACTATTAGGATTTTACAACCATATCATCAATTGATAATTCCACTATTTTTTATAACATGGTATTAATGATAAAGTGTATGGAACATTTATATATTTTAGATGAATTATATACGATTAAGGGCCTTACATGAAAGAAATATACCACATATAGATCCTTAAACATAGTGGGATATCCGTATTTTGGGTAATATATATTTTCTTATAGTTATAGTATCCATCCATAATGGGTAAAAGTTGAAAACTAGTGGTTGAGTCAATTAGAAACTCCAGTATTAGGACTTTGAATTCACCCTTTGGGCAGTGTCAGTTAAGATCTCAGAGTTCAATACAAACCCTAATATTCAGATTCATATTTCTACTGTATAAAGTATTAAAAATCTATTACAGTTATAGGAATTATTAGAACAAGATTTATATTATAATATTTTTACATTTTATTTCACCATATAATCAATGGTCTTCTACACTCTTCTGGATATATATTTAAATGAAAAATGATCATTTGATAGGCCCAAATGGGAGGTAGATATATCCAAATAATGTTTATGAATTTTATAAATTACTAGTTGAATACATCCTGATATTTATTTTATAAGAATATGTATATCTATTTCTCTTTGAGATACATTGATACACTTCCCAATATTGGTTAAAATTCCTCTTTCATATCCAGATTCACTTTTCTGAGTTCATTAATGTGGGAAAAGATACATTTCAAAAGTATGAGAGGGGTATCTCTAAAATAATCTCCATCTTCTTCTTCATCATTAATATAATATAATTTATCGAATAAAAGGGTTATTTTTTGATCTGAAATGTGACTTACATATATTTTTAACACCTATGAACAATGAAGTGGTTTATTGATATCTTCATTGTACTGATGTATGATCATCGATATCTTGGTAAACGAGAATATTTTCTCCATAATCACCTCAATAATTAGGGGAATATGATGTGATAATATCTTGAGATTCAATGAATAGAATAGGGGAACTTTCAGACCCTGAGGAATATAATGGGTTATTTATATAGGGTATTTATTTTCTTTTCCAGCATTATATTCCTCCTCTATATTTCAAGTTGTTTCTAATGAAACAGATATCATTAATATTGTAAAGAATTAACATATGAAAAATGATTGTATTGTGATCCAAGGGTTTAAATCAACTTGGTCAAAGACCTCAACTATATGTTTTGAATGTTGGTTAGACCAATCTTTAGGTAAAAGAACTTGTGATTATGATTTATCCTTATATAAGGTGAATTATCAATATTATTTGTTGATGGTGGTAAATCATTGAGGAAATATGCTGATCCATTACATGAAAGGATGGTAATAAATTTGTTTTACCATTTATAAATGATCTATATGATTTGGTTTCTTTTTAAATATAGAGTGATATCCTTCATCTGGTTTATGGTAGTCATATATTTTTCCTTGGGTTTCGTGAACACGATGATAAGATCCAATTTCATACCATTGGGGGTAGTGATCTGAATTAAATAGTTTTTTTCTTACAAATTTACCTCCATTTGGAATAATATTGACTCTATGTAAAGGGATTCAAAAGATTCAACATGGGATATGTAACCTTACAACACTATGAATTATCAATTTGAAGATTACTTGATACACATATGGAATGAAAAATGTACTTCCATGTGAATATGATCCCATTACCATTATAGAATAATGTTTAACATTTTTTATTGATTGAAATCCATGAACTCACATACATAGATAATGTATCAAAAATGGATTTTGATATTTTTTTGATTGAGTGGTTTTTTCTCGATCTTATAATATGCATCGATTTTCATAGTGCAGAGAAACATGTGTGCTTAGCAATGGAAATTTCATCAGAGGGTCTTAATATATATGATATTGATTCTATAATTGTTATCAATAATATTCCAATGGTCACAGACATGTTCATTTTTTCTATATATATATATATATATTTCAGATATTTCCATTTATAGTGACTGTCTATTATTTTATTATGAATTAAAACACCATATGAAACTCAATGGGGTTCAGTCTCTATATGATATACATAAGTTAAAAATCATCTTAAAATACTTAATGTGATAAATGGGCTTTTATGAGATATTTTCGAATTTCATTTTAAATGTGAAGGGAATCCATGATTGAGATATTAACTAGAACTAAAACAAGATTTTTCAGTATATCGTATTTTTGGAACAGGGGCATATATTAATAATTATAATGTTTCTCCCTAGTATATGTTTTGATATCAATTTTGGAAAAACTATTGAATCATTCCTCTTATCCAAATATGGGGGGATTTTGTTTTCTCATTTGGTGAGATATATTTTTATCCATCAGTCTATTTGTAACTAGAAAAGTTTGTGTTCACCAGTTGAACCTCAAATATGATTGCATTTCATGAGTGCATGATCAACTGAAGAGTGGATTGGTTAACCAGTTGAGCCTCCTCAAGTGCATGTATATGGGTCTATGAAACATTTATCTCATTATCTAATATGTTTCCCCATTTTTGAGATTCAAATCGACATCATCTTTCTTAACCTAATTTGACTATGTGGACACTCCTACAACACCTTGTGATTTTACTATATGTATTTCTATTAAATAAATCTATTCTTCTTGATAGATTACTCCATACATACCCCCCGAACTAAAATGAGTTGTTACACAATAGATGAATATTATTAATAAAATTATAATAAAACAATATCCTCTTGTAAATAAGAAATATATTACTTATATAATATTTCTTGCATTTAGCTGAAAACGAATTAATACAATTTATTTATAAATTGGTTTATTCTTTCAAAAATAACTTTTCTTAAATTTTTTTCTATTTTTATACTAAAAATGTAATTTTCCAATGTCAAAATATTATTATAAATAAACTAATATATTATCATTTTTTAAATTAGAAATTAATATAAAATAATATTGAGAATTGATAAAAAAGTTTTTTCAATAAAATACAATTTTACTTATAATTTATATTTTCATTTAAAAAATAATTTTTTAGAATATTAATATTAATTTTTATAATTTTTTTCAATTTTTTATTATACTTATCAAAATTTTCCAAATATGAATTTTTGGTATTTTTTGGTATTATTTATTTTTAGTTAAACCATCGACATATTATTTTTTGAAAATCATATAATTTATAAATTTATAAAATAGTATGTATATTTTAAATAAATAAATATATATATATATAAATTCTTACGATTATATAATTATTTATTGATTAAAATTATTCATTTAAAAAACTATTTATAAAACCCTAGTTTATCATTTTTAATATTAAGCAATATTTTTCAAATAAAAAATATTTTCCCATTCCATATTAATTATGTTTACCTAGGTGGAATTGGGTATAATATTTATTTCAAAGTATAATAACACTACTTTGGTAAATAAGAATCAAATTAATTTCATTAAAATCAATATCATTAATCATTCTTTTCAAAACATAACATTTATAATTAAAAATAAACTTAAAAAAGTTTTTATGCATTACATATGAAAATGTTAATATTAATCTTTGATACACATAGAAATTTTATTTAACAAATTTATTTAATAATTTGGGTCACTAATTCTATGTTATATAGTAATTCCCATTTTATGTTTGGCCATTAAATGTAAATTAATTTAGTGAAAATTAATATCCACATTAATAAACAAGAAAGATAAATGTTAAACATTTAATAGAACAATATATAAAAAGTTTATAAAACATTTTATAAAAATAACATTGGAGTTAATCATGATATTAATATACACATATTCCATTATTCTCTAATATTTATTCACATGTCATGTTAAAAATGTGCCTTATTTATATTAATAAGTTATATTTCTCAATATTAAATCTCATTCGCCTATAGTAGGACCTCACATCCACTCCATTAATCCACTAAATATAAATCATTATATTGAAAAAAATAGTAACCAAGTCTCTCCTCCACTCACTCCCCATGTCCTATATGCATTTTTCATTCCAGAAGGTTGAGATATGGAGCCATATGGAGTTACCCATAGGATAATATCCAAAGGGAGAGGTAATGTCTTCAACAGAGCTCTCTTAATTCATTCTTATTTAACCTCATAATATTTAATGTATACATTAAGTTATGAAAAAATTATTATTATTAATATACGGAAATTTATACTATAATATTGTCATTACTATTACCGAAATTCTTCCAAAACCATTCAAGTAATGAATATGTCATCATGCATACACGCAGACTACTAACTATGTGAACAGTGTGCTTGATTTTTCATCATTACATTACAAGTAAGGTTATAAAAATTTATTTAATAGATTAATAATATAAATATTATGTTAATGATAAATTTTAATTACAAACCATTCTATATCATCCACCATACCTATGGAAACTGAATGTGTCTCCGGTAGGTACATGATGATTATCGCATCCCCAAAAGTGATGTATTTCATTTTGAAAATTGTATATTTATTATTCATCTAAATCAATTGAAATGTTATTTTCCACCCGAAAATATAAATAATAACATTATTTTTATTTAATAATGATGTTATTTAAAAATAATTTTATTAATTAAACTCATCATTCAATGATAACATATTTTTCTTTGGCTCAGTTTAACAATCTACTTGAAAATTTATATACATTAGTTTCATGAATGATTATAGAAACATAACTACTGGTTTTGTTAGAAATTAAATAGATACTAATTTTGTCTTCAGAATTGGAAATTTATATTGATATTTAAATTAATATAATTATACACCCTTTTACTTCATTAATAATTTCAAAAAGAACCTCATCGTTAAATTCATCAACATGAATCCTAACTAAAATAAAAATGAAATAAATTAGAGAATTAGGAATAAATATAATAAATATATATTATATTATATAAATTTAACATAGAATGATGAAATTTTAATTGATAGACTACAATCGACACCGCCATTTTGAAACAATTAGTAAAAAAACTATTGAAACTAAAAAGTCCAATGATGAAAATTAAATATAACGAAATAATATATTTGTAACAAATGATTTAAAAATTACAAATATAACAGGTTATAGATAAGAATAATGTTTTAAAGTACGTTATTAGGATAGTTCTATTTTTTGAATATGTGGTTAGAGTATGTTTTGACATGGAGAAATAATGGTATGAGTTTTTGTATCTAAATTTTTGTCATTGATATATATTGTGTAATCACCACTTCTTCTATTTTTAGGTGAATATATTGGTATTTTATTAAATTTATCATAATTTTTTATTTAATGTAATGTTTTTATAAATATATGTCATTTAATAACCTTAATATATTATAAATTTACTAGAAAGTGGTGATGTAAGGGTTTTTTGTATCAATTTTCAAATAGAGGAGACATGTTTAATATTATAAATATTTCTCTATTTTACCATGATTATTCACAACCCTATTGATATAATGTATGATAAATATCAAATATTTCATGATATTTTAATTTTCCTTTAATGACATCCTTCTCATTTTCCTATGATACATATGTTACTAATATTGTATGAAATGTTTATAACTCAAATTTTCATTCATAACATATAATGCCTCATCATGAACATATCTATTATATTACTATTTTTTCAATGTTAATATTTTATTTAATAGAAGGTTAAATTAATATATAATAAAAATGACTTCAAAATTAAATTATTATTTTTTCCAATGTTATTATTGAAAATTATATCACTGTTATGAATTATACACATCCTCTTTACTGATAGTTTCTCTTATAGGTCAATATTTTACCAATATTTCTGATTTTATCTATATTTGAAAACCCAATTATGGGTTTTATTATATAGCCTTTACATTCTTCATTTCATAATTGTAAAATAAACTTTTTTCATCCATTTTAATAATTGGGTTTCCACAAAATAAATATTGAAATATGAAAAGGGTTTCCTTCCTGATCATATGTTTTAAAATCCACTCGAAATTTCATTGAAAAAATACATTGTACACTTTTTAAGGTTCCATTAATGATTATTCTTTTTAAATATAATATTTTTCAAAATTTATTAATTTAACATTTTGAAAAGGATTATTAAAAGTAACGTGTAATATCATCTCTTATGGAAATGATAAAAAATGTTTTCAAAAAACTATATTATGGTTTATTTCCCTATTCTGATTATTCTTCATTGTGATTATTTATTTACATTATTTAAAATTTCTTTCTTAAATGATTCTATTTACTAATGGTTTTGAAATGAAAAGTGAAAATTTTAATATTTTTCAAAAGTAATTGTTTGATTTTAAAAACGATATATTGAATAAAAAATTAATATATCTTATTGTTTTTTAATGTGATCCATCTAGTAATATAAAATGGTGGTTTTTATATTTAAGATTGTCTTTTGAGTTTCATTCGGTTATAATTGGTATGCGTTGTTATGATATTATCCACTTTTTTCTTTTGTATGGCTTAGGATGCTGATGTTTTAAGGAAGTTTCAATAAATTTATTATATTTCCCATATGTTAATTAATCAGTTATTAAGTGATGAATATTTTATGATCTTCTGGATCAATTAATTATGGTTTTAATTTTGTGACGATTTGGGTCTAATAAATATCAATGAATATTGGGGTCTTCTAAATATCTCTAATCAATTATATTATGTTTGATAATACATGTGATAAGGATATTGAGCAATGAATTTTTTGTTTTCTCATAATATAAATTTCGGTCATTCTTTTGTTCAGAACATATAGAATGGAAATTTCTATTGTTCATAATTTGAATCATTGGAGTTGTGTTTATGAAAAAAAATAACAGAATCATTTTTATTTCTCAAAATATTAAGCATAAACATTCTATTTATTTACCACCTGATTCCTAACCTTTTTTATTATTAGTGTAATGTAATTGAAATATTTTATTTTATCATAATATAATAATTCTATGTTCTTCTGTATGTGAAAAACATCCTTATAATGTTATATTACAAGGTAATTTTACATTTTCTTGGTACATGATTATTATTATGATCCATGTAAAATTATATCATTATTTTACACACTTTTAAATGTTATATGTTTTTTAATTTTAGATCACTTTTCAATCTATCAAAACGTATGGAAAAGTTATATTCTTCATTTCTCTTTTTTTATGATATTTATCCCATAAAAATGTTTCATAATATTATTATGTTCTTAACCTTGATGGTATGTTGTTGAGAATTTTCCATATTGATCATTGAGATCACCCCTTCAATATGATTTTATTTTATAGGTTATAAACTTCAGTATAACTTATGAGGAGTTAAGAAGGTATTATATTGTTGTTAGATTATGGAAAAATGGTAACAAGTATTGTTAAGTAATTTTTTGAAGTAGGTGATCCCTGAGGACACTAAAAATCACTCTATTATGATTGTGTAATTCCTTAATATATGTAGTATTTATATTATGGATATAATTTAATTTAATGATATGTTTATCTTGGTCTGTAATCCTAGGGTATAAGAATATTTTTCTAAAAAAAAGATCCTAGAGTGCGGTTATTAGGTTCCTTAGTTGGTATTGAAGTAATTTTTTTTATTTTCTAGCATTATTTTTGTTATTTATAGGGTATAATAATAGATAATATAAGTAAATACGAAAGGGTTAAGTCAATGTATATGATGAAACCCATAAATATTTTACAATGTTTTTAGTATATGGTTTTCAAAGAAATTAAATCCCTTTTAGGATAACAGTAAGTGGTTCTGACCGTGGAATGGATGCATCTTGGGGTATTCACCCTAAAAATGGTTGTTTGAGTATCAACTCAATTTTTATTCAGTTCATAAAGAGTGGTTCAATTATTTTGTTCTTGGATATATACTCGTAGGGGATATTAATTGGTCGATTCACATTCTGTGTATTAACTATCATGATATATATCAATATATTTACGTTAAAATCCCTAATAATAAATTATCATGTATCATATAGATTAGATCGTAGAGTGGAATAAGCTATGACACATATTAACTAATTTTTTTTATTTTATGGATGGAGATAAATTTATCTTTTTAGAGCATTGATTTTAATGGTTTTTGGGGGTAAAAATATTTTAATAATGTTTGGAATAATTTGGGTGAAATATATTTTTAGTATTATGTTTTAAAGTAAAATATAACCTATCTTATAATAACCTAGATTATATTGATCATGATTTATCTTAAAATTAATGCTAATATATTGGTTTCACATTTAATGATTTAGTTTTCCATGTGACTATTTATGATAATTCTCTTATAATATTAATTACTCGGTGGATATGTTAATACATTTGGGTTTTTGAAATAAATGCATCTAGGAGGAACCATGTTTAAATAGACATGATGTGTAATGGAGAAATTATCCTAATGACAAACCAAATTTGATAGAACTTGGTGTTCAAATATTCGGTGATAATGATGGGACAACTATCAAACATTATAAAATGAACTAGTTTAATAATGTACATGATACCCATGTTTGATATTATTCAGAATGTTTTATTTTTAATGGAATATTCAATATAATATATCATTAATGTGTGATAAATATAATCCTTTTCATGAGAGTTTAATGTATATTTAATTATTTCCTTCTCATCTTCTTTTAATTCTTTCTGTACTAATGTTGTAATGGATTTTTATAACTCATAACTGATTTCTCAAGTTATAATTCCAGTTAATGAACTTATTTATTCTATACATGGTTTATTAAATAGTAACATATTATTTCATGGTATTTTCCCTATATATTTGTTTTAAATATCATTTTAAATCTAATTATTTTAACTTCATGAATTTATCTCTAGAAAACATTTCATTCGTAAGAATAATACTTGTTTTCATTAATGATGATTTTCTCCCCTCATGTCCAAATTTTCATTTTTCAAAAATATTCTCCATTATATTTGGACACCAAATTATTTATTATCACATACGACATTCATATTCCCCCTTTTCCATTTAAAATGTATATTATAGTATTCCTTTTATGACGTGCGTTTCAGAAAATAAATTTTTAAATATTAAAAAATTTTCATTCATTATTAAATGTTTTATCATTCACGCTACATTTACATTGAAAAAAAATATTTTGAATATTTTATGTAGTAATTATTTTATATTATTCTTAAAAGTAAATATCTTAAATAAAATAAATTATAGTTTATTAAAATTTATTTCAAATGGACTTGTAAAATCATCTATTACGATAATGGTAAAAATGATTTATAAAAACTCTATTATGGTTTCTTTCAATGTTGAAAGATTATTATTTATAAATATTCCATTAAATCATTCAAAATGGGTTTCCAAATGATTTAAATTAGTAATGATATTGAATATAAAAGTAAATATAATTATATTTTTAAAAATATTTATTAAAAAAATTAATTCTTGATATCAAAATTGGATATTGCTAATTATTTTTCAAAACGGATTTATCCAAAAATATAAAAATTGTTTTTTTGATATATTTTTGAAAGAATTGATGTTAATTGTGTCAGACTATGGTTTTTCTCTTAGGAACCATCATTCTTATTTATATTAATGACATATGATAATGATTTTTAAAGAAGTTTCCATAAGCCACATTTCATTCCAATATGTTTTTATGATATGATGCAAGGATGAGTTTTTTATGTTATTATGAAATGATTAAATATAGACTTAATAATGATATATAATGATTTTAATAATGATATAAGTTGAGTTGGGACCATTAAATCCATCAAATTCAATGTTTAATGATTTAGAATCAAATTTGATAATGATTTTGAGCATGTGAAATTTTTTCCAATGTAAAGTGAAATAATTTAGTTTTTTTACAATTTATATCATGGTATATGTTCATAAAAACATATATCATGGGTCAATTACTTTTTCACAATAGTAATAATGTATATTTTTTTTCAAAAAGTTATACATGTGAATTTTTTTTGTTCACAAAGTAATCTAAGAGAAATAATCACTTTGTTCACAGTAAGATGGTTCCATATTTTTTGTGTTTGTCCCGATGTTCCTTATTATGTAATGTTTGAAAGTAATTTTTCACTATATCTATATTCTAGTGATTATTCTGTATGGATTATTACCTCTTGATTCTATAAAATTTTGATAGGGTACATGTTTTTCATCTGAAATTATATTTCATTTTATCATCGCATATGACCAAATATTATTATTCCATGATATAATAAATTGTATATTTCTCCCATGCTAACGTTTTGTCAAATAATTAATATATAAACCATGATAAATTTTTAATGATATTTCCTTTTATTTATTTCCGAATCTAAATATTTATATTTCGATTCTCTAAGTTTATTATATGAATATGACTTGTGAGATGTCAAGAAGGTAGCCTATTATAGTTCTATTGTTGGGAAAATTTCACAAGTATCATAAAATATGATTCATATGTAGTTTATCCTCATTGATACTAAATCTAATTTTATTGAGATTTTGTACATATTTTATAGATATAATTCTTAACTTATGAAATGATATAAAATAAAGATATTATTAACATGGTCTGTCTCAAATCCAATTTTTTTGGAAATTTTTATTTACACCAGATCTGGGATGGTGGGTCTATAATACCTCATCTCATATATTCTCCTCAATTATAGGTAAGTGAATTGGGTCATATTTATTATATTTAAATAAAAAATTATCTATCATGTGGAAAATGTTAATATAAATATATTATAACTCTTCAATTGATAAGGATATTGATAGGTGGATCAGATCCCATCCCCGTAATGACATAAGTATGAAATATTTAAGGGATTATATTATACTACGAATCAACATGGGATACCCCTATTGTGACATATTCTTTTTTGATGGTTTCACTTACATTTATAAACCCATATTTTTGAAGACTACAATGTAAAATAAGATTCTTCAATAATTATAGAGGTATTTTAGTTTGTAATTGGTTGATTCCACTATAACCTAAGAATGATGTGTTCTCAACTAATCAATGTTAAATCCATAAAATTGTAAAAACAATTTTATAATTTATTATTAGTTTATACAATTTTAATTACAATAAAGGTGGGTTGGAAGTGAAACAAGTTTCTATTATTGGGGGTTGACCCATATTTTCTATCCTTACCAATAGACCTATTTGGGATTTGATGATCATAGGGGTAGTGGTGGTGGTACAAATTACGCATGTTATATACAATGGATATATGACTATACAACTATTGAGGTTGATATTTTGGATAAATTATTTATATTATGGTCTACAGTTCAATAATGGGCCATATGCAACCCACATTCAATGCATGATCTACATCTCATCAAGTGTGGATCTATAATTTAAGGACTTAATTTCATAAAATGGGAATATCAATTGACTTTCTTATAAGATTAGTGTATCTTATTACTGATATCCTTCTCTCATTGATTCTTCCATTTTTATAAAATTGATATAGATTAATTTTTATAGGCATACCTACTAGGATATATAAAACTAGTTACTAATTCATGGCCCAAAATGATAAAATTTCATTATATATTTCCTGGTAGACTCTACAAATGGATATGGAGTGAGGTAAAAATAAATTATCCATGTTCAAACCAAAATATAGAATGTAGGTTTGATGGTGAATTAGTAATAAACTAGTTGATATCCATCAAATCATTGAGGCATACTTATTGGTGAATCATCATGTTTTCTTCCCTAATTTAAATTCTATGAAACTAAAAGCGTTGTCTTGATGATTTGGTGGTCAAGTCCATCTGTCACCTTGTACTAGTTTTCAATGTCCCTATAAGGCATGTATTATATCTTAATATGTTATAGATATTTTCATATATTTGTATGAATATATTTTATGTATTCCTCTTCAATATCTCAAAAAAATTGAATGGTGGCTATGGGCCAGAAAAAAACTCATATGTCTACTTTGTCCATATCTTACCACATAAAAATAAAATCCTACACAACGTATAAAAGGGATTCATCAACAAAATCTAATTATAGAAGTTATTTCCATGATTCCTCAATGTGGGGGTAGGATTGTTTGGAATATCTACACTGAATCTAAGGGTAGGATATCTAATGATGTTGTAGACAATGACTATTTAATTGTACTTTTCTTTGGTTTAGAATATTTTTCACTGTTACAAATATGTTTCTCAGTGTAAAATACCTTAGTATTATGAATTCTTCTTGATTTTTGGAAATTCTTAGAGTAATTTCAACAAGGAGATTACCTTCTTGTTAAGGTGGGATGCAATTGTGGGTAGGGCCATAGCAGTGAAATCTATGGGGAGGAAATCCATATTCATCTTCATATATTATGTTTTGGTGAGTAATTCCATTTTTTATTCATGTTTAACTATTGGGAGGACCTCTGAAACATATTCCCATGGGGAGGATCTTCACAGAGGATATCCTAGAATCTAATGAATTAAACACTGTGGTTTCTATAGTTTGACGGATTTCTAGCAAGAAGAATTTCATTCAATTGATCATCTAACTGTGAGGGGTATTTTTTAAGCTCCCACCATAATAAATCTTATCTAGAATAGTATGTATGTTTCTCCTAGAGAGTCCTTCACCGAAGATTATTTGGGAAGTAAATCCATGTCTTCTAATAATATCAACATAGATATGGCCACTATGGCTGTAGTTTATTTCATATTTTTATGATGAGATATATGATTGTTAGGAACCAATCAACAGATGTTGGAGGGCCTCAAGATTATCATAATTCATTATGGTAGGTATATGAGCCTTCTTCTATGAAATATGTTTCCTATTTTGATATTCATTCATCGATAATTTTTTTGAGCAACAGGGTTAATGTGTTTCCAAAAAAAATTAAGAGTTAGGGTCCCTTTTAAGTGACTCCGATGTTTTTTTCGAGATATGCAGATTGAATTTATGAAACTGCATGTTAATATGACTCTCCATAATTGTCACCAACAAAATATACTAATTTTATTCTTCAAATTGGAAGGTACTATATGTTTTCATTTTGATTTCCATCAATATACACTTAAGAAATTCCTTGAATTAAATAGGAGTAACAATATAGTTTTCCTTCTATACATTAATTGTATTTTCCAATGGGATCCTGTTAGTTTAGAAAGGGTATGACCATTATTTTAAGTGGTTATTATGAAATTTTACCTATCATCATAGGAATAGGGAAATGAAACTGATCATATTCTTATCCATCCCAAGAACATAAATATACGAAATGTTAATGGGAGTGGTATTGTTATCCAACTCTTGAGTTCTCAAAAAAAAATATTGACATAGACCATTGATGACATGGAATGGAATATGATCTTACACCTGTTCACCACAAGGATATGTTGATAGTGGACTTCATTTATCGTTGTTTGGATATTATTACTCTTCTTAAAGGGATAATTCAGGATATAAACTTTCCCTTCAATCGACAACAAGCTCTGGTGATTTTCATCATCCATGGGAATTATAATGTAGGCATGGAATTCAATGGGAGTGGGGGTATGAGCCTACAACAATGAATCAATTATTTATATAATATGATAAGGATATTTTTGGCAAGAGAAAGTGTGTCTGATTTATCATTATTTTTTTAGAATATATTGGAATTATCCTCATAATGTTTCCAATTTATACTATTCGGATTAATAACCATGATCATGATTATAGGCCTTCAATTAAATCCTTTTAGGATTATGATGATTTGGTCCTTCAGTTAGAATAAGTATATGGGCTTGCACCATTCCTTCTATGACCTACTTCCCCAAGAGGAACTACTTTATGAGTATCTACGTCTGAGTGACTAGGGCAAGGATATAAATTGTGGACAACTCATATGATTCATGGAGATTATGTTCTTTATAGAATTTTTTCCCTCAACAGTGAACATTATCCCTTCTGGATGACTAAAAAATAATTTTATGTCATATTAATCATATTTATCTCTCTTCATAAGATAAGTTATATAGGAATAGTCACACTATAGTGATAGTATTGTGAAGAAATTTTAGATTATTTTTGTTTAAAATAGTTTTTTGGTTGTCTTATCTGACAAGGTGATCCCTGGGAAAATATTTTTTGAGACTCAATTGAGTAAACTCCCATGGAAGATAGTAAAATTTTGGGGATACTATATAAATAAATCATTGAGAAATTTTTATTAGGGGTACTGATTTGGTGAAAATGTACTCCTACTAATCAGTTCCATGGCCTATTTGGTACTTTAGGTGTACAAAAATTGTTTTTACCATTAGTTTATATTAAAGGGAGTTCTTATAAAGGGTTTTAATGGATAAATAAGAATTAAATAATTAATTAATATACCATACCAAAAAATATATAATGTAAAATATTTTTCAATCAATTAAATTCCTTATTTTGGATTTATGTGGGGTACAACTTTTTTTTATGAGTGAAACCCAAATGAGTTCACCACCACATCCCCTTTGTGTCTTGAAAGACCTTCTTTTCAATAGAACATGATCACTAGGAATTTACTGGTGACACCTTGGAATGTATGTTGATTGTGTGTATTGTAGTTCAATATCATTCCACACATTTTGTGAGAATTATTTCCTACTCAAAGACTCTTATATATATATATGTGTGTGTGTGTGTGTGTTATATTCATGAATCATTTCGATGTCCCAATGTGGGACTAGGTGCCACCATGGTACTGATTTAGTAAAAATCTACATCAATTTAATCATATATTCGTATCATAGGATCATTATTAATCCGAACATATATATGTTTCAACAAATCTACATCAACTTAACCATATCTATATATCATTTTTCATCCATATTTCTTTTAAAAATTAAATATATTATTCATTAAAGCCACATTGTTAGTAACTCATGAGTTTACTAGCATCAAGGTGGTGGTAGGTGTTTACGGTGTTAAGATTTAGCCCCTATGAAAGGATTAGTATGTATCACTTGGAAGGGAATCAAAACCCATATTGTTTGGGGTCATTAATCTGGTCATTTAATACCTTTTAATTTCGCATGATAATGACAAAATGGTGGATTTTAATCCCATGAAACCATGATCACATACATTAATTTTGATTTTATAAAAAATGGCCATTTATTTGAAAGGGTAATATAAATTTATTGTACGGGATTTATGTAATATTATTCTTTTCTAGTTGACCTCAACAGAAATATAGATCTATAATGATGAGTATTTTATGAAGGAAAAATTGTCCCTCTAAAAAATGTGGTTATTTATCTCTTAGGGGTGTGGCCCACGAAGCATATTATGGACTCATCATAAATATGTAATAAATATAGATGGTTACCAAGGGAATATGACCATATTGAAAGGATATCTGTGTTCATCGTGAAGTTAGCCTATTAAGGATTATCATAAGATATTTCATGGGAATTATGGCCCCAAGAAGGAATTGTTTTTAATTATGGGATTTATCCTAAAAGAGGATTCATATATATCGTGATATATAGTTAACGAAGATCATGTAGTCCGAGTTTCATACCTTATGGTCATGTGATAAGAAAATACCATGTGCTTTAATGTCATGTGTTATGGACATTTTCATGTTGTTTTATATAGAGTGACTAGGAAGTCAATGTCATGTAAGAGGGAACAATAGAAGATTGAGTCGGAACCATCCCATATTTTGAATAATCAATAATAAATCATCATGATGATATAATTAGTGAGGGATTGATTAGGAATTATACCTGATAATAATTCCTAATGTGTTTCTTCAAATTAGTGATAGAAAAAGAGGGTCTTAATCATGTATATGTGCTACCCATGTATGGAATCCTCTAGATCATTAATTATAATAATATCAAAAAACTAAAAACATTGGCAAAAAATTAAATCATGATCCAACTGATATATCAAAGGCATCATAAAGTTAAGAATCCCATTTATCACTTGGATTCAATATTTAAATCTCCTCATATGTTCAATAGGTCCATGAGGATGACCAATGAGACTAATTTTATAAATTTAATATATGATTGAAGGATAGATATTATAATGAACCTGATGACTAGATCATGCTGGTCTACTAGTTTAGGTAGTTGATTAACATAGGATTTTTATATTATTTTACACTATAATAAGGGGTCTTGACTTTCCAATTTTATTTTCTTAACCTTGATAGGTGAACTGGAAAAGGAAAAGCCCAATGAGAGGTACAATTTCCCATATTTTTGGTGATTTTTGAGGAATTTTGAGACCAATATTATGATAGTAGTGAGTACTCAATGGAACTAACCATTCATATGGTGTGATACACTACACAAAAGAGATGTTATAAATATAGGGTTTGTCTGTAGAGGGGGGTTCACATTGTGCGATCACATAAAGAAACATGAGGTAGGTCCCTCATGACCATATTTATAAAAGACCCCTCATATAGGGGGTTGATATACAGAACTATAGTATGGGGATCCTCGACCACTCACAGAGAAGCGCCTAAGCACATATGTTCACATTGGTGGCTCATGCAGGTTCTCTTATAGAAGGGTTCAAATTGGTATTCCAAGCATGGGATTCATGTGGAATCCATCATATATGAACATCAAAAGTTGTGTATGTGTTAATTCATGATTGGGATCATATAGTGTGTTCATATATAGGGATTGTTCATACTGATATTACTTCAATTTTCAAGGGATTGGTTCTATATTTTGATTTACCTATAAATATCTATGTCAAATCGAGAATAGAAATATTATTCTATCTTCTTCCTCCTTGTTCTCTATATCGTTGAGTGTGTTTCTTGTTGAAATGTTCATGTAGTATTTATTACAAACACATGTGTAACTATTTCGAAAATTCGGTTGTCATGTAGGAGTTTAATATGAATGTGTGTACAAACATCATTAACATTATGTGGATGGTATTAATATATGATTTTTGAGAACTCCCATGTGGGATCCTCATAAAAAAAATTCATATGATTTTGTTCTACAATGAAATTTCTGCATGAATAATATAAATTCTAACTTACCAATTCCATCTCATAATTAGTAACATTTATTCTTCGTAGAATAAGTTAGAGCTCCATTATAATATTCATATCATATACGTGAACCATAAAGCATCAAGGATGTCATTTTTTCGTTCATATTGGTGTCACCTATTAATATAAATGTCATTTCCTCACAAACCCAATACATATCATCACATTTATTACATTCTTGAAAACAAATTAGGTACCTCCATGATGGAATATATTTTTGAAATATTTTAATATCCCTTGACATCATTATTAATCTTCTCGAATGATCTTAACCTCATTGGTAGCAACATTAGTTTGGTTTTGTTGCATTGTAAAAGAAAATAAAGAAGAGAAGGATATATCCAGTTAATCAAATATGTGTAAGATTTCTTGTTCATTTTAGTTCAAGAAATAGAAGTAGTGGATTTAGATATATTCTTGATGAAAAATATACTCAATTATGAATAATGTGTGGGATGTGTTGTGCACAATGATTTTCAAACAATAAGAAAAAGGTGTTACCTTCATGCTACTACGTAAGTAGATGCAAAAAGGGGAAGATATTAAGTATGACATAAATAAACCAACAACAGTCTAAATTAGTTAAATAATTTTTTGTTCTATTCTTAAATTTAATATTATACTAATATTTATGATTGAAAAGAAGGTGTGATACAAAAATCATATATGGGATAAATCTAATATTAGTATAAGATATTCCTTTCACATTGTAATCATAGGTTGATACAGGTGTGTAGTGTGATCCCAGAGGAATCTTAATGACATGAAGGATTAACATTATTTTTTTGAGAGGTGGATCTTTTAAACCTATTAATCATATTTTATATGTGATTTTCGATGTGTATCATTCAAAAAAATGAGATTAAAGATAATGGGGATCTATTAATTTATATGTGATATATGTAAAAGAAAATTTATAAAAAGTTACCTTGAATTATTCAATCCTAACATTTATTAGACCCCCTCCAATGGATGAGCATATCTCTAATAGTCCATCTCACTAGTGATAAACTACTAATATCTAACCATATCTTGGTCAAGTTCTTGAGACACACACTGATTAACTGGTGACATTCTAAATGACCTAAACACATCATGCTTTTGATGATCACACAAATAAATAACCTCCTTTAATTACTTCAAACACTAAATTTCACCTATCACATAACATTAATATTTAGTGTATTCACATGTATTCATATAACATTTTTCCGTATTTAAATCATGTTTCATTGTATTAATCAATAAACTCTTTTTAAGGAGTATTCACCCTGGTAAAACAATTGGTGATGTCAATAATCTAGTACTTTTCCAAACAAGGAATTCATGAATATGAATCAAATAAAAGAGAGTGACCCCTGATATATAATAAAACTCATATTGATATGATTTGATGTCACATACACTTGGTTTCTATAGAAAATATTTGAATCATCATAGTCAAATGTTTAATGTTTCCCTTAATTTTGTAAGTTTTCACATGAGGATAGAATGAACTATATAATTAGACACAAAAAATGATTAACTCAACATGATATCCTTATCAAAGGAGTAATAACACTCAAAAAAATGTCTTATGACCCACATGGTTCTCCCCTCCATCAAATAAGTGGTCTAAGGTGAACCAATATTCCTATTGTACAAGAATACCCTTCCATTATGACTGTACACGGGAGGGCACTGTGATTGAATTCTCACCAACATAATAGAGGATCATTGTTGAGGTGAAAAACCCTTCATAGATGTATATTAATGAATGAACGTGTTTTTTTTTATGAATAAATGTCACATATATGTTTTTCCCATGAACATGGAAGTCATCATAGAGGGCTTCCTCACGATAATGACCTTTAATCCCCGAGTAAAATGGATGTGAAGATATTCATACAAGCTACATGATTTATGTGTCTCATTATACCATAAGAAGAAATACTCCTCAACCTAGAGGAACTTTAGAAATATATATATATATATATATATATATATAGTCCCTAATATATTGATAGTGGAAATGTGATCCATTGGCCTCAGAGTCAGAGTGTGAGCTGGTATCTATAGTTGCAAGATAGTTGGTAGACTCTATGAAAACTATGAAGACACTGTTATATCAATCGATCCTCCTAAATATGAAACCCATAACAGGTCACCCATTATAGTACAATTACGCCCTCTTATTGGTATAATAAATTCCCAAATATTTTTCCTCATACATTCTACCATTAGTGTGCATGACATTGTGTGAGTCGGATGATGCATTAACATTAATAACCATTCCATTCCCTAATAATGTAATTGGGAAGAAACTAATCCAGATAAAATTATTGGATTAACCATCCATATAAAATTCTGTCTATGAGATTAGATGTGGAATTTATTAGTTGAAGACAATATACTAACCATAAAGTAGTCACTCCCCACTACTCATTAAACATTCTTCAAATATATAAAACATGAATGCTTTCCCTACCTTCATCATAATTTATAGGAAACCATAAATCTATTCAGTGAATAGTGTATACCATATTATGGATATAAAAAATATATCAACCAAAACTATGTATTATGTCAAATTATAATTCTTTTTAATCAATAAATAGTGTGAATATCAAGATCTGGGAACATTGTGCGACTCTTCAATGTGGTAGAATTGAAATACATAGAATCATCCACCATGTTATTTTGGAGTTATCTATATATATTATCATTTGGGTTATGGGAACAAATACATCATGTCACATCACCACACTCATTATTTGAATAGTGTATTTAGTTAATTTCCTAAAAATCCTTCACTACTATATTCAATGGAGGAGGAATGGAATTTCATGACTTCTAATAACACCTCAAATCTAAGAGAGGCCCCCAATCAACCCAATCTAAATTATTTACAACATAAAAGGATCAAAATAGATATTAAATGTTATATCATTACATTGATTAGATCATTGATGAATCAATTCCTGTAGAGAAGGGTTTTGATATTAAAAGGGAAAACTCATTAAGTCTCGAACACCCCCAATATCAGTTCCATCTCATAAAATGTCATACATTCCAAAAACACCTCCCAAACCATCCCTTCATTGAAATAATTTATGAATAAAGAGGATTTATTTTAAATTAAATAAATGACAACATCTGTATCAACTTCCCTATGAAAACATCATCCCATAGGGCTGGTGAAATTTTACCTCAATATCCAAAACCCCAACCCACATTGTTGGGGAATTTAATTTTCCAAAAACCATCACCACATATCCCATCATATATAGTCTAGGTGGTATTTTCAATATAACCCCATAATAGTAAATCAATGTTCACTGGGTATGTTGAAACCCTTTCCACAATTAAACAGTATGAATTTATACCTAAATTTTCTTCATTAACTGTGATGGGGTACCCCTAAGTAACACATTCTATATAAAAACCTCTTGCATAATAGAAAATATTCAATTCTATGAATAGTAAATATGTTTCAAGGGTCATAAATGAATAAGTTTTTCCCATATTCTAATCACCATTACTAGTATAGATGATGCATAATATTGGTATTCTAATCAAGACCGAAACCTATATATTGTTGATCTCGATGTTGACATAGTACCATCGGGAAATGACTCCATAAGTGTTTTTATAGATTAATTCAATGTTATAAACCTCAATATTGAACAAATAAAGGAACAATCTATATCTAAAAATCATACTCACATCTAGGTGGAAGAAAAGGGAGTGAGAACCCAATATCAAAGGTAACCCCAATAATTTTGGTCCTTTACAGAATATCATTTTCCAAAAGAATCTGTTGTATTGAAAAAATATAATGAAAAGGGATCATTTATCCATTAAAAATCCTCTACTTGATACTATTGAGATACTCATAGCTAAGGTGGAACATTTGATATGTAAGCATGAAATCAAAATACTTTGGAAATATAATGTAGGTTTATCTAATGGAGATGTACTCAATGAGGATAATGTTCAAGAATAATAACTACCCTTGATCGTTGGTTATCATCCCCATTAGGAGGTTATTTTTCAGTTATATTGGGAATAGCATTCCTTATAAATAAGAAATAATAATTATTGTCCGATTTAACCAAACTCGTCACCCATATATTATTAGGGGTTTTATGTATCAATTTATTATTCCAATCTAGTATCGGAAAAACTCCCATAGTGAAATATAAAATAAGGAGTAATGATACTGTATACTAAAAAATATTTTTATATTAATATCCATTTAGATTGCATGGATGAAAAATTTTCATTTGTATAACCATATCGGATTCTTTATCCATTGTGTGCTGACTCGAATCCCACACCATTGAACATAAACTACCCTTGTTTTTTAACCTTTAATTGAATAAAGGATTTAAAGAAATTTCTCACACACTTCACCTCTCAGTGTGACCCATGAAGTGTACCCCTAAACAATTGGAGGTTTCAAAATTTAGGTTCTTTGTACAAGACATTTAAGGGATACTGTTTAATTAGTCTAAAAGCATTCTGTCATCATTACTATCTATCTGGGAATACAAGTAATAAATATTCCTTTATAAGTACAACTAAATTTAAAATATAATAAGTATAAAGGACCTATCACCATTAAAAATGATATAACTAGAGGGGTGTTTACATTGTTACCAAGTGTGAGTTCTTTAATTACTCCTTGGAAATAAAATTACCCCATGAGAAACTTCTATTTTTTCACAAATTGTAATATGTATAAGTCAACACACTAATCCCATAAAATATTCCTAGAGGATTTGAGAAATTAACATATATAACATAATTTTGTGGAGATTAATTATTTCAGAAAAAGTCAAAGTCTTAGTTGAATATATCTTTGAATAACTAAAAGGAGTGTAAGAGTAGAAACACCAATGGTTTCAATACTAAAAACAATGGCACCTTCCACAACTCCTGAAATAATTAGGTTACTAGTAGAAATTCCATGTGGAACTAAATCATGGAAAATAGAATTCATACACTAAACCTTGGAAATTTGACATCCATGAGGAAAAAATAAACTAGAAAATCAAGTCCATGAAAAGGAAGTGTAACTCCTTAAACCTAACCATTTTCCATGTTAATTTTTTTCATGGAAAATAAATTGATCATGGTACCTAGTTCCGGATAACTGAAAAATGTGGATCATTATTGTTATACTAAATATTTCAAATTTTATAATATATTGGTTAAAACCATCTGGGATTTTTTTTAAATAGAACCTCTAGATGTTTCTCAATGATAGTGAAGTAAAATTTCTTCCTTAAGGACACATTGGACCCACGTGGCTTCCATCGATTTCAATGAAAAAATGGTGGGGGGGAAACTATATGATATGAATTCATTTAATTTTTTCAAAAAATTATCTATAAGATTTTTAATCCTTGTAGAGACATTGTCATGGAATAATTGAACAACCTAGTCATAAATCTAGTTTCTTCAATAGCATCAGTAACCACTTCTTCAGGTTGTTGGAATTTCTGAAATTCAACATGACCACTGTCAACATAATAATAAGTAAGAGGAATAACCCAAAATGTTTACTAAAATAATGTAGATACATTCAAATTTTAAGTCACTTAGTATTGGGAGGATGGTAAATAACCTTTTAATTGGAACCCTAATTGGATTTGGAATATCATTATACAACTTTTAATAAAAATCTATTGATGGATTTACAAAATAGAAAATAAGGCTTCTATGAGATAGATTATCAGTAATCACCTCATGGTAGTGGAAATAGAGGTCAATGAAAAGGTATAAATAACTAATCCCCACCTAGGATCTATGATATTCTCTTAGAAAATTCCATCTATGCAGTGGAAAGTATAAATAATACAATGAATTGTGCTCAACCAAGGCTTTGGAAGTCAAAAATAGAATCTTCAAGGGTCCCTACCACTCGAATATGGAGAATAAAACTTTTATATAGACTGTAATGTCATTAAAATTCTCATGGTCTTTATAAAAATTATGATGAAGAGCACATCCCCCTATAATTTGGGGGTTCCATTCTCAAAAACTCTAATGGAAATCTCACCCTTAGACACTGGTAGTTAGAACCCAATTCTTTCTTGACAAATGTATCCTTTAATGTTCTATCAATTCATAGTTTATATATGTAAATATGTCTTAAAGTGAATTCTCTTTTTATTTTTGAAGGTAATGGGGGTTTTCAGAGGTCGTTTGAAGCTTCGAACCCATGTTTTGGTGTAAACTCGTATAGTGAATGGTTAGTACCAACCATGAAATTTGGGTCCCACTTCCATGTGACAAAGTATGCAATTTTGAAAGTGGATTCCTTCATGGATTCCATAATATTAGTCAACTATACCAAGAATACATACAAGTTTCCATTCTTATATATCCAACCATGTGAGGCCCAAATATTTTTGAATTGACCAAACTACCCCAACATAAACTCTTATTTCGACCATAATTCTAGTTTTTCTTCAATAGACAGAATGAAACCCATTTTCAAGAACCCTTTGAGCCTAATGTGGGATTTTAAGGATCTTAACATTCTAGCAACAAATTAATGTTATGCCTCTCTCTTCATATCTACATTGGTAAGATACTGATTTATTTTTATTCATTCATAA
Source organism: Viscum album (assembly GCA_963277665.1). Taxonomy (NCBI): domain Eukaryota; kingdom Viridiplantae; phylum Streptophyta; class Magnoliopsida; order Santalales; family Viscaceae; genus Viscum; species Viscum album. The sequence continues at coordinate 801,571,565 of OY728129.1, forward strand.
TTATTATATATATCAGTTGTACTATTAAGGTGCAAGATAATATGCCCTATTAAAAGTTTATTCATATCTTCTTTAATTATCTCTTGATCTGATTTGAATCAATAGATTATATTGGATGAGAAATTAATTATAGACCTAAGTTTGGTGGTATCATTCCTTTAATTTAAATTAAATTTGTTATATAGATGTTTTTGTTCTATCTACCCATTATTCGAATAATCTCCATTCAAATAAGTTTTAATCCTTGAATAAAATTGATAGGAAATGCTTATTTAAATAAAGATTTCGTTTATGTTTTGTTTTAGGTTGAATTCCATGAGCACGGAACCACTGCTTTTGGTGTTTTGTTTATTTAAATAGGAAACTTTGATGGAATTTGAGTTAAATACCCCTAAGTTTTTCTATTTTACCCCATGTCTTGGGATGTGAAAATTTATTTGAATGCATGAATTGATAATTGAAATTTAATTGTAAAATTAAATTGGGAATGAATTTACTTACTATATGGAATGGATTCCATTTCCATAGGCCTTGCCATATTTTTGTTAATTATGCATGACATGATGGTTTAAATGAAATGACCACATGATTTGATTAATGGAAGTCCTTTTTATTATTGTCTAGAGAATCTGTCTCCATTAGATGTGATATTGAATCATAATTTTCTCGGTATTGACCTTGTCATGTTAAATGAGTGTGATTAAATGTTTTTGAATTAGATATATGCTTATATTCCTTGGGTAAAACATGGATTCAAATAATAATTCCTTGGATGGAATCTATTTTCTAGAACCATTCTTATTCCTGAGTGATACATGGACTCGCTAGTAGACTACCAAGGACAGACCTTAAGGCCTAACTATTATATACCAAGTGATGCAACGATAAATTGTAGAATTACATGGATGGACTCAAGGTGAATTGGATTATATTTTCATGGTTGATACTTGGGATCCCCTAGTGGACCACCAAGGACAGATTAAAATGGTTGGGACATTTTACTATACCTAGAGTGATACATGGGTTCTCCAAAGTTTCTTCATGGATGGGTACATAGGGTGTTGGTTTATATTATACTTGGACCAATACTTGGATTCCAAATTAGTAATTCCATGGAGGGTCTTTTTTTCTAAATGGAATAAAGAATAAAATAGTTTATATGATGTGTCTTCAAATATAATAAATTATCTTGGATTTAGAATTGTTTATACATTATGGATGTAATGTTTAGGGATCCTTGATCATGTAATCATGGGGGGACACTAGGCAACACACCATGTCTCAAGGCATGATATTAAAATTAGAATGAATTGTTAATTGAATATGCATATAATTGACACAGGCCTAACTACTAAATTATAGACTTCTTCATTAATTAGAATAGGTAAAATGAAATTGGTTATAAAATTATATCCTAGACTTATAGAATTTTATCTTTTGAGTAATTCATTTACTTGATAGGTTTTTCCTGTACACTATCATTAAATATATTCACTGATTTATTTTCACCAAAACATGGGTGATCACATACTAGGATTATATCTCACACCATATTTGGGATACCTTTTGGTACAAAAATACACTATATTATTGGAGGTGTTGATAAGGTAAATCTCCATATATAGTTTTGTGATTATTCTTTGGGAGCAAGGAACGATGGTACTGAGATGAGGTTCAATATGCTAGTGGATAACTTTTGGAATTTTTCTTCTTTTGTTCCATGTGTTTCACACCTACTATGTTTACATGTTTTGGATGATTTATTAGATCTATGTGACAATTATATTCATTTCATATATGAGATGACATTTAGAATTTTTTGTATATAAATATACTATAGTTTAAATCTTATATATTTATTATAATACTTTCTCCACATTGTTGTTATTAATATTAAACTATGATACACTCTGTTGATGAGGTAATAGTCTCCCTAGTGAAACACCTAGTCCCTCAATGCTAGATGACGACTTTTGATGTTTGGAAGGATGTGCGTGAGGCTTTGTGTCCAATTGGGATCGTTGAACTACTGAGTGGCATCTAGTATTGGATTGTTACACAGTGGTAACAGATCATTCATTTGGAGTTTTCATTATGTTTTAAAGACAGTATAAAGGGATATTAATGAAATGGAGTTTGGTAATGAGATTTTTCTAGAAATTGCTTTCCTGCCTATAGGAAAAAGTCAAATTGCTTGGATGTTTATTTTTTTTATATTTTGATTATTATAGTTGATTTGAGTCCACTACTGGGTGATTCTCTTGAATTATGATATAATTATTGATATGATTTTGGGTTTTCTTTCATTACAACTCGATGAAATGAGGGTGTTCTGTCACATGAATCATATAGGAAATTGCTTGAATCATATGTAATGCATTATGTCATTCCATTTAAGATGCATTACTTGTTTAATATTGTTCTGATAGGTTCCATGATATATATTCCTACTACTGTGATAGGTTTTATAGAATTTTTTATGTTGTGAATTAGGTGGATGCCACGCTCTGGTTCTTGAGCTGTATGAGCCCTCATGGATTGGAATTTGGCGAACCATATGGTTCAACCTTATTAAAATAAATTCTCATAAATGTGAAATGTATGGATTCAAATGAAAATAAATATATAAAATTAAATGGAAACATGTATTTTATTAAAGAATAGAACATTACAAGAACCTTCTTTACTTGTGGGAATTTCATAGTATCTATCACCTATACCTGATTAGTATAACTTCTAGTCCTAAATAATGGAGTAAGAATAACAATATATACTTATATAGGTTATTGTTTACCTATCCTATTTCAGTTTTCCTGCATTTTACCTGTCAAAATTAGTAATGATGTTGATATGAGATGTGTTTTTTACATTGTAGAGGCATGTCACCATGACATCCTCCAGTCATACTCTAGGATGGTTACGATGACCACACTACATCTGTGACGGGTTCTTGACCATTATGAAAACTGTTCAGGGAGCATCGTGACTTGCCCCGACTATGGAAGCGTTGATGCTTGAGTTCTAGAAGAATCATCCTCCCACATTCTCAATTAATGGTAGAACATACGCTTTAGATTTATGTCTAGAGTTCATGATGTCTATCTTCAAGAATATAGAGACACCTCTTTAGTGGTTGGTCAACCTCACTACATATTTGTTGGGTGATTCCTCAAATATATGGTGGAATGATATCACTCAGACGGATCTTTATAGGGATATGGAATGGAGTAATTATTTTATGTATTTCAATGACTACTTATATCCTGATATGTTGAGGGATGATAGATCCCATGAGTAATTTCACCTAGAGTAAGGCATGTTATCAAGGATGAAATATTCCACCTATTTTTTGAGCTCTTGCATTTCACACATATTATGATAGGTGTTGTGTTTTTTAAAGGCATGTGATTCAAAGATGGTTTTCAGTATGGAATCCAATCATAGGTGAATGTATTTAAGCTAATTAATGTTTCTAGAATATTGAATCATGCACTTATCATAGAGCATGAGCTGAGAGAGGCTGGAGGAGTGATCTAGGAATGTTTGATATCTTGATACATAAATGCATTGACTTGTGGTAGGAATAATCATCTAGAGATTCCATGGGGTGATACTAGTATCCAGTTCATACAATCAAGTATCCCAATAAGGTGCTACCAACATGACAGGTCGGGACATTGGATTAGATGATGTACAAGGGACCTAGTCGAGTGTTTATAATGCAGAAAGATGGTTTATCTACAGTAATTCTAAAAAATGTTTCCCCTGGAAGCCTATGATAGAGAGGGTATTCACCGACTCCATGTTCAAGAGTAGGGTTGGAATCCTCTCATCAAGTAAGAAGTAGGAGTATATAAGGCCTTCTAGGAAAAGGTGTTGGTCAGGGATGTGGTATTCATACCCCAGTTTTATTATTATAGAAGATAAAATATACTCATGGTATCAATGAAATTTTATAGGGTTGTTGTTCAAGACAAATATATTCCATGAAATAGAACCTTGAGGAGTATGATCTTGGACCATTAATTGTAAAATGTACTATTCTAGTTGCCTATAATTTAGCTTCTGCACTTTTTGATGTAGGGGATTATCATAACATTGTATATTTTCCAATTATGGAGAGAATTGGGATCATAGTTCAAACATTGGATAATGTTTTGATTCTTGAAAATCCATTTGGGATTAGAACAGAATGTTTACATCATTGTAATGTGTTTACCATTCAGACTTGTAGATTTCACGTCATATGGGACCTCATTTTTCATGAGATAACATGTTTTTATATCATTCATGGGATGGAATTGTTGGTTACCTTCAATGATTTTGTTGATTTCTATTGTTGAAGGGTAACCTTCACATAACTATATGGTGGTGAGTTTATTCACAAGGTTTAATGGGATGTCCAAGAAATCCAATGTAGATGCAAGCATCATGGGAAGGGTGGGATGACTTCGCACATTAAGAGTCTATACTAGGATGATTATGAAACTTGTTAGACATATTTAACTCTAGTGGTTGATAATTTCAGGGATGTTTTCCTAGATAAATTTTCTACTTTACTTATTGTGAGAGAGGAAGATATCTATACTAATCTAGTTCATGGAGCTACAAGAGTAATCATTTCTCCTTACATAATTCCTACTATTGATATGTAATAGATGAAGAGTTAGCTAGAGGTCTTAGAGGAAATGTTTTTTATCTTACCCAGTATTTTTATATGGGGTTCTCGAGTCTTTTTCATTGAAAAGGAATATGGAAATCATTGAATCTATATGGATAAATAGAAATTGAACTAGTTGATTATAAAGAATGTATAAGGCCCCAACCTTAAACCTTAATTTATCTTGAGATATTTCAAGAATACACCTTAAGGATCTTTTCAGGTTTAGAGTTTTAGAGAATTAGATCATAAGACTTGCATTACATCACACATTTAAACAAAGTGGTTACAATAAAAGATAGTATTCATTTTTCCCATCAACAGAAACATATTTAAAATAAAAAATGGATTTTTTCTTGACACTTCCTTGACACTATCATCACATCATTTACCTTTCCCTTGACCTGCGAAAATCATTTCAAAAACATGGGATGAGCGTAAAAAGCTCAGTAAGGGTTATAAAAATATGGAAAGGAAACATGAGTTCATATATACATAATAATGATATCATACTTTACCCATAAAACATTTTCACTTTAACATAAATCATCAAATCATGAATAAATCATAGAAATCATAAGACATAAAGGTAACTTGAGGCATTCATAACATTCTTACATAGGGAGTAACCCTCTTGGTTACGTTTGGAATACCCATCACAGTATATTCCCTAAATCTCTTCGGAGAAACCTTAACGTTTAACTCCTTCACGTTACCCAATGTATTGGAGAGCTATATCGGGCTCACCCACCCTTAGATTATCATAGAACCACCCGTCTTCATAACAATGCCCAAGAACCATAACATAATTGTACCACATAATACATGCATAAAGGAAACATAACATTTCCACATTTCAATCACAATATATCAATAAAACACATTAATATAAAGAATATTATGAAAACCATTTTCAATACAAAAATAAAATAAAAGTAAAACATGGTATTTATTTTTCATTATAAAAAAAGGTATGGCTTGTAGAGGAAGCCGAAACTCAAAATAATGGTCACGGTGGCAGAGAAGTTGTTGTCGCCGCATATGTACGAAAAAGAAACAAAAAAACATTCTTTTTGTTGTTTAGTAAAACTCTTCGTATAAAAAAATTATTCCTTTTGAATAAGCATAAAAGTCAAAGGGGTTTATACATCGTATAAAAGAATGTTGTGTATAAAACAAAATATGCCTCAATTAATGTAGATTGAGACGAAGTCCCATACCTCGAGTCCAACATGACTTGATCGTTCTTTTAACCTCCTGAATAATAAACTTGAGTTAATTTCTACTTTCTTAAGAACCTTTTTCAAGTTTATTATTCCTTTTATATCACTTATTACCATTTCATGAACACTATGTAATTATTTATGTTAATAATGGTCGTTTTAACGATCATTGGTACTTGAGTTAAAAATAAAATCATTATAATTACATATTGTTCATGTATAAATTATATCCAGTGTTATACTCATGATGTAGATATCATATATATCATATATATCCAGTATATACATGAATTTATAATATTACATAATTTTTAGAGATAATAAATGAAATGCACCGTTCATGGAGACGGTAAGCCGTACGTACGCATGAGTGCTACTTCCATTTCTATTTCATATTTAATGGAATTAAAACATAATCATACATAGTATTATTTTAATTCTAGTGTGGTATCATATATAATATCATTAAATATATCCTTTATACGTACCACATATGGTATTGAAGAATCAAATCACTTTCAGGGGGCGGTAGTCCGCACTTCCTAAAATGAAGATATCACGTATACCCATAATGGAATCCATAAAGGTATGACATAAATGAAAAATATATAAGATTAAGGAAAACATAAACATATTATATATCATATATAAATATAGTGACATCTTAATGTCCACCTTTGAACGTGTTAGAAGAATATTGAACAATCATCGTTTCGTGAGGCAGAAATTCAGCATCCACAGAAACAGTATGTTCTTTAACCATTAGATGTAGTTGTGTGTAAAAGTATCTTGAATACATATTATAACAACATCCTAGTATATGTAAGATACTGGTGTTGTTACAAAATAAATGAATAAAAAGAGTTTAGGGGGTTGGAGAAGAAAAATAAAATATAAGAAAACAAGAAAAGACACTACCTTTAAATCGGGTAACTCTTTTTTGATTTGAGGTCAAATGCTTCCTTGGGAAGACTTATGCCCAATGTGAGGCTTCTAGGAGATAAGGAGCGATGTGGAGAGACAAAATGGGCAGGGTTTGGCTGAGAAAAAGGCTTTGGATGTGTGGGTAAGGTGGTAGAGGTGGGGGCCTCTTATAAGACGAGAGGAGGGGCCCTCATGGATAGTTACAAAAAAAACTTTATTATAAAATGATTTTCATATTTAAAAGGTCCCAAAATTGTAAAATTCTAGTTTAATGTGATAAGGGTTCCAAATCCACCAATACAATAGGTTTTGACATGTGTAGGTCTTATATTTTACATTATCTTTTCATTTTATTTAAATCATTAAATAATGAGGTAATCTCTGCATCATCATGATGTCATAAATAATTTCATTTATATAATGTCTAAAAATTATAAAACAAATACTATGATGTAGTAAATATTTTTAGCCTTCTAATGAATATTTATAGTCAAAAATATGACTTTTATAACCCCATTTAAAAATTGGTTTAGTAAAACAACTCATGTTTGTGTCATTTTTTACTTTTACATTAAATAAAAAGCATTAATGCCTTTATCTTACCCAAGTGGATCCATGGGGTCCCTAAAATCGACCCATGGGTTTTCTTGGTCGGCCATGACACATCCAATAAGGGTAGGACATGTGTCACGTTTATTTCATATTATTAAAACATTATTCTTACCTTAAATTACAATAATTACCTCTAATCGCGATTAAAAACTTAAAAGTTACTATTCACCAAAAGATTATTTTATTCCCATTGAACCACATTTTACTTCTTCATGACAACCATGTATTTCGGATTTTTGAAATTCAAAATACAGAGGTGGTAAAATTTCATTTAAACGAAAAATCAGTTTTTTAAGTACCACTTAGTGGTTTCACTATTCATCAAGAACTGATGTTTTTCAGAAAAAATACCAAATCTTCACCCTAAGATATATTTAATATTCTGAATTCAAAAATGATGTCTATTTTAAAAAATTAAAAAAATATAAGTTGAATCAATTAATTTAATAATTAATTCCCGCTGTCAGAGCAGATAGCATTTTTATGAAACAATAAGTATCAAAAGATTGACACTAGTTTAAGTCTAATTTCAAAGTGAAATTAATTCCAACGACCACTATTGGATTAAATGGTAAAAATATATTCTAATTTAACTTTAAAACCAATTCAAAAGATAATCTAATAATATATATAAATTATATGAAAAAGCAGTTTCGATGTAAAATGCAGTATTTTTCCTTATTCATTAAAAAATGAACATTGTCAGAAAAATACCAAAAAATTATCCAATGTAAATTTCAATATCCCAATCATAAATAATAAGTTTATTTTAAAAAATAGAGCTTATAAAATTGTCAAAAGTTTTATTTAAAAATGGGTTTCCATCAAAAGGCAGTAAAACATTCTTTAAAAAATATTAGTGCATTCCATGATTAAGATTGGATTTATTCTCATTTTAAGCCTCTAAAACACTATCAAATTCATTAGTAGAAATATATAAAAATATCTATTATTAATTACTTACTGGGGATATTACATCCTTCCCCCCTTTAGAAAATTCCGTCCCTGTAATTTATTTACTTATCGAATAAGTGGGGTTATTTAGCCCTCATTACATTTTCAGATTCCCATGTTGCCTCTTCAATCATGTGGTTTCCACAAAACCATTACCTAATGAATTACCTTATTCCTTAACACATGATCCCTATGGTAAGGAATCTGGACCGGTTGTTCCTCACAAGATAGGATCTCATCCAGCTGAACTACCACTGGACTCAAAACATGAGATGGATCTGGCATATACTTTCTCAACATCAAAACATGAATAAAAATTGTGTACCTGAGATAAACTCGGAGGTAAAGCCACTTGGTATGCAACTGATCCAACTCTCCCTATAATTTCATATGGTCCAATGATCCTTGGAATCATCTTTCCTTTCTTACCAAATCGCATCACACTTTTCCATGGTGATACTTTGAGAAAAACATGATCACCTACATCAAAAGAGATGTCCTTCCTCATGTTGTCTGCATAACTCTTCTGCCTGCTCTGAGCTGTTCTCATGTGTTTCTATATCAACTGAACTTTTTCTTCCATATCTTCTTCCAAATCTGGTCCCAACATCTTCCTTTCACCCACTTCATCCCAGAAAGCTGGAGTTCGACACCGCTTCCCATATAACGCCACCAATGGTGTAATCTGTATACTGGAATGAAAACTGTTACTATAAGAAAACTCAACCAAATAAAGATATTGGTCCCAACTTCCCTGATAATCCATTGAATAAGAATGTATCATATCCTCCAAAGTCTGAATTGTTCATTCTGATTTTCCATCTGATTGAGGATGCAAATCTGTACTAAAATTTAATTCAGTACTCAACGACTTCTGAAGGCCTTTCCAAAAGTTAAATGTGAATCTCGGATCACGGTTAGATACAATGGAGAGAGGAACTCCATGTAACATGAATATATCTTTATGATAGAAATGGGAAATTTGACCTAGGGAAAATGTATCTCGTATATCAAGGAAATGAGCAGATTTAGTGAAGCGATCAACAATAACCCAGATTGCATTATTACCTCGAGATGTCTTCGGTAATCCCACAACAAAGTTCACGGATATATTTTCCCATTTCCACTTTGGCACTGGTAAAGGATGAAGCATCCCTTTCGGTAACTGCCACTCTACTTTAACCTGTTGACAAGTCAAACACTTCACTGTAAAATCAGCAATATATCTTTTCATTCCATCCTACCAGTAATACTCCTGAAGATCTCTGTACATCTTAGTACTACAAGGATGAACTGAAAACGGATAACTATGAGCTTCACAGAACAACTCTCTCTTCAAATGTGAATAACAAGGCACACAAAATCTCTTCCCAAATCTCAAATCACAATCATTATCAATGTTTAATTTATGCAACTTACCTTTCTGAAATAGCTCTACCTTTTTTTTTAACTCAATGTCTTGCTTCTGTGCTTGCTTGATTCTGTCTGATAGAGAAGATTTCACTGATACCTGAAACAAAATAGAAGGACATCCTACACCAACAACTTCCATACCAAAGATCATCAAATCCTTAATCAAAGGATCACATTCCAAACACAACATTGTTAATGAAGCATTACTTTTTCGACTCAAAGCATCAGCCACTTTATTTGCTTTTCCTGGATGGTAATGAATTGTACAATCATAATCCTTGATTAATTCCAGCCATATCCTCTATCTTATGTTCAATTATTTCTGAGTGAATATATAATTTAAACTTTTGTGATCGGTATATACTTCACACTTTACTCCATACAAATGATGCCTCCAAATTTTTAAGGCAAAAACAACAGCAGCTAATTCCAATTCACATGTAGGGTAGTTTACCTCAGGAGTTTTCAACTGACGTGAAGCATAAGCAATTACCTGATCATTCTGCATAAGAACACAACCAAGTACTTTCAATGAAGTATCACTGTAGATAAGAAACTCACCATTCCTGGAAGGTAGTGCCAAAACTAGAGCATTCGCCAATCTTCTTTTCAGTTCCTGAAAACAATCATCACATTATTTTGTCTAGATTAACTTAACACTCTTCCAAATTAGCTTTGTCATTGGACTAGATAACCATGAAAAATTTCAACAAACCTTCGGTAGTAACCTTCCAAACCATGAAAACTACAGATCTCGGTTACATTTGTGGGTTTTGGCCATTCTTAAAAAACTTTTGTTTTAGAAGGATCAATAGTTATGCCACCATTTGAAACAAAATGACCAAGGAAAGAAATTTGTTGTAACCAATACTCACACTTGATAAATTTTCCATACAGTTTCTTTTCTTTTAAGGTTTGCAAGATAACCCTTAAATGACATTCAGGATCTTCTTTACTTTTAGAAAACACCAAAATATCATCGATGAAAACAACCACAAACTTATCCAAGAAATGGAGGAAGTTTCTATTCATAAGTTCCATGAATAGAGTAGGTGCAATGGTTAACCCAAAAGGCATAACTACAAATTCACAATGGCCATATCTAGTACGGAACGCAGTCATTGGAACGTCTGTATCTTTTACATTCAACTGATGGTACCCTGACCTCAAGTCAATCATCGAAAAATACTGAGCTCCCTGGAGATGATCAAACAAATCATCATTATGTGGAAAAGGATACTTTTTCTTAACAGTGATATTATTCAAGGCTCTATAATCAATGCAAAGTCTCATTGATCCATCTTTCTGTTTAACAAAAAAGACAGGAGCACCCCATGGTGATGTTTTAGGTCGAATGAAACCTTTATATAATAATTCTTGCAATTTCTCCTTCAACTCTAAAAGTTCAATTTGTGCCATTCGATAAGGGGTTTTTGAAATTGGCTTAGCATCATGAACTAAGTCAACATAAAATTCAACTTCCCGATCTGGTATTATTCTAGGAAACTCATCAGGAAAAACATCAGGATATTCATTTACCACTGGCACATCATTAATCTGAGTAGTTCCCTTATTTTCAACAATATGTGAAAGGTAACATTCATTTCCATCTTTTACAAGTTTCTCAGCCTCTTGATATGTTATCAACAGTAAGGGTTCATTCTTGTACACAAACTGAAATTATTTCTGAAAAGAAACTTCTTTAGCTCTACCGTCAATCTTTTCATGGTAAATAGAGAGTCAATCCATACACAGGATAAGATCAAACACTACTAGAGGTATAACAATAATGTTTGCAAATAGGTTCTTTCCATAGATAAGGATAGGAAGATTATTATAAATTATTTTTTCCTCGTCATTTCCTCCATGTTTTTTTACCACAAGTTCAAGAGTCATTTCTTGAGATGGTATTCCCATTTTACTAGAAAAGGATTCAGAGATGAAAGAATGTGTAGACCCTAAATCAAACAACACACTGGCATAATCTGAAAAAACAAACAAAGTACCTGATACAACTACTTTTGAGGGCCCAACATCTGCAGAAGTAGTTGCAAAGGATTTCACCACCCCTTTCTGCTTGTAGTCTAACTGCTTCCCATCACTCAAGCTCTTTTTCGGACACTCCTTTGCATAGTGACCCATCTCATTGCACTTAAAACATTTCACTAACTGTAAATCAAATTTGGTCTTACCTTCACCCTAATTGTTTTCAGTGCAATCACGAGCCTTATGTCCAATCTTTCCACATTGGTATCACTTTCCAGAATTCAGAAGGCATTCCCCACCATGCCTTTTATCACATTTACCACAAACTGGAAACTTAGTTTTCTTACCTTCAGACCTTTTTGAAGAATTTTCCCTTACTCATGCCACCTCGGTCTCTTCTTCTATTGGTTGATATAGAACAATTGATTATCAACAAACTCCATTTCCACATTCTTAGCACATCGAACAAGCTTTTCATAACTTTGGAACTCACAAGAAGCTAAATCCCTTCGATATTTTGGCTTTAATCCTGAGTAAAAACGATTGATTTTACTATCAAGGTCTCGGATAAAATTTGGAGCATAACTTTCCAATCAAGTGAACCTTTCTTCATAGGCAGCCACTGAGTCCTCCTCTTGCCAGAATTCCAAGAATTTCATTTCCATCCTAAGTCAAACAGCCTTAGGACAATACTTCTCAAGAAACATACCTTTGAATTCATCCTAGTCGAGAGCATCAATCTCATCAGCATCCTTGATACTTTTAACCATCGACCACCACTAATATGCATCACCCTCCAAATGGTAAATAGCAAGACTAACCTTTTGATTTCATGAACAACCCATGACATCAAAAATCTTCTCTAGTGATTTTATCCACCCTTCAGCTAGCACAGGGTCAGATGATCCTCTGAATGATGGGAGATGTTGCCTCATGAAATGTTCCACCACTGACATGTTCCTCTTCGGTTGATCTGGCTGATCTCATGCATGGATACCACCACAGTTTATCACTTGAGTCAACTGCACCATTACTGTAACAAATATTTTAGTTCCAATTCCGACCATCTTAGGATGCTGATTTGGAAGGTTATTTCCTTCTGTATGCCTTCCTAGCACTGCTTCCCTGTTTCCTCTGTGGAAAAACATTCTGAACAAACATGTCTTAGATGAATCAACATGGTAATCTTCAAATGCTATATCATTTCAACTTGACCATAAAAAAATATTTTTGGATAACCATTTAATAAAATTATAACTCCTAAGGCTGTTTTACTTAGGATGGAAATGAAATTCTTGGAATTGAGGCATTCATAACATTCTTACGTAGGGAGTAACCCTCTTGGTTACGTTTGGAATACCCATCACAGTATATTCCCTAAATCTCTACGGAGAAACCTTAAAAGTTAAATCCTTCGTGTTACCAAATGCATTGGAGAGCTATATAGGGCTCACCCGCCCTTAGTTTATTATAGAACCACCAGTCTTCATAACAATTTCCAATAACCATAAGATAATCGTACCACATAATACATAAATAAAGGAAACATAACATTTCCACATTTTAATCACAAGATATCAATACAACACATTGATATAAAAAAAATTATGAAAACCATTTTCAATACCAAAATAAAAGAAATTTAAAAAATGGTATTTATTTTTCATTTAGAAAAAAGGTATGGCATGTAGAGGAAGCCAAAACTCAAATAACGGTCACGACGGCGGAGAATTCATTGTCGCCGCATACGTACAAAAAAAACAAAAAAAATTCTTTTTGTCATTTAGTAAAACACTTCGTATAAAAAAATATTCCTCTTGAATAAGCATCAAATTAAAAGGGGTTTATACACTGTATAAAAGAAAGTTGTGTATAAAACAAAATATGCCTCAATGAATGGAGATTGAGACGAAGTCCCATACCTCGGGCCCGACTTGACTAGATCGTTATTTTAACCTCCTGAATAATAAACTTGAGTTAATTTCTATTTTCTTAAGAACCTTTTTCAAGTTCATTATTACTTTTATGTCACTTATTACCATTCCATGAACACTATGTTATTATTTATGTTAATAACGGTCGTTTTAACGGTCATTGGTACTTGAGTCAAAAATAAACTCTTTATAATTACAAGTTGTTCATGTATACATTATATCCAGAGTTATACTCCTGATTTAGATATCATATATATCATATATATCCAGTATATACTTTCATTTATACTATTAGATAACGTTTAGAGGTAAGAAATGAAATGCACCGTTCATGGAGACGGTAAGCCATACGTACGCATGAACGCTAATTCCATTTCTATTTCATATTTAATGGAATAAAAACATAATGATACATAATAGTATTTTAATTCCATCCTGGTATCATATATAATATAATTAAATATATCCTTTATACGTACCACATATGGTATTAAAGAATCAAATCACTTTGAGGAGGTGGTAGTCCGCATTTCCTAAAATGAAGATATCACGTATACCCATAATAGAAGCCATAAAGGTATGACATAAATGAAAAATACATAAGCTTAAGGAAAAAATAAAAAATATTATATATCATATATAAATATAGTGTCATCTTAATGGCCACCTTTGAAGGTGTTAGAAGAATATTGAACAATCATCGTTTCGTGAGGTAGAAGTTCACCATCCACGGAAACAGTATGTTCTTTAACCATTAGATGTAGGTGTGTATAAGTGTAGCTCGAATACTTCTTATAACAACATCCTAGTATATCTAAGATACTGGTTTTGTTACAAATTAAATGAATAAAATGATTTTAGGGGGCTGGAGAAGCAAATTAAAGCATAAGAACACAATAGAAGACACTACCTTTAAATCGGGTAACACTTTTTTGATTTGAGCTCCAAGGCTTCCTTGGGAAGACTTCTGCCCAAAGTGAGGATTCTAGGAGTTATAGAGGGATGTGGAGAGACAAAATGGGCAGGGGTTGGTCGAGAAAAAAGCTTTGGAAGTGTGGGTAAGGTGGTAGAGGTGGGGGACTTTTATAAGAGGAGAGGAGGGGCACTCTTGGAATGTTACAAAAAGATACTTTATTATAAAATGATTTCCGGATTTAAGAGGTCCCACAATTATAAATTTAGAGGATAAGGTTATAAGGGTTTGAAATCTACCCATCCAATAATTTTTTTACATGTGTAGGTCTTATATTGTACATTATCTTTTCATTTTATTTAAATCGTTAAATAATGAGCAAATCGCTGCATCATCATGATGTCATATATAATTTAATTTATTTAATTTCTAAAAATTATAAAACAAATACTATGATGTATTAAATATTTTTAGATTTCTATTGAATATTTATAGTAAGAAATTTGACTTGTATCACCCAATTTAGAAATTGGTTTAGTAAAACAATTCATGTTTGTGTCATTTTTACTTTTACATTAAATAAAAAGAATTAATGCCTTTATCTTACCCAAGTGACTCCATGGGTTCCATAAAATAGACCCATGGGTTTTCTTGGTCGGCCATGACACATCCAATAAGGGTAGGACATGTGTCAAGTTCATTTAATATTATTAAAACATTATTTTTACCTTAAATTACACTAATTACCTATAATCGCGATTAAAAACTTAAAAGTTAATATTCATCAAAAAATTATTTTAATCCAATTGAACCACATTTTACTTCTTAATGACAAACATGTATGTCGTATTTTTGAAATTCAAAACACAGAGGTGGTAAAATTTCATTTAAACGAAAAATCAGTTTTTTAAGTACCACTTAGTGGTTTCACTATTCATCAAAAATTGAAGTTTTTCAGAAAAATAAAAAAACTTCACCCTAATCTATATTTAATATTACGAATTCAAAAATGAAGTCTATTTAAAAAATTAAAAACATATAAGTGGCATTAGTTAATTTAATAATTAATTCCCACTGTTAGAGCAAATAGCGTGTTTTTATGAAACAATAAGTATCAAAAGATTGACACTAGTTTAAGTTCAATTTCAAAGTTAAATTAATTCCAATGACCACTATTAGATTAAATTGTAAAAATATATTCTAATTTAACATTGAAACCAATTAAAAAGATAATCTAATCATATAAATAAATTAGATGAAAAGTAGTTTTGATGTAAAATGCAGTATTTTTCACTATTCATTAAAAAATGAACATTGTCAGAAAAATACCAAAAAATTATCCAATGTAAATTTCAATGTCCGAATTATAAATAATAAGTTTATTTTGAAAAATATAGCTTATAAAATTTTCAAAAGTTTGATTTTAAAAATGGTTTTCCATCAAAAGGTAGTAAAACAATCTTTTAAAAATATTAGTGTATTCCATGCTTAAGATTGGATTTATTCTAATTTTAAGCCTCTAAAACACTATCTAATTCATTAGTAGACATAGTTGAAAATATCTAATATTCATTACTTACATGGGATATTACATCCTTCCCCCCTTTAAAAAATTGTGTCCCCGCAATTTATTTACATTTCGAATAAGTGGAGGTATTTAGCCCTCATTGCATTTTCATATTCTCATGTTGCCTCTTCAATCATGTGGTTTTTCCACAAAACCTTTACCTGATGAATCACCTTATTTCGTAACACTTTCTCCATGTGGTCATGAATCTGGACCGATTGTTCCTCATATGATAGGTTCTCTTCCAGCTGAACTACCTCTGGACTCAAAACATGAGATGGATTTGGAATATACTTTCCCAACATTGAAACATGAAAAACATTGTGTGCATGAGATAAAATCGGAGGTAAATCCACTCGGTATGAAATTGTTCCAACTCTCCCCAGAATTTCATATGGTCCAATAAACCTTGGACCTAGCTTTCCTTTCTTACCAAATCGCATCACACTTTTCCATGGTGATACTTTGAGAAAAACATGATCACCTACCTCAAAAGAGAGATCCTTCCTCTTATTGTCCGCATAACTCTTCTGCCTCCACTGAGCTGTTCTCATGTGTTTCTGTATCAACTGAACTTTTTCTGCCATATCTTCTACCAATTATGGTCCCATCAGCTTCCTTTCACCAACTTTATCCCCAAAAGCTCAAGTTTGACACCGCTTCCCATATAATGCATCAAATGGTGCCATCTGTATACTGGAATGAAAACTGTTATTATAATAAATATCAACCAAAGAAAGATGTTAGTCTCAACTTCCCTGATAATCCATCGAACAAGCACGTTGTATATCCCCCAAAGTCTGAATTGATCATTCTGATTTCCCATCAAATTGAGGATGAAAAGCTGTACTAAAATTTAATTCAGTACCCAACGACTTCTGAAGTCCTTTCCAAAAGTTAGAAGTGAACCTGGGATCACGGTCAGATACAATGGAGAGAGGAACTCCATGTAACCTGAATATCTCTTTAAGATACAAATGGGAAAGTTGATCTAGGGAAAAAGTATCTCATATAGCAAGGAAATGAGCAGATTTAGTCAAGCGATCAACAATAACCCATATTGCATTATTACCTCGACATATCTTCAGTGATCCCACAACAAAGTCCCTGGATAGATTTTCCCATTTCCACTCTGGCAATGGTAAAGGCTGATGTATCCCTTTCAGTAACTACTACTCTGCTTTAAACTGTTGACATGTCAAACACTTCACTGTAAAATCAGCAATATCTCTTTTCATTCCATCCCACCAGTAATACTCCTGCAGATCGTTGTACATCTTAGTAATGCTAGGATGAACTGAAAACGGAGAATTATGAGCTTCACATAACAACTCTCTCTTCAACTGTGAATCACAAGTCACAGAAAATTTCTTCCCAAATCTCAAAACACAATCATTATCAATGTTTAATTCATGCAACATAACTTTCTGAACCAGCTCTACCTTTTTCTGCAACTCACTGTCTTGCTTCTGTGCTTGCTTGATTCTGTATGATAGATTTTATTTCACTGATACCTGAAACAAAACAGAAGGACATCCTACACCAACAACTTCCATGAAAAAGTTCATCAAATCCTTAACCAAAGGATCACGTTCCCAACTCAACATTGTTAATGAAGCATTACTTTTTCGACTCAAAGCATCATCCACTTTATTTTCTTTTCCTGGATGGTAATGAATTGTACAATCATAATCCTTGATTAATTCCAGCCATCTCCTCTGTCTCATGTTCAATTATTTCGGAGTGAATATATACTTTACACTTTTTTGATCGGTATATATTTCCACATTACTCCATAGAAATGATTCCTCCAAATTTTTAAGTCAAAAACAATAGCAGCTAATTACAAGTCATGTGTAGGGTTGTTTACCTCGTGAGTTTTCAACTAACGTGAAGCATAAGCAATTACCTGATCATTCTTCATAAGAACACAACCTAGTCCTTTCAATGATGCATCACTGTAGATAACAAACTCACCATTCTTGGAAGGTAGTGCCAAAAATGGATCATTCACCAATATTCTTTTTTTTCTTGAAAACAATCATCACATTCTTTTGTCCAAATAAACATAACACCCTTCCGATTTACCTTAGTCATTGGACTAGATAACCGTGAAAACTTTTCAACAAACCTTCAGTAGTAACCTGTAAATCCAAGGAAACTACAGATCTAGGTTACATTTGTGGGTCTTGGCCATTCTTCAACAACTTTTGTTTTAGCAGGATCAACAGTTATTCCATCTTTTGAAACAATGTGACCAAGGAAAAAAATTTGTTGGAACCAAAAGTCACACGTGCTAAATTTTCCATACAGTTTCTTTTCTTTAATGGTTTGAAAGATAACCCTTAAATTATTTTCATGCTCCTCTTTACTTTTAGAAAACACCAAAATATCATTGATGAAAACAACCACATACTTATCAAAGAACTCATGGAAAATTCTATTCATAAGGTCCATGAATATAGCAGGTGCATTGGTTAACCCAAAAGGCATAACTACAAATTCATAATGGCCATACCTAGTACGGAACGCAGTCTTCAGAACATCTGCTTCTTTTACTTTCAACTGATGGTACCCCGACCTCAAGTCAATCTTCGAAAAATACTGAGCTCCCTGAAGCTGATCAAACAAATCATTGATATGAGGCAAAGGATACTTGTTCATAACAGTGATATTATTCAAGGCTCTATATCATAAAGATCAGGGACCGGTAAAAAACCAGCCCTAAAAAGAATACAAAAGTTAAAAGAGTCAGGAATACAAGGGATTGTTACATAATCTAGTGTGCAACAGTCCACCTCTGTCAGCCGCCGCAAGTGGGGATCAATAATCAGGGGCCGTAAATGACCACATTTCATCCAAATCAATCAATGCCCGCTTTGCAAGGGCATCCGCCACCTGATTGGCCTCCCGGTAGACATGTGTAACCACCAGGCACATGCGCGCAGCCTGGTCGAGGCAGTCAACCCATTGAGGCAACGTGCACCACGGGACATTCCGTGTCTTGGTCCTCAACGCATGAACCGCAGATTGGGAGTCAGATTCAAGCCATATATGCATCCAATTAAACCGGGCAGCGTACCTGACAGCATATATCATGGCCCAGATTTCAGCTTCAAACGCAGTGCCAATCCCTATGGTGTGGTGGAAGCAGCCCTTGACAATCCCACGGTAGGTTCGGAACACTCCCCCGCACCCCGACATACCTGGTGCACCCAAAGCAGCCCCATCAACATTTATCTTGAGGCAGGGCGCGATGGGTGGAATCCACCATATAAACTTCATCATAAGAGGCTTGCGCGGTCGCCCCGATACACCAAGTTTCCGCAGAACCTGTAGATCCTCAACGGTGTTATGCATTGTGCCATCATGTACCATGGAGGCGGCGTAGATATCACGATTGACAGCCTTCATCCCTTACTGTACCGTATGCTGCTCATCTCCAAATAGCGTGCAGTTCCAAGCCTCCCATGTATCTGCAATAACAGCCGCTACGGCCACCAGTATCAGGTTGTGAATTTGTGCACTGCATGGGACAACCATCATGCTGGACAGCAGGTCAATAACCAGCCTGCATGTGTCAATTACAACACCAAACAGATACCCAATGTACTCCCATAGCTGCTTGGCCCGCCTGCAGCCCGTGAAAATATGCTGTATCGAATCATCCTCGCTCTTGCATATGGAACACCTTGAAGCCATGTGCAGTCCAATCCGTTGGAGAGCTTCCGCTGTTGGTATCATGTTTTTCCATATTCTCCATATTAAGAAATACCTTGCAGGCCGGATGAAAGGGGTCTTGAAATTCATCAACCAGGCTGGTGCAGAATTGAGCCCCCCACTGGTCATATTGTAAAAATCCCTGCAATTAAACTGTCCACACTTGGCAGGGATCCAGATCAGCGTGTCAACATCCATGAACGTGTATCCATTGATTTCATCAGCCACCTGCACGGGAACATCAGATGCAGGGGAATTAAAATACAAAAGAAAGGTCGAGATGGACATAGAGACCGCCTCCATTGTAAAATTCAGATTCCGAAGGGGCTGTGTGAGCCACTTTGTTGTCCAGCAGCTCAGGTTTGAGTCCTTACAGACCAGCCATTTCGTGTCCTGCATGATACTCTCATATGCATGCTTCAGCGGAGCCCAAACCGATGAGGCAAGATAATATTTATAACCACTAAGAAGTATCCTTGTAATTCGATTCGATAGGAAATCATCAGCATCTTCATTTGTGATCAAATACCACGTAAATTTCCCAATCAATCCATCATTGAAAGTGCGGAGGTCCTTTACTCCAAGCCCCTCCATCTCCACCGGCTTAACACAATCTTTCCAAGCAACTGTAATCAACTTCTTTTCATGCGGTGACCCCGTCCATATGAAATTCCTCACCTTTCTCTGAATCTCTTTCAGTAGTCCTCTCGGCCATCTATATAGTGAAAACGAGTAAACAAACTTTGAAGTGATTACTGAATTTACCAAACAGACCCTTTCGGCCAAAGACATGGCCTTCCCCTTCCAACCAGCAAGCTGCTACAAAATACCCACCGAATGTCCTTCCAAGTACTGTCTTTTCACCTTCCCCCAAAACATTGGGACCCCAAGGTATTGGAAGGGGTATGACCCTCTCCTCACCCCAAGGAGCCTGACAATCCTATTCCGTTTGCCTACCGGGACCCCATTACCGAAGACAATCGAAGACTTGTCCCAGCTTATTGTCTGGCCAGCCACCTCCTCATAATGACTGAAAAGGGCCTTAATTGAATGTATAGTTCTCTTTGATGCTTGTCCAAATAATAAAATGTCATCTGCATAAAATAGGTTAGATGGGGTCTGCCCGCTCACACCATCCCTGATCGTCTTGTACCAGCCCATTTGCCCAAGGTCATTGATACACCTACTTAAGTAATCCTCTTCCAGTGCGAAGAGAATCCCAGACAATGGGTCGCCTTGTCTCACCCCCCTGGTGCACGGAAAAAAGCCCCTCGGGACCCCATTCACAAGAATTGACAGCCTTGTGGAACCAAGAATGTTGCGGATCATTCTTAAAAAACCAGCAGAGAAACCATACCTCTTCAGGACATCCAGAAGAAAGTCCCATTTCAACGTGTCAAAGGCCTTGGATATGTCAATTTTCATAGCAAAGCTCCCTTCCTTTGACTTCCTTCACAGAATATTGACACTCTCGGAGGCCATAAATAAGCACTTTTGGATGTTCCTCCCTTGGACGAAACCAAATTGATTCTTGGTGATCATGCCATCAACCAGCCCACCCAACCTTCTTGTCATGATCTTACTAATAAGCTTGGGCATTGTATTCCCAAGAGCCAACGGTCTGAAATCCTTTATGTCAATGGCATTGTCCTTCTTGGGAATGAGTGCAATAAAGCATGAATTCATCCCATATGGCATGTAAAAGTGAGAGATGAAGTCTGTCATGGCCTGCTCTATGTCATCCTGCAGAATGTCCCAGTAAAACATAAAGAACTTATTCGTGAATCCATTGGGGCCCGGGGCACTTTCCAGATTCAGAGAGAGAAGAGTAGTTCTAATCTCCTCCTTGCATGGGGGAGCAGTTAGGAGTTGGTTCGATTGTTCATCAATGCAGGAACTAATGTTATCCACCATGCAGTGTATCCTTGACTGCCCATTTTCAGAGTAAACATTCTTAAAGTGCTCAACCACAGCCACTGCAATCTCATTCTCCTCCGTGTATAGTTGTCCATCAATGCTGATCACCTTGGTCCCTCCCCGGGCCCTCTTTTCCTTGTGCAATCTAATGAAGAACTTCAAGTTTCTATCACCGTCTTTTAACCACCGCACATTCAGCTGATTCCTGACCAATCTTTCCTTCACCGTTAAGAGATCATCAAGCTTGTTGTGTGCAGCAATTTCCTGCTGTTTATTCAAGGCTCTATAATCAATTAAAAGTCTCATTGAGCCATCTTTCTTTTTAACAAACAAGACCAGAGCATCCCATGGTGATGTGCTAGGTTGAATGAAACCTTTATCTAATAAATCTTGCAATTTCTCCTTCATCTCTAAAATTTCAATTTTAGCCATTCGATAAGTGGGTTTTGAAATTGGCTTAGCATCAGGAACTAATTTAACAGTAAATTCAACATCCTGATCTGGTATTATTCAAGGAAACTCATCAGGAAAAACATCAGGATACTCATTTACCACTGGCACGTCATTAATCTGAATAGTTCCCTTGTTTTCCACAATATGTGCAATGTAACATTCATTTCCATATTTTACAAGTTTCTCGGCCTCTTGATATGTTATCAATAGAAAGGGTTCATTCTTGTACACAAAGTGAAAGTCTTTCTGAAAAGAAACTTCTTTAGCTCTACACTTAATCTTAGCATGGTAAATAGATAGCCAATCCATACCCAGGATAACCTCAATCTCTACTAGAGGTAAAACAATATGGTTTGCAAGAAGGATCTTTCCACGGATAATTATAGGAAGATTCTTATAAATTATTTTTGCCACAAAATTTCCCCCAGGTGCTTTTACCACAAGTTCATGAGTCATTTCTTGAGATGGTCTTCCCATTTTACTAGAAAAGGTTTCAGAGATGAAAGAATGTGTAGAACCCGAATCAAACAACACACTGGCATAATCTAAAAAAACAAAGTACCTGATACAACTTCATTTGATGGTCCGACATCTGCTGAAGTAGTTGCAAAGGATTTCACCACCCCTTTATGCTTGTATTCTAACTTCTTCCCATCACTCATGCTCTTTGTCAGACACTCATTTTCATAGTGACCCATCTCATTGCACTTAAAACATTTCACTAACTATAAATCAAATTTGGTCTTACCTTCACCCTGATATTTTTCAGTTCAATCATGAGACTTATGTCCCATCTTACCACATCAGTAGCACTTTCTATAATTCAGAAGACATTCCCTAACATGCCTTTCACCACATTTATCACAAACTAGAATCTTAGTTTTCTTACCGTTAGACCATTTTGAATAATTCTTCCCTTTCTCCTACCACCTCAGTCTCTTCTTCTGTTGGTTGTTATAGAACACTTGATCATTGGTAAACTCTATTTCCACCTTCTCAGCACATCGAACAAGATTTTCATAACATTCGAACTAACGAGAAGCTAAAGCCCTTGAATATTTTGGATTTAATACTGAGTAAAAACGATTGATTTTACTATCAAGGTCTTGGATAAACGTTGGATCATACCTTTCCAATCGAGTGAACCTTTCTTCATAGGCAGCCACTGAGTCATCCTCTTACCTCAATTCAAAGAATTGATTTTCCATTCTATGTCGAAAAACCTTAGGATGATACTTATCAAGAAACATACCTTTGAATTCATCCCAATCGAGAGCATCAATCTCATCAGCGTCCTTGATACTTTTAACCATCGACCACCACTGATCTGGTTCACCATCAAAACGGTAAATATCAAGACTAACCTTTTGATTGTCTGAACACCCCATGACATCGAAAATATTTTCCAGTGCTTTAATCAACCCTTCAGCTAGAACAGGGTCAGATGATCCTCTGAATGATGGGGGATGTTCCCTCATGAAATGTTCCACCATTGACATGTTCCTTTGCGGTTGATCCGGCTGATCTCGTGCTTGGATACCGCCACCATTTATCACTTGAGTCAACTGCGCCATTACTGCAAAAAACTGTTCAGTTCCAATTCCGACAATCTTAGGATGCTGAGTTGGAAGCTTATTTCCTTCTGTATGCCTTCCTAGCACTGCTTCCCTATTTCTTCTATGGAAAACCATTCTGAACAAACATGTCTTAGATGAAGCAACATGGTAATCATCAAATGATATATCATTTCAAATTGACCATAAAAAAAATATTTTTGGTTAACCATTTAATAAAATTCTAACTCCTAATGTTGTTTAAACCTACCTCATCAAATCATGAATAAATCATATAAATCATAAGACATAAAGGTAACTTCAGGCATTCATAACATTCTTATGTAGGGAGTAACCCGCTTTATTACGTTTGGAATACCCATCACAGTATATTCCCTAAATCGCTTCGATGATACCTTATCGTTTAACTCTTTCTTGTTACCCAATGCATTGGAGAGCTATATCGGGATCACCCGCCCTTAGTTTATCATGGAACCACCCATCTTCATAACAATTCCCAAGAACTATAACATAATCGTACCACATAATACATGCATAAAGGAAACATAAAATTTCCGCATTTCAATCACAATATATCAATACAACAAATTGATAGAAAAAACATAATGAAACACATTTTCAATACCAAAATAAAATAAAAGTAAAACATGGTATTTATTTTTCATTTAAAAAAAGGTATGGCTTGTAGAGGAAGATGAAAATTAAATAATGGTCACGGCGGCAGAGAAGTCGTTGTCGCCGCATATGTATGATGAAAAAACAAAAAAACATTCCTTTTGTCGTTTAGTAAAACACATCGTATAAAAAAAATATTTCTTTTGAATAAGCTTAGAAGTCAAATGGGTTTATACACCGTATAAAAAAAAATTGTGTATAAAACAAAATATGCCTCAATGAATGGAGATTGAGACTAAGTCCCATACCCCGGGTCCAACATGACTTGATCGTTCTTTTAACCTCATGAATAATAAACATGAGTTAATATCTACTTTCTTACGAAACTTTATCATGTTCATTATTACTTTCATATCACTTATTTCTATGTCATGTACACTATGTAATTATTTATGTTAATAACGGTCGTTTTAACGATCATTGGTACAGGTGTCAAAAATAAACTCTTTATAATTACAAGTTGTTCATGTATCCATTATAACCAGAGCTATACTCATGATTTAGATATGATATATATCATATATATCCAGTATATACATGCATTTATAATATTACCTAACGTTTAGAGGTAAGAAATGAAAAGCACTATTCATGGAGATGGTAAGTCGTACGTACGCATGAAGGCTACTTCCATTTCTATTTCATATTTAATCGAATTAAAACATAATGATACATAATAGTATTTTAATTCCAGTATGGTATCATAAATAATAACATTAAATATATCCTTTATACGTACCACATATGGTATTAATGAATCAAATCACTTTTAGGGGCGGTGGTCCGCACTTCCTAAAATGAAGATATCGCGTATAACCATAATGGAAGCCATAAAGGTATGACATAAATGAAAAATACAGAAGCTTAAGGAAAACATAAACATATTATATATCATATATAAATATAGTGGCCTCTTAATGGCCACCATTGAAGGTGTTAGAAGACTATTGAACAATCATCATTTCGTGAGGCAGAAATTCACCATCCACGGAAACAGTATGTTATTTAACCATTAGATATAGGTGTGTGTAATTGTAGCTCAAATCCTTCTTATAAAAACATCCTAGTATATGTAAGATACTGTTTTTGTTACAAAAGAAATGAATAAAAAGAGTTTAGGAGATTGGAGAAGCAAAATAAAACATAAGAACACAAGAGAAGACACTACCTTTAAATCAGGTAACTCTTTTTTGATTTGAGATCAAAGGCTTCCTTGGGAAGACTTCTGCCCAAATTGAGGATTCTAGGAGTTATAGAGGGATGTGGAGAGACAAAATGGGCAGGGGTTGGCCGAGAAAAAGTCTTTGGATGTGTGGGTAAGGTGGTAGAGGTGGGGGCCTTTTATAAGAGGAGAGGAGGGGCACTATTGGAAAGTTACAAAAGGATACTATATCATAAAATGCATTTCGTATTTAAAAGGTCCCAAAATTATAAATTTAGAGGGTAAGGTGACAAGGGTTAGAAATCCACCAATCCAATAGGGTTTTGACATGTGTAGGTCTTATATTTTACATTATCTTTTCATTTTATTTAAATCATTAAATAATGTGGTAATTGCTGCATCATCATGATGTCATAAATAATTTAATTTATTTAATGTCTAAAAATTATAAAAAAAATACGATTATTTAGGAAATCTTATAATATTTCTAATGAATATTTATAGTAAAAAATATGACTTTTATAACTCCATTTAAAAATTGGTTTAGTAAAACAACTCATGTTTGTGTCATTTTTACTTTTACATTAAATAAAAAGTAGTAATGCCTTTATCTTACCCACGTGGTTCCATGGGGTCCCTAAAATCGACCCATGGGTTGTCTGGGTCAGCCATGACACATCCAACAAGGGTAGGACATGTGTCAAGTTCATTTCATATTATTAAAACATTATTCTTACCTTAAATTACACTCATTACCTCTAATCGTGAATAAAAACTTAAAAGATACTATTCACTAAAAAATTATTTTAATCCCATTGAACCAAATTTTACTTCTTAATGAAAACCATGTATGTCGAATTTTTTAAATTCAAAACATAGAGGTGGTAAATTTTCATTTAAACAAAAAATCGGGTTTTATGTACCACTTAGTGGTTTCACAAGTCATCAAAAATTGAAGTTTTTCAGAAAAATACCCAAACTTCACCCTAAGCTATATTTAATATTCCGAATTCAAAAATGATTTCTATTTTAAAAAATTAAAAACATATAAGTTGCATTAATTAATTTAATAATTAATTCCCGCTGTCAGAGCAAATAGCATGTTTTTATGAAACAATAATAATCAAAATATTGACACTAGTTTAAGTCCAATTTCAAAGTGAAATTAATTCCAATGACCACTATTGGATTAAATGGAAAAAATATATTCTAATTTAACTTTAAAACCAATTCAAAAGATAATGTAATCATATAAATAAATTAGATGAAAAAGCAGTTTTGATGTAAAATGCAGTATTTTTCACTATTCATTAAAAAATGAACATTGTCAGAAAAAAACCAAAAAATTTTCCAATTTAAATTTCAATGTCCCAATCATAAATAATAAGTTTATTTTGACAAATATATATTATAAAAGTGTCATAATTTTGATTTAAAAATGGTTTTCCATCAAAAGACACTAAAACAATCTTTTAAAAATATTAGTGTATTCCATGCTTAAGATTGGATTTATTCTCATTTTAAGACACTAAAACACTATCTAATTTATGAGTAGTCATAGATAAAAATATCTATTATTAATTACTTACTTGGGATGTTACAGAATGTGTATGCTCTGTCATAGATATATGAATTTTTTACGAGCTCATAGGAGCTTAGGTATTCTCAAATGTTGATTTGAGATCTGGTTATGAATAAGAGTATGTTAGACCTTTAGAAATACCGCACATAGAATTTAATTATAGCAATGGTTTGAATGGGTATTTGGTTATCCCATTTAGTATCATGAATGCACTACCAATTTTCATGGCACTGATGAGCTAATTTTTCCATCCTTCTCTGGATACATTTTTTGTAATATTCATGGATGATATCCTGGTTTTTTTCTAGAAATAGACATCACAATGTGAAAAATCATGATATGATATTGAATGCACTAAGAAAGTATTTTTGATATGCTAATATCACAATGTTCCACTTCTGGATGGATCAGATTCCATTCTTATGTCACACTATCTCTGATATAGGAGTATCAATTAACCCAAATAAGGTAAGAGTTGTGGTTTTCTCGGATAAACCTAGGAACATATTTGAGGTATATATTTTCATTATGCTAGTTGGTTACTACTGGAATTTCATAAAGATTTTTTCACACATATGAGTTCCACTTATGTTATTAACTGAGAAGGGTTTGATGTTAATATGGTTAGAATACCATGATATGGCCTTTCATGACATAAAAGTGAGACTGAATTCAGTATTGATACTGATTTTTCCTATTCCAGTAAAGAGTTACATTTTTTATTGAGATGAATCAGATATTAGGAAAGAAGTAGTTATTATATTGGTTGATTTAGTTGTAGAAAAATATTCTTCGTAGTTGTGGCCACATTATATGAATTACCTGACGCATGATCCCAAGATAGATGTAGTTCTTCATTTACCACTCTTTTAGAGACACTAATTACCGGGAGAGAGTTTTGTGGTGTCCATAGGCTAAAAAATCCTCAATTATGTATTTACATAGTGTGATATGAATCTGATGTAGTAATGGTGGGTTGAGTACCTATAGTCCTATAATTTTGAGCTTTAATAAATGG
This sequence comes from Viscum album, assembly GCA_963277665.1. Taxonomy (NCBI): domain Eukaryota; kingdom Viridiplantae; phylum Streptophyta; class Magnoliopsida; order Santalales; family Viscaceae; genus Viscum; species Viscum album. The sequence continues at coordinate 801,599,852 of OY728129.1, forward strand.
TTAGTAATGGAAATGTAATGGAAGATGCACTTAGCAGGAGGAATCTGATACAAGAAGTTCAACAGGATAGAATCGCGTGGTAGATCAGGGGTTTGTTCTCTATGATTCAACTGGAGGTGCACAACATTAGGTGTATGACTTATCTATCATCATATTTGTTACCCCTACCTAACTGGATAGAGTGAGTATGATTTATCTATTAGATTCTCTGAGGCTAGTGTTATAAGAGAGTGTGGTAGGTGAGGACCCTCCCCCTAGTTGGTTTATATGGAAGGATAAAATTATTTGTTTTCATGGTCGCATATAGGTTTTTGTAGGCATGTGTGTGAAGCTGATGTAGGATTTTCAGGCTTCATTATGGGTAGTTTACCCTACTGTTACCATGATGTACCCAGATTTAAATATTCAGTATGGGTGGTCGGGTATGAAATGAGATGTAGTGGCTTTTATCATTAGATTTTCCACCTATCAGCTAATGATGGAAGAAAAAATAATGATCTATAATATTATAGTATTTACCCATCCCTGAGTAGAAATGGGTTGATTTCATATGAATTTTGTTACATTTGTACAAATGTCTCCTTGATGTAATGGTGTTTTATGGGTTGTTGTTGATAGGATCATGAATGATTCACATTTCCTCACGATCAAGGAAAACATCAGGGTTGATGAGATTCATAGGTTTTACATTTTTGATATAGTATGACATAATAGGTTCCCACGAACATTCATTTAATTTTGGGTTGCGTGGTTTAATTCATGTTCATAGAAAGTTTTATAGATGGCCTGGAATATATAGCTGATTTTAAGCATGGAATACCACCCCAACAATGATGGCAAGTTACGGTTCATGATTTAATTTCCTATTGACTTGTTTTGATCAAGGGTTCATGATTTGGGTAGCTATTGGGATAGTCATATACCCCTAAATGAATTCTCCAACAAAAATTAAGTTCAGGATACTATTTAGATGGTTCCTTATAATGAATTGCATGGTAGGCCATTATGATCACCCATGTTGGATAAAGGCATGAGAGAGAGCTATGATTGGACCTCATCCTTTTAAAAGACCATAGACCAGGTGGAGTTGATTGAAAGGTGGATGAATACTACGTAGTCTCTTTAGAAATCATATTCTAATTACCATAGATGACATCTAGTAGTTCAGTTAGGGATCTAATTTTTTTTACTATCTCACCAAGGAAGTGACACATGAGGATGAGGAAATAAAATAATCTTTTGTGTAGTTATATCAAGTCATTTGAGATTTTGGAGGGAGTCTAGATGTTATCAAATCAATTTTAGTTACCCCAGTTGGATCAGTCCATGCATGGTTTCGTCCTTGTTTCCCATTTATGATGTTATTACCCCGAACTACCTCATTCCTTTCATCCTATGAAGTTATATTTATAGGTAGATTCCTCATTTGAGAATAATTCTATAAGAGTCATGTATCATAGCGTAAAGGTTTTCGAAGGCCAGTTAGTTTGTCTAGTATGAGTTATATGGAAGCAAGACCAAATACAAGACAAGTCCTGGAAGCAGGACACTGATGTATAATCGTAGTAACCAGATTTATTCTCAGATCATGTTTCACCCCACATGAAATGGAAATTTGAGGGTAGATTGTTTTATGGGGTAATTTTGTAAGAAATTTTATATTTATTGAGGTACAAATCATTTATTTTCTATCAATTCATAGTTTAAAAGTTTATATCTGGCCAAATGTGAATTACCATTGAGGTTATGGAGGTAACGAGGGTGTTCCATTAATGTTCATAACCCAAAATCTATGTTTTGTATTGAAATTTCATGGTTCATAGTTTGTGAAAATTGTTCCATTTGGGACACATTATCATGCATACCAATATACACTTTTCATCATCAATTTTTGCCTGGTTTTATTGTATTTAGTCAAACTATGTGAAAAATATGTGTGGGGTGCCCTTATTATATAGCTAATCATTCACAGTTAGAACATGGTTTGAAAACAGTGCACCTAAATCATGTGATTCCCAAATTTTGGTGAATTTACCAAACTAACCCAATTAATATATTATTTCAACCCTATTTCTATTTTTCTTCAATGGACAGAATGAAAACCAATTTGATGCTCCCTTTGAGATAATTCATGTATTTTAGGGTTATTATCCTTTATGTTCTAGATTCAGGCATCAGAAGTCTCATTATATCGATGTTAGAAAGATCCCAATTCATTTTTTCCATTATTCATTATTCTGGTTATCATCTACTCTATTTAGGTGAAAGATAACATTCCCTATTATTAGGTTATTTTTCCATTATTTTGATTTTCTCCTGATCGAAGTAGACTCACGAGATGATACTGGATGAGTTATTAACTTCAGACCTAAGGTAGCTGGTCTCATTCCATTCATTTAATGTTGATTTATCTTATATATGTGTTTGTGTTGGATGCACAATATTCGGAGTGTCTGCATTGAAATAATTTTCTATCATTGAATATAATTGTTAGGCATGGACTAATCAATTATAGAGGTCATTTATTTTTTGTTGTTGGTTGAATACCTTGTGTGTGGAATCACCCATTTGGATGTATTTTTTATTTAAATAGGCCATATAGCATCCCGCCTTTTTATCACATAATCTTTCATTACATTTTACAAAACTGAGGATCTTTAAGGTTTAGTGTTTTGGAAACTAGGAACTTTAAACATGAAAACATAAAACATTCTTCTAAAACACTTGAAAGGCTTCTCCTCATGTTTATCCTAGGTTCATTACTGCATCACATAACTTGGGGACATACATCCAAAGAAAGGGTGAGAAAAAATCCCAGTAAGGGAAACAAGAGAAACATTTTACATGTGAACATGAGATACTTCAATAAGGTCATGAAAAGAACTTTAAGGCATGAGAATGAAATCATGAGGCATATCATAATAAAAACAACATTTTCATAACATGAAGATGTGGCTACATCATTTAACATAGACAATTGTGAACATATCACCAAGGTCCATCCCCAAGGTGTCATTTGAAAATTACCAAGGTTATTCACCAAGGTGTCGTGAAAATTGTAATCTCTAGTGGCTACATCATTACCCAATGCAATGGGGCGCTATCAGGGCGCACCCTTAAATTGTAATCTCTAGTGGTTACATCATTACCCAATGCATTGGAGCTCTATCAGGGTGCACCCTTAAATTTTCCTTTATTATAATGTGAGCCATGTATATCATCATCAATAATTTCATAATCAACCCATATAGCATAAAAGAAATGGGTTTCATTTCATCATCAAAATGTTTTAAAAAAAAACTGCTTTTAAAGACATGGTCTTTATGTCACTTTTAACCCACGAAAAAGGAAAGTGGGTTTCATGTATGTAAATCCCAGAATTTAAAATAGAAAATTTTGATATATATGTGAATACCCCTGTAGAAATAAGATATTTGAGTATTCACTTAAAAACATAAAATAATTTTTAGAAAAGAGAGAGGCATTTTGAGACGAAAGTCCTGCATCATAACGACTATGTTACGAGGTTTTAGAAGATATTAAAAAGAGAGAGAAAATGGGTAAAAAATTCATAAATGACCCATAAAACATTAGATGGACCGAATAAGAAGAATACATGATCATGGTAATGAAATTTCAAGGACATATCATTTGAAATGAAAAACATGGAAGGAAGACAAAAATTAGATTTCTCTAATGAAAGTTCGACAGCCTAACGGCGTTACATAAACTTCAAAAAAAATGATTTGAAAAGATCAAATAGGGTCTCTCATCATGTGAAAATAAGAGTTCAGTATGATAGATATAGAGATAATTCCCCAACATAAACTTGAAAGACTTGACATGAAAGTAGAACTTCAAAACGAGAAGGGTGAAGAACCACTTAAAAATTCGGCAGCTAACAACGCCACTTAAAACTTCAAAATACTGAATTGAAGAGATCAAATGGGGTATCTCATAATATGATCATAAAAGATCAGTATGATAAATTTAGAGATCATACCCCAATATAATAAAAAGGAACTTGAAATACTTTACATGAAAATAGATCTTGAAAAATGAGAAGGGAGAAAGAATCCGTTACAAAAATTTCGGCAGCCTAACGGCGCCACTTAAAACATCATAAAACGAAATAATGAGAGTAAGAGGGGATCTCTCATTATATGAACATGAAAAGGGCAGTAAGAGGAGTATAAAAGAATATCCTCCAAGATAAGAACATGGAGCATAAAAGGAATGACATAAAAGAGATTACTTGAAATGAAAAAGAGAGGTCGGATCCCTTACCTTAAAACATAATTCTTAAAATTAAAGGGTTGGGACCTTGAGGGCTTGGGGGCACCATGGGAGGACTCCTTGGGAGGTAAAGAGACCAGAACTTCGTTGGGGGAGAGTGTGGAGTCGAATGGATGAGAGGATGGCTTGGTAATTATAGGGAAAGTGAGGGGACAAGGCATTAATAGCCAAGGGACACCTCATTAGTGGTTTTGGCAAAACCATGGGCTTGCCCATGGTATTTGCTCATGTTATTGGCCACTTGGGACACCCCATACCTTATTTTACTATTCATAAGTCGACCATATTGATTACATACTTAATACATCATTTAATGATGTCATTAGACACCCGTAACTTAAAAACTGTATTTTCACTATTAATCGAAAATTCAACTTCCTCAGAATAATCCCAAAATTTCACCTTAACCAAATATCAATGCTCTGATTACAAATATGAACTCCATTTTATAAAAATAATTTTCTAAATATTTTTAATTTAATTTTTAAATAAAAACACTATTCACCAAAAATTCATTTTTTTCAGAAAAAACCCCAAAAATTACCATAGCATAATATCGGTGCTCTGAGTTCAAAAATGAAATCCGTTTTATAAAAATATTTTTATAAATATTTTTAATTAGATTTTTAATAAAAAAACACTATTCACCTAAAAAACTAATACTTGAATAATAATTTATGAAACCGTTATTTAACCATTTTATTGAATCACATTACTTAATCAAGGTGCCTATATTATATTAATACTTTCTTTAAGTGAGATTACTAATACATTTGGACACATTACTAATCCTAATCATAAAATAACTATTCATAATTTACTATTCATCAAAAATTATGTTGATCTTATTAGACTCTAAATTTCGTACTGAACATAATTGTAGAAAACCATTTTTCTAAAATCATTACACCTTTTTAATTATTTAAGGATTACACAACCATTTTTAAAATATCCCTTTTCTAGAATTCATCAAAAATATGCATACTATATTTATCCGGTCATTTGAATATTCATAAACTTCATTATAAGAAGAAATCCCAATTTTTATTTAAAACAAAGGATTACACAAGGCAGTTACGGTCTCCTTACATAGCCCCTTATCACACCAGCATAGGACCTAAGTGTAAGGTGTGCTAAGGTGAGAGAATATGATGGAGGCTCGGCTAACATCGCACGAGTAGTAATTTCTATTAGTTTGAACTTCTCGCAAAGGCGATTCCGTTCTAGCTTCAAATGATGAAGTTCATCTTGGGTTTGGTCTAGAGCAAAGCCCAGTGGTGCTACCTCTTTCCCAAGTTCTGTTAGATGGGATTCAATCAGTCCAAGACTACTGGGCGAGGCCATCGAATCTTCTTTCTATAATAATTAACCAATATTACTTGTATTTATAGGCAATAATCAAAACATTTAGTTTTCTAGTGGTCATATTAACCAGTGGTCATATAATAGTCAAAGCCCAACGGTCTCATTTTAATTATACTCATGTTATCAAATGATAATTTTTTGTTGGGTATAAAATAAAATAACACACAAAATTAGGAAACAATATTAATTCAAAATTTCAGGTCGTTACAATCTTCCCCACTTAAGAAATTGCGTCCTCGACATTTTTTTTAAATCGGGTTTTGAAATTTCATTGAAAGTCCCACATCGGAAAAGAAGTCAAAAAAACTATTACTTTAAAAGAAAGAAAGGGAAGTACAAAGGTCACCCGAGTTGACCCATACTAGGATTCCATGGAGGAAAACATGGAAATGGAAGAAAAACAAAGGTTCAAGTTCTGGGGGAGAGTAATAAAGAACATTATTAGGAGAACATTAACCATAAGAAAATCCCAAACTTATGATGTGTGTAAACGGTCTTTGATTACCTAGTAAAAAACGTAAACCAACAATGTTTTTGTTTTACGTTCCTTTTCATAATTTTGAGGAATTCATTTACAACATAAAACAAAAACATAAGAAAATATACCTATCTTCATGTAGAGTTTCATCCTTTAATAAGTTTCTACCCAAGACTAATCTTTTCTCCAAACAATGAGCATTCAAAACTACTTGGTTTCATCAAAACACAAGAATCTTCTTCATAATCCACAAAAGATTAACTATCTATTTCTTCTATCTTTAAACATTATCCCAAAAATAGAAAGGGTAAGGTAAAAAAAAAATTCAAAAAGAAATAATCCCATAGGAATGGAAACTACTTTTAAATCTTCAAAGATTCATGGTACTACCCAAAGTTCATCATAGTCCATTCCATAAATAACGGTCCTTAGAAATTCCTCAAAATAAACAAAACTAAGATTGAAACCCAAATAAAAGAAGGATTTGATAACATAGTCTTCCAAAAAAAACTACATTGTTCATCTCCAAACAACATCAACCACTCCTAACATCTTATAAAAAAAGTATCTAACCTAAACATATTTTACCCAAGATAGGTTAATCATTCCCATAAGTAACCTACATTACTATAATTCCACCTTAAAATCATCGATTCTTCAAAATATAATTCAACCTTACTCCTCAATGAAAATACCGTAGTAATCTATTTACCTCGATCATATAGGGTCCCCAAAATAGTGAACGTCTTCCAAAATAAAATCATATTTTAATCCCATAATCATCCATGTCATATTAATACGACAATCGTTGGATTTCTTATCAAATTGGTTTTTGGGAAATGTTCTTCCATTTCCCACCATTAACTAAGAAGAGAAAGCATAACTAGGGGATAATTACTTAGCAAATAATCATGAAAAGGAACTGAAAGCATATAAGGATAACTTGTAGAAGAAATGTATACCCTAACTTGTGATCCCCTAGGTTCCCATCTAGGTTATCCATGATCATATATTCTTATGTGAATCTTTATTATATTTTATCTTTGTTCCTTTAACAATGGTTCATACTAATCTTATGAATTTATCAAAGCATATCCCCCAGGAGTGTCGTAACCAAGAGTGCAGCAAGGCCCGTTGTCGTGTACCAGTTCCCGTTCGAGTCTAGCTCAAAGCAGTGTTTTCAGGTTTAACCACTATGTACATCTGTGGCAGAGCCAGCTCTACCTGCTCGTATCCAGACAGGGATGTATTTTCTTGGCAACCCCTTACTCAATACTCACCAAAAAACCAGGAAGATTTCCTATTTTTTTAACTTTTCTATAGGGTTCTTCCTATAGTTTTCATATCCTAATTTCCAAAAATAACTAAACCATCCTTTGATACCAACTATAGCATCCCGCCTTTTTATCACATAATCTTTCATTACATTTTACAAAACTGAGGATCTTTAAGGTTTAGTGTCTTGGAAACCAGGAACTTTAAACATGAAAACATAAAACATACTTATAAACACTTGAAAGGCTTCTCCTCATGTTTATCCTAGGTTCATTACTGCATCACATAACCTGGGGACATACATCAAAAGAAAGGGTGATAAAAAAGACCAGTAAGGGAAACAAGAGAAACATTTCACATCTGAACTTGAGATACTTCAATAAGGTCATGAAAAAAACATTAAGGCATGAGAATGAAATCATGAGGCATATCATAATAAAAATAACATTTTCATAACATGAAGATGTGGCTACATCATTTAACATAGACAATCATGAACATATCACCAAGGTCCATCCCCAAGGTGTCATTTGAAAATTACCAAGTTTATTCACCAAGGTATCGTGAAAATTGTAATATCTAGTGGTTACATCATTACCTAATGCAATGGGGTGCTATCAGGGCGCACCCTTAAATTGTAATCTCTAGTGGTTACATCATTACCCAATGCATTGGAGCGCTATCAGGGCGCACCCTTAAATTTTCCATTATTATAATGTGAGCCACGTATATCATCATCAATCATTTCATAAACAACCCATATAGCATAAAAGAAATGGGGTTCATTTCATCATCATAACGTTTTAAAAAAACTACTTTTAAAGACATGATCTTTATGTCACTTTAAACCCACGAAAAGGGAAATCAGGTTTCATGTATGTAAATCCCAGAATTGAAAATAGAACATTTTGATATATATGTGAATACCCCTATAGAAATAAGATCTTTGAGTATTCACTTAATAACATAAAATAATTTTGAGAAAAGAGAGAGGCATTTTGAGACGAAAATCCTACAGCATAACGGCTATGTTACGAGGTTTTGGAAGACATTAAAAAGAGAGAGAAAATGGGTCAAACATTCATAAATGAACCATAAAACAGTAGATGGACAGAATAAGAAGGATACATGATCATGGTAATGAAATTTAAAGGACATACCATTTGAAATCAAAAACATGGAAGGAAGAAAAAAATTAGATTTCTCTTATGAAAGTTCGACAGCCTAACGACATTACTTAAAATTCAACAAAAATGATTTGAAAAGATCAAATAGGGTCTCTCATCATGTGAAAATAAGAGTTCAGTATGATAGATATAGAGATAATTCCCCAACATAATTAAAAAGGAACTTGAAAGACTTGACATGAAAGTAGAACTTCAAAACGAGAAGGGTGAAGAACCACTTTAAAATTCGGCAGCCTAGCCGCGCCACTTAAAACTTAAAAATACTGAATTAAAGAGATCAAATAGGGTATCTCATCATATGATCATAAAAGATCAGTATGATAAATTTAGAGATCATACCCCAACATAATAAAAAGTAACTTGAAATACTTTACATGAAAATAGATCTTGAAAAATAAGAAGGGAGAAAGAATCTGTTACAAAAATTTCGGCAGCCTAACGGCACCACTTAAAACATCACAAAACGAAATAATGAGAGTAAGAGGGGATCTCTCATTATATGAACATGAAAAGGGAAGTAAGAGGAGTTGAAATTAATATCCTTCAACATAAGAACATGGAGCATAAAAGGAATGACATAAAAGAGATTACTTGAAATGAAAGAGAGAGGTCAAATCCCTTACCTTAAAACATAACTCTTAAAACTCAAGGGTTGGGACCTTGAGGGCTTGGGGCACCATGGAAGGACTCATTGGGAGGTAATGAGACCAGAACATCGTTGGGGGAGAGTGTGGAGTCCAATGGATGAGAGGATGGCATGATATTTATAGGGAAAGTGAGGGGACAAGGCATTAATGGCCAAGGGACACCTCATTAGTGGTTTTGGCAAAACCATGGGCTTGCCCATGGTATTTTCCCATGGTATTGGCAATTTGGGACACTTCATACCTAATTTTACTATTCATAAGTCGCCAATATTTATTACATACTTAATAAATCATTTAATGATGTCATTAGACACCCGTAACTTAAAAACTGTATTTTAACTATTCATCGAAAATTCAACTTTCTCAGAATAATCCCAAAATTTCACCTTAACCAAATATCAATTCTCTGATTACAAATATGAACTCCATTTTATAAAAATAATTTTCTAAATATTTTTAATTTAATTTTTAAATAATAACACTATTCACCGAAAAATCATTTTTTTCAGAAAAAACCCCACAAATTACCATAGCATAATATCGGTGCTCTGACTTCAAAAATGAAATCCGTTTTATAAAAATAATTTTCTAAATATTTTTAATTAGATTTTAAATTAAAAAAAACTATTCACCTGAAAAAACTAATACTTGAATAATAATTTATGAAACTATTATTTAACCATTTTATTGAATCAAATTACTTAATCAAGTTGCCTAGATTATATTAATACTTTCTTTAAGTGAGATTACTAATACATTTGGACACATTACTGATCCTAATCATAAAATCACTATTCAAAATTTACTATTCATCAAAAATTATGTTGATCTCATTAGACTCTAAATTTCGTACTGAACATAATTATAGAAGACCATTTTTCTAAAATCATTACACATTTTTAATTATTAAAGGTTTACACAACCATTTTTAAAATACCCTTTTTCTAAAAATCATCAAAAATATGCATACTATATTTATCCGGTCATTTGAATATTCATAAACATCATCAAAAGAAGAAATCCCAATTTTTATTTAAAAAAAAGGATTACACAAGGAAGTTATGGTCTCTTTACATAGCCCCTTATCACACCAGCATAGGACCTAAGTGTAAGGTGTGCTAAGGTGAGAGAATGTGAGGGAGGCTCGGCTAACATCACACGAGTAGTAATTTCTATTCATTTGAACTTATCACAAAGGCGATTCCGTTCTAGCTTCAAACGATGAAGTTCAGCTTGGGTTTGGTCCAGAGAAAAGCCCAGTGGTGCTACCTCCTTCCCAAGTTCTGTTAGATGGGCTTCAATCGGTCCCGGACTACTGGGCGAGGCCATCGAATCTTATTTTATAATCATTAACCAAGATTACTTGTATTTATAGGCAATAATCAAAACATTTAGTTTTCAAGTGGTCATATAACAGTCAAATCCCAACGGTCTCATTTTAATTATACTCATGTTATAAAATGAATTTTTTTTTTTGAGTATGAAATAAAATAACACATAAAATTAGGAAACAATATTTATTCAAAATTTCAGGTCATTACAGGCCATTTTGATGGAATACGAGTTTCATACACTTGATTCCATCACTTTTATGACTTTTCCTGGGATATGAACATTTAATTGAATCCATGAATTGAAAATTGTAACTTAATTAAGAAACATAATCAAAATTTAATTGGTTTTGAATAGGGAATGGATTACATGTCCATAAATTTACATGTTATGGATAATTAATAATGATATTATTTCCTAAATGAAATTACATTGTGATTTGAACTAATGTCAATCATTTTTGTGATTCGCTAGATCCTGAGTCACCTTTTTAGGTCAGATTGAATAGGGATGTTCTTGGTTTTGAAAATGACACGATTAATGAATATGATTAAATGGTTTTGAATTCGTTATGTTCTAATATAAATTGGTTGACACATTGATTCAAATAATAATTCTATGGATGAAATCAATTGGATTGAACCTTAAAAATTCCTAGGTGATACATTGACTCACTATAAGACTTCCTAAGACAACATTTGAGGCTTCAATATTATATGTCGAGTGATGCATGGATTTATATTAGAATTACATGGGAATAATCAAATTTAATTTGATTAAATCTAATGGGTGATAATTGTGCTCTATTAATGGACCTCCTATGACAGACTCAAATGTTTGTGACTTTATTCCACACCTAGATGGATACCTAGGATCTTGGGAGGTTCTCCATGTAAGGGATTGTTGAGTGTTGGTTTATATTATACCTAGAGTGTTACCTGGATTCCAAATTAGGAATTGAATTGATAGAAATAAGTTTTAAATTGATTAAAGAATAAAATAGTTTATATGATGCGTCTTCCAAGAAAATGAAAAATCTAGGACATAGTCTTATTTATACATTATGTATGGAATGTTTAGTTATCCATGATAATGTATTCATAGTGGAAACCAAGTTATGCACTATGTCTCAAGATTTAATCAATAAATGAGAGTGAATGGTCAATTAAACATTATTTTTAATTAATATGGTAATGATTGTTAATTAAGAGAATTTTAGCTTAAGTGTACATTATTAAATTAAGTTGGTTAAATAATGAGAACATGGTCTTATATAATGTTTACTTTTGTGTACTTCCATTAACTTTTTAATTTCTCCAACACACTATTGTAATATAAATTCACTAACTGATTGTCACCCTACCTTGGGTGTTTTCCTACTCAGATTATATATCACACCCACTTTGGTCAATCTTTTGGTATCCAAATTGACTATATTATTAAATGTATTGATAAGGAATGTTCCCTAATATAGGTTCGTTATTTTTGTATGAGATTATGGGATCATGGGACTGAGGTGAGGCTCACGATGCTAATGTTAAGATTTCATCCTTTTTTAGATTTATACCCTATGTTTCTCACCTTCCATGTATACATGTTTTGGATGGTTTATTATAGGCATATCATATGTATCATCATTTCATATATGATATGGCTTATGGAATATTTTATATATTAGTCTTCTAGAATTTACATATTATCTGGTTATTATACTACTTCCTCCACAATTAGGTTATTGATATTCTACCCCACAACAATATAATTATGACAAAATAGTCTCCCTAATGATACACCTAGTACCTAACTACTATTCAGTAGCATATGTAGGTTGCAAAGATTCACATGTGGATATGTGGCCAACCGAGCTCAGGGTAATGTTGAGAGGCATTCAGGTCTGGGACATTACACAGAAACATCTCAAGTTAAGGATTATAGGTACATTGTCACAGAAATATGATATAAAATGTCTAAATATATTCCTAGCATGACTGTTAATATTGGATGAGCATCACCTATCCAAGGAATATAGAGATTTATTTATCAAAGCACTATTCAATCCATAAGAATTTGAAGCTATGGTGACTACAACTAGGGGATATTATACTGAGAATTATTTTTTCATCTTCCATATATAGATCTAAATCATTGAGAATACCCACGTATTTGTGATCCAAGGGTATATCAAGACACTCTATGTCACCATTCAACACAATGAATTATTTGTTTTCTTTGTTTATTTATATTGCATCTAGTATCAACGACATACTTTCCAAAACCATTCAATATCTTAGGTTAAAGGAAGCTTACCTGAATCCTTCCACATAAATAATCTATTTGAATGAAAAGAGTGTGAACTATTTGTTGGGAAATATCCTATAAATCCCGAATTGAGGTTCTAGGTTTCTATCATTAAATTCATGATCTTAGTCCTAGACACAACATTCAATGCTCTGTTAAGCTATTCCTGACTCTATATAAATTTAGAACATGGTATATCAATTCCATAAACTATAAAAGGAAGTGAATGAAAAATAAATATCAAAAAATTAGTATAAAATGATTCTTTTAGTGTATATTAATTTTTACCTTCTAATAAATGGAATAATGGGGGGAAACATCAAAATACTAATTAACCATATTGAGACCATTGACCTAGACTAGGAAAACTATTTTATGATTCCAAAAAATACACTTTCCAATAATTACCTAATATCTAATTATGGGTATAGTAGATTCTTTATGATAAATAATCAAAACTTCTAGAATATGAAATCATCCCATTCTCCCTAAGTGGATGGTGACCCATATGAAAAATTCATATAAAAATAATGGGATTCATGATGTTTGATTATCCCATTTGGTGTTTTTTTGTTGTATAAAATAGCCTCATATGAATAAGATATAGAGATCGGGAAGCTTCACCTATATGTATATGGTCTCTATGGAAGTCGAACACCCCCCATTGGATCTTAATTTTAACATCCCCAAAAATAATTTCCCTAATAAAAAGGAACAAAATAGAATGGTTCATTTAGGAATACAGTGGAGGATCAGTCCTCTACTCCCCTCTTCTTAAATATATAAGAACATGATAATGCTCCACATGTTTTTCAAGATGGAGGGAAAAACGTTTTGTGACTACATAAAAATAAAATAGGGCACTAAAAAAGACCCACTAGAAAATTTAATAAGTTATGCTATAAATATTTAGGATTAGGATTAGTATACTCCATTTCTCAATAAGCATTGCGATGTCCTAAATTTAAAATTACATAAATATACATTTCTATGAATCCATGAGTTTCACTATATCATCTCAATATTCCAACTAAACATCATGGTTAAAAACTAGACACATAAATGATTTATTGATCTCATAACATTGTCTGTATGTCCAAGGTAGATTAATTAATCAAAGTTCATTTCATTTTTAATTTACTATATGCGAAAATTATTAGGAACAAATCATTCCCATTAATAAGTATAATAGTTACAGTAGATTCTATATTGGATTCTAGGACTACAATCAAAACATCCCAAAGGACAAAATCCCATATTTAATCACTTAATTATTGATCAATTAATTAATTAGTTTTAAATAAACTAACTTTATGGATGGACATTATAAGTATAGTCATGTATGTATGTATATTAAAGATGGCTAAAACATGGATTTACTAAAACCCCAAGGGGGTTTCTATTATAATTTGATAAAATATTATTTTTATGAGAAATAGGACACTTATTCGTTGTCCATAAAAATCATCAATCCTGTTATTAGAAAGTCAGTGGAATTCTACATGGATAGTCTGGTGGTGAAGTATCGTTAGTGTCTAACTATGTCGCATACATCATTGAATTCGAGCATCCTAAGGTCAGATTACAATTTATAGTCCCAAAATAAGCTTACGACATGGGAATCACAATGTAGAAGAATGGGGTTGATCCCACAATTATTTCTGGTAAGTCAGGATGAAGTCAACCATATCCTTTTGAAGGATACCTCACTAGAATTCTTCATGAATGTGTTTTAGCAAATATTATGTAGTTTGGTATTTAATTTAGACAGAAAATAATTGATCAGGGTCAATGTTAGGGCTTTTTATAAAATATAATACAAAATTTAACTTGGAATGGTCCTATGGATTTGGTTGGGAACGGGTGAAAAATTCAACAATTGATTTTTTTAAAACCAATTGGATCTATATGTGTTACAACTATCCCATATTCATTGTATAATTGAAACATTAAATACATTATTCACGGATTTTAGATAATAATTCATATTGGATAATGATCAAAGTACTACTGAACTGCAATTAGGTCAGGTTCATTCAATTACATTTTCCCTAGTCAATGTTGTGTGAAATAATGTTATCAAAAATTATTATTAACCTAATTACTATAAAAATGGTTACCATGTTTCAATCTAATGATTCAATATATTTGGAAAGAACCTACTCTCAGCCCCTAACCTAAAGAGGACTTTTCATGATGGTGGTAATGATCAAAAGTATATAGGTATAAGAAATGATGAACATATTTAAAAACAAGTTTTAAAATAAATAATATTGTATTAAAAAATCATGATTCCATATCAAATTGTTTAAATAATTCATATCTAAGTAGGAATGTATTTGAATGATTAAATAATTAATAATGGGAAATCTATAATAAAAATAATCCTAAATCAATGATAACATACTATAAATGAAAAAAGGATGAAGAAACAAGGGTGTGTTGATGAGGAATGGGAGGAGGCATTGAAATTTAAAATATTAAATAAATGAGGAATTGTACAGACAATGAGTGGTTGAAGAAGGATTAAAAAAATAACTTTGATTCCATGAAACAATAAAAAAATGATATAAAACACGTTTTGACCTAAAGGGAATGAAAACAAACAGATAACAGAAAAATGGCATTATGAACTCTATTACATGGAGGTACTAAAAACTATAAATAGGCCTTAGAATTGCATGGTTTGAATGTCTTTCACGTAGTGTATTGGATTAAATGATTTTTGTCTCAAAATCTTTACATCATGGTGTCTTTTTTCATACTTTATAACTGAAATTATTTTTTATATTTGAAAAATATACTAAAATATTTGACTTGGAAATCATTTTAATGATTAAAATATTGAAATTTTCTAAATTTTTATTCAAAATGCACTTTTGGTGGGATTATAAAATTTCAAAGTCACACATTGTGTAGTCTACTTAAATTCTATATATTATATTCACATCTAGAAATGTTATCATGCTTTGTTCTATAACTCTATCTGCACATTTGAATTGAGTATACATATCATGTATGAGATTCATGGAATGTAAACCATATTTTTTGATCTTCCTCAAAATTTATTCCTCTAACAACATAATTCATAATTTTTGAAAAACAAAACTGAAAACAAATTCCATTATAAAATAATTAATTACCAAACATTAAATAAATGTTTCCAAAGTGTATATTAAATTATAGCTAATCAAATTCAACCACACATGAAATTTTTGTGTCTTAAATAAAAAATATCAATAGAAATTCCAAAAGAAGAAAATTTTAAAATACGAAACATGATTTAATACAAGGAAAAATTAAAATAATTATATATAGAAAAAGAAATTCTTCCAAAATCAATCCTAGAGAGAAAATTTAGCAAGCCACATGGTTCATTTGTTTTATGCAATTTCTTGTTATTTTAAATATAATTTCATAATAGTTTTCTAAATCCTATACCATGTTTTTACTTTACCAAAAAATGAATTTTCTCTCATCACTCATGGTAAAATGTAACTAGAGTTATACTGCTACCCTAAATACATGTTATTAACCATACTCATGTATTGGTTCTATCAACTCCACTTTGTAAATTCTAATACTAAATCAATCATGATGTATTCAAACAAATGGGTTTAGAAGACTCGAGAGATAAGGGAAGGTGGGTACAAAGTGAAAATATAGCTCAAGTGGATGTAACATCTGACGTATAATCCATGATATATGAGAATAATGCAATGAAATGGATCATTTTGTGTTAAAACTTGTCCATGATCCAACCAAATCAAGTATATAAAAAATTGTATCAAGTAAGTATCAAAACATACAACTTTAATTTTTTTTTATTTTCATTTTATTTATTTTTCAAAAAAAAAATTCAAGCTACATATCAAATTTATCCCTTATCCACATATAATCTATCATAGGATTCATTGATCTGGAAATATTGATATTTGACATTCATTTTTCCCCATACAAAATATTTTCTTTCAAAGGAATAGTATAAGATAAAATTTCCAAGAATAAATTGGGATCATATCATATCAGTATATTAAATTTACCACAATACATATCCTCAATAAATACATATCACATCTAGAAGCTAAAAATTCCCCCATACTTGTTCAAAGGAATATCATGCATAGTACCAAGAGAATGGTAAGAAGGGATAATCAAGTTGGAATGGATCTATCCTAGAATTCATTCTTAAATATATTATGCTCTAATTAACGATATATGTATTGTGGGTCTTTGAAAAAAGTGTCTCTTAAAATACATCCTCAATATTATTAAACGTTTATTTGTTCAGTCATAACTTTAATAAGATCCCAATGAATGTTATGACAAGATTACATTCCCCTTGGGTCACTAGAGAAATATTATTAGAATGGAATATGAAATTTTCACTCCAGAATCCTCTTATAAAGGTTAATATACAAAATACAGGCAAATAGTTAGTTTATATAAGTAAACTAATAACTAAATCTAAAATAATTTTAATAATTTTGAATTTGAATTAGCTAACTAAACTAAAAAATAATTACAAAAATATAAATAGGAGTAAAAAATGGATTTCAACCATTTCTTACCTAACATTATATTTTATTTAAACGGTTTCAATGAGTTTTATGGTTGAAAATAATAATTTTAGAGAAAAAATTCTCTGATATAAATGAAAAAATCTATAATAGAAGTTTATTGATATGAAATATCAATAAAAACTCCACCATACTTAAAATTAGAGTATATATACATTTTTTGAAAGTACCATCTGAGATATATCACATATATAAATGAGATTAAATGAAATTTAAAATTTTAAGTTGAATTTAGGGAATCGATAGATCCCTATATAAGTAAATTTACATAGTGAATCATTGGATATAGTGAGTCCAATTTGGGATACATACATAATATTTTAGAATATAAAATCATGTAATAGATAAAATATTTGTCCACTCGTTCTAAACATCCTGAAATTAGTTTAATAGGAAGGTGCACATTATGAATAGTAATAAAAAACATTTTAAATTCATTCAGATTTGTGTGTAAAATTAAACATAATAATATGTTATAAGAAAAAAATGGAAAAAATCATAAGTACAAGAATGAAAAAAACATAAAATTTTGGGTTCCCTCCCATATAGTGCTAACAATTAAATTTCCATCAAGACATATGGAAAAATGATCTGGAATGTTCTTACATCTTCTTAGAAGTCCTCTATCACCTATTATTACTTTTTTCAATGTCATCGAGCTCGCAATGATTCTTGGTTGGGTTAATCACCTATGAATGTTAACAAGCATTAATTGGTTGAGGTATTAAATGCATTTATTCCCATCATGGTGGAGACCTATGTTGATCATGGATATGTGGTTATTGCTCCTTCACCTAGAACTCATCATCATCAAAATTTTGAGTCACCTGAAGTATATGGGCTTATGGTGGTGGAACAATCACATTGATGTCCATATAAGAGGAAGAAGTGCTTGGCCTGGGCAATGTAATATATTAATGAAAAGAAAAATTATCCAAGTAATAGTGAATAAGAAATTGTATCTCATATATATAATAATTGTCATAATACATTAATGAAATGGAATAAAAATAGTAAAATGTACGATCATTGAATCAATGTAAAAAATGGGAGGGGTTTATTGGAAACGATGTATAATAAAAATCCTCCAATGGATCATCAATGGTCCTCTCCTAAATTGTGGGTTCCAATAGTTGTCTCACTTGATCTATATTAGCTATGGATGAATCTTATAGGGAAAAAATAATGTGTTTGATGTTGTGGTGTTGGAATCTATCTCAGTGGATGGTGGGGGAGTGGTATGAATCCTGAGATTGGACATGGATCTATAAGTTAGGCCAGTGAATGATACATCAAAAGATGGTAGAGGGGATGGAGTCGGGTTTCTCCCAGTATACTCATCCCGAAACTTCTATTGGGTAGTAGTATTTGTGTTCTTTGATGATAGATCTAATGGGTCAGGATCTGTGGTTGGCATATAAAAAAATGAAGGGATGATAGACTCTAGTTGATAAGTGGTTGTGGAGTCAGGGGTAGTAAAATAAAAACCCTATGTGAAGGGGATGAATAGGTGGTGATAAATCTATCACATATTCTACAATATCAAAAGTTGGATGACCTAGATATCTATAGGGTACGATGGGCTGCATGGTGGATTGGTAAAGTTAGTTTTATATGGTGAATGGATATGTAAGTTAGTGGGAGTTGGTGGAATGGTGGTTGATGAGATTGTAGTAGTATAAGATATGGTGGTAGAGGTGGTGGTGGTAGGTGGATCATGATGTTATAGTGCTGGGGTGGCAACAGGATCAATAGCAAACTAGTCAGGTCCTTAATTAGTATCCACTATATATGTTGGAACCTAGTGGTTGGAATCTTCTTCCTTCCCTAGATCCTCCATCTTATGGATAGGTAGAATAGAGATTCTCTTTAATATTATGGGACGTGTGAATCCATGATTTCTCAAAGGCACCAATATTACTGGAAAGATGGGTGATAAATGCTCCACTCATGAATGTGTTTAGGGTCCACATTAGGAAATTCATATTTATCTCTCTATATTGTCTCTCAGTGTTGGTGGAGGGGTCACAAATGGTTAATTATAGAATAAGTACATCAATCTAGTTTTTTCCACTCTATACATCACCACATGCCATCCAAGTATGGGTGAGGGCCCTTTGCAAGATCTAGAGAGTTTCACCTCGAATCACTGTGCTTCTCATGGTTAGGGGGTTGTACTCAATTTAGTTGTCATGGGTGATTCGAGGCCAATTTCATGAATCATATTGCCTTTTATGCTTGTGATGAAGAGTGGAAAAGATTTCTGAGGTAACAAACTCACCTGAATAAATTTTTAGGGAGACTAAAAAGTCTACCATGCTGAGAACTCATGGGCTTCCACTGAGTCTTATGTAGATGAAGTATATAAACATATAAAAAGATTAAAGTAACTTAAGGAATAGATGCATGTATTTATCCCCAAAAACCAATTTGATCATAGTTAGTTGTTGGCAATACATTTATCGTATGATGTCATGGTGGATGTGGATATGATCTAGAACTTAAATTTTCAACATTTTGTTCATGTGATTTAGCATAGCCTGGATATAGACCAAGAAGAAATGATACATCAGATTAGATAAATGGAGAAAAGAATGAATGTGGGAGGTTATTGGAATTGTGATTCAGTAGAGGATGACTATGGTTCACCCAAAGATGAAGAAAATGTTGTGGTAGATGAAAATTAAGAATAATATGGATATGCAGGAAGAGGAGAAGGTGTGCGCCTTCACCGATCAGGTGGATTAGGGATTTCCTAATGCTTGGGAATGTGATCGGCTGGTTGGGAGTAGATTTTCATTCTGTCACCATACTAGGGGGAAAAAATTGAGGTAAAAGAGAGGAGGAGATGGTGGAAAGGGAGACTCAAGAGGGTTGGGCACGGTTGGTTGAGGGAGCTTAGAGGATGGGAGGGGAACCATCACACGATAGACAATACTACAGGAAAATCCTTTAACTGTGCTGGCATTTATTAGAAATATAAAAAATATTTGATAATGATACCCATTATTAGACCTTACAAAATCACTGAAAAAGGGTTTCATTTATTAGTGCTAATAAATAGTGACCTTTATTAGTGCGGATAATAGGAACCTTTTATTAGCACATTGTTTAGCATTGATAACAGGTGTTCTTTATCAGAACTTTATCTTTAGAGCTAATAAAATGTCACTTTTATCAGCATTTTTTAAACCCCCTTTAAATGAATCCTTTATCTGTGATTTTTAGTGTAGATAAATGTTCTAATAAAATGAAATAATGAAATAAATAAAAATTAAAAAAAATTAATTATAAAAAAAGTGAATACTAATTGATAAAAATGAATAAATTGATTATACTATATATATATATATATTAAATATTAAATATTAAATATTAAATATTAAATATTAAATATTTATATATATGTAAAATAATAATATAACAAATAATAATAATAAGTAAATATATTGAGAAAATATAAACATTTTATTAATTAAATAATTATTCATAATATTAATAATTAGTATAATATTTATATACATGAATGTATATTAATATGATTTATATAATACAAAATATTTTTGTGTTACATTAAATAGTAATATATTTTGTGATTAGTGGATTATAAAAAAATTAATGTGAATTAAAAATAATGACTAACTTCATCGAGTAATGGACATAATTTGTTTCCATTTCAGTTTTCAACATAACATAGTTCAACTATAATATATTTATTTCACATATAATTAATTACTGAATTTTTTAATGCATACACACACACAAATATTTTTTTTTCGAAATTTAATCAATTTTTTTTACTTCATATATATCTATTTACTATGTTTTAATATTTTCAATATGTATTCATCTTTGTTTCAATATATTCCAATTCATTAATGATTTAAATTTAATTAGTCAAACATATCCAAGTTTTTAATATTGTTCATGTGTACTCATTTTTAGTTATTCAATTTTACTCATTTTTAACAAGCATGCACTTATGATTAGATATTCATTCATAATGATAAAAAATTTCAAATATATATATATATATATAATATTTGTAAATGTATATTTACTATTTTTATGCCTTTATAATTATATATAAATAAATAATAACTTTTAAAAAAGTATTTATATAATTAGAAAAAATAATTATATATATTTAAATAATTATAGAATTATAATAAATTTATTAAAATAATAAATATATTTCCTATATTTATATTTATATATATTTATTAGACATATATAAATATACATAATTATATAAATATATATAATTACATAAATATTATTCTTTTAAAGTATGTATGTAATTGTTACCATGAAATTATATATTCCATGAACAATAAAATTATTATTTTATAAAAAGTATTATTATAGGTATTATATATATAAATAATACTTATAATTTTTTTAAAAGTATTTTTTATAAAATATATTATAAGTAATATTAGTTATTTTTTATTGTTTATAAAGTTAGTGATTTATGAGTGGTAAAAAAGAGATGATAAAGATTTATTTTATCGTTACAAATTAAATTAGTGCTGATAAAAGTATCATGATATATTAAAATAAACCTAACCATCATTAACCGATCTACAATATCTCTTGCTCTCTATGGAAGCCACCTGCTGCTGCTGCCACTCATTGATGAATCCAAGCGTAAATTTATGCTAGAATCAATCCTCCAACTATTTCAAGGCTTGAATCCATGGATAAAATGAATCAAGGGTTGAATGATTCCAAGGCTCAAATGAAATATTTGTTTTAGATAACTATAATTTCCATCGGTTATTCATTGAACATTCTCATCTCACATCTCTATATCCCTATAAATCTAGTTGCACTATCCTATAATAAAATAACCGAAGATTCATTATTTTTTATTTGATATATTGATGTATTGTCTTCCCAGATAGGATATGGCTCACCTTATTATAACATTTGTATTGAATGAATTGAAATATATCAATACCCATGTTGGGTCTTATTGTTGTGAGGAATAATAGGCTCCCAAAACCTATATTACCCGACATCTACCACTATTCCATCACCATATTTTGAAAAAAATTTCTATATAGCAGTCGGTGTGGTCCTTGGATTGGAATATTCTATTACAAATCACTTGGGAACCTATTTTCATATTTTTATTGGGAAATTAATGTGTTTTATTTCCTTGATTCGACTATAAACCATGTCAAATGATTCACCAATGATTAACATCTCAATATCAAACCTCATATAATCTAAAAATAATAATTTTTCTTCAACCAATATTCAAATATTATGTATTCAATATATATGAGTACCAACATCCTTTTATCATTCTTTTTTTTGACATAGAGGATGTGATCAACTCTACCTCACTAAAACCCAACTGTCATTTGTATTTATCCAATCTTAAATACATCGTCCTCAGTGATTTCACAATTTTATGGAAATAATTCATTAATTATTACACTTTTCTTTCATTTTCATCCATAATAAACCCATCCGAGTTCTCAATGTATACTCCCACATAAGAACTCCATTTAGGAACATAGAGGTGACATCAATTTTGTAAAATTTTAAATACATTTTCACTAAAATAGTAAAAAAAATGATTCCAACCAGGATATGAGAGTAAATTTATCAATAATATAAATTCCATTGATCTAGGAGTTACCATTTCAAACTATCCATTAATTATTTATTTCCAATTTTCCATAGTAAATGAGATTAGTACAGAACACTAACCTGGTTCTGATAACATTTATGCCTTCCCGCAATGAAACAATTTCCCATGTCACATTTTCCTCATTCATATCAAGATCATAATGCATATATTTAACCCATTTATGATCCTTGTCATCCAATATAAATTATTTTGGATCTACTTACTAAAGGTGTTATTTTTTGTTGATTCTTACTACTTCATGTTTTCACTAAAACTATTTGATCACCTTTAAAATTTTACTCATTTATTTCATCCTTTCTAGTATTTATTGCAGGTGATAATCCCTTCTAATTTTCATCTCCATCAATGTCTTATTTCGACTCTACCTCAACCTCATTTTTCACTACCCTATGCTACTCAATGTAACATTAATTTCATCCAATGTATCATAATTATTTGAATTATTAACAATCTCTCTATTATAATTTGTAAAAAGTATCAATCATCTTTATCTTGTCATCTTAAGGAAATCTCAACCCACCTTTTTTATCTCGGCAATTAATTGAGTAATTTTCTAAAATGATGAATTTTTTACAACCATAAATCAATTTCATCATTAAATCACAATTAATATAATTTTTTACGGACCCAAAATCAAAAAATGGTTCAAATATTTTTCAATACATTTGTAAAAATATATCAATTTTTGAAATTATAACCCAATCATTAATAATTCATAAAAATAACATCATTTTATTCATCATGCATCTAATAATAACTATGTATGTGATAATTTAATCCATATAAAAAGAGATAATTCTTTAACATTTCCTTTTGGTTCCACCCTTTGGAATCTCTAATTACCATCCATATAATTCCCATAAATGGCAGGCATTACCCCTTCTAGAGTACATAATGGAGTAAAACATTCATCCAAATCAGTTTGATCTCCTGAACATTTATTATTCCAATTTTTTATTATTAATCATCCCCCATCTCTTTTTTATGTCATACATTAATATATGCAGTAGTCAGAAAATAGATGACTAATATTTTTTGTATTTCTAGCAAAATAGTTTCATATCCCCAAGAGATGAAAAATTAGTTCCAAAAAAAAATTATAATGATAAATGTTCTAAAGATGAGTTGATGAGGATGAAAATTTCATATAACATTCAACTTTGGATGAACTAAGGGAATGACTTTTACTATAGTGGATTAATTCATTTCATAAATTTATTTACCCATTTTCATTAAAACATATTTATGATCATTGAAACAATAAAATTTTTAATTTACCATATTATCATTATATTTAAAATTCACCTTTGATAATTAATTTATTATGTGTATTTATATATTTGAGGTAAAATTAATAATTTATAAACCCAATAACATATCATTACATTTTCTCCAATGATTCAATTCATCAATAAAAATTAATTTATTTTCTTCTCGTACAACTCATTCACGGTTTGATTTCTCGGTGAAATCTATTTGTGTTTTTTTGTCACCATTATTACTTTACCATCGGCATATCCCTATTGTTAAAATTTCATGAATAATAAAATCATTATCCATAGAATTAATGTATTGTTTCTTATTCAGGTTTTATTTTATGTTTTTATTATTACTCATATATTAATTATTTTCTTGTATAAGTGGAATATTTGGTTTTAGTTGGGGTGGTTTGTTTGAAGATAATAATGATCATGAGGGATTCAACTTTGATCCTGTAACTGAGATAATATATTCATGTAAATGTGTCAATATTTCATACAAAAATTAAAAAAATTAATTCTTATTAACTATTTAATTAAATTTTTCATCATTTTACCTAATATATATATATGTTAATTTTATTATCATTTATATCATATCATTTTTTCTATTTTTTCATAGATATTTTGGGAAGTTGTATCTTTCATTAAACTATATACAATAAGCAACAAAATAGATAAAGTGATTCTTTCTTCCAATGATACCACATTTTATATTTTTATTTCCTTTATTTATAGAACTTCCAGCCCTTCATATTTATTTGATTTTGTTAAACGAGTCACCTTTGTTGTTGTTGAAATCCAAAAGAGTATAAGAATATCATTATCCCATTTTGGTGACTCCATGTGATAAAATGTGCAGATGAGCTTCCTCTACACTTCTATCATTGAACAATGAGAAATATTTTTCCTGCTATGAACATCGATTCAATATGTAATATTGGAATTTTAATGTAGAAAGAAAATGGAAATGTGGTAACATTAGAAATTAGTTTTTTTTGAGACTTTGGAACTTGAATAAATCTACCTCACATTAATCTGACACACAGTGTGACCGTTATGACTCCATGTTATTATTTTTATCTAAAATTGACGTTAATTTTAGTAAAAAGAAAAGGTAACATACTCATAATAGTGAAAAGAATAATGATTTTTCTGATATTTTATGGAAATGATCCAGAAGTAATTTTGAATTTATGACAACTAGCCACACCTCAATTAATTTCACACAGTGACCGTTATGACTCAATGTGTCCATTATCAGTTTAAAATAGATAGTATAGTTTAAATTATGTCAATCCCTAAAACTTGAGAAAACACGATCGTATTATCTTGAAAATTTATTATATAGATTCAAAAGTCATTTGTGATGAGTAGGAATCAGTCTCATGTCAACTTGATATACGACATGATCAGTATGAATCAAAGTGCATGATTCTTGTTAAAAATGAAATATTAGTAAAAAAAGTAAAATAATCAATATTGATGAAACAAATTCATATTGTTTAGATAATTTATAAAAACAATAAATAAATCATTTTAGACATTTATATTTTCTTTTAACCTCAATTCAATATAAAATGTCACTATTATTTCTCCAAGTGCATATTTTTATTTAAAATTGACATCACTTTTACTGAAAAGGGAAAATCACCTACTCAAAACTAAGAAAATTTATTCATATTATTTTGTTACTTTATAAAAATGAATAATAATTCATTTGATATGTGTATAAATCATCTTCACCACAATTTTATTCACAAGGCCACTAGTATGACTCGAATTGCATCTTTTTTTTAAAATTTATATTAATTTTCATAAAAAGGAAAACTGACCTACTCGAATTAAAAAAAATTCTTTCATACTATTTTTGTAATTTATGGAAAAAATTCATAATTCATTTTGTATTTTTATGAATCATTTTCACTTCAATATGATACATGATGTTCCTAGTAAGGCTCAATGATTCCATTTTTCTTTTCCTAAATAGACCAAATTCCTTCATTTTTATTAATTATTTATAATCCCCCTTTAAAGGGTTGAAGGGGAACCTTATCATGGACCATAGGATTTGTTACATTATAGGACCTAACGGTCTAAAAGTAATTCATTTTAGACTATTACTACATGAAACATCCCCTCCACAACCTCTTCTATCGTGGTCAACTCTCCACCTTTTCATTTTTATTCAACAAGATTCCATGTGAATATGTTCATAGTCTTGGTACCGATGGAAAATTCTATACCATATCATTCTTATGAATACATTAAATATGCTCTAGTGAATGCACCTTGCTCTGAATCCTTGTATGGAGCTTGTTTCTTATAGAATCTGTATGGTTTTCATATGCACATCTGGTAGCTCGAAGGCCTTGAGGTGTCCTGAAGACCGTAAAGTGGCACAAATTCCATAAGGATGCCTAAAATCCCTACAGACATGAAGGCATGGGAGGCCCTAAGGCCTTAAAGACTCTATTCCCAAACCAGTTGCTTGAATGGGGATATTTCCAACTACTACAGTATTGAACAATACAGAATAGTACATTCTACATTACTGCTATAGATCTCGAAATTATTCCACCGTTATTATTTCAAAATAGAATGATTAGTTCAAAAAATTTCACTCACTAAAAATGGAGAAAACAATCATGGGATTTCATGATAATTTTGGACATCAACTCACTGGTCATTTATGACATATAGGAATTTTTCTTAGTTCAAACCAATACATGATGTGATATGAATTATTCAAATTGTGTGTTTTTCGTTAACAATTAATTTTTAGTAAAAATAACATGTGCCATTCTCCAAAATGAGAAAACACATTCCTAATTTTTTGAATCCTAATTGAAAATATCAATATTACATTTGGAATGTTCAAGAATTAGAATCACCATAATACAATTCTTGGTGTGAACGATATGACTCCAAATTCATCTTTTTATTTAAAAATGAGATCAATTTTAGTCAAAAGGAAAACAGACCTAATCAAAACCAATAAACCACATTTATATTGTTTTGATAAGTTAGGAAAATGATCAATAAGTCTTTTTATGGTTATAAATAATATGAACCTTAATATGATGCAAGGTGTGAGAGGTATGACTCAAAGTGCATATTTTTATTTAAAATTGATTTAAATTTCTGTGAAAATGAAGAACGGCCTCCTCAAAACTGGTCAACCACAGTCACATTTTTTTGATGATTTTGGAAAATTATTTGTAATTAATTTTTGACATTTATGAATTAAACTCATGGCCATCTAATAGGGGATTTTCTTGGTAAGACTATATATGACAATTATTAGTATAAATTCGATATTTTAGCTCATAAAGGGTCACTCACAAAAACCGAAACAAACAATCTCAGATTGTCTTGATAATTTAGCACAGTAATTCATAATTCGGGGTTAACTTGTAAGAATCACTATCACATAATTCTATCCCACGATGCTACAAGTATTATTCAAAGTTCATGTTTTAGGTTTAAAACGTCATTTTAGTAAAAAAGATATGTGACATACTCAAAATCCATTAATCACAATTGTGTTGATTTTATATTGTATTAAACTTATTCATATATTATTTGAGTCATGAATGAATCGTCTACAACAAAATATAATCCATGGTGTTATCTGTTTGAATCCAAGATAATATTTTTAATATATAAGTTTAAATTTAGTTTAGAATGCACATAACATCACAACAACATAGAAAACAAGACATTATAATATTCTCATCATTCTATCTACTATTAATTAATTTAATTCCTTTTAATTTTTATATAATATTTATTTATTTAATATTCCCCATGATAATTCTTGAAGAGAAACCAGTAATGGTGTGACCTATAAGAATCATCTACAACTCAATCTGATAAACAATGTTCATTGTCAGACTCAATGTTTAGTTTAAAATTCATAATTTCTATTAATTTATTTCTTTATATTATTACTAACATTTGAAATATTTATTATATAGGATAATTTTATTCATGAGAAGGTGTTATGATCAAAAGGAAAAGGAATAATGTTGTTATTGAATATATGTAATAATTTGTACTTATGTAATAGTATAATTTTTTTTGAAATGTCTACAATGTAATGTTATTTCTTGTATTTGAGTTGTAAAGTTCATTTAATTTAAATTAAATATTTGTATTTTTTTTTGATTTTGTGGTGTTTTTGGTTATGTGGTGTGTTGTCACATAGCACTTCACTAGTGCTGCAGTGTACTATTATAGCATACTACAGTCTGCAACTTTATCAGTGATTTTTAGCACTGATAAAGGACCCTTTTGTCAGTACCTTTTTAGTGCTGTTAAAAGACAAGGCATTTTAATCACTCTCCAGTAGTCAGCACTTATTTATCACTAATAATGGCCATTTTTATCATTGTTTAAGGCCTATTTTTTAATAGTGAGGGGGAGAAATAATATTGGTCACCATGAACGCTATGTTCAAGGTTCGTTAAAAACCAAAATCAAAACATACACACTGTGAATTGAATACACAGTTTGAGAATTATGAATACAAAAACATTTATTTCACTCAATTTTAACACATCGTGTAATAAATAGGTGGTGTGTGTATTTTATTTTTTCCCTCCTAATGGGTCCTCATGAGATTATTTTGAAACACATGAAAACATCAAAAAACTAATATAATATACACTCTCCAAACCTAGGTTTCCTCCCAGACTATTCTTTATTTAATGTATAGAGCATGACATTTTTATATGAAAATGGATATATCATTTAGTTGATACCCCTCGTTAAATAGTTCTTGAAAATAGAGGGGTCAAAATGTTGGATGCCCCTCTTTATTTTAGGTGTAGTTAAAATTTCATTTCTGTGATCACTTCATCCATATTTAATTAAAGGTGGATATTCATTAACATTCCCACATTTCATATGGAATTCATTTTCATTTTATTAAGAAATGGTTTGAAAATTTGATCAAAGTCTTTTTTTATTAAAATCCATCTACACATTGACCCCAAATTTCTCTTCACCCACTCTAAATGTTAATATCCCTCGGTTATGAACAATTTTCACCGTACAAGTGGAAATATATTGTCATCAAAGGATGAGTGAGGTGTCCCCATCCTCATCGATATATGAAACATGAAAATTAGTCAGGAAAATTAAATTTTAAACATTAATTATGACATCCTCAAGAAATACAAGAGGATTCATAATGGAAGAGTCAATAAGATGAAGTTTCACCCTTGTTGGTTCTTGTTCTCTTATACACTTCTTCATGTACACACTCATGGGTATTAGTTTTATGCTCACACATAGATCACACAATGACTTCTCGAATATAATTGTCCCAATATTGTATATAATCATGAATCTTCCTTGGTATTTTATTTTTGGAGATTTTTTAAAAAAAAAATAGATCATTCTTAAATCATATAGATGATTCCCATGTCTTTATTTTTATTTCCACTTGATACTAAGACCTTAAAGAATCAGGGGTAAGTATGTATTTGTGAAATTTCCTCTAAAAAAGGGGAAATTCATATTCAACAATTTAACCAATTATAATAACATTTTAAATTGTATATCCTCCCTTCCTTGTTTTATTCATTCAAGAAATGGTAGAGGTGGTTTTTATGCAGGTGAATATATATAGTAATCTCTTTTTTCAGTTTCTTTTAACTGGATCTTCCTTATGTAGTTCAAGATTTCATGTTCTCTCTTATATATATTCATCATATTATCTTCACTGTTTCACTTTAATTCCACATATTTGATGAAAATGTAGAGTATTCTCAATTTTATCCATTATATATTTAGCCTCATCCCTTGGATGGACATGTTATTACCAGGATGAGTACCAAGTAACAGACCAAATAAGGTCTTTGTAATTTGTCCCATTTGATGGTCATGGTTATGTAATGCATCCTTGTGGTTTTCCATCTCAATTTTTTGATTCATCAGCCTTTTGTCTGATTTTAGCATGAATATTTTAATAATGTTATCATGGTGACTTTGGAGGGTTTGGGATTGAGGTGGAGGTCTGGATGAGGCTTTTTGATACATTTTTTTTGTGAGGGTTGGCACTGTTGAGCTCTAGTAAAAGATTATTGGAATAACTGTTGTGGTCAAGAAGCTATAACATTGGGAGGGTAATGAGGTGGTAATTGGTTTCTTTATAGTACATGTCCTCATTTCAATTGAAATTAACCTTTTTTTACATGATATGTTAATTGATACAAATTTTTATGCAGTTGAAATTATTGCGGTCATGGGTACTTCTAGATTTGTTGATTTTGATTTATTTAATTTCATTCCTGAGTTTGGGGCTCTTCTTTCCATACCCTAGAATTTCGCTATGAACACAACCATCCACACATCTCACAATATTGTATTTCCATTAATAGAGTAAAAGGTAATGGAACAACAGTTAACTATAATGATTCTAGCATTTTGGTAAGTGCCTCTATGTGAGTATAAATGTGTGTGGTATCGTTTCGTGGATGAATTCAACATAAGGGTTGTCCTTGATCACTTTTAGACACATTGGTGTTGTGAGAGACTTTATCCTGAATTTCCTAGATTCATTCTACTTTCTTGAGCATGATTTACCCATAAACAATGGTATCTATTATAGTAGTTGAAACAATATAGGGTCCTTGATAATCTATTTTCAATTTAATCCACACATCTAGTCCATGGTTTGGGATTTGAGGGGTAGATCCTTGAATTTGGCCAAAATATACCATGTTTATTCTCCATCCACATGGGAAATATTTTGAATTTTATTCCTGAGCTTCTAGGTTAGGATGGGTGAGAAGTAATTTTCTAGTGACTTCTTTTTTAATTAATTACAAGCCATGATCAACATAGGAGATTAACTTTTTAGCATGTCCATGGATCTATCGCACAAGTAGATGAGAAAGACTATTAATAGAATGATGTCTAATGATACTCCTTGGATAAGAAAGATATCATAAAGCTAAAAAAATTTCAAAATGTGTTCATGGGGGTCTTTAATATAAAGCCAACTATATATCCCCATATTTTGTATCATATTAATGAGTATAGTTTTGGTTTTGAATAGTTTCACCTGAATTTTTGGACTTACAATGTTGGGTATATCACAACTATTAGATGGTAAAATGTAGTTCATAATAGTGAAATCATGCGCTGTTGGTCACTCCCCATTAATGTAATGTGGGACATATTTGGGGTCTTTCATATGTGGCAATGAAATATTGTTACGCACTTCCATTGTGTAGTAGTGGTCTTCAATAATGGTACTATCGATCACATGGTTGAATAGAAGATGACATTGGGTTTCTAGACCTTTTGAATGAGTCAAGGGACTTTAAAACATGAAATTTCCCTAATGAAAGAAAGAAATAGTTATTGAGAGGGATAAAGAAAATGAGAGGACTCATGGGAACCTAAAGGCGAAAAATGAAAAATAAATAGGGATATAAAAGAAGAAAGGGTTATGGGTGAGATAATACGAGTTCAATCCAAATGTACATGTTCCTGAAAAAAAAAATTCCACAGTAACTATGCCAAAATTTGAATCATTTTTGCACATAATTTAATTCCCATAGGTTAAGGTGATATTATAAATAATATTCCCAAACTACACTTACAACTGGGGCATAAAAAATTTTCATAACATGGTAAATCTGTTGAGGACAATTGGTAGGGGAGTAGCAAATTGAGGATAACCCTTGGAATGACTCATCACTTTCACTATTTTGGTTTGGGATTCTTCAATGATTTGATAGTTTGGTTAAAAATTAATATTAAAAAGAATGTATTAGGGTCAATTTTAGGCATTTTGAAAAAAATAATCCCATATTGAACATGGAATTCCCTCACGACTAAGGCTTCAAAATAGTGAAAATCTCACCAATAGGTTTTGGTCAATCCAACTTGATATACCTATGATAAAACTATCATATGTTTATGGTATAATTGACAAAGTAGGAGAATTACTATTGGATTATATGAAAAATGCATCCTAGGATAATGTTTATGGTTCTTATCAACTCCAATTAGGCAGGTTCATTCAATTACACTTCCAATGGGAATTGTTGTGTAAAAGAATTTGATATCCAAAGTTTATTAAACTAATTACTATACATAGGTTAAAAATTTGATTCGAAAGATTTATTATGTATGGAAACCTCATACTCTGAAAACCTAACCTATATCAGATTAGTCAAGCATGAAGATGATGATAAAAAGAAAAGAGTTATTAGACATGATTTTCATATTTTAAAAGTACTTGAAAAGGATATATAAAATTGTTGAACAATAAATAATCAATATCTAATCGTTGGTAAAAATGAATATCTTAGAATTAATGTATTTTATATTGGATCCAAAGCTATTCTTTTCTATAAATGGAGTTTGGTTTGTGTTTGTTGACAGGAGACACTAGGATGATCATGGTGTTTGCAATATAAGTGATAGTATAGTAAATGATGAAAAAAGTGTTGATGGAGAAATTGTTTCCAAAAGTTTGACAAATATTTGTGTCCAAAAATTGTAGAATAGAGATAGATTTTTTTGGAAAAGGATGTTTCGTAAAATATTGAAGGTTCATTTGAACATTGCGCACAAGGTATGTTTCAGGGCCATCGCATCAAAATAATGAAATGAAAAGAATTCTGCACAAGTTTGGTATGTGTGTGAAAGAAAATTACATAACAAATGAGACATAAAAATGTGAGTTGGACACAATAGTAGTTTCAGGTTTACCACTTCAAAATATGTAAATGGCTAGGAATACTAGATAGAGTTTTACGTGGTGAATAAATAATCAATTTCAAGATTATGTGTATTAGGGTTGACCCAAAATAATCTTTCACACATGTTCATTGAGGCCACTAAATATGTGGATACCCCCATTAATGACTTAGAAATTTTCTCTAGTAATAAATAGCGTCTTTATTGCGTGAATGAGTTTATTGCAAAGGCTATTCACTAAAAAAACCTTATGTGTAAGATGTTGCGTGAGTCTAAAGAGATCAAGAGAATCTCACGTTGTGGTGGCACAAAAAAAGGGTTTGTGTGAAAGAAATATTTAATGAAAATCCCCAAACTTGTGCACAAGAAGAAGTGTTATGCACAAGTCTTATGTTGACACTCTATCAGAATCTAAATATTTAGTTTGTTTGATAACTTAAATTAAGTGAATTAATTCTAGAATATAGTTCATGCAGTGTCTAATGATAGTTAGAGATAATGTATTAAATTTAATTCTACTGAAATTACCTTCAATAAAATTAATTGAGTAAGAATTCACCCAAGGTAGTGATATAGGGGGAGTTGACGAATGTGTATTGGGGGACACCATGTTCTATCCCTAAAATCATATAAATTTAGTCTCACTGGAAAATATTTATTATGTATGAACTTCTATATTCCACAAATACTGAGGATTATTGGATTTTGGTATGATCGATACGCTTTTGGAGTATGCTCCTTAGACTATCCCTTAGAGTTGAACCAAGTAAAATTATTGTCTTTTCTCTTTATATGTAATTCTTTTTTACATCACTTTTACATTAGATTAGTTTAATAGGTTCCTACAAACATGGAAACAATAAACATCACCTTAAATTGAAATGTTTGAAACCATGATTCACCCCTCCCCTCTCAGTGTGTTCTAGTGTACTTCATCTTCATGATGTAATAATGAATAATGTGAAGTTTTAATTTAAAACTATCAATATTAAATCAGTAAATTACTATAAATGAAGAACATATGAAGAAATGTGGGTGTTTTTATGAATAATTACAAGGTTCATTGAATGTGTATGTTGGAAAAAAGGAATTGGGAGGATAAAGAAATTGAAGAAAAAGGATCCACTAACTCATATTAATTTAAAGAAACAAGTAAAACAATGAAATAAAAATATATTTGGAAAATGTTGAATTAATATTTTAGGTCAAAACAAGAGAAAATAAATTTTTTTTTAACTATATTTCATAGAGGTGCTACAAAATTAAATTACACCTCACATGTACAATTCAAGTAGGTCATGTACTCGAATAAATGATTTTTGAAAAAACATATGTTCTTCATATACTCCAGTTTTATGTCATCTAACTGAGATAATATCTTCTCATCAAATAATCTAGTCATATTTTTGACCATGAAATACATCGAAGGTTGAATGTAGTGTAATTGATTCGCATCATGTATGAAATTTACTTTTGGTATGATTTTGAATTTTTAAATATTTCATGATGAGTAATTTATTTACATGCTATGTAATGTATTCACATCAAAAAATAATCATTGGTTGGTTTCTGCCTCAATAATCATGATGAGAATGGAGTATACACACTATGTGTGAGATACAGAGTATCCAAAGGCTATTTTAGAAATTTTTCATCATTTCTTACTTTAAGTACAAAATTTTTAATTCCTGAAAAAATCCAAACAATATTCATTATTGAATAATTAATTAATATTGCTTCAAAAAATGCATCCAAAATGTACATACAATTTCAGTTAATAAATTTCATGACAACGTTTCTAATTTAGATATAGTACTATATAGAATAAAAAGGAAAAACATGAATATAAATCCACTAAAGTGTGATTATGGAATAACATCGTGAAAATTTTACAGTTTTAATATATGTAAAAAAAGTTATTGAGAAAGGTCATTAAAAGGCTCAATCTACTCTTGATATGCCTCCCATATATAAAGACTCGTTCATGGGAACTTTTACTACATCAGATACATTATTGTGAATATATCTTGAAAAAATTTTCCCTTCAAAAAATTAATAAATAATAAAAAAACCTACCAATATGAAAAATAATTCCAAATTTCTTTTGATATACTTAATTATTATCTCTTCTTTCCTCCAGTTTTAATGATTTTTATAGATGTAAAACCTATAATCCTATATGTGGAGTCCCTAGAGAAATAGTATTTGGAATGAAAATCTTATGTAACATCAATCATACTATATTTAAATCTAGTAGTAGATATAATATAGTTGAAAAGAACTAACTCCCTTTTATATTTGTGGTAAAAAAAATTATGCCACTATCTGTAACATCTAGAATTGAATCTGGTCTCCCACATTGATTTGATAAATTTTGAAATTAGATTCCTAAATATTAATAAGAATCTAGATTTCTGTGGATTATTTTTTCAATAATTTGAAACCATGTTTATGTCCCTCTTGATTTATTTTCTACCTAAGAATAATAACAGGAAATACCTCTGGACCAAAAGAATCATAATGAAGAAATATCTCCCATCAATGAATTTTCTCAAACCCAGGGGATCCTCTTTGAGGGAACGTCTAGAATCCCCATAAGATAAATAATAAAAGACCCATAATTCAATAGGGTTGTTTTAGAGATTGTATCCATGTCTTCATTCAATTAAATATTTATATATTCATTACAACTCTTATAGTTATTCACAAATAATGAGTTAGAATAACAGGCTCTAATAACTTTGTAAGATATCTCCATGAAAATCTCAATCATTGAACTCTATATTATATGTGATTTTGATTTGTTAATCTAAAAATTTAAAAGAGAGTATTCCATTAACATAGTAAATTTAAATTCTATCCCCGTCCATGCATAGTTATTATGAAACAATTTCTTAAAGAACCAATGGAATCATATATTTTATTGTCACAGAATTCTCATATAGTATAATTTTACAATCAGTTTTCTTCTCTTGCAGACCTTGATTGAAGTGAAATTGTTTTTCTATGGACACATCAAACTGTAGTGGTTTCATTTACTAATGATGAAGTTAATTGGGTGGATAAAATAAAAACAAATCCTTCCTATGATGAAAAGATTCCTCCAACTTCTAATACTCAAAAACCATTTGAATTTTCATAATACTAAACTATCTAAAACCCTTTGTCTCTCCCTATGACCAATAAAAAATAATAAATTAGTATATTATATATTAAATTTATCCTGCATGAATGACTAGGTGACCTGAATGTTATTTTTAGTAAATTTAAATGAGATAATTAATATTTTTGTTTGAGGATAAGAAACTCTAAAATTCATCTATGATGTCCATGTAGGAAGATTTATGTTTCCTCATGTTGGGTCTAAACAAGACCTCAAAGTCCAAATTAATAGGTATTATGGGCCTTTAATGATATAAGATTATAACAATTACACAAATAAGTGAAAAAAATCTAATAAATGAAAATTTCATATATTAAACCCAAATCTACTACATTCCACAAAATAATCTTATCGATTTCCCATATTAGGAATACACATTATAGGTTTTTACCCCTAATAAATGACTCAATAATATTTATGGGTTTCATAAATTATAATTAAACTTGAAAAAATTAACATATCAATATTGAAACCTAAATACATGATCCACATTATGAGAAACTAAAATCATGTTACTATAAATAAGAGAGACATGTATCTTTCACCGAATATGGACACACATTCAATCTTCATTCCATGTTTAGGATGAAACTCATATTAGAGGAATATAAATATCTTCCCTCATCCAATGGTATACATTATATTTTATATTTCATTGTCTTCATTAATTAGATACTATCTACACCAAAAAAACATGTTAGTTCCTTATGAATGAAAAGGGTAAATAGGTAGAGAACTATGTGATTTTTTCATAGTATCTCTCGAAACATGGGAAATGTTACATTAAAGTCACACACCCCAATTAGATGGGTAATAACTCTTTCTATAGGGTTATTTTGGATTATTCATGGGTAAAAATGTATTTAATCATTTTTAATGAATTTTTAAATTACACTCAACATGTTTAGTAAACATCTCTATGAGTACATAGACATAGAAATTATTTCACAATATTAAACATTTATATACTGGTATCCAAATTTTTATGATTGTATAACGTTAACCTTTAATGTTTTTGTTCAATGGTAAACATAGTGTAAATTATATCCATGTCATACTAAACAAAATTCCCATTATGGAATTTTTAATTAAAATAAAATAAATATAACATCTCATATGTTATCCCTATATCATACACAACAATATAGATATACCATGAATATGATATAGGATAATATATATCTCATACATAATATGAATTAGGGTATATCCATTTCAATCTCCCACTTGCAATAAAAAAATTTAGACATTGATGGTGGATAACTATAAGTTTCTCCAATTTTTAGAAACATTTGGATAAACACTATTATCCTTGATAAATAATTTTAATCTTTATATCCTTTTTCATAAATTCTATAGAATCCTGTAAATCATAATTTATGTGTGTTTTATTCATCATATCATATTCTATCTAAAAACTCTCTATCAACAAACAACTTCTCTCATCATTAGAAAGAAATAGAAATTTTAAACATTTTCTTTACAATGATCCATCTGAGGAAGATATATTTTATTGAATTGAAATATTTTATTTATAAACATGATTCTTTATCACTAGAATCCAAAATAAAAACTATATATTTATTACCTATATTTCAAACTCTTATATTCTAAAATCAATGGTAAATATAAATTTTATATCACATATCACTGAAAAATAAATAATTAATTTATATAACATTGATACCTAACATATACATTTCACAGAATTTCAAAAACACCTTATTGTATCCTAGAAATTTCCATTCAATGTAATTAATACTCCACGTCCATCATAACACATTGTTTTAATAACCATTTTTGGATACACAAATAATAATTTTTGGACTCACTAATTAAATTTTCTTCTAACAGTTTTTTCTATTACCCTGTTTTAGTATCTATATAGAACCAGAACCTGTACATAATATTTAAAACACTTATTTCCTTATTAATTAAATAAAATATAGTTAACATTTCTTGAACTCATTCACATTATTGAAAATAATTCATCAATTAAAATTGAATGAATTCCTTTGCTAGAAAAATACTTAATAAAATATATTGATTCTTTAAGTCATACCAAGTCATACTGTTTATAAAAGTGGAGACTAAATCTCTTTAAGTACCTTCGGGTCTAATACCTCTAAAACCTAAATTGAAAAATTATATTATTCAAAAAAGAATATATATTAATATTTTTAAAACATATATATTTTGTTACTCAAGAATGTATTTCTTTAGAGGTCCATACTTTTCAAACCTATATATCACATTTTAATTGATTAATATCCATTGTATTACATTTTGATCCATGTTTTAATTATTTAGGTTTACTATCTTTGTGAAAATGGAAATATAAAAAATTAGTAAATAATAAATCAACATCCTATAATACCTATTTATTCAATACTATCACCTTTCCTAGACATATAATACTTAATATTTATATTCATATCCTGGGAAAGGAAAAATAAGAAAATGGTGAGCTCAAATTCTCAATATGTTTAAATGAGGGAGATATCAACAATGACATAAGAATAACATGAGAATAAGTGTTTAAGAACATGATATTAAAATTGGAATACCATACCCTACATGGAAAAGATCTTAATTTTTATGTCATTGAATAAATAGTTGTTATTCAATGGAAATGAATCATAATGTAATAAAATAACATGAACGATTATATCATTATATAGATATAATAAATGGAATTTGTTAATTCACATAATCATTGAAAATTATTTACATAGTAGTGAAGTATAATTTTTAAGGATATCATAGTGGAATGGATTCACACATCAAACCATCATTGTAGTTATGGATCACATGTAAGGCTATCATAGTGGAAAGATTCTCTTATTGAACAGGGTTCACTCCCCAATCAAGTCCTGGTTGTCTCATGAGTTATCAATCAAGGAAAAATTCATTGGATAAAGATAAGGTAACAATAATAGTATAATGAAAATCATATATATTTTTGCAAAAATATAA
The DNA here is from genome assembly GCA_963277665.1 of Viscum album. Lineage (NCBI taxonomy): Eukaryota > Viridiplantae > Streptophyta > Magnoliopsida > Santalales > Viscaceae > Viscum > Viscum album. Next base: position 801,639,097 of record OY728129.1, read on the forward strand.
TCAAGCACTCATAAAATTAGTACCCACAAAATGACATGTGTTTCGTAAACATTTCAATATAACAGAAACCAAGGAAAAGAAAGTGTTTCATAAATATTTCATCTTTTCATCATAGACATAAACCATCATGATAACGAATAATTATGGTAAAAATGGATAAAATAACCTATAAATAATAAGTAACATTATAAAATTACATATTATATAGAAAATTATATTGATATATCACATGGAATAATTCCTCAAGAAATTAACCTTTATATTCAGAAATTATTTATTTTAAACAAAATGCTCAATCATAAATGAAAATATTTATATTAAAAAGAAAATATTAAAATTTAAAATGAATATTTAAATATTACTTTAATCATGATTTAGTGAAAATTATTTCATGGTACATAAATATAAAATTAATTCCTTCAATATTTAGTAGAAATAGTAAAAATGTACCTCATCTGTAAATTGAAAAATAGATTCATTTCAAATGATTTTTTAAACTATAAAACATGTGTAAAAATTATATTAAAAACATACTATAATGGAAAAAAATTAAATCATTTTTTTAAAAAACAAACATGAAAGAGAAATATTTCGTAGTGTAATGTTAGTCATAAACAATCTTGAATATTGATGAGATTGTGAAATAAATCCTTACCTCGAGTTCACCTTTCTTCAACAGCACTCAAACATGCTATATAATAAAATTTTATTTATATTAATTATATAAAATATTTATTTTAAAACTTACAATATCACAAATTATACATTTATAAAATTTTATACCCCTCGTTTGTCAATAATTCTATATTAAAATTCTTATTTCTGGGTGTAAACTATTTCGTTTATTATAAATATATTAGATTAGTAGTTCCACTCAAAGAACATTTAATTTTGTACCATAATATCCAGAAAATTTATCATGCTAAAAATATCATATATATTAATTTTATATATATTTATAGTCATCCCTAAAATATAGAAATAGAAAAATGAATTACACCTCATATGGAGATGGTAGGTTGTACATTTGAATGAACGTTATTTTTATTTTCTCGGTGGATGGAATGAAAGAAATTTAAATATTAATTCACTTATAAAATATCCTTATCATGTCATATATATCATATATATTTATAAAATTTGACCAAAATATAAAAAAAAAGATAAATATAAGTAGAAAATGATTCGCATTGTTTCTTGGAGGTGGTAGTACACATGTACGCATGAGAAACGTTATCATTTCTCAAATGATTGGATAGTAAAAAGTTATGTAACAACCCAACTCTAGTAAACTTAGTGTTTTTGTATACTTCCATTATAAGAGTATGATTACAATGAAATTTCTCCCAAGGGCTGATCAATTTATAGTCATCATAAACCAGAGATAGACATGAGTCTTCTATTACAAATAAATACATTAATTACAAAATAATTTTTTTATATTCAAGGATAACAATATTAAATATATAGTATAATTTCCTAACTTTCCTAATAAACTTCATTCCTTATGTTTGGAGGTAAAAAATAAGGGTGATCTCAAATTATTTGTAAGGGTATTTAAAGAAGAACTAAGAATGAATTAATGAGAATGAATCAACATGGTAAGGTAAATAATTGATAACATATTCCATTAATATAACTAGAAATGGAATAATTGATATGTTATGTAAATAACGAAAAACATTAAATTTAATCAATAAAATTAGAATGAACTACTTTTATATATTTTATCACATAAAAAACCTTCTGGATAATAACAATGAAAACTGAAAAAGTCTTAATCAATGGACATCAGGTATGAGGATCATGAAAACCGATATCATTAAGATAGTTCAATATAATGTTTAAAAACATAGGTAGAAAACCATTTAATTTTTTTAAGTAAATTATCTTTTGAAAAATTATCAATACATCGGGGGGCTATATAATGTATAGTCCCTAACAATCATTACTAGTCCAAATAAATACTCTAGTTGAGTAGTAGATTTAATTAATATTTAATATTCCTAATAAAATATATTTATTTAGTAAAGTATTTTGATTTATAAATAATACCCTAGTGGAGGATTAGTATAAACAAGTTTTATTTATGTTGATGAATGAAAATAATATTCAAATATCATTAGAACATTCTTAAGGAAAATTATCTTTAAACATTCCAAAGTGTCTCATACTACATTGAATCATTATTCTCATAATGTAAGAAAAATAAATGAATATTATAACAACATACTGATAAATATATTCAAGACAAAAAAGTAAAAAGGTTATAAATACACTATAGAAAATAATTTATGTGAATAATGAACATTATGCCTCAATAAATTCAATTGATATAAAATCCCTTACCACAATGTAATCATTTATTAAAATAGCGGTGGATTTAAAGAAGAAAATATTTTCTTTAATACAAACATTCTAAAACAATAAAGTAATATTCTAAAAATTATCGAGTAATTATTGAGTGAAATTATCTTCATGTATTATAATATAAAACAACATTCATTTAACATTTATAAGAAAAGTCATAATGAACACTATTTTATAAAACTGTAGTAATATTCCCTTTGAAGAATTTTTTAGATGCAAAAAATGGGTAAAAATATCTTTAAAAATCATTGTTAAATAGTAATTACATTTTTTTAAACATTTTTTAATATCAATAACATTGAATAGAAAGACTCCCCAATGCTAACATAAACAAAAAAACCCCAAATAATGATGAGATTGTGAAATAACCCCTTTCCATTTTAGTATCATTTGAACTATACATTCAATGAAAGAGTGATAATAGGATGGATATGTAAATACCTATAAATTTAAAAATTAGTATAATATACAAAATTCATGGTTTTTATATACACCACATAAAATAAATTAGTTGTGAATATAGAGTAACTCTTATTGAAATAAAGTTGAGACAAGAAATCCACATACCGTATGTCATGAAAGGCATCATACTCATTCAAAAATAAATTATAATAAATATAGATTTATTATAAATATATCCTTGAAACATATTAATTTCTACAATATGATATGTGATTTGCTTATGACATTGTATAACCAATTTATTGACAATTTCATGTTAAAGTTATATTTCGAGTAAAAACCGTTTTGTTTTTCACATTTGTTTTGATTTGTTATATTTTTAAACCTATTAATTATATAATGATTTCATGAAATTTATAATTATTAAAATGAAATAAATATCATATATATTCAGTATATATTTATTTACCTTAATCAATAAAATATATAATTTGAAAATAAAATACATTTTTCATGGAGACGGTAGGTCATACGTACGCATGGACGTTGTTTCAATATTATTATTCTATTAAAAGAAATAAAGTAATAAATATAATTAATGTATAATTATTATGTCTTATATATAATATACTATCACTAAACACATACTTAATACATTTCATGTAATGTTTTAATAAATCACATCCTTTTGAGGGGGCGGTAGTTCACACATTCACATACAAAGTTATCATATTTATAAAAAATTAAAATAATCTAATTATGTGTTATATAATAATTATAAAATCAAAAATAAATCAAAAATAAATCATAAATATCATATTAAAATATAATTTTTATCATTACTCCCAACCATTAAAGGAGTTAATTAACGTATGTATAACATTAGTTCGTGAGGTGAGAGTCTCCCATACACATGAACAGTGATTATGTATCTCATTTGATTGAAGTGTGTGTGAGTGTAGGTCAAACCTAATTATAATAACTTCTTATTCTATTTAGGATGAATTTTTTAGGGTAAAAACATGAAATAAATATAATTTAATGTGTTTAAAGAAGAAATAAATCAAAAATGTTCATTGATGAACATTATATATTCTTTGAATATCTTCTTTTGATTTTCCGAAAATGACTTCATTGGCTGGATTTCATTGCAAAATAATGATTTTATAATAAATAGAGGGAATCTTTTAGGATATTTTTCAAGGGTTTGGGTGATAAGGAAGGATCAAAGTAGTCTGAGGATGTGAGGGAGGAAGTTCCCTTTTATAATTTAGGTGGGGGAACTTATGAAAACTCAGAAAATATAATATTAATATAAATTAATATTCATTTAAAAATTGATATTTATTGAGTTATTTATAATATAATATGATTATGGTTCTTAATCCCCTCATAAAATAATTTTTAGACAAGTTTCTTTCACATTATTACTCGTATCATTTGGCATTAACCCTTTGTTAAACCCTTTAACTCATACCATGAAACATGGATTTTTACTCATGAAAGGTTAATATTGTTATAGTTAAATTATTATACAACCTTATATGAGTCAAGGATAAATTATAAACCTTATATAAAAAATATTCTATTAATTTTATATTTTTAATAATTTTATATCATTTAATATAATATGATTTTTTTTAAATTTCATTAATAATCATTTCTAAACTTCTCATTTATTAACATTATAAAAATATATACACAAAATATAACTTCAAAAAAACATTTAATAAATAAATAATATGTCTTGATATTCTTGAAAAATTTTGGATTCCATTAATTATGCAAAACTATATTTATTTTATTATTTTTAATAACATTTATCTAAAATGTCCATTAATTTAACAAATTAATGCATCATCATTGAGAAACCATTTAATATTATTATGTCTTACCCAAAATTAAATATAAATTATCATGATGAATACAGAAATTTTATACTTCTATTTATTATTTATATTCAAACATATCCCCTATATAACCATATATTAAAAATATTTAACTGGATAAAAACAAAAGTCTGAAAAAATTGACATTTTTGTGTATAAAATACAATAAATGCATTAAAGTAATCAAAGGGGGTCCAAGAAGCCATAAAATTATAACAAGGATGATTTGGGTCGATATTCACTTGTACAATAAAATTACAAAAAAGTTTTATGGTTATTTTATAATATTTATAATATTATTTAAACACTCAATTACTTGATTTAACCTAAACTGTGGTAATAAAAAATTCCAATGATTTCTATTAATGCTTTTTGAAAAATAAAAGGGGACTATATAATAAATTTTAAAATTATGATTTCAAATATGAAATATATTTTTAAAAAATCAAGAAATATAATTCTGTAAAATTAATTTCAATTTATTCATGTTTATGGAATGAGAGATTGGGTCTTTTAAAGTGACAACGTTGAAAGGATTAAAATGATTTTATATCCAAATTCAAATTGAAATTTATTAAAATGAACTACATTATATTAAATGATAAAAAATATATATTTATACATTAAAACCAATTAGAAATATTATTTAACACTATAAATTATTTAGATTAAAAACCCATTTAAAATGAAATATTTTATTACTATTAATCAAAACATGAAACTTATCAGAAAAATAACTACAGTTAAACCAATGTAAAGTTTTCTATTATAGTGGAAAATAATAAGTTTATTTATTCAAATAAAATCAATAAATATGTTAAAATGATATTTCAAATAACATTTCCATTAAAAGGTTGTAAAACTACCTTTAGAAAAATATAGTCGTTTAATGCATAATATTGGATTTATTATTATATTATACCAATAAAATCAATAGTATGTATCTAAAAAATTCTTAAATATATAAAATATTAATTTTATAATTTGGATAAAATTATTATTTATTTCCAATTTAATATTTAGGTTATAATAATATTTCATATTTTGTTTCAGTTGGGCATTCTATGAAATGTAATCTTTCGAAAAGATTAACTTTAAAACGAGGGATAACATAAAATTTTGATTTGTTCAATTGTCTCATTCCGCAGTAAATTTATTCTTGGAAAGTTGATATTAAACTTCAAATATTAAGGATAGATACATCAAATTTATTTTTTGGGAAACTCACATTGAAAATATGGTTAATAAAACAACCCTTTAATAAGACAGAAGTGGGGATTTGAAGGTCACCACAAAATTAAGTTCTAGAATAGGAAATAATTAGTGGATATAAAAAATAAAGATAATAATGTTAATTAAATACATCATGTTCTAATGTAGAGTGTTAGAGAAAATGCTCATTATAAATCCAACCAATACAAAATCATAAATTTATGATGGCTTAAAGTGGTGATTGATTTATCTATAAAAAAATTAAATGAATAGAATTTTCAATGAAAATTGATTTCCAATAGTTCATGGATTTTTTTATCAACATAAGATAATTATAAAATTTTCTTACTTAATTACATAACATGTTATTATAACGATCTTATCATTTTTTTTGATTCTCTCTATGTTCACATCATCTGTTATGTCCTTAAATGGATATTCAGGTTGACTTTTCATACCAAATTCAATTTAATGAATCATAAGATCCACCAGTCATTCCTTTGGAAATTAATTATTTTCTAAAACCAAAATGTATAAAACAAAGTTTCAAATAAATCATATTTAAACCTCAAATAATAATATCCAATGTTTGAATTAATCTTTTCCAACCGTAAGACTCATCAAAATTTATTTTGTCCAAATTCATAGTTGAAAAAGGTCTCTAAATTTCTAAAATCAATCATAATATCTAAATCACCCAAAAAGATTAAACTTTTATATGATGAAAAAAACTAAATTTTCAAAAATTAAAAAGTAATATTTAATGTTCAACATAGATAATTTTGAAAAGAGAAATCATTCCTCAAAAATATTATAGACAAATATTAAGACCCAAAAAATTCATTATGATTTGATTATATATTCTTCCAAATAACATCAATCACACTTAATGCCATATAACAATAATTTAATTTTCAAAACCATCTAATCTCCAAGTAATTTTTATAAATAACCTGAATTACCATAATACCACAATAAAATAATATTTGGCTCCAAAATACCATTCAACAATTATTCCCCAAAATATTTTGTTTATCATAATATTATAAGATTCAAATAATAATAAGTGTCATAAAAAATAACATTAATCACATAATCACCAAATCATTTTATAATTCCATTGATAGATATTGAATAAAAATTCCCCTAAAATTAAAATAAACTTATCCATTATATATTTTAACTAAAAATAATTTAATTTTAACTAGAACTTTATATAGGCTAGTGGTAGGCATTGCACCCTTTTCACCCATCATTTGTGGGTTCAAACCCTGAATTCGTTCTAAAAATGATGGGGTTTCACCCAACATATATGATGTCCATTTTCGAATACCTAATTATTATAACTTCCCAAATAAATATAATATACATCCTTAATATAAGTATAATCACTAAATATACTTTCAACAATGGTATTCAATAAAACCCCAATATATAAATAATTTATATATTTATTTCCCCATAAGACCTTATTGTTCTAGTTTTATCCTATATAACTGGTAGTTTACTCAATAAATTCCCAGGTTCCCCAAATTTTTGTAAACAAACTTAAAATAGGTTCTTATGATGATTATTATCTCCTTCATTCAAACACTACATTTTTTTCATTGGGATTAATTAATTATTTCCTTCTTTCCCACAAATAAATAATTTCCTTTTTTTGTTGAGACACTTTCGTGGGTGTCTCCATCCACATTTATTTCATTATAAAAAGAGCTCCTTACTTTCTTCTTGGTCCCCACAACTAGATCTCTTAAAATACTTCATACTTGTCTTTTTTGGGGAGTTAAAGAGTTGGATAAGGTATATGTTGTGAATCATATTTCAAGAAAACTGATTAGAAATTATCATGATATCATTCAAATCTATCAATTACCCATTTAGTTTCTGATCATCACCTCCTTGTTATTCATGATAAATATTAACATTAATCATTTAGGTTCGTACCATTGACTAATACTAAAAAAATATAGAAAAATATCTGTTTTGTGTAATCTTTTTTTAATCTGGTGGACGTTTATACCACTCCTAGATGGTAATGTGATAGTTTTCAAAAACCACGACTTATATTGTTTTAGCCAATAAACACATGGTGGTTCCTTCCATTTAGTGGTGGTTTTTAGAAAGTGTTGTAGAATTCACATTTCATGGTGGTTTTTTTAGTTTTAGTGGCATTTTTCACTTTAATAAAATAACAGAAATCTAGCATGGGTCAAAACTGTCATGAATGTCAGAACCTTTTACCGAAAAAAGCCACTAATATGAATGAATCCACTATTAAGTAATATTTAGTCATTTTTAGGGGCACTTTTAACCACCCCAATAAAATATTACCGTTATATAGGTACACTTTAAACCACCACAAAAAATATCTAGTGGTGGTTTGAACCTCCACAATATCATGAATGAAAAGAAAATGCATGCATGTTCAATATCCACAAAACCTGCATCCAGAACATATTTTAGTATGATATCCATTCCTCCTCACTAATGAAATCTACTACACTATATCATATAAAAATTATACTAAATATATTAATAATTATATAATTATAGTTCATTTCATATATCTTTACGACATAATAAAAAAACCAACAGCCACAATAACCAAACATGTAGTTTATTGGAAAAATATCATTAACAAGGTATTCCAATACATAATAATCATAGTAAATTTTTATCAATAAAATATAGTATTATACCATAATTAAGTTACACATTTAATAGGGGCACTCATAAAATATTTATATTCGATTTACCATATTTAGAAAGAACTACAATTCTAGTTTCACATTTATTAATATAAAATATTTTTTTTAAATTCATCTCATAATTACAATATAATTACTTCATGCTTCACTTATGTACGTAATAAATTAATTTAAAACCTGCCATGCATAATAAATCACCTATCAAATTCATTTAATTTTGTAAAAACATTAAAACATCATTCTTAAAAAATAATTAATAAAATTTAATATATTTTAGCATACATTCATAATAGACAATATTTAATATAATTATACAATTATCATTAATCAAATGAAGTCATATTGACATAGTAAATTAATTTAACATTATATTTAAACAATAGGTTTGAATTAACACACGACATGACATAAAAAAAATTATAATCCAAATCATACTTTTAGGCCATTTCATTTTTAAAATATTTTATTTTACCAGTAATAAATAATTAATATAATTGTTGGTTTAGAAGAATTTTTTGAAATATATTTTCTGTACATGTAAATAAAGATAGTATGTCATGATTTTATATCAAAAACATTTATTAATCATTTTAACAAACAATTCTAAATAATCTAGTGAATTCAATACATTTAATTTCTAATATGTTATTTTGAATTTGTAGGTTGGTTAATTAAAACACATTAAACATAAATTATAGATAAAAATAAGTAATTTTTTATAAATAAAATAAATCATCATATTATTTCCAAAATTATTAATAAAATAAGTTTAATATTACATAAATATATTAGTTATAATGTATCAATAATTATCATGAAAGTATTATAATAAATTATACACAATAAGTATATTTGTTACCATAAAAAACACACACAAAACAAAATTTAAAATTTTAGATTAAATATAATCATTCGATAATGATGAATGAATATTTACTAAAATTTTACCATGAAATCAGTTCATTTTTACCTATACAAGATCAGTTTGTTGTGAAATTCAATGCATTGAATAATAGAGGGCCACCTAATACATAGTTCTAAGTTATTAAGGAACCATGAAAAAAAGTGGGAAAAGTGAAATATAATATTTAGATCAACCTATATATAAATGGGAAACAAGAAAAAATATCATATTTGATCATAAAGAAATTTCAATCTCCATATCCAGTTGAAACACAACATATAGACACATGGTTACACAACACACACATATGGAACCTGTTTTCCTGATCCTATAAAAAAATTTAAGAAAAATATAAACAAATACCCACATTGGATATACTGATACCTGGAAAATCCCTCTGTAGAAATCATTGACCATTGATGAACTCTACTCATCAACCTATCCACCCCCATCTTTATATCCAACAACCAGCTACTGTAAGACCATTATATTGAAAATTAAACAGTGTTGTATATTTATATTTAAACATAAAGTCAAAAAAATTCAACTAAATGATTTTTAAGTTTTGTGATTTACATTCTCACCACCATTAATCACATTCAATTCCCATTTTATTTCCAAATACCTCAGATAGTAATGGTCCCAAACCCATCTCTCCCACTCGATCAATAACAATCTTCCCAAGGACATTACTAACTAGGTCATCCTGGGATAGTCAGTCAGACTGTGGGGGATTGAAATTCCATTGTTCTTTAATTTCTAACTATAAATTCAATATCATCCATATTAAAAGTAATATATATTAACATAGTGAAAACTAATAATAAGTTATTATATTGAAAAATAACTTTATTCACCAACTTCTTTCGAAAACTCATTAATAAAACTCATAATAGAGTTTTTATGAACTTTCAACAACACTTCTATTCAGGATTCTTGGTTGGCTAAAATGCATGACTACATTAAACTATCACAAGTCAATAATTTAATATATTAATATTTTAACATTTTCGAATAAATATTTAAACAAATGAAAATATTACCATAGTCGATCATCTTCAAGAAAAACATGTCCACCCTACAATGTGAGTGTAACGCTTCCTCATTGTCATTCCTGTAATTTAATAAATTAAAATTATTTTCAAAACATATATTCCAAAAAATTCATCCTGTAAAAAATATAAAAGAGAAATTATGCACGGTACTAAAAAAATATATATAATAATGATATTGAATGACATAAAAAATGGTGTAAGTGGTTGATAAATAAATGGATAACTGTAGATACAATCATTTTCTTCATCCATCATTGTAGTTTCCTACTCTATCATTACTTCATCTACATCATCAACTCCTTCAAAACTAATATTTTTAAAATCATGATGGAAAAAACTTCTTCTTGCTATTGCTGGGATTAAATGTTAGAGGTCAAGTCTTCCACTTCGTCACCCATGTCATACAAGTCTCTTTGGATTGCATGAGAAACTACAATCCACCCTTCATTCACGACATCTTTCAGAAAATATATCATTTTTTCTTATGATGATAAATTATAAGGATCATGTTGTTCTTGGCAACCAGCATCCATTAAGAAAGAGAAGTTCCCAAATGTTAAATGAGAAGAATATCATTTAACACCCCTGATAATATCTAAAAGATTTACATTCAATAAAACAAATCAAATATGCCCATGGTAGTTTATTTTGATAATATTAATCAACATTACAATGTATTCCACTTTATAAAATGTATATATCCCACTATTTTGTGTTTTCAAACCCTCTTCCTAATCGATTGTACAAAATCTAAAGTCCTTCACGTTAGAAGTGTTGAACATTCATTCTTTTTTTGAGGACCTCTAGTAATAAACATTAGGTATTTTCAAAAATATGCGTGTGTATCAGAATTCATGATCTATAAAAAAGTAATATACATTATAAGATTTAAAAAATATATGTCTCAAACTCATATCTGTATTGATTTCAATATTAATTAACTTTCACATTGGGCAAATCATTATACAAGCTCTTTATTAACCACTTTTCTTATTTCTTTCTCATTTCATGTTCATCCTCTCATTCATCTCTTTATTTTTATCCTCAACTCTTCAATAAATGGGTCTAAAATTTCACTATTTAGCAGCACATATCTATGTGATTGAAATAATTCCATTTTGTTAATGTAAAATATGAGCTCCTCCTAACTGATTGTCCAATAAATGGAATGATATTTTATTTCCCATGTATTTAATATTGATTTGATTTGTCGTCAACTTGTCCAACTCAATTGATTTTTATCCGATTATCATCTAAGTATCTTGAACAAAAGGTAAGACCCTCCTATCTCAAATTTCCTTTAGAAATAGATCCTTCTGGCTGAGCATTATTTTTCAAGTAAGATTAAAAATGCCCAAGATATATGTGAACTAAAATAAAAACTATAATTATATATTTAATTAAGAACCAATATTTTTTGAATTAACTGATAAATATATAAATAACATACCTCTCAATTGGATACATTCATCAATACTGTATGGGACCTCCTAATTTTGTATCCTCGACCAAATTCTTAGTTAAATTCATCATACATTAACAAAAGATGGTTGAATGATCATCTCCATTGAACAAAGTTTCAATAAAAATATCTCATGATGGTTTTCAAGCTAAAATGGATTTATATTATTCTTACATATTTTTCTGAAAAATGTATAGAATTGGAGTACAACAGTAGTAACCTTTTTAGGTAATATGTACGCAATGCCAATGGAAGTAACTACTATAACAAATTATGTGAATCATGGATTTTTAATTAATGTAACGTATTATTTTTATGTCAAAACTCATTGATATGTTACTTCAATTCCCATAAGGTACCTTTACATGTTTTAAAAATTAGAGGAATGTATGTTTTTTCTTATTTTTCATTGAAAAAATTATTGTAACATTCCTTCCATTTTCATCAGGCCAGAGACCAGGCAATATGTTCATTACATTTAAGCCTTCTTGAGCATTGATATAATCCTTAATTAGTCCACACTCATTAAAAATTTTGAGGATTAATTTTTCAAAAAAACTCATCCCAATATGCATCACATCAAGATTATGCAACAAAAAATTAATTTCTCAATACTGATGTTTTAAGAATATTCTTTTTCTCACCCATGAGGGTGTTCCAATCTCACTCGATGATTCACTTTGAACTATTTTCCCACTATACTTAAAATAATGAACCTTCCAAAGAAATTCAACATTTCCATGTTGTTCCAATATTTTAGAATGTGTTATCAACATTGGAGGTGGTCTATGAACAATGAAACCATTGAATTTTGAGTTGTTTTTCCAAAACCTACAACATGTATAGATAAATATTCGATGACACAATAAGCACAATTTTCTACAATGAAAGATCCATTCAGGCACAAAATCAATCTTACAAATAATACTATCATAACCTATGTAATTTTTCCAACTAAATAAATTCCCTTGTCCCGAGAAGTCCCTAATGGTCTACATTAGAGAAGCATACATTTTGAACATTTTTCTAGAAGATGCATCATATGTCTCAAAAATTTTGCTACATAACTTCTGTAACTGTTTAATTAAAGGCTGCAAGTATACATCAAAATCATTTCCATGAATTGTTTTTTTCTAGGAATAAAAATATAAATGATAAAAGATGTTTGCTGCATACACATCCATGGAGGTAGATTTTAAGGTATCAAAACAACTAGCCAAATGCTATAATAGGTACTCAATGTCCCAAATGGGTTGAATCCATCAACATCTAATACCATTAAATCATTACTAGGATCCGATGAGAAATATGGATGTTATTAATCAAATATATTCTATGATTTTGAATCTCTTGGATTGCGCATTAACCCGTCATTGTTTTTATCTATAGAATTCCACTTCATGTGTTCGGTGGGTTTCAATAACATGAATAATTTTTTATGTTGAGGCTTTAAAGGAAGGAAATGAAAAACCATTGGGTTCCTTTTCCTCTAATTCATAATAGTATGCTAATTTAGACTTTTAACATCACATATTGATTTAAATCTAGAAGAAAAATATTTTTTTCAATCATGTCTCCTTGAATTCTCTTTTGAATAAAGCATACAATCGTTGGGACACAAATGTATTTCTGTATAAGTCAAACCAGGCTTGTTAACAACTTTTTTCATATTATAAAAATACTATGTGATCTTTTCTTTAAGAAATGCATCTTGAAACAATTCCAATATCATGTACATCTCCTTATTTATAATTCCACATATGTATTTAATGTGGTACAACATCATTAGAAAAGATATTTTTTTTAATATTTCAATCATCCACTTTTTAACACATCATTTTCAAGATAAACTAACCCACGAAATGCAACGATCTTCTCATTGATGTTTTCTCTTATACTAATCTTCACATAATCAAGGGGAAGATCCAATGATATGTTATAATCTTGATTTGTTTATCCTACAGTCATAAAAACATCACTTATCATGTTAAAACTTTTATCATCCTCATCTAGTTGTTCTAATAGGATTTAATGTTTCTTTTGGTGTCTTTAAATGCAGAATGCATCATTTATAAGGATTTTCGTTTCATTTTCCACTGTTAGAAATTATTGGAGCTTATTTTGTGGATTAACATCAATGCTCAACCATTTTGTAGCATTTGATTCTCAATTACAAATTCAACACAAATAATGAGCTTGAAATTTCATTAACATCAAGGGTTCATAAACTTCATCTCTCATCATCCATATTAAAAATTTACATTTTGGTTATGAACATCTTATTCTCCCATCAACAGATTGATTAGAAATTTCAAAATAAAAAAATGCCTCCAATCCATTAGCATAGTGAGGTGTGTTCCTCAGTAATGTTATCCATATTTTATCCATATATATCACAATGTGCCTACACATTAGGAAAAATAATTAAAACACATAACAATTAAAAAATCGGAAAAGTGGTTCATATATACTAGTTGAAAAAATATGAATATTATAAATAACCATAAACTAGCTTTTCAAAGTACATATAACCATATGTGATTTCAGAATTACACATGATTCTAAAAAATAATAAAATAATTTGGACTATTATAATATATCGATGAAGAAACTAGTGTGGAGTAGTGAACTTAGACCCTTCATTAATTTATATAGAACATGGAAATATGGGGAAACTAGAAATGCCTCAACAAATCTGTATAATGATTCCATTAAATTTTAAATGTCTTTCTTATTCTTTATCAACTACCTTTCATAGCATCTATTTATGAAAAAAACACAAATGGATAAACTTTTTTAGAAATCCATTGATTCTTCTACACATGGTTGTTTCCTAATTATTCATCTTATATTTAAAAACCCAAATATATAAATTAATATAGTAACGTATAACTATATAATGTATCACACTAAAATTTAAAAATACTCAATACATTCCATTCCTGGTATAATTTTCTAGTTACAGGCTGTATAAGGGTACCTCATAATTTTTATAAATTGTGTAATGGTATCCTTTAAAAAATAAAGCTCACATAAAGATAAGATGTATTTTACACAGGTTTTATATTGGTAAATTAAAATTCTATGCAAGTGGAAGAACAAATTACAAGCTTTGCATAACAGTAACTAGTAATGTGGTGTAATGGTAAGCGATTACTTAAACGGGTCATGTAATGGTGACAAGAAAATATGTATAAAGGCACTCAAGAAGTTACATAAGGTTAAAAATAATTTTCTAAATCACATTTAAATAGAATAATTAAATTCCATATGCTATTTATAGGTAGCTAGTTCCCTATAGAAGGGTAACATACATTTTTTTCATTCCTTTTAATGGTAGAAAAGCACTTGTGTAGAGGTAAGAAACACTTATTTACAGTTAAGAAACACTTGTGTAAAGGTAATAATCACTTGTGTTAAGGTAATAAACACTTGTTTATATGTAAGTAGATCTTACATAAGGGTAAAACCCATAATAAAAATCATGTGTAAGGGTTAAAAGGTATATATGTAAAGGTAATCCATAAACAATAAATGTCATGTAAGGGTAAGATAAAATGTTATGGAAGAAATAAAAAAATATAATATAAATATAAAAGATTACAAAATGAAAAAATAATGAGAAATTAGACAATATATAACTATACAAAACTCCACTAAATAACTAAGTGACCATATAATAAAATAGAGACAACAAATATTCAATAATATAGAAATATGTGGAAATGATATAATATTGGACTAGATAAAAATCCCTTATATCAGTAACGATATAATTTAAACGTTCTAATAGGTCCAAAAAAATCAGCAACATGAAACCAACACTTCAAAATCCCCTAAATCCGTAACATGAAACCTTCTAATAGGTCCAAAAAAATCATCCATTTCTTTTAAAATGTTTAAACGAACACTTCAACATCACTATTTCTCTACAAATTTAAAAACAACGAAAAAGAGAAAACTACATCCATCCAACCATTTAAAACAATCCAACAAGACATTTTTCAATTTTTAAACCATGTAAACATTTAAAATACCAATTTTAAAGTACATTTAAAAAACTGTTATTAAAAAAATTTCATTTAACACATCAATTCCAAGTAAAATTATTTTTAAAAAATAGTTTTCACACATTAAAAATATTAATTGGTTAAAACACCATTTTAAAACATGATAACTATTTAAAAAAGAAATAATAGATTTCCCAAGAATATTAGAATAAAAAATCATTCCATTTTTAAAAAAATGTAAACAAGGTATTTATGTGAAAATACATTTATCCCAACCTCAAAACACCATGAAATGTTACCAAAAAATCATTGGTATATCAAAAATATTCATAATTTATTAAAAATGGAATTTTAAAATTAAATTCATGTTAACAAAGAAGCCAACTCAATACAAAAAAATTATACCTCATGTTAAAAGTGAATCCAACTCAATTTACATCTAATATCTATAATTCTTGGAAAATCATCTTCCACGAACAGGCTTCAAGATATGTCACAATTTAAAAGATGAGGTATTAATAATTATTTAACATCAAACATAAATTGAATTACCTATGATATCCTACCATGGAGTGTGATGATCTGTATTTTTTCTCTTGAACCCTTTATATAATTTTTCAGTTTAAGAACCTAAGTGATGAGGGTCGGAGAGGGATGATGAGGTGTGATGAGGCATGGATAGGGCTAGTGAGAGACGATGAGGCATGGACAGGCCTGATGATGGCTGGAAGATGGTGGAGAGGGGAATATATGGGTAGCAATGAGGACCATTAGGGATTTATGGAGTCAGAGAGGTGGGGGTCGGGGGTGTCAGGGGAGTTGGGGGATGGGTAATGTTTAATGGGAATGTAAAATTTTAATGGTTTAGTGGTGTTTTTTAAAAAACAACTATTTATTATTTTTAAAAACAATAAGCCATGACTTAACAAACCACTAGTCAACTCTCTATTAGGTGTAGTGAAAGCTTAGTGTGAGTAACAGTAATCATAGTGAGAGAAATTAGTAATCATATAAATAATATCATGAAAATTTATTTTCAATATGTAACACAATAATTTTAAACTAGGTTACTCATTTTAATAATATATTCAATTCATTCATAATAGTTTGTAATGAATATGTGAGTTATCCTAAGCATATCTCCCATGAGGGTCAAACCAGGTGCGTAGTAAGGTTCATTATCTTGTATCAAGTTACCCTCTTGTCTGGCCTGATGCACCTTTTCAAATTTTTTACCAAAATGTATATCTACTCCAAAACCACTTTTCCGTGTAGTAGCAAGATAAAGATGTATTTCTATTAAAGCTAAAAACTCTCTTTGTAGCTGAAAAATTAAGATGCTCATCAATACATATCCTTAAATTCAACCATATGTATATGATCCGCGTTCAATGTTTTCCAAAATCTTGTTCTAAATGTTTCTAATGAAATTACTTTGATACTAACATTAACAACATTAATCTAGTAATCCCAGAACTGGTGCCTAGAACTATTTCATTGGCATAATTATAAGGAAATTCATCTATAATAACCAATCAGTTTAGTAATCCTGGTAAAGTAGATATATACATGAGTCTTGTATTGAAAATTAATACACTAATTACAACCTAATTTTTTTCTCTCAATAATAAATTTATTCCATATATAATGTCCTCTTATAAAATTCCTAGTATACTTCATGGATTATTCAGTAAGGAATCAAAATAAGGGTGATCTCAAATTCTAGGTAAGAATAAGTAAAATGGAAGTAATAATAAGTTAGTGAGAATAAATGAACATATATATATATATATAATGGATAACATGTTCCATTCAAATAACTAGATGATGAATAATAAATATGGAAAGGTAAATAACAAAAACAAATTCCATTTAATCCATAAAATGAGAATGAAATGCACCCATATATTTTATCATATGAAAACCTAATGGATAATAACAATGATAACTAAGATATCTATAAAGGAAATTCTTAATTTTTGGATGTCTTGTTTGAGAAACTTGAAAACCTATACCATAAAGTCCTTTAAAAAGATGGTTTAATACCATATGTAGAGACCTATTCAATTATCAAAAATAATATGTCTCATGAGAACCTGTTGATATATCGAGAGTCTATATACAGTTCGGACCCCACCTGTCATTTTAGGTTTAAATAATTCCTCATATAGAGTAATCGAGTTAAATAATAATTAATAAGCTTTTTCAAATATCTATATTGAATAATGAATTTGAATTTTAAAATAACTCTATAAAAGAGGATAAGTAATTAAATGTTTATTTTACATTGATGAATGGAAATACAACTGAAATATCATTAAAACATTCTTATGTAATATAATATTTAAAAATTTAAAAGTGTCTCATACATCGTTAAAACATTTTAATCATAATTCCAAGTTAGGAATAACATTTAAAAAAACATAAAAATTAATCAAAATTAAAATATTCCTGATATTACATATCAAAAGTAAATACATACAACTTGTAAAAGAAACTAGGTTCATAACATTACAACATTCTTTAATGAGAAGAAATTGATATAAAATCCCTTGCGACTTTGTATTCATTTATTAAAAAAGATTCACATTTATAGAAGATAATATTTTCATTAAAAATAACCTAGTAAAATTATTAAGGAATCTAGAAAACCATAGGTATTTGTGATTTTAGGAAATTCCTCCCATTCCTTATAGGTTAAAAAAACATTCATTTTACTTTTGTAAGAGAAGTCATAAATTACCTTTTTTTGAAAATAGTAGTAAAATCCAATTTAATGAATTCTATACAATGTAAAAAAGGTGTAAAATGAATTTTAAAAATCATTTGATAATAGGAAGATAATTTTTTAAATAATTTTTTGAAAATACTAACATGGAAGATAAATATTCCACAATGTATAATTAGACACAAACAACACCGAATAACTATGCGATTGTGGAATAACTCATTAAAAATTTGTTATCTTTTGAACCATAAATACCATGATATATTTTTCATAAAATAGACATGTAAACACCCCTAAATATTAGTGTGTGGATCATATATGATGTTGATGAGAATTATATACATCATAATAAAATAAATTAGTGCTGAAAATGGAATAAGTCTCACAGAAATAAATGTGAGAAATGAAATCTTCTTACTTTATATATTGAATAACATCATACTCATTAAAAGACCCTATATAATAAATATATTTTTTATACATATCTAATATTACAATGTTTATTTATATAATACCATATATGATTTACTTATAACATTATATTACACGTTTATTAACAATTTAATGTTAAATTTAAATTTCCGGTAATAACTACTTTTTTCGCAAGGGTTTTGATTTATAATTTTTTAACACTATTAATTTTATAATGATTTAAACACATATTGATTGATTATAATGACTTAAATATCAAATATATTTCATATATATATTTATATTAATCTATAAACTATATAGTTAGAAAATTAAATATGTCATTCATGGAGATGGTTTGTCGTACTTATGTATGAACATTGTTTTCATTCTCCTTTCATATTGAATGAAAGAGTAATTAATATAATAAAATTTTAATTATTATGTCATATATATCACCTAAATTCACTATAATCAATTTTAAAAAATACCATTTAAATTGCTAATGAATCATATCATTTTGTGTAGGTGGTTGTCCACACATCCATAAATAATGTTATCAAATTTTTTTAAAATGGAAATCCTGAAGGTATGTGTTATATAATAATTATTAAAGCATAAATAAATAATTACTATCATATATATAGTAGAAAATATAATTTATGTTATTATTAGAATTTGTGAAAGGTGTCAATGGACGGTTGAATGACATTAGTTCAAGAAGATATTGTATTCCATACACATGAACGATGATTTCATATCCAATTTGATGGATGTGTGTGTGTGTCTGTAGGTCAAAAGATTAATATAAAAAAACTCATTATATTGAATAATTTGGGGTTATAATATGATCATGAAATAAAAAATAGTGGTTTAAGGAACTAATTTTAAAAAATTGTTGATGAACAATGCTTCTTCTTTGGGTATCTCCTTTTGATTTTCACAAAAGGACTTCTTTGGATGGATTTTGTAACGAAGTAATGATTGAAGGATAAATGGTGGTAATTATTAAGGCGATTTTATCAGGTTTGGGTCCTTCTAGAAGGATCAATGTTGTGTGATGAAGTTAGGGATGAGGTTCCCATTTATAACTTGGGTAAGGGGAACTGTCACAAACTCCAAAAACATTAAATTTATATAAATTGATATTCAACTAAAAATGAATCCAAAGAAGGTTATTAAAATTATAATACTATTATTGTTAGATATATTCATATAAAATAATTTTTAGATGGGTTTAGATAACATTATTAACCTTATCTTTTGAATTTATCCCTTAGTTAAACCCTTAAACTCTTAACTTGAAAACATGAATTCCAAATCTCTAAGGGTTAATATAATTTCTATAAATTCCCAAATGAAACATTAAATAGTTATGGATGAAATTTTAAACCATATATAAATAATTTTTACTATTTTTATATTTTTATTAATTTTAAATCATTAAATAAAGTATTATTTATTTTATAATATCATTAATTTCTATATTGACACTATTCATTTCTTGACATTTTAAAAATATTCGCACTCAAGATGACATTGAGAAGAAAACCTTTAATATCTCACTAATATGTCTATGTAATATAGATAATTATTGTATGATATTTATTATTACCAAATTCATTTATTCTAATATTTTTAATAAAATTTATTTTATAAGTCCATTAATTAAACAATTACTCCAACATCATTATCATAACCATTAATTTATTTATTTCATCCCTAAAAATTAAAAATAAATTATTTTGATGTATATATAAAATTTATATTTTAAATTAATATTTATATTATAATATTCCACTTATATAACCCCATATTTAAATTATTTAACTAGTTAAAAACAAAATTATGACAAAAGAGACTTTTCATTGAATAAAATGCTATAAATTTATTAATGTCATCCATGTTTCTCCAAGAGGCCATAATATTTTTAAAAGGATAATATTGGTCAACATTAACTCATCTAATAAAATTAGGAAATGTTTTTGGGTAATTTTCTAATATTTTATTATTCTCATTTGTGCCAAATATACCCTTAATCGTAAAAATTAAAATTTCAAATGTTTTATATTAATATTTTGTCCATAAATAAAACTACCACATTACTAAATTTTGGCCATATTATTTCAAATATGGAATCAATTGTTAGAAATTCATAACACAAAATTTGATAAAATGAATTTAATATTAATCCAATTTGTGGATTTAGAGAATGAGTTTTTTAAAGTAAAAACGTTGAAAAGATTGATGTTTTTTTATATTCAAATTCATTATGAAATCGATTACAATGACCAAAATTAGATTATATGTTAAAAACATATCGAAATATAATTTAACACCATATAAAAATATAATTTAACACTATAAATTATTTTGATGAAAAAACTATCTTAAATTACAGTGGATTGTTTTATCATAATTAATCAAAATAAATAACTTCTCAAAACATTCCCAAAATTAAAAAAAAAGTAATCTATTTTTATTTTTTTTTATATTTAGAAGATTATTTATTAAATGGATATTTAAAAATTTTCAAAAAAGAGATTTGAGACAAATGTTCCATTAAAATGTGGTAAACTTTTCTTTAAAAAATACTGCCTTTTAATTCATAAAAATGAATTTATTCTTATCTTATGCCTATAAAATCAATTTGATGAATATGAAAAAATTAATAAATATATAATATAAAAATTTAATAATTATTAAATAGTACTAATTCCATCCAATTTAATATCACATTTATTATAATATTTAATTGGCCATTTAATTTGGTTTTCATGTGCAAAATTAGATTTCAAAATGATTTACATTAATAAGATACATGCCATAAAATATTGGGGTGTTACAATGACGACATAATATTTTTATTAGATAATTAAAATAATATCATTAAAATAATATATAATCATTAAACCATTATAATAACCCACATAAAATATGGTGATAAAAATGGATTGTAGGACTGCATGGGGACGGTAATTCATACGTATGCATTAGCGATAGTTTCACATATAGTTTGATCATAAATAAAGTGTATAATTTTTTTTATAATCCTAATAAATTTCATTATATTTAGAATACTTAATTTATAAGTTTATAATAAAATTATTTAGATGGAGGTTCTGGAGAGTAGAAATGAATGATATTTGTTAAGGTGACTACCCCTTAATAGAAATGACTCCTTTATATCTCCTCAATAGGGCTCTAGGTCTTGTATTTTTGCAAGATAGAAAACTATAAAATTTTTCAAGATATGTTTATTAGGGCAATTGAAATTTTCTCAATGATATAAAAGGATCAATGTGGTTTGAATAACTGAGTGAGGATGTCCCCATTTATAATAGAGATTAGGGGTACTTTTAGAATTTCTCAAAAAATTAATTTATAAATAATTCATTATCAATAAAATTTCCTAAAGATGGAAATGTATTATAATATAAGGTTTGATAGGATTTATATAACATTAAATAATAGAATTTATACATATTTTGCTTTATGTTTAAACCATATAAATTTTATTAACACATAGTTAACCAATATTAATCTTAACTACAATTACAATGTTTTCAATATTTTAGGGTTTTAATTTATACTTATAATGTAAATTTTATACCTTAAATGGGAAATTTATTACATTATATAACATATTATATTCATCTTATCTTATTTTAATATTTTTTATTTTCATTATTTTAATAAAATATTATTTTGATAAAATATCATTATGGTCAATTTTTATACTATTTATTTAATTTAACACTAAATATATCTAGAGAAAGGGAAAGTTCACATATAACGATTTAAAACCTCTCTAGTATTTCATATATATCATGAAAATTCATGGGTCACATTAACTCATTCAAATTACATCACATTTAATATTTTTATTTTAATTTATTTAATTTTTCCATTAATTGAATAAATACTATTTTTAGAATTATGTAAGAATTTAATGTAATTAAATAATAGTTATAACTTATAACTAAAATTAATATAATTTAATTATGCACAAAAAGTACATTAATATTTTTTTATAACTGATTTTTACCCTTGTGTGATTATATAAAGGATATTAAAAATAAAGATACTGACATTTGGTAACTTTCTATTATTTCAATTATATATAAGCCATTTTAATGGTAAATATCCCATTAAACAACTCAATTTAAGATCTAATGTGTGAGGTATTAAATTAATATCTTTAAAAAAAATTTATAATAAATTATGGAATTACCACATATATTTTATTCTATATTAACCCAATTTAACTTTTAAAAGTTGAATAATTTTACCACAATTACTATTAATATTGACAATAAAGGGTACAATTGACAATATTCGAAAATTTTTATTATATATAATTATTTAATTTTAAAAAAATTTATAACTATAAATTCCATAAATTAATTTTATATTATGTGGGCCAAATGGGACAAAATGGCTTTTTCAAAACACACATTTAAGTATTAAAATTATTTTATTCTTACCCTATGCTTAAAAAAATAATTTTTAAATGTTTAAAACATATGATAAAACATATACATTTCATTAAAATAAATCTCCAATAGGGATTAAATTTATTTATAAAAATACATTTCATTCATAAAAACCATTTTTTATCAATATATATTTTCTTTAAAATGATTTTTACTTTTATTTATATTCAATTGATAACAATGAATTAATTTTATTCATATATAATAATACATTTTTCATAATTTAGTTATCCACATTCATACCCACTAATCCAAATGCTACGAGAAAATTTTCATCTTAAATAATTTTTTTTAATAATACATCGTAGTTTTTTTAAACTCGGTGTTTATTGTAACACATGCTATTAAATAAATAAATTTATTTAAAGACAAACAGTTCATAAAAATATCAGCGTTTTAATGTTTATCTAACCCATAGTTTATCTGTAATTAATAACTTTTCATAAGTTAACATTCTGTAAATTTTCTTACACAATGTTTCTTCTTTCCAACATTGATCTTAAATACATGATTAGCAATGATGATGTTTTAAATATATAATTGACAATTCTATTATATGATTATCATGAATTACAAAAAATTAATAAGGAATATTCTTAAATGTGATCCTACTAAAATAATGACCACATTTAAGTACCTTATATTTATTAGTTTATCAAATATCCATATTTTACTATTAAATGATACAACATTAGTATTAATGTCACAACATATATTTTTAGGTAGGGTATCATACCAATCTTATAATATATGTCTCTTAGGATAGGTGAGTGCACAACCCCTGGTCCAAATCCATCATAATAATATAATCAAAATTATATTCATCCATTATCTCATCTCTTAGTGTTTCCCAGCAATCTCACAATATGATTTCGCTAACTAACTCTTAGGTTTAGTCAATTACACCATTCAATAAACAATTAAATAACTCGGAACATAGATATATCATGAAAATAATGGGTTGGATGATAGAGTTATTTAAATTTTCTTCCAATAGATGGAATATGACACTTAATATTTTTAGAAGGGGATCTCATGTTATTTCTTTTACATCTGTTTATACTTATAATGATTTAGTTTTAAATTCCATTACATCCACAAAATCAATATGTTTAACCCTTATTGATGTATAACTCTTTACATAAAATATATCTTCTATTACTAAACAGAATTAAAATTAAAATATATTTTTATATATCTAAATTCATCCCATACATATGGTTTATGAAACCCTTTCATGTAAATGTTTATAAATAAATGAATTCGATAATTTCTATATTATTATTCCCTTGGCCACAAATTTTGAACCCTCACAATTATAAAAAAGGCATAATACTCCAGGATCATGTGATGTATGAACCAAAGCCACTCAATTTTTACATATTTTAGTCAAGATAAGCATTAATTACAATATAATTAAAACATCTAATAAGTATAAATCATAATTAATTAATTAATTTAATTTCCCCCACAAACAAAAAGTCAATTTTGAGCGAGGATAAAGTGTTCATTAATTATAGAATGAATTTTTTTGACACATCCTTACAAGGATCCCACAAATAAAATCCCCAAAACCCATTGTGGATGAATGGACTTCCAGGTATTTGTATCCTCCATTATTCTATAAAATACATTGAAGTAGATACAAGAAAAAGTGTGACATAAAGACAAAAGTTCAAAAAAATGGATCAGAATTGGGACAAAGGTGTGAGAGCCATTTATTACCATTAGATAAACCCACAAAAAAAATATTAAGAAAGAAAATAAATTCCCTTGACCATCTGGAAACCGAAAACAACTTTACAAAAATAAATTATGTAGAGCTTAATTAGTTCTCCCCTTTGTGGTCTATCACCATGCATAGTAAAAACTCTATGTCGGGTGATCCCTGGATCACTTAGAAAAACTTTATATTGGGGAAACTCGAACCCTCTTATGAAAACTCTATGGGAGTAAAACCTTAGACCACATAGAAAAATACAACACCTGAAGAAACAAAGTCATTATAGAATAATGAAATATGGATTGCACTCATACTCATGTTACAACATGATACAAAGAGGGAATCCCATCCCATGTAAGAATATTCAATGTAAAAGGGGGCATCCAAGGGTGTTCATTTTTTCATCTCCCATCACTTCCCTCCATCATATCATCAGACCCAACTTTGGCCCCACCACTATCCAGTCTAATGGAATCTATCCAAGGCCTTTTCCAAAACAACCAGATATGTATGATCAAATAATTAGAGACAATAATGTATCATATAGAGTCAACATAACAGTGGTAATAAAATTATTTTTGGTAAAATACATGACATTTGAATCCTCATAATGTCATTAAGTAAAAATTCCCATGGTAACAAGGGTCTTTACCATGTAGGTGCTCATGTGGACCTCCCCATTACTGGAATGGATGGGGAGGATCAAGATTTCTTTTCAAATTGAGTCATATTATCTAATCCCCCAATTTTTTCCATGAACTAGAGGGAATCCCTCCTAGATTAAGCCCCTAGCCTTTCAGGATGGAGGTATCACTATTGATCCTCTTTTCCACTCGAGGGTAGAATGAAGGGATGAGATGGGAATTTCAGATCCTTCTCTCTTTCCCTCCCCCTTTAGGGATAGGTCTCTTCCACTATTGGACAATTGTTGTAACGCCCCGACCCCAGCTACCCAGAGTCGGTGCATTACTTCGTAACATTGGCATGATCACAAGAAAGATCAAATCTCGAAAGACCAATTGGTTTAGTAGCCTTGGAAACACTAGATATATTCATAAGTTTTACATTACATCATAAAATGAAAAACTAATACAACAACATAATGTTTCCACAATCCACACTAATAACCCCTCATTAAATCCCTGCAGGTCATTCATAACTTACTTCTTCACATCCTGGGAAAAATAAAACATAGAAAAGGGGTGACCTCAAATGCCCAGTAAGGAAAACAATATAGCGGAAACTTTCATAAATAAGAATAAACATTTAAGGCAATGCATTACTAAAACAAAAGCCTTTCAAACTTGAACATTTAACATAGTATGGCATAAATAAAATGAAATAATGCCATTTAATTACTCACATGGTTATTCTACTAATCGAATAATCACATGCAAAATCAATAACCACTTTCATAATGATGGAATGCATAATGCTAAACGTTAATTTCTTTGTCTAGGCCTCATCCCAAGACCTAGGGGTTACTTCTAACCGGAACCCAACCCGGAGTGCCTCTAATAACCGGACACCAACCCGGAGTGCCTCTAATAACCGGACACCAACCCGGAGTGCCTCTAATAACCGGACACCAACCCGGAGGGCATACTTTTACCCGTCCCTAACCTGCAGGGCTTACTTTAACCAGTCCCCAACATGGAGGGCTTACTTTTACCGGTCCCCAACCCGGAACATACTTGTTTAGCACATTCATCTGAAGAAATGTTTGAAATATAACATAAACATTCGGATTAAAACTAGCATACGAAATGTCAATAGTTTCACCATAAACTATGAATGGTATAAAATAGCACATCCACAGTCAAACATATCACAAAACCTTCAATACAATATAGAAGTTTTGTATTATAATAAATCAACTTCAAATAAGCGTAAAATCCATTAAAGGATGTTGACATAGATGAAATCAAAACACTTTTTAGAGAAATATCTCTTTCTATTTTTGAAATCATTTAAGAGCCATATAAAATAAAACATTTTCTTGAAAATATTCTTGTAAGCTTGTAAGGAATGCTTTGACGATTTTATAACGGCGGAAAATAACCGCACCCGCCGTATAAGTAAAAAAAACATTCTTATCTTAATTCTGTCGAAAAGGTTAAAAAGGACCTTGTCTTGAAAACGACGGAAAGATTCCTTTATAAACCGCTTACAAAAAGTTAAACAAGGGTATAAATGAATTTAACCCATATTCTTGTAAATAATAAATATGTTTTGAAATACATTTCGAAGAAACATGGATGTGGATGATAAAGAAATCCCAGTAGATTATTACGTATAAACAACCTCGGATAATGAAGAGATTGTGAAATAACCCTTACCTTGTACTTTTCCTTGGTTGGGGTAGGTTAACCTCCTGTATAATGGTGAAATAATTGTTACTAAATTATACAAGAATAATATATATTAATATGTTATCATATATGATCTTTTAATATTGATTTGATAATAATATCTTAGTATTATCGTTGTTTCGGGTGTTAACTTACTCGTTTTCTTTTGTATGTTTTGTTTCATAAGTCATGTTTGTTGTATCTTATTCATATCTAGAATGCTATCAAGTCCTTAAACATCATTTTTAAATCATTAAATGATAATTATACTTGAATGGATACGATGGAGAATGAATCTCATCGCGTTCGTGGAGACGGTAGTCCGTACGTACGCACGAACGCTACTTCCATTTAATTTTTATTTTAAAAGATTCGAATCCAAATGATACATAGGTATATTACTATTCCAGTATAATATAATATTTTATATATGTTACTTAAGTTCATTAACACCATCCTCTATACTTTCCATGTGTGGTATGAACGAGTCATATCATTTTAAGGGGGCGGTAGTCCGCACTTCCTCAAATGAAATTATCGTATGTATATACAACATGAAACGAATAATGGTATGAAATAAAATGGAATTACAGAAGCTTATATATAAAATATATATCATTAATATCATATTTAATTATAGTTCCGTCATAATGGCCACCATGAGAGGCGGTAAGATGTTTTTGAACAATCATCGTTTCGTGAGGCGTTAGTTTGCCATCCACAGAAACATTATGTTCATCATCCATTAGATGGAGTTGTGTGTATGTGTAGTTTGAATCCTTCTTATAACAACATCCTAGTATATTGTGGACACTGGTGTTGTTACCAAAGAAAGGAAATAAAAAGTGTTTGGGGGTTGAAGAAGCAAAATAAATGAAAATAATTTAAGAGAAATCGTTACCTTTAATTTAGGTAACTCACTTTGGTTGGAACCAAAGGACTTCTTGAAATGCTTTCTGCCTAAGGGGAAACTTCAAGGAGGAGGAGGGGGATGTGGGGAGATTAGTTGAGCAGAATTTGGACGAGCCAAGTGGCTTGAGAGGTGTGAGGAATGAGTAGAAGTGGTCTCCTTTTATAAGGGAGAGGAGGGGCTCATTAGGAAAGAGTGAAAGTATTACTTTATAATATAATTATATTCGGTTTATAATGGTCCAAAAATCATTGAGGTCGAAGATAAGATGACTCATATTCTAAATAACTTCAACCAATAAGAATTGGGCAGGTTTTAGATAATATGTTAACCATTATAATCTTATTTATTTAAATGATTTATTAATGAGGTAAACATTGCATCATTATTGTGTCATTAATAATTTAAATTATTTGATGTCTAAAAATTATAAATAAAATATAATTATGTAGGAAATATTTTTATCTTTCTAATTAATATTTATAATCGAAAATCCAGCATGTATAACCCTATGTAAAAATTGTTCTTTTAAAAGATGTAAGCTTATGCCATTTTTGTATTCATTTTAACTTAATTAAAATAAAGCGTCATTATCACTTACAAGTGGATCAATGGGGTCCCAAAATTGACCCAAAGATGCCCATGGTCGACCCTGTATCAACCAATAGGGTTAAGACACGTTTTAGGGTAATTTAGTATTATTATAATATTATTTTTTAACCCTTATTTACCGGATTTACCCTTAACCATGGTAAATAAAATATTTACCGCAGTAATTATTCAAAATGTCTAAAAATAAAAGTTACCTATTTACACAATTTGAACATCCTGATTCCAAATATGGAATCGATTTTTCTAAATTCAAAACACATAAGTGGCAGAAATTAATTTAAAATTAATTCCCGCTGTCAAAGCAAAAAGCGTGTTTTTAAGAGATAATAACTATCAAAAGATTGACACTTGTTTATGTTCGGTTTAATTGTAAAATTATGTCCAATGACCAAAATTATATTAAATGGTAAAAATATATTCTAAATATACTTTAAAACCACTCAAATTCATAATTTATCACTATTAATTATTTTGATTAAAAAAGTTGTTTTTAATTAAAATTTAGTAATTTTTACTATTCATCAAAATATGAAAGTTATCCGAAAAGTACCAAAATT
The DNA here is from genome assembly GCA_963277665.1 of Viscum album. Classification (NCBI taxonomy): domain Eukaryota; kingdom Viridiplantae; phylum Streptophyta; class Magnoliopsida; order Santalales; family Viscaceae; genus Viscum; species Viscum album. The sequence goes on from OY728129.1 coordinate 801,668,900, forward strand.
TCACCTTAGGCTAAATTTGATATTCCGAATCCAAAAATGAAGTCCATTTTGAAATATAAAATATATATAATTCCAAAAATTAAGTATTACTATTCATAAGGGCTAGTTTGATCGGTTGTGGTGTGTGTTAAAACTCGAAGTTGCGTACAACACACGCTACTGTTTTATTCAAAGGAAAGCGTACCGTGGAAGCTTGGGATGTTTTATTTTAAATTTTTTTTGATGTCCCCATTTAGTCAAAAAGTTTAAAATATTGTATTTAAAAAGGGTTCACTATTAAAAGTTGATAAAAGTGCAATACTGAAAATGAATTTGTTCTTGCATTATATCTAAGAAACTCATAATATGGATTCTAAAATTATAAGGATTATATAAAGTTTAAAATTTAGATAATACTATTCATAACCTCTTTTGAATGGCTTTTTTTTTGTAAGTCATGGTGTGATTGAACTCGGTGTTGCGTGTAGTGCAAGTTATTGAATTATTTTGAAGAAATAACACACTATGAAATCTTGGGGTGTTACATTCTCCCCTCCTTCAATAAATTGCGTCCTCGCAATTTTAAATTGTTCTTCGAAAATAAAAGGTTGAAAATAGAAAATATATTTGTGGGAAAACCCACATCGGAAATTGGGTTACTAAAATTTAGTCTTAATATGAGGAAAATAGAAATTAAAGGGTCACCACCAAATTATGATCTCGATTAGGAGAACATTGGTGGCATTTAGAGACATATAATTGGAGGAAAAACGTAAATATTTATAGGTAGTGATTGAGGTCATCAATCACAAACAAGTATAAAGTTGAGGTCCTTAAATTCATCAATCTATGATGATTTGAAATACCATCGGTTCAACAAAACATAGGGTATTAGGATAACACATTTTTGACGTTTCAAAATATCCTAGTTGAAATCCCACATCGAAAAATGAATTAATGAGGCCTCTATTTAAAATAAAGAGTCGAAAGTATGAAGATTACCGAAAATAACACATACTAGGGTTCCATGCAGGAAAATATGGATATGGAAGAAAAATCTAACCATCAATTATCTGATGGAGAGTGGTAGAGAACATGGCTATGAAAAGGCCAACAATCCCAAAGCCATAAATTTCTGATGATTTAAGGTACCATCTAGGACAACATTTTTGTTCTAAGTTTCTATTATTAATGTTGAGGAATTTATTTATGATATTGGCTAAGATAATAAGGAGATATACTTACTTTATAATTAGAATTTTACCCATTAATAAATTTCTACCACAAACTCATCTTTCACTCTAAAAGATAATAGGACGTAATTTTTTTTCTATTTATACTATTCGTACAGGGTTCCAAAATAAATGAATTTATAATTCATCTACCAGATCTTTTTAAAAAAAACTACATTATTTAATTCGGACATCTCGTGGGACAGTGGTAGGTGATACACCCATGTCGCCCTTCGGTTGCGGGTTCAAGTCTCGCAGCCTTGCCGGACGCGATGGGTTGCCGCCCGACCTCCAGGTTGTCCTTTTATGGCAATCCAAAATAATCCAAACTAGAACTATCCAAAATACTTCTATCCAAACTCACAGTCCAACATTTATAAGTAAGGTAAACATAATATAGAACCTTTTTACCCCGTAATATCATGTGAATACCTTCATCATGTATTCTTTTAGTACACTGAAACATCCTGAATTACCATATTCCATATTGATTACATTCATTCTCCCTTATTCCATATAGAATACTGGATATACTTCATTAATCCAAAAATGTTTTAAAACCCAACAATGATGGAATATACAAATCATTAATCAGTTCCAAGGTAGTCAAGAATATCCAATATAATTTATCCAAAACAATCACATATTATTCCAAAATCACTACCTCAGTATCAGAACTATATTATGATTTATCATTCTCTCAACCATATATTTTCCAAAAATTTATCCTTCTATTGATTCACTTTTCTTTGTTCCACACTATCTGAAGTCCTTAATGAAACAGTACTGCAGTACAATCCTTATATACTCCATAATTATTATAACAAGTGCATTGTTGATACAACACTCAATTGACATAATCAACATAAGAACTATAATCATTCCTCTTCATCTGTGGTAGTATCATAACTTGATTATTATCTAATAGCATCATTTGTGGCATAGTCGGATGACTGGGACATAGGTTCGCGTAGTGTCCAAACTCCTTGCAAATGAAGCATTGTACATTTGAAACCATTTTCTTACCCTTGCAGTCACGTACTTTGTGCCCTTTTCCTCCACACTTATAACAAACTACCATTCCTTTCAGGCAAGTTCCAGGGTGTTTCTTTCCACAGTTACCACATATGGGAAAATTCTTCTTTTCCCTCTTCCCTTTATCCATCTTTCTCTCTTCTATCCTTTTCATCTCTTGCTTCCCTTCAAAGCCATAGGACTCAGTAAACTCTTTACTTATCTTATCAACACATGATATTATTTCTTCATATGATGATAATACATGGGAGACTATTTCTCTTATAAATTCTAGCTTATGACCAGGAAAGATATGATCCTTCCTTCTCTTTGGATCATGTGCATTTCTGGAGGTCTCATTCCTTCTACTAGGCGCCATTTCTAAACAATGGCATACACAAGATCAGTTTATGAATTAAAATACATAATCCCATACTTACAAAACACTTAACATAAATTGAACTATTTATGGATATAATCCATAATCATAAAAATGTTTTCTTTGAGGATGTATATACTCATAAACCCTTCATAATGATTTGTAAAGAAAATGAGAGTTATCCTAAGAATATCCCCCGGGAGTGTCGTAACCAAGAGTGCAGCAAGGCCCGTTGTCGTGCACCAGTTCCCGTTCGAGTCTAGCTCAAAGCGGTGTTTTCAGGTTTTACCCCTAGGTACATCTGTGCCAGAGCCGCCTCTACCTGCTCGTATCCAGACAGGGATGTATTGCTCGGAAAACTCACAAAATCTCTACAATACCAAAATTCTAGGAAGTTCTTCTATACTAATCCTCAAATTTCATCTTAGGTCTACGTGCTCTAATCAGAGTTTATCTAAATCAAGATTCCAAGGTTTGTACTAAACTTCCTCTGATACCAACTGTAACGCCCCGACCCCAGCTACCCAGAGTCGGTGCATTACTTCGTAACATTGGCATGATCACAAGAAAGATCAAATCTCGAAAGACCGATTGGTTTAGTAGCCTTGGAAACACTAGATATATTCATAAGTTTTACATTACATCATAAAATGAAAAACTAATACAACAACATAATGTTTCCACAATCCACACTAATAACCCCTCATAAAATCCCTGCAGGTCATTCATAACTTACTTCTTCACATCCTGGGAAAAATAAAACATAGAAAAGGGGTGACCTCAAATGCCCAGTAAGGATAACAATATAGCGGAAACTTTCATAAAAAAGAATAAACATTTAAGGCAATGCATTACTAAAACAAAATCCTTTCAAACTTGAACATTTAACATAGTATGACATAAATTAAATGAAATAATGCCATTTAATTACTCACATGGTTATTCTACTAATCGAATAATCACATGCAAAATCAATAACCACTTTCATAATGATGGAATTCATAATGCTAAACGTTAATTTCTTTGTCTAGGCCTCATCCCAAGACCTAGGGGTTACTTCTAACCGGAACCCAACCCGGAGTTCCTCTAATAACCGGACACCAACCCGGAGTGCCTCTAATAACCGGACACCAACCCGGAGTGCCTCTAATAACCGGACACCAACCCGGAGGGCATACTTTTACCCGTCCCTAACCTGGAGGGCTTACTTTAACCAGTCCCCAACCTGGAGGGCTTACTTTTACCGGTCCCCAACCCGGAACATACTTGTTTAGCACATTCATCTGAAGAAATTTTTGAAATATAACATAAACATTCAGATTAAAACTAGCATACGAAATGTCAATAGTTTCACCATAAACTATGAATGGTATAAAATAGCACATCCACAGTCAAACATATCACAAAACCTTCAATACAATATAGAAGTTTTGTATTATAATAAATCAACTTCAAATAAGCGTAAAATCCATTAAAGGATGTTGACATAGATGAAATCAAAACACTTTTTAGAGAAATATCTCTTTCTATTTTTGAAATCATTTAAGAGCCATATAAAATAAAACATTTTCTTGAAAATATTCTTGTAAGCTTGTAAGGAAATCTTTGACGATTTTATAACGGCGGAAAATAACCGCACCCGCCGTATAAGTAAAAAAAACATTCTTATCTTAATTCTGTCGAAAAGGTTAAAAAGGACCTTGTCTTGAAAACGACGGAAAGATTCCTTTATAAACCGCTTAAAAAAAGTCAAACAAGGGTATAAATGAATTTAACCCATATTCTTGTAAATAATAAATATGTTTTGAAATACATTTCGAAGAAACATGGATGTGGATGATAAAGAAATCCCAGTAGATTATTACGTATAAACAACCTCGGATAATGAAGAGATTGGGAAATAACCCTTACCTTGTACTTTTCCTTGGTTGGGGTAGGTTAACCTCCTGTATAATGGTGAAATAATTGTTACTAAATTATACAAGAATAATATATATTAATATGTTATCATATATGATCTTTTAATATTGATTTGATAATAATATCTTTGTATTATCGTTGTTTCGGGTGTTAACTTACTCGTTTTCTTTTGTATGTTTTGTTTCATAAGTTATGTTTGTTGTATCTTATTCATATCTAGAATGATATCAAGTCCTTAAACATCATTTTTAAATCATTAAATGATAATTATACTTGAATGGATACGATGGAGAATGAATCTCATCGCGTTCGTGGAGACGGTAGTCCGTACGTACGCACGAACGCTACTTCCATTTAATTTTTATTTTAAAAGATTCGAATCCAAATGATACATAGGTATATTACTATTCCAGTATAATATAATATTTTATATATGTTACTTAAGTTCATTAACACCATCCTTTATACTTTCCATGTGTGGTATGAACGAGTCATATCATTTTAAGGGGGCGATAGTCCGCACTTCCTCAAATGAAATTATCGTATGTATATACAACATGAAACGAATAATGGTATGAAAAAAAATGGAATTACAGAAGCTTATATATAAAATATATATCATTAATATCATATTTAATTATAGTTCCATCATAATGGCCACCATGAGAGGCGGTAAGATGTTTTTGAACAATCATCGTTTCGTGAGGCGTTAGTTTGCCATCCACAGAAACATTATGTTCATCATCCATTAGATGGAGTTGTGTGTATGTGTAGTTTGAATCCTTCTTATAACAACATCCTAGTATATTGTGGACACTGGTGTTGTTACCAAATAAAGGAAATAAAAAGTGTTTGGGGGTTGAAGAAGCAAAATAAATGAAAATAATTTAAGAGAAATCGTTACCTTTAATTTAGGTAACTCACTTTGGTTGGAACCAAAGGACTTCTTGAAATGCTTTCTGCCTAAGGGGAAACTTCAAGGAGGAGGAGGGGGATGTGGGGAGCTTAGTTGGGCAGAATTTGGACGATCCAAGTGGCTTGAGAGGTGTGAGGAATGAGTAGAAGTGGTCTCCTTTTATAAGGGAGAGGAGGGGCTCTTTAGGAAAGAGTGAAAGTATTACTTTATAATATAATTATATTCGGTTTATAATGGTCCAAAAATCATTGAGGTCGAAGATAAGATGACTCATATTCTAAATAACATCAACCAATAAGAATTGGACAGGTTTTAGATAATATGTTAACCATTATAATCTTATTTATTTAAATGATTTATTAATGAGGTAAACATTGCATCATTATTGTGTCATTAATGATTTAAATTATTTGATGTCTAAAAATTATAAATAAAATATCATTATGTAGGAAATCTTTTTATCTTTCTAATGAATATTTATAATCTAAAATCCAGCATGTATAACCCTATGTAAAAATTGTTCTTTTAAAAGATGTAAGCTTATGCCATTTTTGTATTCATTTTAACTTAATTAAAATAAAGTGTCATTATCACTTACAAGTGGATCAATGGGGTCCCAAAATTGACCCAAAGATGCCCATGGTCGACCCTGTATCAACCCATAGGGTTAAGACACGTTTTAGGGTAATTTAGTATTATTATAATATTATTTTTTAACCCTTATTTACCGGATTTACCCTTAACCATGGTAAATAAAATATTTACCGCAGTAATTATTCAAAATGTCTAAAAATAAAAGTTACCTATTTACACAATTTGAACATCCTGATTCCAAATATGGAATCCATTTTTCTAAATTCAAAACACATAAGTGGCAGAAATTAATTTAAAATTAATTCCCGCTGTCAAAGCAAAAAGCGTGTTTTTAAGAGATAATAACTATCAAAAGATTGACACTTGTTTATGTTCGGTTTAATTGTAAAATTATGTCCAATGACCAAAATTATATTAAATGGTAAAAATATATTCTAAATATACTTTAAAACCACTCAAATTCATAATTTATCACTATTAATTATTTTGATTAAAAAAGTTGTTTTTAATTAAAATTTAGTAATTTTTACTATTCATCAAAATATGAAAGTTATCCGAAAAGTACCAAAATTTCACCTTAGACTAAATTTGATATTCAGAATCCAAAAATGAAGTCCATTTTGAAATATAAAATATATATAATTTCAAAAATTAAGTATTACTATTCATAAGGGCTAGTTTGATCGGTTGTGGTGTGTGTTAAAACTCGAAGTTGCGTACAACACACGCTACTATTTTATTCAAAGGAAAGCGTACCGTGGAAGCTTGGGATGTTTTATTTTAAATTTTTTTTGATGTCCCCATTTAGTCAAAAAGTTTAAAATATTGTATTTAAAAAGGGTTCACTATTAAAAGTTGATAAAAGTGCAATACTGAAAATAAATTTGTTCTTGCATTATATCTAAGAAACTCATAATATGGATTCTAAAATTATAAGGATTATATAAAGTTTAAAATTTAGATAATACTATTCATAACCTCTTTTGAATGGCTTTTTTTTTGTAAGTCATGGTGTGATTGAACTCGCTGTTGCGTGTAGTGCAAGTTATCGAATTATTTTGAAGAAATAACACACTATGAAATCTTGGGGTGTTACAACTGTGATTGTATGGTTTCTATATCTACCTCTTCCTCATGATTCTCACATCATGAATGACTCACGTGTATTGTAGGTGGATGGCGATCAACACATACATGTGATCCAGATCTAATGGGAATCTTATAGAGTGTAAGACCCAACTATATGCAATCAGTGGGCCTCATATACAGTTTTATCCCAAACAATATCCAATAAAACGGGACTTCTATTCTGTTTAATCCCCAACCCATTCCTATCTACATGGGATTTGATTCTATACCAACTAGGATATATAGGAAACCTCCTTGTGGTCCAAACCGGCCACCCAAATTCAGCCAAATGTTCTCTGAGTTACATTCCTAGAACGGTCACATCCAACCCATAGGGTCGTATTCCTTCAGGGTACCTTTAATTACCATCAATATTATGTCATAATCCCAATAACATCAGTTCATAATGTAGGAGATAAAAAAACACACGGGTCTCTTCGACCGCCTCAACATGAGTCTCATCCCCCAAAAAATAACTAGGAACCTTATTCATAGATTTTCTTGACACATGATATTAAACTATATGGTTTTGTCCTTATCACATGATCTTAAAAGGCATGATGTGTCTAGTTATGTGGAACCAAACTACATGGGTTCATATTCCTTTCATGAGGATATGTAGGAAGACCAATTTTTGGGTTCGATCTTGACATCAAAACAAATTATCTATCCTAAGATGATGATAAAATCTAGAGGACCCCATTTCATGGGTTAAAACTAGTGTCATAATGAAAAAAAATATAAGAATTTATGATTTTCGTATAAAGGTACCATTTATGAAGTAACTATGAAACATATGGACTATTTCATTGATGGAGAACCTTTAATACATATTGATAATTTTTCACCAATGCATGCCAATAATTGATCATTAATTCTAGGGTGACCCTTATTATACATGGTAATGAAAAAAAGGATTCACGAACATGTATTAAATCAAATAAATATGATATTATGGAATAGGTTGTAGTTTGTCCTAAAAAAGGTGTGATGATCTTTACCTCCAGTTTTCTAAACTAATGTAAAGTCCATAATTGTTGTTGGGACATTTCTCAACAACCACCTTCCTTGGAAAAGAGGGTTTCAAAAACATCTAGCTTGATAGAACCGTTTTGTCATTCCTTCTCCAAAAATAACCTATTAGAATCCATTTGTAAATATTAAACCTCACATGAGATATTGTGAAATATTTAAACCCCCCATAATCAATCATACAAGGGAAACCATTATTTTTATCGAAAACAAAAATGTTGAACCTGATGTGAATTCTTAACCATTGTGGATATGTCACCCACCCGTTATGACACTTTTGATCTCAAAATGAATGAGGGAAAAAATTGATTGATGATGCGTATATTAAGTTATGGAGATACTCAATTGAAGAGGTATTCATCTATATGTTTTTCACATATATTATAGGAACATGTCCCAAAAAAATAACATCAATATAATGGTGTTTCATTAGTTCTCATAGATATGTTCATTTTTATAGTACATGTAGGGTCCTCAACCAAATAGAGGACGCCATCACCTACCAAGCATCTTCAACAATGTGTTTCAGATGCATTGGCCTCTGAGTACCATCAGAATAGTACTCTCCCTACAATGGAGGAAGCTCAACAGGCCCGATAGATTTTAATACCCCACCATTATTCCACTCAATGACGGCCGAGATTAATGAAAGAAGAGGACCCAATATCCACCTCAATCTATTTCATATACCTAACCTAGAAATGTGAAAAATATTTCCTCACTTACCTTTGAAAGGCTGATGAAGTGGTCACCCGAATCCACATCCTAGTTCACATGAGTCCTTTCGAAGGGACCCTATTAGAAATCCGCATTCCCAACGTCATGTGGCCCAAAATCCTCACCGTGAGATAATACTACCTCACAAGTCCCAAATTAATTTTTGTATCCACAATTCCCTTTGGCGGATCAAAGAGCAAGATGATCAGACTATCTTGGATAGGATATCATTCTCATTCCTACAGAAGAATACCACTAGGTAAATATTGTGGAAGCCTATGAGATGATGAAAATTTATTCTCACTATTTTCAATCCCATCAGTTAAATATGGTATCAAATAAGATTGTTAAAATATGTACTCATTAATATGAAGTTCACTATTGAAATACAGTTGAAAAACATGCGTAGTTTTAATTACCTATTAATGCATATCAAACCCTCTAGTAAAATATGATGGAAAACTATGAGGAGGCACAACTTCATTCTCACTAATGTCATGAATTACGATTAAATGTGGTAGCAAACTATGAGAAAAAGAAAATACCTACTTTTTCATATTATTACTTCCCTTCAAATGTGGTGGAAATAAATAAGCATGTTAAAATAATTGTTTTGGTATATCAAACTGCTATGTAAAAATGGTGTAAATTGAAGGACCCAGTCAATGTATCTTGCTTATAAATTGGAGGAAGACTATTAATCCTACCCCAAAATAGGAATTGGAGAATATTTATGTTCACTATGAGGATATTTTTCAGCACATCCTAGTATTGTTGGAAGGTCATTCATCAATTTCTGACCATATCCGAGAACCATCTAAGTTGTGATTACATTAGTGATAATAGCTAGCATTCAATTCCATGACCCTACATCCATATGTGTTTTCGTTCATCAATATAACTGTATGGCCACTCGATAGATAACATGAATCTATTCTCCCATACAAGTGGGTTGTCAGTAATATCCCATGTTAAATGGACAACTAGATTGTGCACAAATACTCATTCCAACTAGGGATTAATAACCCATTTCAGATGCCACTATAAGACATGAATATATCCCTATTGAAGTTCCATAATCTCATTGGAATACTTAAATAATAACATGTGAGTCTACTAAACCCACTACCATGCTTGGGGATACTTATTCAAACCCTTGTTTCTACTTTTCCATGGGATAGACTTGAAAATGAAATCCTAACCAGGGAAATTCAAAATCAAAGAACATGATTACGACCCTAGTATATTAAATATGGTTATTCAAGAGGCCTTAATGAATCTAACACAATTTTACCATGATCATACCCATCTATTTTCAAATTATAGAAGCACTAGTAGAAGTGGCAATGGTCCTTCCAATAGCATGACTATAATTAGCTCAAGAGGTCCTCCCAAGAGTGGTCACCACAAAAAATAATTCTCATGGGAATATTCTAATTGGTCCTTAGATCCCAACTAATTATTAGTTCCCTGTCATCCATCATCATATCTAAAAGATCAGTCAATGAGATGTTTCTCCCCTTTCTAGAACAAATAAGAGAAAACCCTCATATTTAAAGGAAATTGGAATTATAGGGCCCATAATGCTTTATACCCATTCAATGAAAAATGAAAAACTTTCTCAATGAGAAGATTCCTAGGGAAATGGTCATTCTATGTGCCACCTCCAAGCCTTTTCAATGCCAAAAATACCCATATTATCCCTTCTTTTTACGAAAAAATAGAAAAGAATCATTCATTTTGGTCTATTAATATAGAGGAGTATCTATGTGAACAAAAATATTGTATGTTTCTCATGAGAGTAATAATTTATAGGGATGACATAGAATTATAGTTTTTCCCTCTACCACATCTCAATATTACAGTGGAGAGGTATTTTTAGAAGAGTGCATACACAACATCTATTTGAATCTCTAGAACTCTCTACCAGATGAAATAAAAGTTATTTCCTGACAATGGGTTTGTATACCATTTTAAATTATTGGGAGATGTTATTCATTAAATTGATTTAAAATATAATATTTCTATGTGGAATCCAATATCATATAAATGAAGGAAATATCTTTAGCTTTCATTCCTTAATGAATTGCACCATTCAAATCATATAATCATAAATGCACTGCCTGGTGATCATATATGGGGATGGGGGAACATGGAGATTTTTATTTCACTTCACACCCCATTAAGTCTTGATGAGATCAAAAACTCAAAAAATTACTAAACAAAGAAACTAATAATCTCAACAAGGCTTCTCTCTAAAGGGAAGTTAATCACCATTCACTTCTAATATCCTCAAGAGTTAGTGGTTCACAGGTGGTTTCGATATTAGATCTGGATCATTATCGAACAATGATGTGTTTGATAAAAATACTATCAATAGAATATTCTTGTACTGTAGTATGGGATCATCCCTAGACTATAGGTTTGGGAGAAATTTTAACACAAAATTCCCATCAAATGAAAAAAAATTGGCACAACGCACAACAAAAAAAAAATAAGAGAAACCCAAGCCCTTAGGAAAGGGGATATTTTTAGCTCAACCTCCCCACTAACATAAATCAATATTTTTTCATATAAGGAGGATGACTATAAATAAGGTCTACTAGTTCATCCCATCATGGGACACACTTCCCATAGAATGTAAGCAAATGACTAGGCCGAATAGAAGTTCCCTCTTAGTCATTCAACTTTAATAAGCTTAAAAAGGATCCTGGAAAGGGAAAGAGAGGTCCAGTAAAGGGTTCCAACAACCCTCCTATCATTCAAAAGCTAATGTGACACCCAAAAGGCATAAAACATTGTTGAACATTGTGGAAATAAATCCTACATATGGTACCAAACATGACGCAAATGAGGAGAAGTAGGGACCATATGGTTCCACCTAGAATTTGGTCCACACATATAAAAATAAAAGAGTTTTATATACCTGAAACCATAGATTTGTCCTAAATTTGGCTATTCCGCTGACCAATATATTACTACCTCCCCAATGAACATAAATATTCTAAAAGGGTATAATAAAGGTGAATTATGATGCACCTATCAATAAGGTTGATCTCTTCACACTTGATGAATCATTTTCTTGGTTAAAGGAAGAAATTAAAGTGTTGAAGAGACTCAATGAAAAATTTCTCCAATGTATCATTCTTACCTAATATGATACACAAGAAGAGCCTCAACATATACTCCCAACAAGTGTACCTCAACAAAAAGGGTTCACTAGGTGATTGAAGTAGGGCCAATAAATCTTGTCATCTAGGTGGCTAGACAATCAGTTTACTTGGAAACGATTATGGACAGATATCAAGATTTCCCTTCATTGCAGAAAAACCTAGAATGGATTCAAGAAGACTCTAATATGATGTACCAAACAATATATAATCCTAAAATAATAGTAGAACTGTCATATATGGTACTACCTATTAGTTCATATATCCTTGTTCATATTCAAAAAAAATCATCATGTTTATAAAGACACCATTGACTCATTGGAAGCTCAGAAGTATTTTTTCAACGAAAGTAATGCACCAATATAGATAGAGTGGAATCTTATCCCTAAATGGCTGACTGACACCCCACCCTTTATAAATTTCAAGCGTCATAATTTTATGACATTTAATGTATCAAAAGACCGGATACAAAATTTTCCACACTTTTCATCCCATTATGATCCCATGATGGGAACATCCATGGAACAAGTAGGGAATCATAGATGCTTCTTGCAAAGATTTCCAGGGTTATCCGTCATATGGCACCCCATTTTTTCAACATAGTCAATCATGATATGGGAAGACCGCTGAAAAAAATTACTCTTTTAGTTTTTCTCAATGCTTTAAAATATGACAATACTAAAACTATTAGATTTAAAAAATCATGAGAATAGGAGAGTCTCTAATTTCATTTCCAGTTGGAATGGTCTTACCTTCCCCCTATGCCTTCCATTTACCCTGACAATCTTTTCGTTCTTTGTATAGAGAACCTCTATGAAGTGTATAAAATTACACACATTCTACTAAAATATACATATATGTTTTTGGATATATTCATAATTTCGAAATGAATTGAAGATCCCATATAATAGAATATGTCCAATTCCTAAATTACTCCACCAGTACTATAGAAAATAGTAGGAATGGTGGAGATGAAGTCCATCAAACTTAAGCCAACCTCTGTTACAATGACTGCTCCAAAACCCACATCATATCGAGTTCCACCCCATCAGAATCAAAAGAAACCTCCCGACATAGTAGGTTGATTAGAGGAAACCTAGATGAAATGTATTCAAGGATATAATAGACAACTTTGACTCATTTCAAGATGAAAAATTCTAAGTATACATTATAAGAACTATGGATAATGATTTACTCTTCCTTCCAGAGCTCAATAGTCTTTTTTAGGTTAGTCTCAATGGCCATATAGATTATTTCTCCTTCCATATAATCCAAGGCTAAACCATTCAAAAATTATTCATCTTCAAAGACACCTTGAAAAAAATGGATGAAAATGTGAAAGTGGAGGTAGGGGTACCACTTGTACAAGTATCATATGTTTATGATACATCTCCAAAGGAAGAATATGAGTGGAAAGAAGTTTTTAAAAAAACGAAATAAAATTTTTATAGTTGGATGACATGAATGATTATAAACTGAATTGATGATATTCACCCAAAAAATTAATGTAAACTATTATGCCCTCATGAGCTTCATATATAACATAGATGGCACAATCGACACCACAAACATCCAAAAACCAGGCTTTTGAAAAGAAGACTGTCTAGAAAGGTAGGGGGGAAACTAAGGGGGTGATCTTGAATCAAGTCCAACATTTTTTTGATCCACTAAATCTTTTTAACTTCAAATTTAAAATAATGGGTACCGCCCCACCAAACAATAATTCATTAAATGGTACACTAAACAAAATACCTATCATTTAATGAGTTAATATATGATTAAATTAATTTAATTCAATTAATTATTACCTTCTCTGATTATGATTTTTGTTATGACCCCATGTTCCCTGCACCCAATTTGGGAATTGGAGGAAGAGGTTGCAGGATCAAAGGATAGCGGGGAAGATGCAATCATAGAATGAATCAAAATTAAATCTTCATCCCTACTCAAACTATCAATTTTATTGAAACTCGTGGAAAATACATTTTGGGAGTACAAAAATAACATTAAAATCCCCATGTGTATAACAATATACACTCTAGATTGGTTACACTTGAATATCAAATGGTGGGTGTACACATGTCAGATCACCCTCAGTATGTAAAAAGAACATCCATGCCCAACCCACTAAGTAAAAGACCACCTCTAATTACAATTTTTATGGTTGTTCCATCTATAACCAGAACTCAATCCTTTATAGATCCCATGAATGCCTATCCCCACTCTGGGAGGCATAGGACTTTAGACCAGAAGTAGGCTATCTTGAAATAGTTATCCTTGGTACCATCCATGTTGTAAATCTTGAATACCATGAGCATCCCAGAATACCTCAAGGAAGAACTCAGCGATGATTTTATAATCCCCTATGAGTTTGAATATGTGGGTTAATCTATTCAGTTATATCATATTGAGACACATCTTATAGAATGTCATATGGTTTTCTACATTAGAGATCAAGATGACAACAACACTGTACAAGGACACATCATAAAATTGAATGTATCCAGAATGATAAGTGGTGTTTATATCCAATTCAAAATGGTTATATAGAAAATCTTATTCTTATGAGAACACTTCGCTATTTTTGATCTTGTGGGGAAAAATTAGTGCCCTCTTATCTGACATTACAGGTTTATGAAAACATTCAGCAATAGCTGCATGTCCAAATCAAGCTTAATGTCAAATTTGGGAACCTCAAATCCATTTAGTAATTTCTAGTTGTATATTAGAATACATCATTTAATGTATTTGTATAAAGTACTTGGTTTCATAAACACACGGAAATACCATCATCATACTATAAATGCATCAAATATTACAACAATAGAAAAATTGGGAAATTGGATGTCTGTAGGGCCTCATTCGAATCCAGTGAGTCAAATTATATTGATATTGGATTAAATTAGAGGGATTGGAATAAACACCTGGTTGATGGTGTTTCATGGGTCACCACCATAAATGGATTTGAAATGATCCCAAATAACCCATTCAAATGGCTTTAGGAATCATATGTGTTACCCATGAATTGGGTCAAGCATCTGAGTCAAAATTCCTGAACATATTCAATGGTCTTCATGATATTACCCATGAAAAATAATTCTAGATGTTTTGATATGTTTTTTTACAGCCTCGATAGTGGTGAAATATGAGATGAAAATACCACCATACAATCTCTAATGATCTAATAAATCCCATCAATATCATTTGAGTCAGTAGAGGTTGTCTACTCACCCATAAAATAACTAAACTCTCCTTATCTATCTCACACTACATCCATTTCATTTTCAATAACATCCCACATTTTGAGATGTGTTAGAGGATGTCACTTCACCTTTTGAATTATATGATTTCATCTCCTATCATCACATTTGAGAGATTGTGACACTACTTTCTCACCCTATAGAATAGTATAATGAAGTGGAATATGTGGAAGAAGGGGAGGAGGACCTTGGGGACACCCCTTCAACATTTGATGAAGGCATCTATACAACTATTCATGTACTCAGATAAATAAATTTGCGTACAGAAGAAGACATATGACCCACATCGATTAGTGTGGCCATTTCTTCTGAAGAATAAACAAAAAACCTCTTTCCTGAAGAAGCATTGCGATGTGTTCACCTAGAACTACAAAGAAATGATGGTTCTTCACCTCAAGTTTCCTACTTGCAACCAGGGAATTCCTGAGGACCGTAGGGGATATAATATGGTAGCCAGAAGGACGCATTGACACATGCTACCAATATTGAATATGAAGTCTTGAAGATCATCATATCAAACTTCATTATATAAGTCCACTATCTAAAATGGATGGCTAATATAGTCCCAATCCAGAAGAATAATTGAAAAATTAGAGTCTTCATCGATTTAAAAGATCTCAATGGGTACTATTCAAAGGATGATTTCCTAGTCCCGGTCATAGATCTAGTGATGTATATAACATCAATATATCAAGTTCTATCCTTCATGGATTAATATTTAGGGTAATATAAAATCCCAATTGCCTAAGAATATTAGGGAGACAATAGCTTCAAGGCCCCCAATGAGTATTTTTTTATTAGGTAATTCTATTTTTCTTGAAAATTGTGGTTCTACATGTCTACAATCCATGCATGGAATCTTCAAACCCATATTGGGTATGTTTTTCAAATGACACGTTGGAGATATGGTGGTCAAATGTCATTAGTTTTCTAAACACATAATAGATCAAGAACCAATATTAAGAAAACTACAGAATCATAGCCTTAAAATTAACCCTTAAAATGAACTTTTGATGTTACCTCACGAAAATTCAATGGATTCTTCATTCACCAATTTGGAATCAATGTAAACCATAAGAAGACAAATGTCATGCATATCATTTAGAATCCTTGAAACCTCAAGGAGTATAGAGAAATTCAAGGACACCTGGAATACATGCATCACTTGATGTCCATCCGTGATGGAATATATCATCCATTCACGATGTTGATGAAAACGTATCTTACTTATCAGTGGGATGATGATTTTTAAGAAGCATTAAATATTCTAAAAAAATATCTTATTAGCCCGTGAGTTCTAATTTATCCTATCAAAGGAATGCCATTTATTTTGTATGTGATATCCTTGGAGTGGTCACTAGGTTCCTTCGACATGATGAATAATCACTCCAATAGTGATAACATCCTATATTACCACATATAAACTAGGATTAGTCTTTTGAGTCATATTTCAGATATTGAGAATAGTTGTATGGTGTTAATATTTACTTTCTAGAAATGGATTTACTATATACATCATCAAAATGATTGATTAGCCTCTCACAAAAACTCATTAAAATACATCTTAAATTGTCCAATGTTGATCGGGTGTCATCCATGATGGGTGGTGATTCTATAATTGTTTAAAATTTAGTTCATGCCTCAAAAATCTATAAAAGTCTAGGTATTAGTAGACTATCTTCTAGAAAATACCTCTGTAGAAATGAAATCTCTAGATTCCAGACTACATAATGAGGAGATATTATAAATTAAAGTGTACCATCATATATGGTATATGTAAAGTGACAGTGCATCTTGAAGACCAACTAGAAAGATGAAGGAAGAAACCAATCCCCACAAAAAGGTATTTTAATGGACATTATTTCCCTAGTGAATGAACTCCCATATTACACATTCATAATATCAGAAGGATTTTTGAAAATGAAGGTTAATATTAGTCTATCATTTCATGGATAGAGCTTGAACTCTATGTATAAATAAATAACTTGATGATAAAAATTGATTCGGAATTAGTCATCAAGCATGTCAAAAACAATTATACCATAAAAACAAAGAGATAATCCTACCTCTAAATCATGTCCAAGGACTAATGGTATAATTCCTTTTGGAACCGAAAATGGATCATGTCTTGTGATCAAAAAAATCCATGGTAGGTTCCATTGAAATTAAATCCATTACTCTACAGGATCAAAACTAGGATGAAATAGTCATCAGCAACAGGCTCCACCAGATGGCCTGACATTTTATTCAAGCCAAAGCCTAGGAGATCAATGTAGTTATATTTTTCCCAAAATTATATGTTCCTACCACCAATTGGATGATACCCATTATAGACTACCTTTATGATGGAGTAATCCCATTAGACAATGATGGAAAATATAAAAACCAAAGACTATAACTCAACTTTTTTCAATATGATGGAAAAACAATCAAAAGGTCCTATATAAGAGGCGAAAAGATGGGCTTCATCTTAAGTGCATTGATGGATGGGAGACCAATAATTTTTTGAAATAAGTGCACACTTGAGCATGTGGATCCCATTGGTCTGGTTTTAATCATTCCTATGAAATCATGAGTCATGGGAACTATAGGACCCATATGGAAGAAGAATGAAAATAGTTTACCAAAATGATCATTCCATCCAGGTCTATAAAAACTATATTCACCAACACCCATAGATATTTCACATATCCATTTACACCTTTCTATTTACAATATGGGGGATGGACATCATAGGACAATAATTGGCTTCTACAGTCAATAAGTTCAAGTAAATTCTCACTAATAATAATTTCTTATTCAAGTGTGATGATGATGTAGCCCTCAAAGAAGTTGTGGAAATAAATATTTCCATCTTTTTGAAATCCAACATCATTACTTTATTTTGTGTTCCCCATACCATACTAATGGAAAATGGACCCAATTTATATTCTATTGAGTTGGTGAAGCCATGTCAAGAGAATATTATCAAATTCAACCGTGTTTCCTGATATCATACAGTGATTAATGAAAATATAGAGGCCTTTAAAAATACCATATAAAATATAGTCCATAAGATAGTTCGTAAAGATAACAAGTATTGTTTGGAGAATTTCTAACACTCCTTGTTGGATGGCCATACCATGACACAAACCACCACATAGGTGTCCCCGTACTCATTGGTATATAATATTGAGGTGGTCCTTCTGATTTAGGTTTAATTTCCCTCACATTTCATTACCTTATATAATTAGTTATCCATTGATGACTAGTCCACAAAATAAATGGTTGAATTTGAGGGACTATATGAGATGATATTTCATACCTTACACCATTTGGAAGTCCACTAGAATTGGATGGTGCCAGATATAACAAAAAAATTTACATTTGATATTTCTTTGATAGAGATATGGTATTAGTCTTCATGAATCTAATGATACCCAGAAAGAGTCCTCTAAAGTTGGAGCCATAATGTGAGGGACCTTATGTCACACAAAAATTCTTCTCCAATGGATCATATTCTATTATCTCATTATATTGACATCTTACCACGACCCCTACCAATGCATGTTTTTCAATAAATAATTATTGTGTTATAATATCATTCATCTCTATTCCATGATGTTAAACTACATTGTTCTTATTTTTCACATGACCACAAAGAGACCTAAAAAATAGGGCCTAACACATCATCCATATAACATGATGATAAAATGCATGAAACACACATCTTATTCATATGATGTTAAAATGCATTTCAGTATTTTCATTCCTACATGATGTTAAACTATACATATATTCCCTCATTGCATGTTGTTAAACGACACAATAGTCATATTTTCACTGATGGTTCACCATAGACGACCTAGACCTGTACGAAGGAAAGATGAAATGACCATTTCCCAATGTGGGAGTTAGATCAATATAAGGAATATCTTCATCCATGTACTATACATATCTTGATTCCTACAATCACATGATACATAGTGATGCCAATTTTTATAATATTGGGCTTGATCATTATACTACTTCCCTTATACATAGGGTGGTCCACATCCTTACTGTAAGAAATTAAACTTCATAATTTAAATCCTTACAATGTGACATTAAACTGTGTGTTTGACATGAACTACGTGTGGTTTGATTCAAATTATAATGTGACATGTGGTTATTTTTGGACCCTACATCTAGGGCCCTCCAAGAAAAATATGAAAAATTACCCAAACTATGCTTACAGATGAAACCAATTTAGAGGAATCGAACACAATTTCATTATTTATGGTCCATTTCAAGTAAAACGGCCTTTCTCAATACAAGAGATTGATCTGGGAAGGGAATATTCACAGGAATGATTTATGGTTAAATTCTTATCCAAAAAGTTATTTTGTTACCCTCGGATCTCTAATATGTAGTCCATTAAAACAATCAACACACCCAAAAATAAAAGTAACTATTTGACACATATGGTAAGACCTTGGCCTAGAGTATGTTAGAACTATATATGGTTTGATTTCTATCATCATAGGATATGTAGTGACACCCAGATCACCAATATCAGGTTCAGATATAACAATCATCATGAAAATTCCTCTCCACTTCATGTGGACCAGACTTATGTTAATAGTATCCCTTTTAGAACTATGTGTGTCTTGTTTCCTACCACAATAGGACACAAAGTGATGCAAGAATCTATAATTTTGGGTCCAGCAACAACCTATCAAAAAAATGCCTCCTCCTAATGTATGGATCAAAAATCAACACGGATCCACTTTCAAAACTACATACAGATTGATTCTCACTCTTCTGTGATACGTAAGGATGAAAAGATCTTACATCGTGGTCAATCCATCATGAAATCAAAATGCAAATATCGTTAATTTTTTTCCCCTTTATGTGGGGTAAAAAACTTTTATACCCCTTGTTTCTCACATCGAGAAAGGATTATATTTGATTAGTAGTTTTTAAAATGAATTAACCACATGATTAGGGAATATTAATTCACATTGTTGTTACAATGGTGTCGGTTTAAGGACATTAAAAGGAACCCTAGAAGTCCTTACAAAATGAAACTAAACTGAATATTTTCTATATGTTTCACCACTATGTCTAGACTGATTACTACCTTCAAAAAAATATAGTGAATCCTAGGTATTTAATCATGGGTCCATCCATAATATTTTCTCTTCACATCAGAAAACCTATTTCATTACAACATGATGTTAAACTGCATGGATGATTTCATTGTCGTATGAAATCATGAAAATATATGTATTGGTGTCTAGACCACGTTTCTTATTTTCAGCCACATGGTAATGTACACAAATAACCCCTTATCCTACAAAAAACATAGATCTATAAAAGAGATCTTAAATTTAGGTTCCATCATTCATGGATCTATCAAGGAAATATAAATTCTCCCTATATATGTGTTAGATCTATTTAGGAAACTTTAAACTCCATTGACAATCATGGTATTAATTATTCTTATATAATTAGACACATTCCTTCAATTTGTTGTACTTTGTGTCCTAGAAAATTTTAGATCTCAAAACTCTTTCTATATCCCTCGATGATGGAGGGTAAGTTTCAAGCGGATATCGTTTCTTGATTATGATTAATATTCCATTGTTGGGTCTGCATAATTCACCCACAAACAAAGGCCTATCAGAAAATAGAAAATTCATGCTCATGATAGACATATTCTATCTCTATATTCCAAAATTGTGTTCTTTCATCCAATATCACTTCCAATAATATGAATACCCACAAAATCATTGTTTAAATTTCCTTTACCCCACATATATAAGGAATGTCAGAACATCCTAGCACTATGAGAATTTGATTACTCTTTGTTTCAATGAAATAATGGTCTTGTCTGTATGACCTAAACGTTCAAGACTATATGTCATCTAGACTGCATTACATGAAACTCCTTTTCTAATGTCCTATTCCCATGATACTAAACAACAATATTTCAATGAAAAAAATATATCTTGATTCCTATGACATAGGATATATAGTGACACATTAATCTATAAATATGGGTGTATCTGCAACATACAAATGTCTCCCCATTTCTTATGTATGGGTCATACCATCACATGGAACATTCACACAAAGAACTATGTATGACCTAATTATCTCTTCTATAAGATACAAGTGATGGTCAGATCCTATATCCTAGTCCATCCACAAATGAAATTAAACAATTTCACGCAATATCCTATACATGAGATGGACATGCATATGAGGGTCCAATATGCATCTCACACTCCTAATGATCCCATATTAAAGAAAATTACCCTTCCTTGCACATGAGTTCAATCAACATGTGGGTAAAAATTCTAGGATTACATATGGATTTATTCTCATTTAATGAGATATATAGTGATTCCTAGAGCTAATTTCATTGACCACATCCAAAATTTAAGAAAAACTTATTTCTTGTATATGTCTCAGACTTCTGTGAGGGAAATGTTTCTACCCATTATTAGAAACTTTTCACTTGAATGTCTCCTTTAATATTCAAGAAAATTTCATTAAAACCCCATATCTAAGTCTGGGGAAGATTTAGTCGCCATAAACTATCAGTTTCCATCAAAAATAAAGGTTCGGTTTTCTAAGGAAACCATTGTTTGACTATACCTAATATTCCTCCTTCGACTCTACATAAATCCTCCACGAAAAAGGCATACCAACAAAAGAAAATTTCATCCACCAGAGGGACTACTTCTATATTCATACACCCCAATGGAATTTTTATCCCATATCAATCCATGGATTTCGAAACACCGATATTAAATCTTATAACATTTACCCTTCATGCATGAATATGATAGAATATTCTAGGGAAAATTACCTCGATAAAGTAAAATCATTTATCTATCAGTCTGTGTCAAGTGACGTTATATTGTATACCCCAAATTTACTTAACATAAGACATTACACTATATTATCCATGATATAGTCACATGATATTAATGTTTACTAGGATTTAAACCTCTATTACACAAGTGGAATTCATGTAAGGGTGGCTTCATAGTCATGGATAGTAACAATACATATTCCCACAAAAAATTTAAACATCATTCCACTTAAAAATTACCCTTCATGTTTATGAGAAATATAAATTTTCACCGCTTACCTAGCCATAAAAAATGGTGGATATCTGTCTAGAGGACACATTTTTCTAAAAATAAATAATATTTCCATTTGGATTTGTATTAATTGGCCACAAAAAAAGGTCATCCAACTAAAGGAAATTTCATTCGAGGGTGACACCAATTATATCTACATATTCCTGAAAAAAAATCATATTGGAAACTAAATTTCCATAAATTTCTATGGGTACTCCTCACATACTTGTCCGAAATCATAACTTGGATTTGAAAACAAAAAAATCCAAAGAAAAACACCCTATTTATGTCTGAAAGATATTGGTACATTCTCATCCAAAAAAATCCATTGGGCCATCACCCCATAATTAATTTCCAAAGAGATTTGACCTAAAAAACAAGATTCATTACGCTAGATTGTAGGATGCTAGATATACCTTGTAAATTCACCCATTACTCTCCATGTTGAAACATACAATTAAAACCTTTGGTAAAAGTGGGGAATGAGATCATTAGACTTGTGGTTTGCATGGTATAAGGAATAATTGAGAATAAAAGGAAAAAATCAAATAAATTTTCAGGTAAAAACCCCAAATTGTGAATACTAATAAAAATTCATGTCAATCCAGCTATGCTTGCACCCCAGAAGACTTAGGAAAAAATTGGGGTAGTAAGAGAAAAGACACATTGTTTGTAGGGTCTATTATGAGACCCTAGAAATAGTCAAATCTAAACTCACTCAGTCCCTTAGCTTAAGAATTAATTAGATATTTTAAACTTCATTCATCAAAACGAGATTATTCGTGTATTTCCTGGAAGATTTATATTGATATCATGTAATGAAATCATTTAGGTTACCTGGGATATTATCTTTTAAATAAAACTAAAAATTATGATTGATTGGTATTGTAGTAAAAGATAAATGATAAGTAATAGAGGGTGAGTAAGTTTTAGTTTTTTCATTGAATTGAAACAATGGGAAATATCCATATCATAGAGTCTCTCTCTAGAATTTATAGACAATGAATCATAATTGAAATAGATACAGTGAAATGTGGCCTACATTATTCACCTGATCGGATACAGCGTGACAGGAGCCAAAATGGGTCTTCTCATTATTGGTTCATTCCCAGTAATTGGATTCACCCATTGGATGAATCTGTATAATAATATCCCATATATCATGAAATATATATTTTATGGCTTCAAATGATACATTTTTTATGACAGATAGAAAATTAAAAGTGATATGCGAGCCTTAGATTCTCACTACTAAACATCTTGTGAAACAATTCGATTGGAAATAATTATTCTTTAGAAACATGGTGATGAAGTTTAGTAGTATAATACTCTAGGGATTCTATGTAATGATTAGAAAAATTAAACTTAATAAGATCACATTCATAGGAAGCTAACTCTTCTTGAGTAATAAGAACCTCATCAATAAGGATATTCAAGTGTCAGTATTCAAACCCACATGCACCTAATAAAAAGAAATGATGTTGGAGGTTATCCATCTTATCTATAATCTCCACCAATGTGGTATCCATGATGATAGTGTAAATTTGGTTCCAACCCCATTTTAACATGGCCAGATGTTTAATAGCATCATGGGGATCAGGATTCTGTCAACTAGTTTCCTTGGGTATATAATCTAAGATTACATTTATGAAAGATAGGATCTCTCTAACTTGTGACACAAAGGTGAAAAAAGTCCACCATCTCTACTTCTTGTTCAAACATTGAAACCGATCTAATAGATTTTTCTTTAATCAGTGGAATGACTAGTATTTTTTCACTAGTACTGCCCTCTGCAAGTTTGATATCAGTGTCGGTCATATGTATGGGGTCTGAACCACTCCCTATGAAAAGATAACGTGAGTATAGTGCTCCTTAAAAAATATTATAATTATGGGATGAACATCTTCCCCTATATAAGTGGTTAATTATGGTGTGATATGAAAATAACCTAGAGTATCATTGATTTATGCCCCTATAAAACTAGATTCCCCAACACCCAATCGATATAATATTCCACCTACATCTTATAATGACCCTATGATAAGTTATTTAGAAATCTCAATGATGTAAAAGTATTTTTCTCTATGGAATCTGCATAAATCATCATCATCCATAATTGAATAAGAATTTCTTGAGGTTACGCCTTTTTAATTTGAGTAATGGTTAATTGTGAAACCAATTTCAGACATATGAATTTTCATGCAAACATATAAAGAGCATAATATTTGAAAATTGTTAAACCATTAACCTGTGCAGTCATAATACAGTATCATATCATGATGATATCATAATGTTATTCTGGAGAACCTCATTTTTTATATACCAATAATTCATAAGGTGATCGATATGGTAGGAAAGTAAATTGCGAAATATTTCATACTATCTCAAAAAAATTCTTATTTCCTAGGCATGTTTAGTGAATAACACCAATGTTGAGTGATGTAGGGTGAAATTTGTAACACATAATTGTTATGGTAGATAGATATTTGTAGCATCAAAATAGTTTCACTATCCATCCGTACATAAATTGGATGGGTTTGCTGAGGCGATGCGAGGATCTTCCCTCTGGTATCATACCCAACAATTCATAAATATGATTAAGGGTGTGTATAACTATGTTAATGGGTTTTTCATCTGTGAATATGGCCACCATAATCATCATAAAAAATTCTAAATTGGTATAAAAATTTTGAAATAAAAAGAACCATCCAATTAGAAACTTGGAAAAATCCTTCCAACCCAAATTTTGGAGATATGTATGGATAGATCTGGTATCCCCACGTAGGATATTTTCTTGCATCAAGTGTGGCACAATATGAACCTAAGACACCTTAGGTCTATTTAGTTGGATGATTCATAGTATGTATGACCATCATCCTTCAACCACTAGCTTGAATAAATGGAATCATCAAATCACTAAATTGAATCAAGGAATGGGTATGGAGTATCTAATAAAGAAATTTCTCTAACACGATCAATTGGTCCCTTGATAATAGAGATACTAAATTTTGATTTTCCCAAGTATTCCTAGTAGTCAAGAACTCATCGTTCATATGTTCATGAATGGTGATTCAACATAATTGGTATATATCACATAATATGACCCTGATGTCACCATGAAATAATGGGAAAGTCTTTGTTCATGAAAATCAATGATAGATCAATTCAGAAAACATCTCTATTATTGAACAAACCAAAAACGGAGAAACTGATACTATCTATCATAATCCAATGAACACCAATTTTTTCGTAAATTCAATGCAATTCTAATGCACCCAAAATTCCCAAGCCCATTTGTCTGAGAAACTCCATCTAGGATGCATGTCCCAGTTGGAGATCCACCCACTATTGGGATATCCTAATTATGGTTTTGAAATGGATGGATAATCTGGAATGTTATATTTTAAGGTTGTTTCATGGATATTTTGATTAATTTGAGTCTACAGAGAACAATTAAAAAATGTATTTCTCTTCGCTTGAACCAAAAATGATCTACCATGAAGAAGATATTTTCACATGACCATGATCTGGAGACACCTAGAAATAAAAATATAGAATATTTATGTCGACTTATGGAATGAAAATATCATATAGAAGTCTGATATTGTACAATAGTAGTCTGTTGGATATCTATTAAGTCATAAGCTCTAGTGAATGGATATTCTTCATAAAAAACCTGAGTGATGATGTGATGTCTAATACTATATTTAATGTTTGTGAATATAGATGTTATTCAATAAATTTTAATCATCGAGGAAGAATCCAGATCCATTTTAACAATGTGAAATGATTTGAAAATATATATGATATTCATTAAAATAGTGAATAGAAAATTCACAAAACTATGTGGTACTTCTCCCACTAAGAATCCACACATGAACCACCACTCGATTAGGAGCTCTGGTTCATAGGGCTC
This sequence comes from Viscum album, assembly GCA_963277665.1. Taxonomy (NCBI): domain Eukaryota; kingdom Viridiplantae; phylum Streptophyta; class Magnoliopsida; order Santalales; family Viscaceae; genus Viscum; species Viscum album. The sequence continues at coordinate 801,695,272 of OY728129.1, forward strand.
TTAGTCTACATTGTGATCGGTGCATGGAGCACTCAGGACATGAAGGAATCATGTGTATGACCAGATGACTATACATTTGATAATAATTATCCTTCATGGATGATGACTTCGTGTTCAAAAAATGTTACTATACAAGGGATGACGCTATGAGGATATGGTGGAAAATGATAGGATATTTTGGAGATATCTGTTCATAGGGATGTCTAGTTATGGAAAAAGGATTTGGGTCTCCATACATATAGGTATAGTACATATTAATTTCCATATACATACCACAAACTAGTTTAAATTTATTCATTTCTATCAGCTCATTTTCATCTTTATCAGATAAAATCATGATGGTGGAATTGTTTGGGTGTTAAACAATTATCATAGAATGATAAAAGGATTTAATTAATTTGGGAAAGGGTGGAAAAATATGAAAAAGGATTAAAAAAACTATTAATGGGTAGAAATATAATCCAAAATTGAGTTTTAGGAAAATGTTCGAAGGAATTAAGACCACAATGGAAGACTTTCCCCTTCATAAAAATAGCTACATAGACCACCTATCCCCATATAATCCCACGATAAAAGCCATTTGGGGGATGGGATGGTACTACTAGTTCTTGATAATGAAACTTATTTTTTGAAGGACCAAAAGGTGATATTTAACCCCCCATGACTGACTGTCCCCAAAAACATTTTCCCATGCAAGGAAGGTGTTATTTTTCACTAATTAATGAAATAATTAATGGGATAGGAATTCTTTAATGGGATTCCAAAAATCAATGCTATATGGCCACTATAGACAACCGATCATCCTTGTATTCAGTTCATATATTCTCCTTTAAAATACATTAAATGGGAACCAAAAAAAAGTGGGACATAATGATATGAGAGTATAAACACATACAATAATTGGGTGAAAAATGCAATATCCATAGATTCCTAGTTGGTAAAACCACTGTATAAAAATAAAGAATAATGGAAATTCACTAGGCTGTCTACAAACCGAAAACCCCATTGCAGAAACCATTTCATGAAGCATAAATGGACGGACCCTCTGTGCTGCATCACCCCCATATAATAAAAATATATATGTATTGAGCCCTACTTCTAATATAAAAACGTTACATGGGAGAACCTCAACCCTATGTAGAAAATTTCTATGCAGGTAGAACCTAGACCCACATAGTAAAATTCTACATGAGGAGAACCTAGGTCCGCAATGAAAAATTATATGTGGAAGACACCCTTATCCATGTAAAAACATGATATAGAGAGGAAACTCCATCCCACATAATAACATGCTCTGTTGAATATGTAATACTATGGTGCTCTTTTCTCAAGATCACATCACTTCCCTCCAGCATACCATCAGACCCCACTTAACCCATCCACAAACGATTCTAATGGAAATGCGGCCAAGGCTTCTTCAAAAGTCACTAGATATATATGATCAAATCAATATAAACCTTAATTTATCCATTATGGTCAACATACTGATATTAAGTTTATCTATGTTGGCAACCTCATTGAAGATTGGGGTCCTCAGAATGTAATTAAGTCTATTTTCCAATGGAAATTTGGGTCATGACATACATGGTTCTCATGAGGACTTCATCGATCAATATAGTGACTGGGAGGATAACACTTGACTTTCCCATTCAGGCATAGTATCATATATTATTCTCTTCACCGTGACCCAAAGGGAATCTCTCATAGAGTATGCAATTTTCCTTTTATGCAGGAGGTTTCACTCTTTCTCCTCTTTGGTGGTCTATGGTACAATGATGGGATGAGTTGGGCATGTAAGTTCCCCCTCTCATCCCATAACCCATTGGGTTAAGGCCTCGTCCACTAGGGGAAAAGAGAGATTGTATTGTTTCTATATCTACCACATATTCTTTTTTATCACACTAAGAATGAATCACTTGGGATTTTATTTGAGTGGTGATCATCACAAACACATGATACCAGGCTAATGAGGATCCTCTAAAGTGTATGCACAATCTATAACCAAACATTTATCCTCCTATAATGTATAATAACAAAATGTATCCTAGAAAATGGGAATCTTATTAATTTTAATCTCCAAACCGTTCTGAACTATTTGTTATTTGATTCGTAACCAACTATGTTACATAGAAAGAATCACCAAGGTCAAAACAAAACACCCAAATTCACCCTATTATTTTTCTAGATATATTCTTGTAGGGTCATAACAAACATGGAGGGTCGTATTATTTTTCGATCCCTCTCATCACCATACAAATTGGGTTATATTCGTATCAATATCAAAACCCCACTTAGGATACCACACCTCTTCCAAGACACTTAGGCTTCCTCAGTATATGTCACACAGAAAAATATGACTATTATCTTTTTTCCTAGGCATCCTTGTTATATGAAATTAAACTGTATGATTTGTTCCTTATCACATGTCCTTGAAAGGTATGATGTGTCTAGTTAGGTTTCACTAAACATTGTGGGTTATGATTCAATTTATAATGATATGTATGAAGACCATTTTATGGGTTCGATCCTAACATCTGAAAAATCTATGTCTCTCTATATTATGATAAAATCCAAATAACCCCACTACATGGATTAAAACATGTTTTATACTGATAAAAATTATAATAATCTTTGATCTGTATATATTGTTACTATTGATAGGGAGACTTGGAAACATATAGACACATGCATTCATAGAGAACCTTGGATACATACAGATGATTCTACAACCACGCATGCTAATAATTGATCATTAATTCAGGGGTACCAGTTGTTAGACATGGTAATGAACAAATAATTCATGAACTTGTCTTCAATAAAAAATATATAAGATTCCTCTAATAGGAATATTTCCCGCACCAAATGGTTTGATGAGCATATCCTCCCATCCTACCAACCAATGTGAAGTTCCTAAACCTTGTAAGTCTTTTTCCCAACATCCACCTACCTTTGGGAAGCAGTTTCATGAAAAATATATAATTAGGGATCTATTTGGTGTTCATGGATCCATGATAAACTCATTGGAATATGTTTAAAAATGGTGAACCTATGTTCAGTGATTGTTAAATATTCAACCCCTCCCCTCACAAATAGATCATACCGGGGAAATTGTGATTTCACTTGGAAACAATCTTATATGTTGATGAACAATGTAAACTATATAACTTTTCATGGTCACAACTAGAGGAATCTGATAATTCATCATCTTTTATTATCCTTCTCTTCTTCTTCATTGATATCCATATGGAAATTTCTGAATATAAATGTGTTGGGTTTTTACTTCTTCTTCTTATTCCTCAAGTGTTTTCTTGTTCTATTATCACTTATTTAAACTTCTCAAAAAGTTCTCCTCTAATTCATTTTATCCTCTCATCTTAATGATTTCACTCTCTCTTTGATACTTTATATAAAGATGGATTAATTATATATTTTATATTTTATATTCAATAAATATAAATAATTATCAAATTACATGAAATAAAAAATAGCCCAGTTCAATGAACATACTCAACCATGATCTCTATATCATATTTTTTAACTATCTCACTTGGTTTTGTCTCTTAATTTATTTAGGAATGATTATCACTGATAGCACTACTCCTCATTTATAGAACTCATCCAAATAAAATATTACAAATAAACGATAGAAACCATGAGATGAATTCGTCTATAAAATATACCACTAAAAATACATAGATATACACCCATAAAAGTGTGTATAATTATATTCCACACATAACATGCGACATGAATCATCTCAACATGAAATACGAGAGCTTCCCATGAACTCAATATAAGATTCATATTGAGTATGTGCATTAAGTTAGTATCTCATCATGTTATCCTTCTTCTCATTATTATATCACAAATTCATTTATGATATATAACTCCCCTAAGGATTGTATCCATCATATATATATTTTTCATTTATATATTTTTTAAATGTGGAAGTTAATATTTTTGTACTAGATAATTTAACAACCTTCCATCTTAGTTATAATTGATCTCATTTTATTTTTCATGAAAACCATATTTAAAATCACTCATTAAGATAGCATCATAGTGATTTATAAATTTTTTACTCATAAGAATAACATGAGTATCAAAGAAAAATGACTACATAATAATTGAATGTAGGATTAAACATTCATCACTTTATCATGAATTTCTTCTTATTGATCACCATCCTGAGCACATGAGCCTTAGCCTGGTTGGTAAGGACACTGTAAGTTCATCCAAGCGACTAGGGATAAAATCCAGGCATAGGAAGAATTTCTGAGGTACTGTAGCAGTACTGTAGCATGTTTTGTAGCAATACTGTAGTAGGCACTGTAGCGGGAACTGTGCAATAGTGAAGCAGGAACTGTAGCAAGCACTGTTTGGCACTGTAGCAGCCAGGAATATGCCCTCGTTTGGGCCTTCGGGCAACTGATTTGGTCCCTGAGTCTTGTAAGGCCTTCGGGCCACCCAAGCCATTGGGTCAGTAAGGTCTTTGGGCCACCTCAAGGCCTTCGGGCCACCTTAAGTGCAGATGCAAACCAGACAACCTACAAGGAACAAAATCTACAAGTAGGGGGGCCAAGGAGCTTTCACCACGGTAGAAGCTAAACGGATTTCAAGAATCAGAGGGTATGGAACCTGCCATCAGGACAAGCCTGTGCATGCATGGTAATTCCTAGCCGAATAGCCAGGAGAAGGTGGAGAGCTTATTTCAGGATGAAGATGCTGGGGAGGAGTAGTTCCAAGTAGTTAGTCTAGGTTGTATGTAATGTTTGTAGCCTACAGGAAATAAATTCCTATAAGGCCTACAAGCCACATAATACTTATTCTTATGGGCCTTGTTAGGGTTCTACCTCACCACTTGAAAGGTGGAATATCGAAATCAATAAAAAATGAAGGCCTTTGGTCCATTGGAGGATCACCATATGGAATCACATGCCCTTTGATTGTCAAGGATATTTTAATTTAAGAGAAAATTAAAATTTTAAATCACATATTATTTCTTGTTTTAAATATAACATCAGTAAATTTTATACTCCTTCAATAAGAGCACATGGAAATACCTTTATATTGAGCTCTATTCATTGGTGTATTTTTATATGTTGTTCATACCTCTTATAAAAATCCTATTATGTGATTTGATGAACCTTATGTCATACCTAATCCTTATATAAATCAATATATGTGGTTTTAATATCTTACATGGTCACTCTTACCTTAATGACCCAATTATGAATATCTATATATAGATGAATTGAATATGGATTCAATTATGTGAATCACCATAATTGAATCCACTTATGTGTATCAATTTTTTATGAAAAGAATAAAAATTCTAGATGACATTAAATGAATTAAAAATTAATTAAAATTCATATCCGGCCTTTGAAAACATTCATATAAGACTATTTTCATTATTTATTATAATATCCATCTTTTAAAAGCTACCTTGTAAGTTTAATATGAAATCATTCAAGATTCCATCACATTTTTTATCATAATTTTAACCATTTAAATTATTTTTTTACTAGAATTAATTATTATTCATATCTCTATAAAAACCATCTCAACAATCATATGATATTAGGGGATACTCACCATGAATCAAACACCGCTATTATTTACCAAAATAGATGCGTAGGATTATCTTTTCCATTATCTAGATTCTCAGTCCATTATCCATATTCAACACATGATGATTTACTTCTAATAATTAAAATGACTATAATTACAACTCAATATAAAAAGGGTACTTCAATCGGCCCATTTTTTATTTTTTTCAATGCCAACCACACATAACAATTCAATATATTCTTTATCCTCCTTTTTAAAAATAATTTCAATTGATAATATAGGAACTTCACCACTTTAATGATATTATATGATTATGAGTGATGTTATTTTATGGAACAATATTTATCACATTTTTCATCTATAAATTTGATGAAAATTTTCTTTTCCGTGATAGGTTCTTATCCATTTTTTAGATATTCAATCAACTAGTTTTTTAAAGAATGGTGGAACCACAATTTAAATTTCAAATTTTCTATCAACCAGCCAACTATAAGCCTGTGTATGTTAGCTTAGTGCACAAAATAAGACAGTTCAATTCTTATAACAAATATGTCCATAAAAATTTCTCAATATAAAACAAAATCTATTATTATCCTCTTTAGGGATAATAAAATATATTTTTATGAAATTTTATGGACCAAATTAACTTGAAAAAAATACATCATAAAAATTCAAGTACAGGGTTCTTTATCCCCCACTTTTTTAAATAGATAGTCTTCCCTAATTATCATAAATAATATTTTCTAAAAATGGTGTGATAATGAAAATCATACCTCAAAATTCATATTTATTAAATTTTTTATAGATTTATATATTTATTTGAAGATAAATTAACTCTATGATAGCTTCTCCCATTTTGATAGATCCTACTCAAAGGGTCCTCTCCGTACTCCCCTCATGTTTATGTATAATCATATAGGATACCAATGGGACCCTAATTCCAATTTTATAATGATTTAAAATTAACATACATCATGATAGATAATCCTTAAAAAAAATTAGATGTAACATATTTGAGATTATTTTCCTCCATTAATATTTCTCTTTTACTTCCTTAATTTTTGTATAATAAAACTAATATGTTAATTTGGTGATCTTTTATAAGCTTCTTAGTTTTCAATGATGGGTATTGAATAGTTCTTAATGATAAGAAACTTATAATATTTAGATCTAATTATTTGACTAATCATCATTATTAGATCACAATAAATTCTATTAATCTTTTCATCTAAGGGAATCATATAATTATTATTGATTTCACTTTTCATACAAGTTGAAATTAGTTTATTTATTTTAGAAATCACAGAACCATCATTCTTTTTAGTAGTTTAATTTTCATATACTTTTCCAACTAATCAAGAAATATTATTACAAAATATTTTGGTACATTCTAATTCTTCTTCATGAGTGTGGATTATTTTATACTGACACACATTTAAACCTAAAGGTAATTGGTGGATACCCTTTAACTTTCAAACACATATCATGTTGTGGAAGTCTTCTGATATAATTTAAAACACTATAACCAAACATTATCTACTTCCACCAAAGTATTAACTCTATTTCATATAACCTTCCACTAGAAACCTTTTCTGAAATATTTATTTCCAATTTGTAAGGTTGAAAATCAATCCAATAATGTTATCTTTTTCCAAGAATGACTATTTTCTTTTTGTAATGAACAATCATTAAGGGTGTAGATGTTATAAATCATAATGAATGAGGTCTATTCATTACCCATCAAGTCTTTTCATATGGAAAAACCGTTTGTATTCCCACCGACAGATTGGAATTAATTTTTTCTGTTGGATCAGCCCTTTTGTAATCTATAAATACAGTGGCATGATAATGGAAATGTGTGTGTGATTTTGTGTGGCCATATACTTGTGTTCTTTATTTCTTGTTCTATTGTTATTGAGATATTTTACTTCTCCATCGTCATTCTGATCAATCGAAGTTGTAATCCACTTTCACATCGCTTCGCCTTCAAATGACGAATTTCACAACACGTTATCAGCACGACTATTCTATGAAGTAAAAAGGTTAGTCATCTTGGTAAGATAAATTTTCTCATAGATAATATTGCAAAGCAAGGATTCCTCCCTCTTGATATTTCTGGGAAGAATTTCATGTCGTGGATTCTGGATGCGGAGATGAAACTTGATGCAAACTGCCTCGGCGATGCAATTAAAGTTGGGACTAAGGCTTCCACTCAAGATTGTGATCGAGCCCTAATATTCTTCCGACATCACCTCAATGAGGATCTGAAGAATGAATACCTCACGTTGAAATATCCTTTTGTGATGTGGTAGAATATCAAGGAACGGTATGATCAAATTCGACTTGTAATACTACCAAGAGAAATGATTGAGTGGAGCCATTTGCGAATCCAAGATTATACATTGGAAAGTGAATACAACTCATCAATGATTAAAATAAAATTGAAACTCCAATTATGTGGAGATACTATCACTGATACCAATATGCTGGAAAGAACATATTCTACTTTCCATGCCTCAAATGTCATTCTGAAACAAAAATATCATGAGGAATGTTTTACAAAATACTCTAAATTACTTTCTTCCCTTCTTGTTGCTGAAAAAAATAATGAATCTTGATGAGAAATTATGAATCTTGACCTATTGGTGCGGCTCCATTCCCTGAAGCGAATGCGACTAATTTTAATCAAGGTCATGGGAAGAATCAACGGAATTGAGGCCTAGGAAAATCATTTGTTTGAGGTGGTCATACACCAAATGAGAAGAGGAAGGGGCACCACCAGAAGTGGTCCAATAACGAACAACCACAAATGAAGAAAGTAAAGAGAGATGAAAGTAACTGCATTCGATGTTTCATGAAGGGGCATTAGTCGCATACCTGTCATACGCAAAATAATTTTGTAGATATTTATCAACAATATTTTAAAGGAAAGGAAAAGTATTTTGAAGTGGATTTTTCGGACCAGGCATTGAAATATGATGATGATATTACAAACATTGATATTTTTGTCTATTTTTTACACCCTAAAGATGATGAGAATATTGATCAAGAATGAATTCTAATGACAGAATAAAATATTGATTTTTGGTTTTTGTATTCTTTTGGTTGAAATGAACAATGGTTTTATGGTTTTGTAATATTATTAAATATTTCATTTTTGAATGTGGTTTCTTTTATTTATTCCTTATATGCATGTTTATTTTCATTACTAGTAATGGATGATATAAATTGGCCAGTTGAGAATAGTTTCCATGATGTTGATATTTCTCTTGTTGACAGCGCAACGACACACACAATTCTTAAACATGAGAAATATTTTATCACCCTTAAAATGGGTAGTGCTCATGTGTGTACTTTAACCGGAAGGGTGCAAATAATCGAAGGCTCCGGAAGGGAAATAATATGCCAACCTGGTGGTACACAAAATATGATAAACAATAATTTATTTTCTTCCAAGTCTTGATGCCATTTTTTTAGTTTTAAAGCTATTTGTAATAATGGATATCACATCGAGACAATGGATGAAGGAGGTGCTGAATACCACTACATAACAAGCATTAAAAATGAGCACAAATTGATTCAGGAGAAGCTTTTGAGATGTCTGTATGGATTTTACTTTGTCAATATTTGTACAAGTGAATCAAACTTAGTAAACTCGATGTTTACCAACCATGGTATATATATTGTTTGTTATGACTGTTTGGGTAATCATGGATTAATAATGATGAGGAAAATAATTAAATGAACTCATGGTCATCCATTGGTTGATAAAAGGGTTCTTACTCCCCATTATTTCTCATGTGCTTCTTGTTCTCAAGGAAAATTAATTATAAGACCATCACCATCAAAGATTTGGACTGAATCCCCGATGTTCATGGACCGAATTCATGGGTATATATGTGGACAAATTCTTCCACCATGTGGACCATTCAGATATTTCATGATCATGATTGATGCTTAAACCTGATGGTCCCATGTGTGTTTATTGTCCACTCGCAACTAGGCATTTGCGAAATTACTTTCCCAAATAATAAGGCTAAGGGTGAAATTCCCTGATTATTCAATAAAGCATATTAGGGTTTCCAATGCTGTTGAATATTCATCACATGATTTTAATAATTATTGCAGGACATTGGGAATAAGTGTTGAACTTCTTGTAGATCATGTTTATACTCAAAATGGTCTATCTGAATCATTTATAAAGATATTACAACTTATCTCTAGACCATTACTTATGAAAACTAAATTTTCCATTTCAGCATGGGGACATGCAATTTTTCATGCAGCAACACTGCTTCAAATAAGGCCATCAAGCTATCATGATTATCCCCCTTTGCAATTATCTTGTGGTCATGAACCAAATATTTCACACTTAAGGATATTTGGTTGTACTGTATATGTGTCTGTAGCACCCCCACTACGAACAAAAATGGGACCCTGAAGGATGTTTGGGATATATGTTGGTTTTGAATCACCCCCAATCATTAAATATCTTGATATAATGTCAAGAGATGTATTCAATGCAAGATTCTTTGATTGTCATTTTGATAAAAAATTATTTTCAACACTCAAAGTGGGAAATCAATCGACTTCAAAAGAAATATCGTGTAAATAAACTTCTATATTACATCTTGATCCTCATACAAATATGAGTGAACTTGAAGTTCAAAAGATCCTTAATTTGAAAATTTTATCAAATCAATTGCCCGATGCATTCAATGATTCAAAATGGGTTACAAAATCATATATACCTGTTATGAATACACCGGTAAGAATTGATGTCCCGGAAGGACAATCTGATGATATTACCAAAAATGCTTCCAACCCACTCCTAAAGTATTGGAGACCACTTGGTTCAAAAGAAAAAAATCCCCATAAAAAATGGGAAACAACCTATGCTAGTTCAAGATATGAATGAATTTGAAGATGATACAAATGTAACAAAATTACTTGAACATGATCAAGAGGAAATTTCAATAAATTCCACCAACACTGGAAGATGTTGGAACCAAGTGGAGACCATTGTTGATGACAAATTTTCATACAATGTAGCCCTTGAAATTATGGATGTGGATCATGAACCTAAAACTATTAATGAATGTCGTGAACTTATGAAAATAATTAAGTCATTAGATATAAAGCACGACTGGTTACTCAAGGCTTCTCACAAAAACCTGGGATTGATTATGATGAAACATACTCTCCTGTAATGGATGCAATAACCTTTTGGTACCTCCTGACATTTGTTGTATATGAGAAACTTGAATTATGCCTGATGGACATAGTGACTACATATCTTTATGGTGATATTGATAATGATGTTTACATGAAAATCCCTAAAGGATTCAATTTGCCCGAAAAATATCCTGGATCTTGAGATCTTTATTCAGTTAAACTGAATAAATCATTATATGGATTAAATTAGTCAGGGCATATGTGGTATAACCGTCTGGGTAAATATTTGATGAAGGAGTGTTATAAAAATGATCCAATTTGTCCATGTGTCTTCATTAAGAAGATTGGATCTGAATTTGTTATCATTACAGTATACGTTGATGATTTAAATATAATTGGGACTAATGAAGAACATTCCATGGTATTGGAATATCTGAAGAAAGAATTTGAAATTAAAGACTTTGGAAAGACAAAGTTCTGCCTTGGATTAAAAATTGAGCAATTTAAGAATGACATTTTTTCATCAATCACGTTATACTGCTAAATTTCAACAACGATTTAACATGAATGAATCACATCCATTAAGCACACCAATGGATGTACGATCTCTTGATCGTGATAATTATCCTTTTAAACCAAGATTGGATGATGAAGAACTAATTGGTCCGGAAGTACCATATTTGAGTGCTATAGGATCACTAATGTACCATGAAAATAATACAATACCTGATATATCATTTTCTGTGAATTTATGGGCAAGGTATAGTTATTCTCCTAATCATCGGCATTGGAATGGTATCAAACATGTATTAAGATACCTTCAAGGGTCAAAATATCAGGGGTTAATTTATTCCAAATCCTCATAACCAAAGTTGGTTGGTTATTCCAATGCTGGATACTTGTCTGATCCACACAAAGAAATTTCTGAAACTAGATATGTGTTTATATATAGTGGAACTGCTATTTTTTGGCATTCTATAAAACAAACCATTAATCTGTCTTCTTCTAACATTGCTGAGTTGATTTCTATTCATGAATAAAGTCAAGAATGTGTTTGGTTTAGATCATTGATTAATCATATTCGTAATTGTTGTGGATTATATATGAATAATAATATTCCCACAATATTATATGAAGATAATACTGCTTTCATAGCTCATTTGAAAGGTGGGTTTATTAAAGGTGACCGAACAAATCATATCTCACCAAAATTATTTTTCACCCATGACCTTCAAAAGAATGGTGAGATTGATTTCCAAAAAATAAGGTCTTGTGACAATCTCGCAGATTTTTTCACAAAGGCATTGCAAAATTCGACATTTGAGAAATTGATTTATAAAATAGGAATGCGAAGACTAAAATTCTATCATGATTTTATAAGGGGGAGTTGGGAACGCTGTACTCTTTTTCCCTTAATCATTTTTCCCCCTAGGTTTTCTAATAAGTTTTTTAATAAGGCATCATAGCATGGAATCATTTTAATTTGGCTTCAATTGTTTCTCCCACGGGGTTTTTTTAAGTGAAGATTTATATTATATTCCATGGGATTATTGTAGAGACCCAAATCTTGACGTACATATACATTACATTACTTTTGTGGAATATCTAATACATAACAAAAACAGACACCAAAGGACCGTAACAGTTTGGTGTCTTTGGAAACTCGGAATATAATCTTCTAATCTTGGTTAATGATCTTAAACATCTACCATAAAGATCATACGTTTTTTACATAAATAATTTCTTTATATCTTGGGGAAAATAAAACATATAATAGATGATCTCAAATGCTCAGTAAGGGTAAGAATATAGAAAATAAAACAAACCATATATATATGATCTTAAAAACATGAACATAATGTTTAAACATCAAGATCTTGAGAAATGACATAAAACATGGTAGTACGTAAGGCATAGATCATAACAGAACATCAATCATGATAAAATAGCATGGGAATAAAACTTCCAATTATGTAATAACATTATGCACATGATATGATATCCATATTATCCAAGGTATTTCTTCCAAGACCATCTTAGTGGACAATGTTCCTTAATGAACTGGGATTACTTGTCATTCCAGCCCTGTATTACTGAACCGGATTTACTTTCCATTTCAGCCATGTCTATCTCATGAGATATAAATCTTTATCCAATTAATTTTATGTAGATATAGGTCCCACCCATCTCATATTTAAATCATTCTTATGTGTTCCAAAAAACAGTCATCAATCATTCATCATATCCCAAAGAATAAATTGGGTTTCATAAACATAATTTCATCATAACATAATCCATATAAAACAAATGGATATCATTTCATCATAAGAAAAGTGAAACCATATAAATCATAGAGACATTATACATGAAACATACACATATGAAATAATTTCATCTTAGATGGAAAATGGTTTTGCTAAAGCACATGAAATGAATTCCTGAGGAAAATATCCTTTGTTGTGGAAAAATATTTTCTTTTCACAAAATGCCATTCAATTTTATAAGAAAAGAAATTTTTTAAAAATATTCATGAAATCTTGTAGAGTAAGATTCAGGAAAATAAGGCGTTATGAAACCGTAAAAATCTGTTCCTGCCGTTTAAGTTAAAAAACATTCTTCTCGTACTTTTTCTGGAAAAGTCAAAAATTACCTCGTATGGTAAACAAAAAATGCATTTCATACGTACCATGTAGTAAAAGTCAAAAATGGGTAAAAAGTACTTCAAACATACATGAAATTTTTTTATAAAACTTCTACATGGATGATAAATATACCTTTAGTAAATAATTACGTATAAGCAATCTTATATAGAAAACAATTGAGATTGCAACATTATCCCTTACCATAGGTCAGATATGCTTCATATGTATCCGAACCACCTGTATAATGATTTAAATAATTTCATTTACTTATTAAAGAATCATATTCATTGTTATGATATCATATATGGTTCACTTATGACTTTATATTACCCGTTCTTTTGTAAATCCATGTTAAAGCAGCGTTTTGGGTAAAATCGTTTCATTTATCGTACTTGTTTCGACTTGTTGTTCTTGATATTATTACTTATATCATGATTTCCATAATTTCAGAATTTAAAACGTGATTTATATATAATAAATATTCAGTATATACATATATATGATAGATTGATAAATGGAACGAAATACACCGTTCATAGAGGCAGTAGGCCATACGTACGCATGAATGTTGTTTTCGTTTCCTTATTGAATTGAATGGAATTAAATAGATGAATAAGTATATATATATACATAAATATAGTGGAATTATTATGTCATTTATCTAGATATTATTCATTATATATACTTTATAATCATTCATGAATGGTTAACATGAATAATGAATCTTATCGTGTTCATAGAGACAGTAGTCCGTACGTACACACGTACGCACGGGTGATGATATCATTCCCATGATTGTGGAATTGTATTGAACTATATGTATAATATTTAAGAATCAATATCACTTTAGAATAATCACATATATTTATTCATTACACCATTATACCCATCCAAGTAAGGTGGTGGGGGGAAACATATTACACCACAGCGTGGAGATGTTATTCTGTACGTACGCACGCACGGTGATTTCATTTTCCGTAGGATGGATAGAATGTGTAATAGGGTTGTTTCATATTTATAATAACATATAATTATATGAGTGATAATGATATTAATACTTCATAATAAAACAACAAATTAAGAGGAAGTAGAAGAAGAGATAAATTTGAAAGAATCGGTAATGTATATTACCTCTTCTTCGACATGCCTCTTTGAAACCTCCTCTTAGGGAACTAAAATTGGACTTAGAAGAAGACCACGAACTCTAGAATATTTCTAGGGAAGTTTAGAAGGTAAATGGATAGGGTTTTTTCATGCTTTAAGGCTCAAGGTTGTGTAAATATGAGAGGGAGGAGGTGCCCTTTTATAAGGGAGGAGAGGGCCACCTTTGGAATCCTCAAAAATAATATTTTATGATAAATTCAAACCCCAAATAAAAACCTCCAAAAATGACTCAATTATAAGCTTAGATGAGATAGGGTTGTCATATCATCAAAAAATCAAATTTATACATGTTTTTATCTTATTTTAAAACTTATCATTCTTATTTTTCCTTATTTAATCTATTTAATATTATTTTTTGTAATAAAATTGTAAATTTTAAATGGTTATAAATAATCACTTATGTGTTGTTAATTCTTCATAATTGGATACTTTATGACATTTTAGACTATATAAATTTCAATTTATAATTTTTAAATATATTTGTGATTTTTAAACAATTTAATAATATGTTATTTTTACAAAATAACAATAGTGTCAATTTTGACAATATTTATTTATTTCAATTTAAATAAAATCCACACAGAGGATATATTCAAAATAAAATATTTAATAGGTTACTAACATGTCATATTCATCTATAAAATTAGTATAGCACATTAAATAGTTCATATATTATTTATATTACTATTTTTAAAACCATTTATTTGATACTACTCTTTATAAAATAATTTCTACAATATTTTTGTATAATTCCTAAATATACTTATTTATTGCATAAAAATAAAAAATAAAAAACTAGGATGAATATAAATCTTATATATCTCATAATAATACTATTAGTCAAATTTATATTCTAAAAAACCCATCTTTTAAAATGTTATATTTATTAAATTATGAAGGTGATAACTTTGACATCATTTAAAATAAAATAATATAAGTGTCATAATAACTTTAATAAGACTCCAAACGGACATATATTCGTTAATTGGATTCTTATAGTGTATATATACATTACCAATAAGTTATTTTCAGATTTTTGAGCTTTTTAATTGGTATTATTATTTCAATAAAAACTATATTACTTATTTTTCCCTAAATAAATAAATTCTGTATCATTAATGTATAAGTTATTAATGTAATTAAATATCTCTTAAAATTTATAAATAAATTACCATGATAAAGAAAAAAAATTATCTTTCAAATAGGTATTTATAACCAAATTTATATTCTGTATGAACTTATATTAAAAATACTTTAATTATTAAAGTTGAGTGAGACATATTTCACTTTCCTTTAAATAAAATAAACTAAAGGTCTTAATTACCTCCAAGTGGGTTCCAATGGATTCCATTTTGACCCAAATTTTCCTTAGGACGAAATATAAGCATCAACTTATATTAAAACAAGTGTTAGGGTAATTTTAAAATATTATATTTACCATTAATTACCCGATTTATCTTTTACTATGGTAAATAAAATTTACCGTAGTTACTTTTCATAATGCCCAAAAATAAAAAAGGAGCCTATTAGAATACATTGAACCCACTGATTCCAAATATAGAATCCATTTTTCTAAATTCAATATACAAAAGTTTCATAAATTAATTTAAAATTAATCCGACTGTTAAGAAAACGAGTTTTAAAAGTTAAAACATTGCAAAAGATAGAAATTATTTTACCTATGATTTCAATGTAAAATCAATGCTAATGACATAAATTATATTAAATGGGGAAAATTTATTTTATTTATACTTTATAACCAATAAATATTATAATTTAACCATTTAAATTATTATGATGAAAAAAATTGTTTTTAATTAAAATATAGCGTGTTTTAACTATTCATTAAAATATGAATTTTATCAGAATAATATGAAACTTTTATCCAAAATAAATTTTTATATCATAATTCCAAAGAAGAATTTTATTTTTTCAAATTTAACTTATTAACATGTTAGAAACTATATTTAATGTGGGTGCGCCATCAAAAGGTGGCAAAACTATATTTTTTAAAAAATACTTATTTTACCTGAAAAATTTATCTTGTTCTCATTCCATGTTCTAGAAAAAATGTAAGATGAATAATAATGTTATAAAATTCAAAATTTAGTTAATACTATTCATAACATCTAGTCCATAATAATATTATACATATATATCGTTTTTTAGTGAAACCCGGTATTGCGTACAACACACGCTATCGAGGAAGGTCGCGATTGTGTGTAATGCAAGCCAAGTTAGGGTTGTGTGTAGTGCAAGAATCCTTTGTTGTTGTGTATAACAAAATACAAAAACATTTAATTTATACATTGAATATATATGTATATATACACTCAATGTTTCGTTGAATAATTACTATCAAACAAACTTGAAATTTTGTTTTACACGATCCAAGATTAGTGTTGCATATACTGCAAGATAATACAGTGTTGCATATAGTGCAAGATAATCTTGGTGTATTGTGAAATAGAAGATATGAAAGAAATTGAAAAGAATATATCTCATAAAATCTCCGAGTGTTACATTCTACCCCCATTGAAATGAATTTCACCCTCGAAATTCATCAGGGTTTTAAATGGTTTACTATTTGAATGTTTCTTTAATAGAAATCCACATCGTAAAAAGGAATACCAAAATTTATCTTTAAAAAATAAATTATGAAACATAACAGATACCCAAATTAACACATCAATGGGTTTCCACAAAAGAGAACATAGGTGAAAATATGGATATAGAAGCAAAATCTAACCGTCATGTTCTGATGGAGAGTGGTAGAGAACATGGCTTTAAGAAATCCAATAACAACAAAGCCATAAATTTGTGATGATTTATGGTTCCATATGATTCATAGGATATAAGGACACTAGGGAAACGTATTTTGTTCTCAAGATCATTTCCCTAATGCTGAAAAAATTTGAATACTTACTTGATTTTTGTATAGTCTCACAGTTGTTCGAGACTTGAACAATTTCCACTTCATATCTTAAATAAATGAAGTTTAATTTGTCATTTATGAATTGTTAGCAGATCATGCAATAGAATTATAGGTCATTACATCTGTTTCTATCGCAAAACATTTAGCACAATTTATTAAATATACATAATTCTGTCTATGCTGAGATTAATCGTATATGATTCTAAAAATGGACTTATACATCATCTATCACACTGCATAATAAAATAAAACTTGTTTCTACTAACTAGGGACTTCTGGTAGGCTAGTGGTAGGTGATAAAGGCTTCTCACACTTCAGTTGTGGGTTCGATTCCCACAACCTCGTCCGACGCGACGGGTTTTCACTCGTTCTGCATGTTTCCCTTTTCTTAAACTACACTATTATAACATTCCATCAATAATATTGAAAAAAATATAGCCTTAAACAATACTATCTTATGTCTAACATAATTCATTCCAATCTTTAGGCATATTGAAAATACATCTGTCCAGTCTCATAGTATAAAGAAAACGATTACTTGAAAAGTCACATAACAAGAACGTGAATACCATCATTTATCCCCCATATATCATAAGATATATCTTTTTGATCACATTCCAAACATGTGAATACCTGAATCATTTATTCTCTTGAAACATTAATTATCATAAAACCATTGTGAAATCATGAATGCTATCAAAAGGTAACTCTTTCCACATACCAAAATCCCAATAATTCTATATACTCAAACCATGATATCACTTTTTCTTATATCAGACATGAGATCATTAATACTATCTAACATTTAAGTATCTCTTAATCCCTTCTTTATGCACATATTAGGTGCTTTCCAAAAATACCTGAATAACCTTTCATGGTTACTAGTACCATATACATTCAAAAACATAATGAAAAAACTATAGGGTAACAATCCTTAGATGTTTCTTTATTCCATAGTACCATGAGATTACTTATACAACATTACTCTTGATAAACTTGTAATCATTCCACTACCTTCTTAAACCATTGACCTATCTTGAAAAATTATTTCATCTGACTTATCATTTTTAATCTCTTAATCATCATAAACATAAATACTACCCATACGTTCATGTTGATTCTCTTCATGAGACTATCCCTTAGGGAATTGGTTTACATAATGCCCGTACATTCCACATTTAAAACATTTAACCATTTTTGATGTCATTGCAATACCATTATCCTTGTCCATGGTGTTAACTTGACCTTTTCCTTTACAATTACTAGCTTTTTTTCCTTCTTTTCCACACCCAAACAATCTTCCACTTCCTTTGAAACATTCTCCCTGATGCCTCTTCCCACATGATTTACATGAGGGAAATTGAATTTTCTTTCCTCTATGATCATCATGAAACTCCATATTTCTCTTATTAGCAGAGTCGGGAAACTTACCAAAGTTGAGATTATAGATCATATTATGAGATTGTTGATTAGGCATAATAACGATATGTGGACCTCTAGATCCAATTTCTTTTGGTTTCTGATGAAGAATATCATGTCATTGCCCATCATATCCCCCATTATCATGAATCTTCCTGTTTCTAGCCATTTTCTAAAACCCAAAAAGAATAGTGTGAGAGAAAAAAATCATAATCAAGGGGGAGTAACATCAATATCTAACATATAGGCTTAATTCTAATATCGTTACCTTAATTCTAGGACTATAACATATACTTATACTTAACCTTAGGGACATCCCTAGACATACTTTTGAAATATCTCTAGGGATATCATGAAAGTTTCTGCATCATATTTTCCAAAGGTAAACTAAACAATTCATCTGATACCAACTATAGAGACCCAAAGCATGATGTACATATACATTACATTACATTTTAGGAATATCTAATACATAACAAAAACAGACACCAAAGGACCGTAATAGTTTAGTGCCTTTAGAAACGCGGAATATAATCTTCTAATCTTTGTGAAAGATATTAAACATCTCCCAAAAATATCTTACTTATTTTCTTACCTAAAGTCGTTCTTTATATCCTGGGGAAAATAAAACATATAAAGGGTGAGCTCAAATTCTCAGTAAGGGTAATAATGGGGAAAATAAAACAAACAATATATATTTGAACAAAAAAACATGAAAATAATGTTTAAAAATAAAGATCTTGAGAAATTACATAAAACATGGAAGTACGTAAGGCATAGATCATAATGGAACATCAATCATGATAAAATATAATCGGAATAAAACTTATTATTGTGGAAAAACATTAAGCACATGATATGATTTCCATAGTAGCCAAGGCATTGCTGCCAACACCATCTTAGTGGACAAAGTCCCTTACTGAACCGGGTTTACTTTCCGTTCCAGTCCTATATTACTGAACCGGATTTACATTCCATTTCAGCCATGTTTATCTCATTAGATATAAAACTTTACAAAATTCATTGGAGGGAGATATATGTCCCACCCATCTCATATTGAAATCATTCTTACGTGTTCCACAAAATAATCATAAATCATTCATCATAACCCAAAGAATAAATTGGGTTTCATAAGCATCATTCCATCATAACATAATCCATATAAAACAAATGGATATCATTTCATCATAAGAAAATTGAACCATATAAATCATAGAGACATTATACTTGAAACATACACATATTAAATAATGTCATCTTAGATGGAAAATGGTTTTGATAAAGCACTTGAAATGAATTCTTGAGGAAAATATCCTTTCATCTTGAAAATCATTTTCTTTTCACAAAATTCCATTCAATTTTAAAAGAAAATTATTTTTTTGAAAATATACATGAAATCATGTAGAGTAATATTCATGAAAATAAGGATTTATGTAACCATAAAATCTGTTCGTGCCATATAAGTTAAAAAACATTCTTCATGTAGTTTTACCGGAAATGTCAAAAAGTACCTCGTATGGTAAAAAAAAATTCTTTACATACCATGTAGTAAAAGTAAAAAATGGGTAAAAAGGACTTTAAACATAAATCAAAACATTTTTATAAAACTTTTACATGGTTGATAAATATAACCCTAGTAAATACTTACGTATAAGCAATCTTGGATAGAAAAGAATCGAGATTGGAACATTATCCCTTACATTAGGTCTGATATGCTTCGTACATATCCAATACTCATGTATAATGATTTAATAATGTCATTGACTTATTAAATAATCATATTTATTGTTATTATATCATATATGGTTCACTTATGACTTTATATTACCCGTTCTTTTGTAAATCCACGTTAAAGCAGCGTTTTGGGTAAAATCGTTTCATTTATCGTATGTGTTTTGACTTTGTGTTCTTGATATTATTACTTATATCCTGATTTACTTAATTTCAGAATGTAAGATATGATTTATATATAATAAATATTCAGCATATACATATATATGATAGATTGAAAAATGGAATGAAATACAACGTTCATGGAGATGGTAGGTTGTACGTACGCATGAACACTATTTTCGTTTACTTATTGAATTGAATGGAATTAAATAGATGACATACATATATATATATACATAAATCCAGTATCATTATTATGTAATATATTTCATTATTATTAATTATATATACTTTATAATCATTCATGAATGGTTAACATGAAGAATGAAACTTATTGCGTTCGTGGAGATGGTAGTCCGTACGTACGCACGAGCGATGATATATTCCCATGATAGTGGAATTGTATTGAAGTGTATGTATACTATTTCATAATAAATATAACTTTACAATAATCCCATATAGTTATTATTTAAACCATTATACCCATCCAAGTAATGTGGTTGTGGAAAACAGATTACACCACGGCGTGGACACGGTATTCCGTACGTATGCACGCGCAGTGATTTCAATTTCCATAGGATGGATAGAAGATGGAATTGGGTTGTTTCATATTTATATTAAAATATCAGTATATTATTGATACTGATGTTATTACTTTATAATGAAAAAAACTAAAGGAGATGAATTAGAATAAGAAATAAATTTGAAAGAATCGGTAACAGATATTACCTCCTCTTTGACACGCCTCTTTGAATCCTCTTCTTAGGGCACTAATATTGGTCTTTCAAGAAGACCAGGACTTCTAGAATATTTCTAGGGAAGTTGAGAAGGGAAATGGGAAGGTTTTTTTTATCTTGAAGGCTCAATGTTTAGTAAAGATGAGAGGGAGTAGGTTCCCATTTATAAGGGAGGAGAGGGACACCTTTGGAATCCAAAAAAATATTAGTTTAATATAAAATCAAACCCCACATAAAAACCTCCAAAAATGAATCAATTAAAATATTAGATTATATATGGTTGTAATATCTTCAACCAATCAAATTTATACATTTTTTGATCTTATTTTCAACCTTATCATTTTGATTTATCCTTATTTAATCTATTTAATTTTATTTGTGGTAATAAAATTCTAAATTTTAAATGGTTATAAATAATAACTTATGTGTTGTTAATTTTCCATAATTGGATACTTTATGACGTTTTCGACTATATCAATTTCAATTTATAATTTTTAAATATTTTTGTGATTTTTTAAAAAATTTAATAATATGTTATTTTTATAAAATAACAATAGTGTCAATTTTAACACTATTCATTTATTTGAATTTAAATAAAATCCCCACACTGGATATATTCAAAATAAAAAATTTAATAGGTTTCTAACATGTCATATGCATCTAGAAAATTAGTGTAGCACATTAAATAGTTCATATAATATTTATTTTACTATTTGTAAAATCATTTATTTGATACTTCTTTTAATAAAATAATTTCTTCAACATTTTTGTATAATTATTAAATATACTTATTTGTTGCATGAAAATTAAAAAAAAAATACTAGGATGAATATAAATCTTATAGATTTCAAAAGAATACTTTTATTCGGATTTATATTCTAAAACACCCATCTTTTAAAATGTTATATTTATTAAATTGTGAAGGTGACAACTTTGACATCATTTAAAATAAAATAATATATGGGTCATAATAAATTTTATAAGACTCCAAACGGTCATATATTTGGTCATTAGATGTTTATGGTGTATATATACACTACCAATAAGTTTTGGTCAGGTTTTTGAGCCTTTTAATGGGTATTATTATTTCAATAAAAACTATATTACTTAATTTTCACTAAAAAAATATTTTCTGCATCATTAATGTATAAGCTATTAAGGTAATTAAATATCTCATAAAAATTATAAAAAATATTACCATGATAAATAAAAAAATTTCATATTTCAAATGAGTCTTCATAACCTAATTTATATTTGGTATAAACTTATATTAAAAATACTTTAATTATTAAAGTTGAGTGAGACATATTTCACTTTCCTTTAAATAAAATAAACTAAAGGTCTTGATAACCTCCAAGTTAGTTTCAATGGATTCTATTTCGACCCAAATATTCCATAAGAAAAAATATAAGTATCCAATTATATTAATACAAGTGTTAGGGTAATTTTAATACATTATATTTACCCTTAATTACCCGATTTACCTTTTACTATGGTAATAAAATTTACCGTAGTTACTATTCCTAATGCCCAAAAATAAAAATTAGAATATTTACAAAATTCTGACCCACTGATTAGAAATATGGAATCCATATTTCTAAATTCAATACACAAAAGTTGCATAAATTAATTTAAAATTAATCCTGTTGTTAAGAAAACGAGTTTTAAACGTAAAAACATTGCAAAAGATTGAAATAATTGTACCTATGAATTCAATGTAAAATCAATGCTAATGACATAAATTATATTAAACGGTAAAAATATATTTTATTTATACATTAAAACCAATCAATATTATAATTTAACCATATAAATTATTATGACGAAGAAATTTGTTTTTAATTAAAATATATCAGGTTTTTACTATTCATTAAAATATAAAAGTTATCAGAATAATACGAAAATTTTATCCAAAATAAATTTCTATATCCTGACTCCAAATAAAATTATTATTTTTTAAAATTGAACTTATAAAAATGTCAAAAACTAGATTTAAAGTAGGTGCGCTATCAAAAGGCGGCAAAACTACATTTTTTGAAAAATACTTATTTTACCTGAAAGATTTCTCTTGTTCTCAAACCATATTTTAGAAAATGTGTAAGATGAATAATAATTTTATAAAATTAAAAAAGTAGTAAATAATATTCATAGCGACTAGTCAATAATATTATTATAACAATATATTGTTGTTTAGTGAATCCCAATATTGCGTACAACAGACGCTATCGAGGAAGGTTGTGATTGTGTGTAATGCAAGACAAGTCAGTGTTTTGTGTAGTGAAAGAGTCCTTTGTTATTGCGTATAGAAAACTCTAACCATATTTCATTTATACATTGAATATATATATATATATACACTCAATGTTGTGTTTAATAATTACTATCAACAAAACATGAAATTGTGTTTTACACGATCCAAGATTAGTGTTGTGTACACTGCAAGCTAATACGGTGTTGCGTATAGTGCCTGATAATCATGGTGTAGCATGCAATAAAAGATATGAAAGAAATTAAAAAGATTATATCTCATAAAATCTTGGGGTGTTACAATTATGACCTCCAAGGGGGAGTATTATGAATTATCATTAGTGGTGTGGATGTCATAAATCATAAAGAATGAGGTCTATTCATTACCCATCAAGTCTCTTCATATGGCCAAACCGTTTGTATTCCCACTGTTAGATTGGAATTAATTCACTCAGTTGGATCAACCCTTTTGTAATATACAAATACGTTGGCATGATAATAGAAATGTGTGTGTGATTTTTCATGGCCATATACTTGTGTTCTTTCTATCTTGACCTATTGTAATTGAGACTTTTTACATCGCTATCGTCATTCCGATCAATCGACATCATCATACGCTTTCGCTTCGCTTCACCTTCAAATGACGAATTTCACAACACCTTTTGAGTATTTATTACTCCCTTTATTATTATGATTCATGGAAATTTTATAATGGTCAATAATCTAGCCTTTGTTAACACAATATACCCATTTCATTATTATTAGTTTTAATTCTTATTGAGTTATCATCTTTGTTGTACTCTTCTCGTATTTCATATATTCTTTGTTTCCTAAGGCAAACATTTCATTTTATTCAATGAATTTTATTTTTATTATAGCCATATTTTCACCTTAGTATAAGATTAATGTTTATATAGTAAATTCAAAAACATTTTATAGTAGTAGTAATGTTTTAGTTCATAAATCATTGAAATATAAAATGAATCAAGTATGTTCTTAGAATATAAATGTTTCTTGTTCTATGAACATTTCATCTATCCAGTGGGTTTTATATGAATTTTACCTTTTATCCTCAAAAAATCATGCCTTTTAATCCATCCATGCATAGATATAATATGATATAATTAAATTATACAAGTAAAAACCTCCAACTAAACCATCAATGGTGGTCAAAACATCATTCTATTGTCTCCAAGTGAATTCTAGCGAGATTTGAAATAATTTTTCACATTTGAATATTTTATCCCATATTGGGATTTATTTTGAAAACCTATCTTCTGGGTTATTCTTAATTTCACCCATATTGAATTATTGAATATATAGTAACTTTTATCCATCCATGTGTTTATTGTTTTTTATTTGAATATTTTTCACCTAGTGAAATTTGATTTAGAATAAATAGATTCAACATAGTTTTGTTTCACATATTTCCAAGATCTGTATATATATTTTCCAATTGATGCTTCAAAACACTTCTTATCAGAATTAGGATTCTTCTTATAAGAATTACCCATTTTTTTTAAAAAAATTAGAAGAACATCTATTCTCAGGTGGATGTGAATATTCCACTTGTTTGTTTTTTAGATTTTTAATTTTTGGTATCCAGCTTATGATATTTCATATTCAGTAAGTACTTTTGGTCATTGTGTGTTTTGAACCTTTACTCGCAATATTTATGTATATCCATCATATTATAATTATTCTTTTTCTATCTCTAAGATATAATTATTCATATCTTCCTCTCTATTGTAATTGACATCTAGATAGGAATATGTTAAATTCATGGAGACATTATGGGGTTTCTGTAATTCATGGTTCACCTCTTTTATAATCATTTCAAAATATTGTTTCTCACAATGTACTTTTTTGAATTCTTTATAAATTATAGAATAATTTTCATTGAAAAATAAAATATATTTCTATTTTTATTAAACCAATTTTGTGTGTGTTGTATCTACTCACATTCATAATTAATGAATTTACAATTTAAATAGTTTTATTCATTATATGTTACAACTCATCATGAAGTCCCTTTGTATATAAAAATATATATATGTTCCACATGTAATTTGAATTTTATTCAAATAATCTTTATTTTTTAATAAAAATTCATCAAATTTGTCATCATCACATCTTGAGCTGGATTCACTAGGAAAAGAATGGTCAATAGATTTATCAAGATGTTTATGACTCTTACCACCATTACAGTGTTAGATCATATTTAATATTTTAAATTTGTCACTACTCTTTTGCCTCTATTTTATGTATGTTTTATAAAATCAAGGCCAAAACCTATAATTCAATTATAATGATGATTGAAATTAATTCATCTATATGAGTCACTTATAAACACTTTTCAAATAAAAACATAATTTAATATTATAAAAATAACTATTTCATTAAAATATATCGAATCATAGGGATCCTGATGCTTTGATAACAATTAATAGTCCTAGAAGGATCAGTTTTGACACACATAAGTGAGGGTGAATCAGTGTGGTTAATTTTTAGCAATAACCAATTAAATGTTTTATTTATCACCCATTTGGTCCATAAAACGTTTTGGTCTATTAAGACTCCATTGGATCATCTTTTAACTAAATTATAACACATATATCATTCAATAGATGTAATTTAGTACCTAAGGCATGCTTTATTTCTATAACTTTTAGACCCTCTTCGTAATATGACTCCTTCTTGTACTTGGGATATCTGATTCACATATTTTATACTGAAGAACTTATAATTAATTTATATAGGTTATGTTACATAACCTATTATACCCTTTACACAATACATATGTACGATATCAATATATTGCACAATTTTTTAACTATAAGTATTGGTTAATTATAATAGAATCCAACCAACTACTGCTACTCCACTATCATTTTCGAGGTAAATCACTAAGTCTGTATAAATGTCACAACATCGCCAACATTTGATCCACTACCACAATTTAGAGAATCTGTTACATCATTTTTTTCAAGATCTATGCATCAAAATATGATTATGATCATGTCCTTTCCTAAATTTATTCTTTATAAACATTTATAATCTTCTCTAAAATAAATATTTAATATCAAAATTGTAAGGACATGACCCCAGTTGCACAAAGTCGGTGCCTTATTTTATTATGTTGGCATACATACAAGGAATACGAATCCTGAAGGACCGAGTAGTTTAGTATTATTGGAAAAAAGATACATACATATGTTGATCATTACAACATGATGGAAAAAACAACACTAATTTATTCCACTAGCAACATCGTGTCTCCTAGATTAGGCTTGCATGTCATTCATAATTTACTAATTCATGTCATGAGAAAAATGAAACATAATAAAGGTTGTGCTCAAACACTCAGTAAGAGTAAGAAATACAATATAAGATAACATAAACATTAGACATGGTGAATTATTGAAAACACATGCCCTTAATAATAAACTTGAACACATTAAGGCAGAAATATGAGCTGAATAAAACATAATCATGGGTATTATACTAGTCAAATAACCAAATGAACTTTAAATTACTAGCTTTATAATGAGGGAAGTTCATATTCCAGACATTCTAAATCATTTTTTCATGGCCTCAGCCAAGACATCTAGTGATTAAGGCCTCTCCCAAAATCCATATCACATTGGGAAAGGCCTTTCCCAATTCCACATCTAATTCTCTCATGAGAACTACTGATGCATTGAGAGGCTATAGCGGGCCCCAACCATAACATAATAAGTCTAAGTCATTCCCTATATTAGTGGGTATAATCATTAACAACAAATACATTCATATTAAAACTATCATATGAAATGTAACTATATTTCCACAATCATTAAACATAAAACACTAACCATTTGGAATCATATGGTGAATGGTTTTAGGATAGATCATCCACAATAAAGTTAGACATAAACCATTAAATCAAATATGGTATATGACTTCATAAATTATTGAACCCAATAATGCCATGGAATCAACAAGAGTGTTGAATTAGATGAAAACACTCTTATAAAATCATTAAGCAATTCTGGAGATAAATACTCTTTTATTTTGAAATGACGAGTTCTTTTTGGAAAAATAATTGTGTAAAACCAGAATTGAGGTAAGATAGTATTTTAATAATAAAACTAGTGTTTTTAGAAGAATAATGGTTTCTATAAAAAGATTATATATTTCCCTTGAAAGTAGGTAAGTATTTGAGAAATACCCTTGTATTCTGACTCGTATTTTTGGAAACAGTTTGGAGAGCTTCTTTTAAAACAGGAAAATATCCATTAAATAAGGAAGTATTATGGTTTATAAAAATATATATGATACTCACATAGAATATGTGATCAGTAAATAACAAAACATAAGAATTTCATTTAGGTATTTAGGAAATGAAAGTATCCTGAATGAAAATGAATGTTCGGTATGAAAAACCTCTACCTTAACTATGAACATGTTCCGCTCATGATCTTAAGCTCTGGGAATATGAAATAATACTTTTTAATAACTTGTTTCAGAACATATTAGACATGTATTTAGTTTACCATAATTATGGTTATTTCATTTATGTCTTTATAGATATGTTATTGTATTGAATTTCGTCGTTCTGGGTGTTCGTTTACTTTATTTTCATATTCGGTTATCATGCTTTTAAGTAAGGAAGTGGAATGGATGAAAATATCCATAATTGAAATTAAATATTATTTATGAACATCCATAATTGTTGATTTCCATTTATAACATTTGGTTACATGGAATGAGGATGAATCATTAGATGACCACCACTTCGATTATTCGGCATTTTTTGGAATACTATGAAGTAGTTTTGTCATATAACTTAATTATATGTACATATACTGGTTCATGAATATTAATTAGGTTATAGCACATATATTATAGTCTGGTTCAACCATGAATATGGTTTCATTACCAGTAATGAAAAAGAAAATGAAGAACGAAACTCCGTCGTCCATGAATGTTATAAATTGGAACCTCATGGATGTTGATTTCATTTATAAAATAAAAGTGAGAGAGTAAGAATATTTATGACGGTTCATCCATTAACATGATATAAATCCATAATATAGATGTTACTAGAGTTATCATGATCATTTGGATATAGGAGGTGAAAAGAGGATAACAAAAAAAGATAAATTGAATTGAAACCAAATGAAAAAGAATGGTACTTTACCTCTTGAAATAACCTCCTTGAGAAACTCCTTAAGGGAAGAGGGTTTTGGTCTTTTGGAATGACCAAAATGTTGTTAGACGTGGGGAGAGACTAGGGAAGGGTAATTAGGCATAACATTGAGGAGCATCAAGTCTTAGAGGTGTGAATAGAAGAGGTAGTGGTGTGGGGTTTTTTATATTGGAGGAGAGGGGTAATTTTTGAATATTTAATTCATTATTTTATTATTTCCCTCAAGAAACCCAATAGTGTTGTTTCATGTGACCCCTAATAGTAATAATGACATGTGAGTTCAAACCAACTGTACTTACATCATCCTTGCATCACCTATGATGTAGTAAGTCGACTATTTAGCATTTATCGTATTTTATCATATTTTACTGTTCATCAAAAAATTTAGATTTTTAGAAAAATCCGAAAAATTCACCCCTACCATTTTTTGACATGTAGAATTAAAAAGTGAAGTCCATTTTTGAAAAATTATATTCTAAATATTATTAATTTAACTTTTAAATAAAATAATACTAAATTCAAAAATTAACAGTTCCAATTATATAACTACTTCTTTATCACAATAAAAAATTAACCAAGATGTTATTATTTTCAAGCCTTAAGAAAATAAAATAATAAAAAAATTTACTCTTCATTAGTGTCATATTACTATTCATATTACTATTGTTAAGAGTATGTTACTATTCACTAGAAAATCATGTTAGTTCTTTCAGACTCCAAATGACTTACTGAACACAACTCTAGATGACCATTTTTTGAAATTCAAAACATATAAGAGGAAACGTTGTGTTTTAATGGATATAGTATAAAATTTCATTCTATATTTATTTTCAAAACCTTGGGGTGTTACATTCTCCCCTCCTTAAAAAAGTTTCATCCATGAAATTGACCGAATATTACATAAAACTATTCAGGTATGTCTTTAACATAAGCTCCTCTGGATCCCATGTTGCTTCCTCCATCTTATGGTTCCTCCATAGAAGCTTTACCAGTCGAGTCATCCGATTTCTCAATACTTGTTCTCTAGTATCGAGAATCTTTGATAGGATCTTCACAGTATGATAGATAGGGCTCAAGTTCTACTTCTTCATATGTGAGTACATGTGTTGGGTCTGGCATGTACTTTCTTAACATTGACATTTGGAACACATTGTGATCCTTGGAGAGTCTTGGTGGCATTGCCAAACGGTAAGCTACGGCTCCAATTCGGTCCAAAATTTCAAAATGTCCAATATACCAGGGACTTAACTTTCCCTTCTTACCAAATGTTATAATACCCTTCCATGGAGATACCTTTAAGAAAACATGATCACCTTCTTGAAAATCCAGATCCTTACTTCGATTATCTGCAAAGATATTTTGCCTACTTTGATCTATTTTGATATGGTTCTAGATAATCTTCACCTTTTCCATTGTTTCTTCAACAAGTTATGGTCCCACGAGCATTATTTCACCAACATCATCCTAGCAAGTTGGTGTACGACATCGACTCCCATATAATGCTACATAGGGTGCCATCTGTATACTTGAATGGAAGCTATTATTGTAGGAAAATTCTACGATAGGTATATACTAATCCCACATGCCTTGAAAATCAGGTGAACAAGTCCTCAACATGTCTTCCAATGGTTGAATAGTCCGTTCTGATTGTCCCTAAGTTTGTGGGTGGTAGGCAATGCTCAAACAAAGATCAGTATCTAGGGCCTTCAGAAGACTTTTCCAGAATCGTAAAGTAAAACATAGATCACGATCATAAACAATATATAGGGGTACTCCATGAAGTCTCACAATTTCATTAATATATAGTCTTTCTAGAAATTTAAGTGGTAGATATTCTCTTATAACAAGAAAATGTGTTGACTTGGTAAGTTTATCAATAATGACCCATATTGAATTGTTCTTTCTAGGAGTCTATGGTAGTACATTGAAAAATTCCATAATGATATTATCCCATTTATACTTAGGTATGTGAAGAGGTTGCAATACTCTTCCTGGTAGTTTCCTTCTAGCTTTCACTTGTTGACAAACCATACATCTTGAAACAAAATCTAAAATCTCCCTCTTCATGTTGTCCCACTAGAAATGTTCCTTCAAATCTCTATACATCTTAGTGCTACCTGAGTTTATAGAGAAATTAGATCTATGAGCATCATCCAACAATTCACTTTTTAGATCAGGTATATCAGGAACACAAAGTCTCTTCCCAAATTTCAAAATTCCACCTTCATATACGAAGTCACTCAATATCCCATCATTCACAGCTTTAATCTTCTTTTTAAACTCCTTATCATCATCCGGAAAACTCTTTATACTTTCTAGTAAATATGGTTTGGAAACCATTTGAAAAATAATTGATGTTTCACCTTCCACGGTTATTCCTATATCCATCTTTACTAGATCCTTGAAAATAAGATCCCTTTCAACAATCATCTTGTTCAAAATTCCATGATCCTTTCTGCTCAAGGAATCTACCACCCTATTTTCCTTCCCTGAGTGGTAGTGTATCATGAAATTATAATCCATGAGTAGTGCAAGACATATCCTTTGCCTCATGTTGAGTTCTTTCTATGAGAAAATATACTTCAAACTCTTGTGATCAGTATAAATCTCACATTTTTCACCATAGAGATAATGTCTCTATATTTTCAAACCAATGATTACAACACCTAAATCAAGATCATGAGTATGATAGTTTGGCTCATGAAGTTTTAGATGTTTTGATGCATAAGCAATAACCCTAAATTTGGCATAAGGACACAACCATGTAATTTCATTGAAGCGTCACTATAAATAACAAACCCGTCATTCCCTGATGGTAGAGTCAATATAAGATCATTAACTAATATTATCTTCAGTTATTTGAAACATTCTTCGTAATATTTTTTCCAAACAAATTTAACCCCTTTACATGTGATCTTCATTAGCGGGATAGCCCGTCGGGCAAAATTCTGCATGAAACGCCGATAATAACCTACTAAGCCAATGAAACTGCGTACCTCAATTATGTTTGTTTGTGTGGGCCAATCTTGGATTGCCTTTTTCATTGTAGTATCAACTAGGATTCCATCCTTATAGACAATTTGGCCATGAAAAGAAATCTCTTGAAGCCATAATTCACACTTTCTAAAGGTCCCAGATAATTCATGTCTTTTTTGAGTCTTCAGGATAATGCGTAAGTGATTTTCATGATCTTCGTAGCTTTTGGTGTATACCAAGATATCATCAATAAATAATACTACAAATTCATCGAGATATTCCTTGAAAACTATGTTCATTAGATCCATGAAGACAGAGGGTGCATTAGTCAATCTAAAAGGCATTACTGTAAACTCGTAATGCCCATACCTGGTTTGAAATATTGTTTTTGGAATGTCTTTCTTCTTCATGCTCAACTGATGATATCCAGATCGAAGGTTAGTCTTTGATAAGTATTTATCCACATGAATTTGGTAAAATAAATCATTAATACGAGGTAGAGGATACTTTTTCTTTATTATTATAGCATTGATCTCCCTATAGTCGATACATAACCTCATAGATCCATATTTCTTCTTAACGAAAAGGACAGGGGCTCCCCATAGAGAAATACTAGGAAGAATAAATCCCGTATTACTCAATTCCTCTAGTTTATTCTTTTGTTCCACTAATTCCACAATGTCCGTTCTATAAGGGGTCTTTGATATGGGCCTTGAACAAGGAATTAAATCAAAAGAAAACTCAATTTCTCATTATGGAGGATGTCTAGGTAAATTTTCTGGAAACACATCAACATATTCTCCCACAATATGTATATCCTCTATTTGAACATTCCTTCCCATACCCATTGTTATTTCATTCTCTTCCTCCCCAATAATTTAATTTAGTTGAGCTACTGGGGGTGGATCTAGATAAGAATCTGGTGATGACGATTCTGCTCTAAAGATTAGGTGTTCTTTATCATCGTCATCAAAAATCATAACCTCCTTCTTCTTATAATAAATTTTTGCATCATGGTCCGAGAGCCAACCCATTCCTAGGATTATATCAAATTAAATCATGGGTCTTAAAATGAGATCTGTAGATAATGAACATTTATATGCCTTAATGGGAACTGATTCATAGAACGTTGTAGCAATGATATTTCCCTTAGGATTTTTGACTGACATCTCCCTTGTTAAATCAAATTGGAAATATCTAATTTTCATAGAAAACTGGGAAGATATAAAACAATGTGATGATCCAAAATCAAATAAATCCTTGGATAAACTTGAGGAAATAATTAAAGTACCTTCCACTATGTCATTAAGAACTTCAACCTCTACAGTTCTGATTGCATAATCTTTTCCCTAATCCATTTCCCTTTTCTATTTCATATTTCCTTGACGTTCTGGACAATCATTAGCATAGTGTCCCATCATCCGACAACTATAGCATTGAACATCACCGGATTCCTTTTTCCCTTTGCAATCACCAACAAGATGGACTTTCTTACCACATTTGTAACATACTCATTTTCCATTTAAGCACACACTAGGGTGTTTCCTTCCTCAACTGTCACATGGTGGAAATTTGAATCTTCCCTTATTCCTTGTTTCCATATTTCCTTTCCCCGGGTTTTCATCAGCCCTTTTATTTTCTTTCTTTCCCTTAAAGTCATAAGACATAGAAAATTCATTTTCAGTCATGATGACACACAAAACTATATCCTCATATAGTGAAAAACTTTGGGAGACCAGTACGCACCGGAGGAATGGATTTAGGCCATCAAAGAATCGATCAATTTTGCTCCATGGATTTCGTATATAGTCCATAACATGTCTTGATAACCGTGTGATGTTGGATTCATACTTGGAAAAATTTTCATCTATCTTCTACATCAAATTCATGAATTGTCACTCCATATATGCTCCGTGCTCACGAGGAAAATATTTTTCTAAGAATATTTCATTAAAATCCCTTCATTCCATCTCTTATATCTCTTATTCCTCCTTTGTGTTTTGGATTAATGACCACCACAGATCTGCATCTCTCGATAGACGATATACATCCATGACAACCTTATCTCTTTCCTTACATCCCAAAGAGAGAAATATCTTCTCAAGGTAACATATCCACTACTCTACTACAAACGGGTTTTTAGACCCGTTGAACGATGGAGGTTGGTGTTGCATAAAGCGATCTAGCATGGCTCCTCCACATGGTGGATCCAAATGCTCCATATGGGTAAGGTTATTATTCCAAACCAGAGTAAGTTTTCCCAGTATATTTATGAGTTTCTCAACACCCGTCACAACACTAGAGCCAACATCATTATCTTGCATCGGAGGAAAATCTATACAGGGGACATGTGAATTATTGTGATTTCCATTCTTTCAACTTGGTGCCATATCTATATAATGGCATACACTAGATTAGGTTATGAATCATAATGTATAATTTTAACTTAAAAATAATCAGAAAAATTGAGATCCTACACATAGATAATCCCATGTTCACAAATATGGTTTATTTGAAGAATATTTAACATTTAACTCCTTCATAATGGCTGGTAAAGAAAATGTGAATTATCCTAAGCATATCCTCCAGGAGTGTCGTAACCAAGAGTGTAGCAAGGCCTATTTTCATGCACCAGTTCTTGTTCGAGTCTAGCTCAAAACAGTGTTTTAGGGTTTTACGCCTAGAAACATATGTGCCAGAGCCGTCTATACCAGCTCATATCTAGACAGGGATGTATGGCTTGAAAGATACACATAATCTATTCCTTACCAAAATACCAGGACATTATTGTTTGTATATCCTCAAAGTCTA
The DNA here is from genome assembly GCA_963277665.1 of Viscum album. Lineage (NCBI taxonomy): Eukaryota > Viridiplantae > Streptophyta > Magnoliopsida > Santalales > Viscaceae > Viscum > Viscum album. The sequence goes on from OY728129.1 coordinate 801,730,036, forward strand.
ACTTAGGTACTTTTCCCTAATGTTACGTTTTCTAAATACAGTTTCCATGTATTTTACTAAACTTTCTCTCATACCAACTATAATGACGCAACCCCAGTTTCCCAGAGTTGGTGCCTTATTTGATTACGTTAGAATACATACAAGGAATACGAATCCAGAAGGGCCAAGTAGTTTAGTATTATTGGAAACATGTTTCATACATAAGTTTATAATTACAATATGATGGAAAAAACAAACACTAATTTATTCGACTAGCAACATCATGTCTCCTAGATTATTCTTTAATGTCATTCATAATTTACTTCTTGATATCTTGAGAAAAAGGAAACATAAGAAAGGGTGAGCTCAAACTCAGAGTATGATTAACCAATACAGTGGAAGATAATGTAAACATTAGACATTGTGAATTGTTGAAAACACATTCCTTAAATAATAAACATGAACACATTAAGGCAGAAATATGAGTTGAATAAAACATAATCATGGGTATTCTACTAGTTGAATAACCTCATGAATGTTTAATTACTATCTTCATAATCAGGGAAGTGCATATGATGGACATTCTGAATCATTCTTTCATGGCCTTAACCAAGACATTTAGTGATTTAGGCCTCAGCAAAATCCATACCACATTGGGAAAGGCCTCGGCCAATTCCACGTCTATTTTTCCCATAAGACCTACCGATGCATAGAGGGGATATAGCGGGCCCCACCCATCACATAATAAGTCCAATGGATTCCTCATATGAGTGAGGATAAACATAAACAACAAATACATTCATATTGAAACTATTATATGAAATGTAACTATCTTTCCCCAATCATTAAACATAGAAGACTAACCATTTGAAATAAAATGGTGAATGGTTTTATGATAGATCATCCATAATAGAGTTAGTCATAAACCATTAAATAAAATATGTTAGATGACATAATAAATTATTAAACCCAATAATAACATGGAATCAACAAGAGTGTTGAATTAGACGAAAACACTCTTATAAAATCATTAAGCAATTCTGGAGATAAACACTCTTTTATTTTGAAAAGAATAGTTATTTTTGGAAAAATCATTGTATAAATCCAGAAGTGAGGTAAGATAGTATTTCCATAATAAAACTAGTTTTTTTAGAATAATAGTGGTTTCTAAAAAAGATTATATATTGACTTGAAAGTAGGCAAGTATTTGTGAAATTCCCTTGTATCAGGCTCATATTTTTGGAAAGAGTTTTGACAGATTCTTTTAAAACATGTAACTATACATAAAATAATGAAGTATTGTGGTTTATAAAGATATATATGATACAAAAAAAGAATATATTATGAGTACATAACAATACATAATAATTTTATTGAGGTATTTAGACAATGAATGTATCCCGAATGAAAATGGATGTTCGGGTGGAAAAACATTTACCTTAACTCTGAACGTGTTCCTCTCATGAACAAAATATCCTAGAATATGAAATTATACTTTTTAATAACTTATTTAGGAACCTATTTTACATTAATCTAGTTTACCATAATTCTGGTTATTTCATTTATGTCTTTATTGATAAGTTATTGTATTGAATTTCGTCGTTCTGGAGTGTTCGTTTACTTTATTTTCATATTAGGTTCAGTTACTTTTAAGTAATGAAGTTGAATGGATGTAAATCTCCAAAATTTAAATTAAATATTATTTATGAACATCCAAAATTGTTAATTTCCATTTCTTTCATTTGGTTACATGGAATGATGATGAATCATTAGATGACCACCATTTCGATTATTCAATGGTATTTGGAATATTATAAACTAGTTTTGTCATATATGTTAATTATATGTACATATTCTGGTTCCTGATTAGTAATTAGGTTATAACAAATTTATTATATTCTGGTTAAACCATGAATATTGTTTCATGACCAGTAATGAAGAATAAATTGAAGAACGAAAATTTGTCGTCCATAAAGGTTACAAATCGGAACCTCATGGATGTTGATTTCGTTTATAAAATAAAAGGGAGGGAGTAAGAATACTTATGATGGTTATTCCATTAGGTTAATATAAATCTAGTATATAGATGTTACTAGATTTATCATGATCATTTGGATAGATGATGTTAAGAGAGGATAACAAAAGAAGAAAAATTGTAATGGAACCAAATGAAAAAGAAGGGAACTTTACCTCTTGAAATAACCTCCTTGAGAAACTCCTTAAGGGAAGGGGTTTTGGTCTTTTGGAAAGACAAAAGGCATGTTGTACGTGGGTATAGAATAGGGAAGGGTAATTAGGCGTAACTTTGAGGAGCATAAAGGCTTAGATGTGTGATGAGAAGAGGTATTAAGGGGGGGATTTATAGTGGAGGAGAGGGGTAATTTTTGAATATTTAATTCATTATTTTATTATTTCCCTCAAGACAACCAATAGTATTGTCTCATGTGACCCCTAATAGTAATAATGTAATGTGAGTTAGAACAAAGTGGGCTTACATCATCCATTCATCACCTATGATGCAGTAAATCAAGTATTTAGTATTTATCATATTTTATCGTATTTTACTATTCATCAAAAATTCTATAATTTTAGAAAATTCCCAAAAATTCACCCATACCATTTTTTGACATGTAGAATTCAAAATTGAATTCCATTTTTTAAAAATTATTTTCTAAATATTATTAATTTAACTTTTAAATAAAATCATACTTAATTCAAAAATTAACAGTTCTAATTCTACAACTACTTCATTATCACAATGAAAAATTAACCCAGATGTTATTATCTTCTAGCCTTAAGAGAATAAATTAATAATAAAATTTATTATTCATTAGTGTCATATTACTATTCATATTACTATTCATAAGGGTATGTTACTATTCACTAAAAAATCATGTTAGTTCTATCGGACTCCAAGTGACTTACTGAACACAACTCTAGATGACCATTTTTTGAAATTCAAAACATAGAAGAGGAAAAGTTGCATTTTAATGTCTATATTATAAAGCTTCATTCTATATTTATTTTCAAAACCTTAGGGTGTTAAAATAACTCAAATAAATCTTCCATTTCCAATATATAATGAATCGAAAATATTAATATATTTCCTGGTGATAAACACATTGAACCATTGATCTGTTCATTCTCATTACTAACAAACACAAATTGGTTCTTTACTTCTAATCATCTAGTTTTTAATTTTTATAAATTATCTACATGTTGTTTTATTTATATTTTTGTGTTGATTATCTTATTATTTTTCTTCCTCAAGAATTTCTGATTCTCTCACCACTACATCAAACTCTTCAATAAATTCTTCACCTCATATTTTTATCTTCTAATCTAAAAAATATTTTACTATGTTTGATACTTTTTAAATAAGATTCTCTTTTATTTTGATTCATTTTCATATTAAATAAATTATAATGTTTTATAAATTAATTTAAAGTCATAATATATCATACACAAGCACTAAGTCCAACATGATCTCCATATCACTTTTTTTAGATGGCTCACATGGGTTTGTCTCTAATGTTATTTTGGACAACTATTCATGGTGACTCACATTCATTCAAATTTATAAGACTTGGATAAATAAAATATTTAGGTAATCTTAAGTAGGATAGTGATTTATTATCCCAAAAATTTTAAGATTAAAAATCCATAGATAATCATTCTTCAAAGGTTCTATAATAATATGTAACACATAAATGTGCCTTGGTTCAATGTATCTTGTAGTGTGACAACATACCATGAACTTTTTATTGACTCCATCGTGAGTCTGTAAATTTTGATCACATTATAACACTCTTTTATATTATCATTATTAAAAAAAATTCATTTTTGATATTTAACTCCCCTAAGGATCGGCTCCAACATTTATAGATTTTCTATTTCACGTATTATAATCGATGGAATTTCCTATTTTTTGATAGATAAATTCGCATCCCTCCATATTAGTTAATTTTGATATATTTTCAATAATTGAATAATATAATATTTGAATTTCTCATTAATCTTCTATAAAAATTAATCTATAGTTTTATAAACTCTAAGAAATATCCATGAATCAACTCAATGACATCTTTATAATTCATTAATATAGAAAATAATAACTCCACTAGGCCCTTGTTCTTATTAGGAATTCCTCACTCAGTCATTATATCATCTTTGATAAGACTACCTCAATTAATTATTTAATGATTTTCATTCTCTTCCTCTATCAAGGTTTAGGGGGTTCTCAGTGGTTCCTCTCATTGATATAGAGGTTTTGGTGATGGTCTCTAGTTTTTATTTCTATCTAGTGAGAATATTCTCATAGAGACCCACATCCAATGATGCATTAAAAAATACTAGTTCTCCATCAGTGTCATAAGGTTAAATATGGGATTTATTGATGCCTCATGAGTGTTCATAATCTACAAATGTGGGGTTTATTTCAACCAATTTTGGGTATGGGGTTCATTATAAGGCCCCAGCCTTAAACCTTACGTAATATTGAATTATTACAAGATTACACATTGAGGATCTTTTCAGGTTTAGAGTTTTAGAGAATTAGGATATAACTATTACATCTCAAAAGATTACAAAGTAGTCTCTTCTACTAAATTTCCATAAAATGAAAACTCTTAAAAAGAAACATGTCTAGTTTCATGTTTATGTAGCATGACTTTCCCTTGATCCCATCCTTGACCCTATTCCATTCTAAGTCCTGTGTAAAACATTTCAAAAACTTGGGATGAGCATAAAAACTCAGTAAGGGATACACAAAGAATAAAAACTGTTAGTTTATCAAAACAAAAGTAAAACATGTATACTTTAACAAGGTAATACTTTTCACCTTTATGAAGTAGTAAAAACTCTTCACTGAATAAAATATCATTACTTACCTTTTTGTAACCAAAGGATTACCATAAAACCCATATAAAGAACACATAACATATATAAAGGTTACTTTGGACATAAACATACATAAGTGGAATAACCTTACGGTCGACTCCCACACATATCACTTAATGGAATAGCCTTACGGCCAATTTCCGTACATACTTAATGGAATAGCCATACGGCCGACTTCCATACCCAATGCATTGGAGGTTATAACATAACCACCCATCCTGGTATTCACGGCACCACCCGTCATATGGTTTATAACGTAACCACCCGTTAAAATGTCCAATTACCAATATAAAATCATAAAACATAAAACCAATATAAAGGAATGATAACATTTCAACATCATAATATATCATAATAGAATCCTTTATCAAAACCATTTTCAAAACCATTTAAAACATTTAATAAAGAAATTTTTGAATCAAAGTGTCCCATACCACCTTGAAGCTTAAAATTTTAAACCATTAATATCCATATAAATATATCCTTAAAACCATTTTGAAAACAAGGATATTAATAAGAACAAATAATTAAAACATTTAAAATGACATTTTGGTTAAAGAGGTTTTACCAAAATTAGAGACACTTGAATACAATAATTGAGGAATAACATTTAGTTAGAACTTTATAATATGATGAGAATAAATGGATTCATGATATAATACTCCAAAGGACAGTATATACACCATATAAGTGTGAATTGGTGCATAACAACAATGAACCCTCAATAGAAATGTCAAATGTGATGAAATCCCTTATAAAGAAGGTATCCTTAAATTAAGGACAAATAAATCTCAAAGATATGTGTGACAAATATAAATACACCCAATTTAAGTGGATATTAAGTGTAGAACAATAAAAGGTCATTCACGCATATTCAATGGATGACATATTCAATGACTACATGTTGAACCCAAAGAAATCGAAATTGGGTTAAAAAGTTCCCTTGACAGCCTGACGGCATCACATCAAAATGAGTTGATGAGTGATAAAAAGTGTATCTCATCACTTGGAAATAAAATTTACATCAATAAGGATATATGAGAACATATCCCAACATAACAATATGTAAATTAAAATACCCAAGAAAAGAAGTCTTTTAAAAAAAAGGAGGGTGAAAGGTTCCCTTACCGACTTGGGTATCTTTCAAAACATACACCCCATGAAAGAAAGACAATAGATCATTGATGTAAATACTCATAAATGAAAGTATATTACACAAAGAGTAGAATAATGGGAATTACATACACCACTCAATGGAATTTGTGGAAAATGTAGCATAAATCTCACGGGAATAAAACTGAGATGAAAAATCCCTTACGAAAACTCGGCAGCCTAACGGCGCCACATAAAACTTCTGAATATGGATTGATGAGATCAAATAGGGTATCTCATCACATTACAATAAAACATACAACAAGAGGAATATAAAATAACATTCCCCAACATTACAAAGATGAGCTTAAAAGAAGTGACATAAAGGAGAGTACTTAAAAAGAAAGAGAGAGGTTAGATCTCTTATGAAAGTTCGGCAGCCTAACAGCGCCACTCAAAACTTCCAAAATGGATTGATGAGAGAGAATAGGGTCTCTCATCACATGAACATAAAAATTACAGTATGTTTAATATAAAATATCATCCCAATAACAAGAAAGATGAGCTTTAAAAGGAATGACATAAAAGAGTGTACTTAAAAAGAAAGAGAGGTGTAGGATCCCTTACCTCGGGTCCGACTTGACTCGATCGTTCTTTAACGTCCTGAATAATAAACTTGAGTTAATTTCTACTTCCTTAAGAACCTTTTTCAAGTTCATTATTCCTTTTTATATCACTTATTACCAAGTCATAAACATTATGTCATCATTTAAGTTAATAATGTTTGTTTTGTCAATATTTGGTTCTTAAGTCGAAAGTTGACTTCTTACAATTATATGTTGTTCATGTGGTCAACAGTTCGTTATATCCAGAACGAAATTCCTTATTTGGATATCATATATATCATATATATCCAGCATATACATGTATTTATAATATTACATAATCATTTAGAGGTAAGAAATGAAATGCACCGTTCATGGAGACGGTAAGCCGAACGTACGCATGCACGCTACTTTCATTTCTTTGTCATATTAGTGGAATTAAAACTAAATGAGAGGTATGTATATTTTAATTCCAGAATTATATTCATCATTTAGATATATCATTAATTATATATATACATTATATACATGTAATTTTAATAGTACATTTCATTTGGGGATAAGAAATGAAATGCACCGTTCATGGAGACGGTAAGTCGTACGTACGCATGAACGCTACTTTCATTTCTATATCATACTTTAATGGAAAGAAATAATAATGATATTGAGGTATATTATAATTCCAGTATAACATCATATATAATAACTTTAAATCCATCCTTTACACGTCCCACATATGGCATTAACGAATCACATCACTTTTAGGGGGCGGTAGTCCGCACTTCCTTAAATGAAGATATCATGTTTGCCCATAATGGAAACCATAAAGGTATGCCAAAAATGAAAAATACAGAAGATTAAAGAAAACATAAACATATTATATATCATATATAAAAATAGTGACATCATAATGGCCACCCTTGAAGGTGTTAAATGAGTATTGAACAATCATCGTTTCGGGAGGCAGAATTTCGCCATCCACGGAAACCGTATGTTCTTTAACCATTTGATGTAGTTTTGTGAGAGTGTAGCTCAAATAAATATTATAACAACATCCTTGTGTATTGAAGATACTGGTGTTGTCACAAAATAAGTAAATAAAAAAATTTTAGGGGGTTGGAGAAGCAAAATAAAACAAATTAACATGAGAGAATGAATTACCTTTAAAAGTGTAACTCCTTTTGATTTGAGCCTAAAGGCTGCCTTTGAAAGGATTATGCCCAAAGGGAATCCTCTAGGATTAGGAGAGGGATGTGGAGAGAGTAATTGGGCAGGGGTTGGCCAAGCCAAAGGCTTGAGGTGTGTGTGAAATGAGGTAGAGGTGTGGGCCTTTTATTAGAGGAGAGGAGGGGCACTTTTGGAAAGTAAAGAAATATTACTTTATTTGAAAATGTGTTTCGGTTTTAAAAGGTCCCACATTGATATAAGTCGTGTATAAGGTGACAGGTCTTCGAAATCCACTCATACAATAAGTTTTGTACATGTGTATCTCATAGATTTTACATTATCTCTCCATTTTATTTAAATCGTCAAATAATGATGTCATCGCTGCATCATTATTATGTCATAAATAATTTAATTTATTTAATGTCTAAAAATTATATAAAAAAATACTATGATGTAGGAAATCTTTTTATCTTTCCAATTACTATTTATAATCAAAATTTGGACTTGTGTAACCCCACTTAAAAATTGTTTTAGTAAAACATATCATGTTTGTGTCAATTTTACTTTTACATTAAATAAAATGTTATTTATGTCATTTCCCAACCAAAGTGGATCCATGGGGTCCCCAATTTGACCCATGGCTTGTCTTGGTCGGCCATGACACAACCAATATGGTTGGGACATGCGTCTCGGTCATTTCATATCATTAAAGCATTATTTATACCTTAAACCACACTAATTACCACTAATCGCGATTAAAAACTTAATAAAACTATTCACCAAAAAATTATTTTAATCTCATTGAACCAAATTTTACTTCTTAATGACAACCATGTATGTCGGATTTTCAAAATTCAATACACATTAGTGGTAAACTTTCATTTAACTGAAAAATCAGTTTGCTTGATTACCACTTAGTGGTTTCACTATTCATCAAAAATTGAAGTTTTTCAGAAAATTAACAAAAATTCACCCTAAGCTATATTTGATATTAAGAATTCAAAAATGAAGTCTATTTTACAAAATTAAAAACATATAAGTCACATTAATTAATTTAAAAATTAATTCCCGCTATTATAGCAAATAGCGTGTTTTTATGAAACAATAAGTATCAAAAGCTTGACAGTGGTTTAAGTCTGATTTCAAAGTGAAATTGATTTCAACGACCACTATTGGATTTAATGGTAAAAATATTTTCTAATTTCACTTTAAAACCAATTCAAAATATAATCTAATCATATAAATAAATTAGATTAAAAAGTGGTTTTGAATTAAAATACAACATTTTACACTATTCATTAAAAAAATGAACTTTATCGGAAAGATACCAAAAATTTACACAAAGTAAATTTTGATGTCCCGATTCTTAATAAGAGTTTTATTTGGTCCAAAAGAATGTTTAAGAGTGAACAAAACTATATTTAATGATGGTTCTCCATCAAAAGGTGATAAGTGAACCTTTAGTGAAAACTAGGGCATATACGCCTAAAATTGAATTCTTTCCGTATTTTAAGCCTTTATATTTTATTGTATAAATGTAAAAACATTTAAAAAAAACATATATAATCATATTATAGTTATTTCTATCCATTCCCGCCAATACAACGGCTACATGTTAACTATCATTTGAAATAATATTATTTTATTATTAGAGTGCAAGGTAAGATTCCCAAGAAACTCGTTGTTGCGTGTTGGGTACGCCATCGAGCATAGCGTCCCCTTTAAAGTCATATTAATATTTTATTCACAAATATGGATAAATATGAAAATTTCATATTCATTATTTACATGGGGTGTTACATCCTTCCCCCCTTTTGGGAATTGCGTCCTCGCAATTTTAAAATTGAGCTTGGAAACATCCTTGAAAGTCCCACATCGGAACAAAAGTCAGTAAAACAAACACTTTAAAATAAAGAAAGATAAGTACAAAGGTCACCCGAGTTAACCCATACTAGGATTCCAAGTATGAAAACATGGACATGGAGGAAAAAACAAAGGGTCGTGTTCTGATGGAGAGTGATACAAAACATGTTTAGGAGAAAGTTAACCACGAGAAAATCACAAACTTGTGATGGGTTAAACGGTATTCGATTCCCCAGTAGGAAAAGTTAATAGACAACATTTTTGTTTTAAGTTACTTTTTATTGAGGAATTTATTCATAAGGAAACATAATCACTTATCATGTTGACTCTCAACTTTTATTAGATTCCTTACACAAACTCATATTTTCTCCAAAAGGCGAGTATTTAGGAAGACTTGTTCACATTAAGAGTACTATAATCAACTTCTAGAGAATCACCTAACCCACAAAATAGAACTATATACTTCCCATGTCTTTAGACTTTAACCAAAACCAAAACCAAAAAGGCTAGTACAAGATCAGATAATCCAGAAAAGGATAACCCTTTATAAAAAGAAAATATATTCTTAATCTCCAAAATTTGTCCAACAAAACCCAAAGTTCAACGAGGACCATTCTATAATCAATTTGTCCATAAAATTATTCAAAGTAAACCAAACTAAGATTGAAACCCAAATATTTGAAGGATTTAGTCACATAGTCTTCCAAGTTAAATCGTAACATTTATCTCCAAACAACATCAGTTGCTCCTAAAGTCTCGTATTGAAAAGTAATTATCCTAATCACATATCCTCCATGATAGGTTAATAATTTTCATAAATAACCCAAAATAAACTTAATCATAATTCATAAAATCATATAACTAAAAAGAATCAGTCAAACTAACCAGGGACTTCACGTAGTCCAGTGGTAGGCGATTAATACCAGTCGCACTTTGGTTGTGGGTTCGATTCCCGCAGCTTTGTCCGACGCGACGGGATGTCACACGGTCTGCGTGTTGTCCTTTTTCCAAAACTATATAATTCTTAAAACATTCCCCAAAATGAGATAAAATCTTCAAGAATAATCATAACATATTTTAACCTCAAGTTTATCTCATTCCTTTCATTTTCCATCATATCATAGAGTAACCCATAATTACCTAAAAATTAAGTATCATATAAACCCTAATGGTTACCTTAATAATTATTACCTGAATTTCCACATCGAGTTGGAAATCTCGTACATGATGCATTAGAGAACTCACCAAGGATGAAGTGGTTGATCATGACTCCTTGATATTTAGTTTAGAACAGCCACGAGTTTCCTCATTGAATCCTCCATTTTATCTAGTATCTTAATCAGAGAACCACCACAGTTTCCTTCAAACCAGTTGTCTCTTTGGTGCCTTCTAGATCCATCCATTCACTAAAAATAGAAATGTCAGTGTGAGTATATCAAAAAAACCATCATGTACTAATGAGGAAGGTAAACACTAAGATACACTTACTCATTCACTTTATCTAAAACTAGGACTCTTTCTGAAATCCTAACCATTATGGTAATGTCACTTATGCTTAAAGAATACCCTATCCTCTAAAGTTATCTAAACCGACCTTTGATACCAACTATAAGGCCCCAGCCTTAAACCTTACGTAATATTGAATTATTACAAGATTACACATTGAGGATCTTTTCATGTTTAGAGTTTTAGAGAATTAGGACATAACTATTACATCTCAAATGATTACAAAGTAGTCTGTTCTACTAAATTTCCATAAAATTATAACTCTTAAAAAGAAACATGTCTAGTTTCATGTTTTAGGTAGCATGACTTTCCCTTGATCCCATCCTTGACCCTATTCCATGCTAAGTCCTGTGTAAAACATTTCAAAAACTTGGGATGAGCATAAAAACTCAGTAAGGGATACACAAAGAATAAAAACTGTTAGTTTATCAAAACAAAAGTAATCCATGTATACTTTAACAAGGTAATACTTTTCACCTTTATGAAGTAGTAAAAACTCTTCACTGAATAAAATATCATTACTTACCTTTTTGTAACCAAAGGATTACCATAAAACCCATATAAAGAACACATAACATATATAAAGGTAACTTTGGACATAAACATACTTAAGTGGAATAACCTTACGGTCGACTCCCACACATATCACTTAATGGAATAGCCATACGGCCAATTTCCGTACATACTTAATGGAATAGCCATACGGCCGACTTCCATACCCAATGCATTGGAGGTTATAACGTAACCACTCGTCCTGGTATTCACGGCACCACCCGTCATATGGTTTATAACGTAACCACCCATTAAAATGTCCAAGTACCAATATAAAATCATAAAACATAAAACCAATATAAAGGAATGATAACATTTCCACAACACAATATATCATAACAGAATCCTTTATCAAAACCATTTTCAAAACCATTTAAAACATTTAATAAAGAAATTTTTGAATCAAAGTGTCCCATACCACCTTGAAGCTTAAAATTATAAACCATTAATATCCATATAAATATATCCTTAAAACCATTTTGAAAACATGGATATTAATAAGAATAAATAACTAAAACATTTAAAATGACATTTTGGTTAAAAAGGTTTTACCAAAATTAGAGACACATGAATACAATAATTGAGGAATAACATTTAGTAAGAACTTTATAATATCATGAGAACAAATGGATTCATGATATAATACTCCAAAGGACAGTATATACACCATATAAGAGTGAATTGGTGCATAACAACAATGAACCCTCAATAGAAATTTCAAATGTGATGAAATCCCTTTTAAAGAAGGTATCCTTAAATTAAGGAAAAATAAATCTCAAAGATATGTGTGACAAATATAAATACACCCAATTTAAGTGGATATTAAGTGTAGAAAAACAAAAGGTCATTCACACATATTCAATGGATGACATATTCAATGACTACATGTTGAACCCAAAGAAATCGAAATTGGGTTAAAAGGTTCCTTTGACAGCCTGACGGCATCACATCAAAATGAGTTGATGAGTGATAAAAAGTGTATCTCATCACTTGGACATAAAATTTACATCAATAAGGATATATGAGAACATATCCCAAAATAACAATATGTAAATTAAAAGACCCAAGAAAAGAAGTCTTTTAAAAAAAGGAGGGTGAAAGGTTCCCTTACCGACTTGGGTATCTTTCAAAACATACACCCCATGAAAGAAAGACAATAGATCATTGATGTAAATACTCATAAATGAAATTATATTACACAAAGAGTAGAATAATGGGAATTACATACACCACTCAATGGAATTTGTGGAAAATGTAGCATAAATCTCACGAGAATAAAAGTGAGATGAAAAATCCCTTACGAAAACTCGGCAGCCTAACGGCGCCACATAAAACTTCTGAATATGGATTGATGAGATCAAATAGGGTATCTCATCACATTAAAATAAAATGTACAACAAGAGGAATATAAAAGAACATCCCCCAACATTACAAAGAGGAGCTTAAAAGAAGTGACATAAAGGAGAGTACTTAAAAAGAAAGGGAGAGGTTAGATCTCTTACAAAAGTTCGGCAGCCTAACGGCGCCACTCAAAACTTCCAAAATGGATTGATGAGAGAGAATAGGGTCTCTCATCACATGAACATAAAAATTACAGTAAGTTTAATATAAAAGATCATCCCAATAACAAGAAAGATGAGCTTTAAAAGGAATGACATAAAAGAGTGTACTTAAAAAGAAAGAGAGGTGTAGGATCCCTTACCTCGGGTCCGACTTGACTCGATCGTTCTTTAACGTCCTGAATAATAAACTTGAGTTAATTTCTACTTCCTTAAGAACATTTTTCAAGTTCATTATTCCTTTTTATATCACTTATTACCAAGTCATAAACATTATGTCATCATTTATGTTAATAATGTTTGTTTTGTCAATATTTGGTTCTTAAGTCGAAAGTTGACTTCTTACAATTATATATTGTTCATGTGGTCAAAAGTTATTTATATCCAGAATGAAATTCCTTATTTGGATATCATATATATCATATATATCATATATATCCAGCATATACATGTATTTATAATATTACATAATCATTTAGAGGTAAGAAATGAAATGCACCGTTCATGGAGACGGTAAGTCGTACGTACGCATGAACGCTACTTTCATTTCTTTGTCATATTAGTGGAATTAAAACTAAATGAGAGGTATGCATATTTTAATTCCAGAATTTTATTCATCATTTAGATATATCATTAATTATATATATATACATTATATACATGTAATTTTAATAGTACATTATATTTGGGGATAAGAAATGAAATGCACCGTTCATGGAGACGGTAAGCCGTATGTACGCATGAACGCTACTTTCATTTCTATCTCATTCTTTAATGGAAATAAATAATAGTGATATAGAGGTATATTATAATTCCAGTATAACATCATATATAATAACTTTAAATCCATCCTTTACACGTCCCACATATGGCATTAACGAATCACATCACTTTTAGGGGGCGGTAGTCCGCACTTCCTTAAATGAAGATATCGTGTTCACCCATAATGGAAACCATAAAGGTATGCCAAAAATGAAAAATACAGAAGCTTAAAGAAAACATAAATATATTATATATCATATATAAAAATAGTGACATCATAATGGCCACCCTTGAAGGTGTTAAATGAGTATTGAACAATCATCGTTTCGGGAGGCAGAATTTCGCCATCCACGAAAAACGTATGTTCTTTAACCATTTGATGTAGTTGTGTGAGAGTTTAGCTCAAATAAATATTATAAAAACATCCTTGTATATTGAAGATACTTGTGTTGTCACAAAATAAGTAAATAAAAAGAGTTTAGGGGGTTGGAGAAGCAAAATAAAACAAATGAACATGAGAGAATGAATTACCTTTAAAAGTGTAACTCCTTTTGATTTGAGCTTAAAGGCTTCCTTTGAAAGGATTATGCCCAAATGGAATCCTCTAGGATTAGGAGAGGGATGTGGAGAGAGTAATTGGGCAAGGGTTGGCCGAGACAAAGGCTTGAGGAGTGTGTGAAATGAGGTAGAGGTGTGGGCCTTTTATAAGAGGAGAGGAGGGGCAATTTTGGAAAGTAAAGAAATATTACTTTATTTGAAAATGTTTTTCGGTTTTAAAAGGTCCCACATTGATATACGTAGTGGATAAGGTGATAATCTTCGAAATACACTCATCCAATAAGTTTTTTACATGTTTAGTTCATATATTTTACATTATCTCTCCATTTTATTTAAATCGTCAAATAATGATGTCATCGCTGCATCATTATTATGTCATAAATAATTTAATTTATTTAATGTCTAAAAATTATAACAAAACTACTATGATGTAGGAAATCTTTTTAGCTTTCCAATGACTATTTATAATCAAAATTGGGACTTGTGTAACCCCACTTAAAAATTGTTTTAGTAAAACATATCATGTTTGTGTCAATTTTACTTTTACATTAAATAAAATGTTATTTATGTCATTTCCCAACCAAAGTGGATCCATGGGGTCCCCAAGTTGACCCATGGCTTATCATGGTCGGCCATGATACAACCAATAAGGTTGGTACATGTGTCTCGGTCATTTCATATCATTAAAGCATTATTTATACCTTAAACCACACTAATTACCACTAATCGCGATTAAAAACTTAATAAGTTACTATTCACCAAAAAATTATTTTAATCTCATTGAACCACATTTTACTTCTTAATGACAACCATGTATGTCGGATTTTCAAAATTCAATACACATTAGTGGTAAGCTTTCATTTAACTGAAAAATCAGTTTGCTTGATTACCACTTAGTGGTTTCACTATTCATCAAAAATTGAATTTTTTCATAAAATTAACAAAAAATCACCCTAAGCTATATTTGATATTACGAATTCAAAAATGAAGTCTATTTTACAAAATACAAAAAATATAAGTCATATTAATTAATTTAATAATTAATTCCCGCTATTATAGCAAATAGCGTGTTTTTATGAAACAATAAGTATCAAAAGATTGACAGTGGTTTAAGTCTGATTTCAAAGTGAAATTGATTCCAACGACCACTATTGGATTTAATGGTAAAAATATTTTCTAATTTCAATTTAAAAACAATTAAAAATATAATCTAATCATATAAATAAACTAGATTAAAAAGTGGTTTTGAATTAAAATACAACATTTTACACTATTCATTAAAAAAAATGAACTTTATCGGAAAGATACCAAAAATTTACACAAAGTAAATTTTGATGTCCCGATTCTTAATAAGAGTTTTATTTGGTCCAAAAGAATGTTTAAGAGTGAACAAAACTATATTTAATGATGGTTCTCCATCAAATGGTGATAAGTGAACCTTTAGTGAAAACTAGGGCATATACGCCTAAAATTGAATTCTTTCCGTATTTTAAGCCATTATCTTTTATTGTATAAATGTAAAAACATTTAAAAAAACATATATAATCATATTTTAGTTATTTCTATCCATTCCCACCAATACAACAGCTACATGTTAACTATCATTTGAAATAATATTATTTTATTATTAGAGTGCAACATAAGATTCCCAAGAAACTCGTTGTTGCGTGTTGGGTACGCCATCGAGCATAGCATCCCCTTTAAAGTCATATTAATATTTTATTCACAAATATGGATAAATATGAAAATTTCATATTCATTATTTAACTGGGGTGTTACATCCTTCCGCCCTTTTGGGAATTGCGTCCTCGCAATTTTAAAATTGCACTTGGAAACATCCTTGAAAGTCCCACATCGGAACAAAAGTCGGTAAAACAAACACTTTAAAATAAAGAAAGATAATTACAAAGGTCACCCGAGTTAACCCATACTAGGATTCCATGTATGAAAATATGGACATGGAGGAAAAAACAAAGGGTCGTGTTCTGATGGAGAGTGATAGAAAACCTGTTTAGGAGAAAGTTAACCACGAGAAAATCCCAAACTTGTGATGGGTTAAACGGTATTCGATTCGCCAGTAGGAAAAGTTAATAGACAACATTTTTGTTTTATGTTACTTTTTATTGAGGAATTTATTCATAAGGAAACATAATCACTTATCATGTTGACTCTAAACTTTTATTATATTCCTTACACAAACTCATATTTTCTCCAAAATGTGAGTATTTAGGAAGACGTGTTCACATTAAGAGTACTATAATCAACTTCTAGAGAATCACCTAACCCACAAAATAGAACTATATACTTCCCATGTCTTTAGACTTTAACCAAAACCAAAACCAAAAAGGCTAGTACAAGATCAGATAATCCATAAAAGGATAACCCTTTATAAAAAGAAAATCTATTCTTAATCTCCAAAATTTGCCCAACAAAACCCAAAGTTCAACAAGGACCATTCTATAATCAATTTGTCCATAAAATTCTTCAAAGTAAACCAAACTAAGATTGAAACCCAAATATTTGAAGGATTTAGTCACATAGTCTTCCAAGTTAAATCGTAACATTTATCTCCAAACAACATCAGTTGCTCCTAAAGTCTCGTATTGAAAAGTAATTATCCTAATCACATATCCTCCATGATAGGTTAATAATTTTCATAAATAACCCAAAATCAACTTACTCTTAATTCATAAAATCATATAACTATAAAGAATCAGTCAAACTAACCAGGGACTTCACGTAGTCTAGTGGTAGGCAATTAATACCAGTCGCACTTTGGTTGTGGGTTCGATTCCCGCAGCTTTGTCCGACGCGACGGGATGTCACACGGTCTACGTGTTGTCCTTTTTCCAAAACTATATAATTCTTAAAACATTCCCCAAAATGAGATAAAATCTTCAAGAATAATCATAACATATTTTAACCTCAAGTTTATCTCATTCCTTTCATTTTCCATCATATCGTAGAGTAACCCATAATTACCTAAAAATTAAGTATCATATAAACCCTAATGGTTATCTTAATAATTATTACCTGAATTTCCACATCGAGTTGGCCATCTCGTACATGATGCATTAGAGAACTCACCAAGGTTGAAGTGGTTGATCATGACTCCTTGATATTTGGTTTAGAACAACCACGAGTTTCCTCATTGAATCCTCCATTTTATCTAGTATCTTAATCAGAGAACCACCACAGTTTCCTTCAAACCTGTTGTCTCTTTCGTGCCCGCTAGATCCATCCATTCACTAAAAATAGAAATATCAGTGTGATTATATCAAAAAAACCATCATGTACTAATGAGGAAGGTAAACACTAAGATACACTTACTCATTCACTTTATCTAAAACTAGGACTCTTTCTGAAATCCTAACCATTATGGTAATGTCACTAATGCTTAAAGAATACCCTAACCTCTAAAGTTATCTAAACCGACCTTTGATACCAACTATAAGGCCCCAGCCTGAAACCTTACGTAATATTGAATTATTACAGGATTACACATTGAGGATCTTTTCAGGTTTAGAGTTTTAGAGAATTAGGACATAACTATTACATCTCAAAAGATTACAAAGTAGTCTCTTCTACTAAATTTTCATAAAATGAAAACTCTTAAAAAGAAACATGTCTAGTTTCATGTTTTAGGTAGCATGACTTTCCCTTGATCCCATCCTTGACCCTATTCCACGCAAAGTTATGTGTAAATCATTTCAAAAACATGGGATGATCATAAAAACTCACTAAGGGATACACAAAGAATAAAAACTGTTAGTTTATCAAAACAAAAGTAAACCATGTATACTTTAACAAGGTAATACTTTTCACCTTTATGAAGTAGTAAAAACTCTTCACTGAATAACATATCATTACTTAACTTTTTGTAACCAAAGGATTACCATAAAACCCATATAAAGAACACATAACATATATAAAGGTAACATTGGACATAAACATACTTAAGTGGAATAACCTTACGGTCGACTCCCACACATATCACTTAATGGAATAGCCATACGGCCAATTTCCGTACATACTTAATGGAATAGCCATACGGCCGACTTCTATACCCAATGCATCGGAGGTCATAACGTAACCACCCGTCCTGGTATTCATGGCACCACCCGTCATATGGTTTATAACGTAACCACCCGTTAAAATGTCCAAGTACCAATATAAAATCATAAAACATAAAACCAATATAAAGGAATGATAACATTTCCACATCACAATATATCATAACAGAATCCTTTATCAAAACCATTTTCAAAACCATTTAAAACATTTAATAAATAAATTTTTGAATCAAAGTGTCCCATACCACCTTGAAGCTTAAAATTTTAAACCATTAATATCCATATAAATATATCCTTAAAACCATTTTGAAAACATGGATATGAATAAGAACAAATAATTAAAACATTTAAGATGACATTTTGGTTAAAGAGGTTTTACCAAAATTAGAGACACTTGAATACAATAATTGAGGAATAACATTTAGTCAGAACTTTGTAATATCATGAGAATAAATGGATTCATTATATAATACTCCAAAGGACAGTATATACACCATATAAGAGTGAATTGGTGCATAACAACAATGAACCCTCAATAGAAATGTCAAATGTGATGAAATCCCTTATAAAGAAGGTATCCTTAAATTAAGGACAAATAAATCTCAAAGATATGTGTGACAAATATAAATACACCCAATTTAAGTGGATATTAAGTGTAGAACAATAAAAGGTCATTCACACATATTCAATGGATGACATATTCAATGACTACATGTTGAACCCAAAGAAATCGAAATTTGGTTAAAAAGTTCCCTTGACAGCCTGACGACATCACATCAAAATGAGTTGATGAGTGATAAAAAGTGTATCTCATCACTTGGACATAAAATTTACATCAATAAGGATATATTAGAACATATCCCAACATAACAATATTTAAATTAAAATACCCAAGAAAAGAAGTCTTTTAAAAAAAAGGAGGGTGAAAGGTTCCCTTACCGACTTGGGTATCTTTCAAAACATACACCCCATGAAAGAAAGACAATAGATCATTGATGTAAATACTCATAAATGAAAGTATATTACACAAAGAGTAGAATAATGGGAAGTACATACTCCACTCAATGTAATTTGTGGAAAATGTAGCATAAATCTCACGGGAATAAAAGTGAGATGAAAAATCCCTTACGAAAACTCGGCAGCCTAACGACGCCACATAAAACTTCTGAATATGGATTGATGAGATCAAATAGGGTATCTCATCACATTACAATAAAATGTACCACAATAGTAATATAAAAGAACACCCCCCAACATTACAAAGAGGAGCTTAAAAGAAGTGACATAAAGGAGAGTGCTTAAAAAGAAAGAGAGAGGTTAGATCTCTTACGAAAGTTCGGCAGCCTAACAGCGCCACTCAAAACTTACAAAATGGATTGATGAGATAGAATAGGGTCTCTCATCACATGAACATAAAAATTACAGTAAGTTTAATATAAAAGATCATCCCAATAACAAGAAAGATGATCTTTAAAAGGAATGATATAAAAGAGTGTACTTAAAAAGAAAGAGAGGTGTAGGATCCCTTACCTCGGGTCCGACTTGACTCGATCGTTCTTTAACGTCCTGAATAATAAACTTGAGTTAATTTCTACTTCCTTAAGAACATTTTTCCAGTTCATTATTCCTTTTTATATCACTTATTACCAAGTCATAAACATTATGTCATCATTTAAGTTAATAATGTTTGTTTTGTCAATATTTGGTTCTTAAGTCGAAAGTTGACTTCTTACAATTATATGTTGTTCATGTGGTCAAAAGTTCATTATATCCAGAATGAAATTCCTTATTTGGATATCATATATATCATATATATCCAGCATATACATGTATTTATAATATTACATAATCATTTAGAGGTAAGAAATGAAATGCACCGTTCATTGAGACGGTAAGTCGTACGTACGCATGAACGCTACTTTCATTTCTTTGTCATATTAGTGGAATTAAAACTAAATGAGAGGTATGTATATTTTAATTCCAGATTTATATTCATCATTTAGATATATCATTAATTATATATATACATTATATACATGTAATTTTAATAGTACATTACATTTGGGGATAAGAAATGAAATGCACCGTTCATGGAGACGGTAAGCCGTACGTACGCATGAACGCTACTTTCATTTATATCTCATACTTTAATGGAAAGAAATAATAATGATATAGAGGAATATTATAATTCCAGTATAACATCACATATAATAACTTTAAATCCATCCTTTACACATCCCACATATGGCATTAACGAATCACATCACTTTTAGGGGGCGGTAGTCCGCACTTCCTTAAATGAAGATATCATGTTTATCCATAATGGAAACCATAAAGGTATGCCAAAAAGGAAAAAAACAGAATATTAAAGAAAATATAAACATATTATATATCATATATAAAAATATTTACATCATAATGGCCACCCTTGAAGGTGTTAAATGAGTATTGAACAATCATCGTTTCGGGAGGCAAAATTTCGCCATCCACGGAAACCGTATGTTCTTTAACCATTTGATGTAGTTTTGTGAGAGTGTAGCTCAAATAAATATTATAACAACATCCTTGTATATTGAAGATACTGGTGTTGTCACAAAATAAGTAAATAAAAAGAGTTCAGGGGGTTGGAGAAGCAAAATAAAACAAATGAACATTAGAGAATGAATTACCTTTAAAAGTGTAACTCCTTTTGATTTGAGCCTAAAGGCTTCCTTTGAAAGTATTATGCCCAAAGGGAATCCTCTAGGATTAGGAGAGGGATGTGGAGAGAGTAATTGGTCAGGGGTTGGCCGAGCCAAAGGCTTGAGGAGTGTGTGAAATGAGGTAGAGGTGTGGGCCTTTTATAAGAGGAGAGGAGGGTCACTTTTGGAAAGTAAAGAAATATTACTTTATTTGAAAATGTGTTTCGGTTTTAAAAGGTCCCACATTGATATAAGTCGTGAATAAGGTGATAAAGCTTAGAAATCCACTCATCCAATAAGTTTTGTACATGTGTAGTTTATAGATTTTACATTATCTTTCCATTTTATTTAAATCGTCAAATAATGATTTCATCGCTGCATCATTATTATGTCATAAGTAATTAAATTTATTTAATGTCTAAAAATTATAAAACAAATACTATGATGTAGGAAATCTTTTTATCTTTCCAATGACTATTTATAATAAAAATTGGGACTTGTGTAACCCCACTTAAAAATTGTTTTAGTAAAACATATCATGTTTGTGTCAATTTTACTTTTACATTAAATAAAATGTTATTTATGTCATTTCCCAACCGAAGTGGATCCATGGGGTCCCCAAGTTGACCCATGGCTTGTCTTGGTCGGCCATGACACAACCAATAAGGTTGGGACATGTGTCTCGGTCATTTCATATCATTAAAGCATTATTTATACCTTAAACCACACTAATTACCACTAATCGCGATTAAAAACTTAATAAGTTACTATTCACCAAAAAATTATTTTAATCTCATTGAACCACATTTTACTTCTTAATGACAACCATGTATGTCGGATTTTCAAAATTCAATACACATTAGTGGTAAACATTCATTTCACTGAAAAATCAGTTTTCTTGATTACCACTTAGTGGTTTCACTATTCATCAAAAATTGAAGTTTTTCAGAAAATTACCAAAAATTCACCCTAAGCTATATTTGATATTACGAATTCTAAAATGAAGTCTATTTTACAAAATTCAAAACATATAAGTCACATTAATTAATTTAATAATTATTTCCCGCTATTATAGCAAATAGCGTGTTTTTATGAAACAATAAGTATCAAAAGATTGACAGTGGTTTAAGTCTGATTTCAAAGTGAAATTGATTCCAAAGACCACTATTGGATTTAATGGTAAAAATATTTTCTAATTTAACTTTAAAACCAATTCAAAATATAATCTAATCATATAAATAAATTAGATTAAAAAGTGGTTTTGAATTAAAATACAACATTTTACACTATTCATTAAAAAAATGAACTTTATCGGAAAGATACCAAAAATTTACACAAAGTAAATTTTGATGTCCGGATTCTTAATAAGAGTTTTATTTGGTCCAAAAGAATGTTTAAGAGTGAACAAAACTATATTTAATGATGGTTCTCCATCAAAAGGTGATAAGTGAACCTTTAGTGAAAACTAGGGCATATACGCCTAAAATTGAATTCTTTCCGTATTTTAAGCCTTTATCTTTTATTGTATAAATGTAAAAACATTTAAAAAAACATATATAATCATATTTTAGTTATTTATATCCATTCCCGCCAATACAACAGCGACATGTTAACTATCATTTGAAATAATATTATTTTATTATTAGAGTGCAACGTAAGATTCCCAAGAAACTCGTTGTTGCGTGTTGGGTACGCCATCGAGCATAGCGTCCCCTTTAAAGTCATATTAATATTTTATTCACAAATATGGATAAATATGAAAATTTCATATTCATTATTTACCTGGGGTGTTACATTCATGGAGTATATAGGGTTATATTATGTATACCCATAAATGGTATCTGTTAAATAAAAGTGAGGAAAATTATTCATTTTCCTCTCTTCAGATATGGATTTTAGGTATTTTAGTCCTTTTATATTCTTAGCATTTATTCTCCTTTTCTTACTCGATAGAGACTCATTTTGAAAAATGATTCTTCATTATTATCATTTTCATGGAATTTGTAGCTTGATGTTATGAAAATATTGATCTATCTAAGACATATATATTGTAAATTTGGATCCATAATGGTTTTTCTATATTATTTAAATCTGTATTCAATCAGAATCATTCATACTTTTATTATCACTATAATGTTTCTTGTCCAAAATTTCATATATGTTATTCTTTTTGTATCTACATGTTAAGGATTTCATCTATCGGGTTAGAATTTTCCAATTTAGAGGGTCCCTGAAACTAACTAAAATGATTGGGAGGATGGTAATGGTAATAATAAGGCTCCTTCCATGAACTTCTCAACACATTATATAGCAATATAATCTTCACTTAAGAAAACTACATGTTATTAGTTAAATATTCCTCAAATATAATTATTTCATAACTCGAACAGTAATGTTATAGTGTCTCTAGATACTAGGAAACATAAAATAAAAGTATATAAAAGATTTAAATAATTAAACATTATGTATTTTTCACCTAAAAACAATAGTATACATATCATACTTAAAACCCTTATTCAAAACCTAGGGAAAAGAAACATAAGAAATGGTCAGATCAGATACTATTCAAGGGTAAACATAAGATATGTTAATCAGTGATCATAAGTGATAATAATATCAACATATGTATATGATAATGTGATCATAATGTATAATAATCCTATACAATTAGTCAAATATCAGTAATCATAAATCATGGAATAAGACTTTGGCACAGTAATAGTATAAATAAAAGGTGTTATAGATCATCAATAATCAATAATGATCCATGAGAACATATCCTAAAATAATAAATAAATTTTTGGAATGAATATAATGATATAACATAAAATTCATAGTAATTTTTCACTCATAAGACTATCATTGTGGAGAAATTATCATAATGGGCATGCCTAACATGTTATTTCCAACAATCCCTCTGGATTAAAATCTATCTAATTAACTTGTTCATATATTAAGAGTTCATTAAATCTATCATCTCTTAAGAGTTTCCCAACTCATTCATTATTTCAAAATGAATTATTGGTCTATAATGGACGCACACATTATCATGATATATAAAGAGATCATTCTTTATTGTAACTCCCTATCCCAAGTTACCTAGAGTCAGTTCATTATTATGTATCATTGGCATGATCACAAAATATCAATTCTTGAAAGACAGATTAGTTTAGTAGCCTTGTAAGTACTAGATACATTTTTAAGGTTTACATTACATCATAAAATGGAAAACTACAATAACATTGTTTCCGCGGGAAACATTGAGAACCAATAGATTATCCCTGTAGGTCAGTCATAATATATTTCTTCACTTCCTGGGAAAAATAAAACACAGAATGGGGTGAGCTCAAATGCTCATTAAGGATATCAATATAGTGGAAACATTCATAAATAAGCACAAACATTTAAGGAAATGTATAAAACTAAAACAAAAGCCTTTTCAACATAAACATCATCATAATATGAAAAATATAAATCAAAATAATGCCATTTACTTACTCAAATGGATATTCTAGTAGTCTAATAATCACATAAAATATCAATAGCCACATTCATAATGATAGAATGCATAATGATAGTCTTTCATAACCACATAGTAAAGACCTTGTTCCTATACTACAAATAAGATTTTATCAAGTCCTTGTTCCAAGACACTAGTTTGTCTCATGAAACCTACTGATGCATCGAGGAGCTATAGCGGGCTCCACCCATCGCTTACTATGTCCAATGCATTCTTCATATGAAAAGGATTAAACATAACATAAACATTCGTATTAAAACTAGCATACAAAATGTAAATACATTATCCATAAACCATGAATGGTGTAAAAATAACACATCCATATTAAATCATTTCACAAAACCTTCAATAAAATATGGATGTTTTGTATCATAATAAATCAAATTCAAATAATCTTAAAATCCATCAAAGGATATTGACATAGTGGAAGTCAAAATCTTTTTTAACGAAATATCTCTTTCTATTTGGAAATCATTTAAGAAAAAATATATCATGAAAATATTCTTATAAACTTGTAAGGGAAGCTTCGATTATGTTATAACAGAGGAAAATAGCCGCACCCGCCGTTAAAGTTAAAAAAATTCTTTCCTAAAATTTATTCACAATGTCAAAAACTTCCTTTCTTGGAAAATAGCATAATGATTCCTTTAAAAACATATAATGTCAAATAAGGGTATAAATTACTTTAACCCATTGTCTAGTAAATAGTAAAAATGTTTTGAAATACATTTTTAAGAATCATAAATGTGGATGATAAAGAGTTATGAGTAGATAATTACTTATAAACAACCATGTATAATTAAAAGATTGTGAAATTAACCATTACCTTGTACTTTTCCTCAGTCGAGGGTAGGTTAACCTCCTATATAATGGTGAAATAATTGTTATTAAATTATAAAATATTTACATACATTATTATGATATCATATATGATCTTTTAACATTGCTTTGTTAATAATATCTTAGTATTATCGTTGTTTCGGGGGTTAATTGATTCATTTTCCATTTTATGATTTGTTATGTAAGTAATGTGTTTTATCGATATGATGTAACTTATTCATATTAAGAATGATATTAAGCCTTTAAAAATTATATTTAATCATCACATGAAAATTATTTTTGAATGGATACGATGGGGAATGAGTCTTATCGCGTTCGTGGAGACGGTAATCCGTACGTATGCATGATCGACAAAATCATTCTTTTGATTTTAAAATAATAGATAATCGGATGTTATATCATATATAAAAAATAATTATCATGTTATATTTGTTATTTACAACAATTATACTACATTATTACTATAAACTTGTAATGCCCCAACCTAGTTCGAAGTATTGTTTTCAGAATGTCTTCCTACATCACACACAAATGATGATATCCAAATCGAAAGTCAATCTTTGAAATGTATTGAGCTCCATAAAGTTGGTCAAATAAATAATCAATGTGAGGTAGGGGATACTTATATTTTATTGTTATAGCATTGATCTCGCAGTAGTCAATGCACAACCTCATAGATCCATCTTTCTTCTTAAGAAAAAGGATAGGGGCTCGATTTGGAAAAACACTAGGGCGAATAAGTCCGTTATTACTAAATTCATCTAGTTGTTTCTTTAGTTCCACTAACTCTAAAATGGCCATTCAATAAGGGGTCTTCGATATGGGACTTGGACAATGAATTAAATCGGTGGAAAACTCAATTTCACTATTTGGAGGATGTCTAGGTAAATCTTCTGGAAAAACATCAACATATTCTTTCAAAATAGATACATCCTCTATTTGAACATTCTTTTCCTCACACACAGTTATTTCATTATCTTCCTCCCAAATAATTTAATTTAGTTGGGATACTGGGGGTGGATATATATAAGAATTAGGTGGTGATGTTTCTACTATAAAGATAAGGCACTCCTTATCATCATCAAAAATTCTAATCACCTTCTTCTTATAATACATTTTCACATCATGGTGTGAAATCCAATCCATACCGGGGATTATATCAAATTCAATCATGGTTATAATGATGAGATCAGCAGATAAAGAACATTTATATGTCCTAATGGGGACTCATTCGCAAAACATTGTTGCAATGATACATACCTTAAGAGTTTTTACTGACAACTCCCTTGTTAAATCTAATTGAAAATATCTAATTGTATTATCAAATTGAGAAGATATTATACAATGGGATAATCCAGAATCAAATAAATCATTGGCTAAACATGACAAAACCATTAAATTACCTTCCACTACGTCTTTTGGAGAATCAACCTCATCAGTAGTGATAACCTAAAATCGATAATGATCCCTTGGACTTTTCTGAGGTATGTTCCCATGACGCTTAGGACATTCATTTTCATAATGAACCCTTTATCTTCAATTATAGCATTCAACATCGACGACCCCTTTCTTCCCCTTGCAGTTGCGAGCTTCGTGGCTTTTTCACCAAACTTGTAACAGACTCGCATTCCATTCAAGCAAGTACCAGGGTGTTTCTTCCCACATTTACTATAGGATGGATATTAAATGTTTCCCTTTATTCCCCTTATTTCCATTTCCAGAGTGTTCCAAAGATCGCTTCTTCTCTTGCTTTTCATTATAGTCGTAAGACATAGAGAATTATTTTTCTGTCTTGATAGTACATGAGACAATATCTTCATACGACAAGAAGGATTGTGAGATTAATTCTTGCCGAAAAAAATGGATGTTGAAATAGATGAAATCAAAACCATTTTTAGAGAAATATCTATTTCTATTTTGAAATCATTCAAGAAAAAATTTATTTTGAAAATAATCTTATAATATTTTAATAGAATGTTATCTGATGTTACAATGGCATAAAATAACATCACCCACCATATAAGTTAAAAAATAATTTTACATTAAATTTGTTGAAAATGACAAAAAGAACCTTGTTTGGAAAACAATGGAAAGATTACTTTAAAAAAATATAAGGTCATATAAGGGTATAAATTAAGTTAACCCATTGTCTAGTAAATAGTAAATTTTTTCAAAATACATTTTGAAGAAGAATGGATGTGGATGATAAAGATGTTCCAGTAGATAATTATGTATAAACAACCTTAGATAATTAAGAGATTGTGAAATTAACCCTTACCTTTTACTTTTCCTTGGTTGAGTGTAGGTTAACCTCCTTTATAAGGGAGAAATATTTTTTATTAAATTATACATGAATCATAAACATTAATGTGATATCATATAATATATTTTAACATTTCTTTGTTAATAATATCTTAGTATTATCATTGTTTTGGGTGTTAACTAATTCATTTTCCTTTATATGCTTTGTTACGTAAGTAATGTTTGTTCTGGATATGATGTATCTTATTCATATTAAGAATAATATTAAGTCTTTAAACATAATTTTTAAACATCAAATGACAATTATTCTTGAAAAAATATGATGGGAAATGAATCGCATCGCGTTCATGGGGATGGTAATTCGTACATACGCACGAGCGACAATATCATTCTTTTGATATTAAAATAATAGATAATTGGATAGTATATCATATATAAGGAATAACTATTATGTTATATTTATTATTTATATCAATTTTACATCATTATCATAACCATCCAAATAATAATGTATTGAATAACAACTACACAACGACGTGGATATGGTAAGTCGTACGTGAGAACGTATGGTGACATGTCATTCAAAGGATGGATAGAACAATGAATATGGTTAGACCATATTTATAATAACATCACAGTATATTGAAGATAATGGATTTATTATTTTATAATGGAAAAAAGTATGAGGAAGTGGAAGAAGAAAAGAACTTGAAAGAGGTGATGAAATATTAACCTCTTCTTTGGGTTCTTCCTTTTGATTTGATCAAAAGGGATCCATAGATAGGCTTTCTGACATAGGAAAGTCCTTTAAGATGAAGGGAGGACAATTGAGAGGGTATTTGTTCAGGGTTTTGCCAATCCAAATGGCTTTGAAGGATTGAATTTGAGATAAGGGGAGGGCCCTTTAATTAGAGGGGTGAGGGGAACCTTAGGAAAAGATAGAAATATTATTTTATAATAAAATAATTTTCGGATTATAATGGATCCAAAATAAATTATTTAAAGTATGAGGTGGGGATGGGTCTAAAACCACTCAACAATTTGGTTTTAAATAGGTTTCGTTTACTATATTAACCTCATCTTTTAGATTTAACTCTTAGTTAAATAGTTTTACATTTACCATGCCTCCTTGTAGTTTTATGTTATATGGTTAATAAACATACTATAACCTTATAAGAGAACCCCCGGGGGTTCATTAATGATACACCTATGATTATATATGTCTTTTTGCCAAACCTTAGATTTTAACAAATAGAACAAAAATTAATAATATAATAATTTTTTTAAAAACTCTTTTTTGACAATTTTGACACTAGTTGGTATTTGTTTTGTTTTTTATTTATAAAAGCATTATTAATTCAAACACAATTCAAATAACCAACCGTAACAAGTAATATTAACCTATAAAATTAGTTTAATTCATTAAATGTCTCAAATTACATTTATTTGGATATTTATCAAATTAGTTATTTTAATATTTCATTAATTAGGTAATTACTGCATCATCATTGTGTAATGAAAAAATTTAATTATTTAATTTATAAAATTTTTAAATAAAATAACATTATGTACGAAAAGTTTTTATCTATATAATTATTATTTATAGTCGAGTTTATCTTATGTTTAACCATATATTAAAAATGTTTTAGTTATTAAACTTTGAATTTGACACTTTTAACTCTTCTTTGAATTAAATAATAATTAATGTCCTGATCTAATCCAAGTGGACCAAAATGATCATATTTTATTCATAAGGTTGTTTTTGGTCAAATTTAAACATATCCAACAGAATTAGGACATGTGTTATGGTAATAATAATATCATTTTTACCCTAATTACCCTATTTACTTTTAACCGTGGTAAATAAAAGTAAAAAAGTTACTATTCACAAAAAATTATTTTCATCTTATTGAAAAACATTTTAATTACTGATATCAATTTTTTCTCTCGAATATTTGAAATTCAGCTCACATAATCTGTAAAATTAAGATTTATGGAAATTTGCAAATGCTCTTAGGAGGTTGCTAAAAGACGGTAAAAAGTTTAATAAAATTTTTATATAGCTAAAATTTTTATAAAATAACTCCAATGAATTAAAATTTACATATATATGTATTATGTATCTATTATAACCTAAATAAAATTAAATAAAATAAATAATTATTTAAATAAAAATTCAGTTTTAAACTATAACTCAGTATTTTGACTATTCATCAAAAATTGAATTTTTTTCAAAAAACAATACCAAACATTCACCCTAAGCTAATTTCAATATTATGAATCCAAAAATGAAGTCCATTTTGAAAGATAAAAATTATAAAATTTTGAAATGTGGGTATTACTATTCATAAGTGCTAGTTTGATTGGTTATGGTGTGTTAGAACTCGAAGTTGCATACAACACACACAACTGTATTATTCAAAGAAAATCATACCATGGAAGCTTGGGGTGTTACATTCTCCCATCCTTCAAATAATTTCATCCTCGAAATTTATAGAGTATTATAGCGTAAAAAGAATCGGGTGGTTCTTCATCACAAGTTTCTCGGGTTCCCACGTTTCCTATTTCATTGATTGGTTTCTCCATAGAACATTTACCAGACTAGTCGTCCGGATTCTCAAAAATTGTTCTCTTGTATAAAGAACCTTGACAGGCTCTTCGCAATAAGATAGATTGGGTTCTAGTTATAATTCCTCACAGGTGAGTACATGCTTTGGGTTAGGCATGTATTTTCTCAACAGTGATACCTGTAATACATCATGAATGTTGGAACGAATTGGGGGCATTTCCAAATAGTATGATACAAACCCAATTCATTCTAGAATTTTGAAACGTCTGATGTACCTGGGGCTGAATATTCCCTTCTTACCAAAATTTACTACAGTACACCATGGAGATACCATCACGAAAACATGATCTCCTACCTAAAATTCAAAATCCATCCTTTGGTTATCGGCATAGCTCGTCTGCCTACTTTGAGCTTCTTTGTTTTGGGTTTGGATTACCTTCACCTTTTCCATCATTTCCTCCACAAGTTCTGGTCCTCCAGGTTTTCTTTCGCCAACATCATCCTAAGAGGTTGGTGTGCAACATCTATTTCTATATATCGCTTCATATGGTGTCATCTGAATACTTGAATGGAAGCTACTGTAATAGGAAAATTCTACGATAGGTAAATATTGATCCATCAAACCTTGAATGTCAAGTGAGCATGATCCCGACATGTATTCTAAGGTTAAAATAGTCTGTTTGGATTGTCCATCAATTTAGGGGTGGTAGGTAGTGCTCAAACGAAGTTCAATATCCAGGGATTTTGGAAGACTTTTCTGAATCTGGATGTAAAACGGGGATCACGATGAGTAATAATCGATAGTGGTACTAGATGATGTCTTATCACTTCATTAATATATATAGTCTTGTTAAATGTTCAAGTTGAAAATATTCCCTTATATCAAGAAAATGTGTTGACTGGGTAAGACGATCAACAATGACCCATATTTCATCATTCTTTCTTGGAGTCTTCGGTATCCCCAAGGCAATGTCCACCGTGGTATCATCCCAATTCCACTCTGATATAGGATGTGGTTGCATGACTCTTCCAAGATGTTTCCTTCCAGCTTTCACTTGTGGAAAAACCATTCATCTTGAAACAAAATCGGCAATCACCCTCATCATGTTGTCCCATAAAAAATTTTCCTTCAAATATCTATACATATTAGTGCTTCCAGGGAGTATAGAGAAATTGGAACTATGAGAATAATTGAACAATTCCCTTTTTAGATTAGGTATATTAGGAACAGAAATTCGATTCCCAAATTTCAAAATTCCATCATCATACACAAAGTCACTCAATCTCCCATCATTCATAGCATTAATCTTATTTTCAAACTCTTCATCACCGGTTTGAGAACTCTTTATCCTTTCTAGTAAATATGGTTTGGCAACCATTAGAAAAAGTATTAATGTTTCACCTTCCATGGTGATTCCCATTTCCATATTTACTATATCCTTGTATATAGGATCCTTTTCACCTCTCATGTTGTTCAAAACTACCTGATCCTTTCTACTCAAAGAATTTTCCACCTTATATTCCTTCCACTAGTGGTAGTGTATAGTGAAATAATAATCCTTGAGTATTTCAAGCCATCTCATTTTCCTCATGATGAATTATTTCTATGAAAAATATACTTCAAACTCTTTTGATTGGTATATATCTCACATTTTTCAACATAGAGATAGTGTCCCCAAATATTCAATGAAAATATTACATATTTTAACACAAGATATTGAGTTGGATAGTTTTTCTCATGAATCATTATTTGTTGTGATGCATAGGAAATAACCCTATCAGTCAGCATAAGGACACAACCAAGTCCTTTCTACGAAGCATCACTATAAATTACAAACCCATCATTCCCTGATGGTAGTGTAAATATAGGATCATTGACTAATCCTCTCTTCAATTATTCAAAACATTATTCACACTCTTTTGTCCAAACAAATATAACCCCTTTTCGTGTGAGCTTTGTTAATGGGTTATCCAAAAGGGAAAAAATTTCGATGAAACATCAATAATAACCTGCTAAACCAATAAAAATGCATACCTCAGTTAGACTCGCCGATGCTAGCCATTATTGGATTGGCTTGTTCATAAAAATATCAACATATATTCCATCTTTTGAGACAATATGGCCAAGAAAAGAAATCTCATAAATCCATAATTCACACTTGCTAAACATCCCATATAATTTGTGTCTTCTAAGAGTCTTTAGGATAATGTGTATGTAATTTTCATGATCTTAGTTCCTTTTAAAGTATAGAAATATATCATCAATAACTACCACTAAAATGTCATCTAGGTATTCCTTGAAAACTCTATTCATTATATCAATGAATACAGAGGGTGAATTAGTCAATCTGAAAGCCATTACTGTAAAATCGTAATGCCTATACCAGATTCGAAATGTTGTTTTCAGAATGTCTTCCTTCTTCACACACAATTGATGATATCCAAATAGAAATTCATTCTTTGAAAATTATTGATCTCCATATGTTGGTAAAATAAATCATCAATGCGAGTTAGGGGATAATTGTTCTTTATTGTTACATCATTGATCTCTCTGTAGTCAATACACAACCTCATAGATCCATTATTCTTCTTAATAAACAGGATAGGGACTCCCCATGGAGAAACACTAGGGATAAAAATCCATTATTACTCAATTCCCGTAGTTTTTTCATTAGTTCCACTAATTCTACAGTGGCCATTCTATAAGGGATCTTCAATATGGGCATTTACCAAGAATTAAATCAATGGAAAACACAATTTCTCATTTTGAAGGATGTCTAGGTACATCTTTTGGAAACACATCAACATATTCTTTCACAATAGGTACATCCTCTATTTGAACATTCTTTTCCTCACCCATAGTTATTTCATTCTCTTCCTCCCCATTTATTGAATTTAGTTGTTCTACTAGGGGTGGATCTATATAAGAATTAGGTGGTGGCATTTCTTATCTAAAGATAAAGTACTCATTATCATCATAAAAAATTGTAACCTCTTTCTTCTGATAATAAATTTTCACATCTTTGTCTGAACACCAATCCATACAATAGATTATATAAAACACAATCATGGGTATGAGGATGAGGTCAGAAGATAAAGAACACTTATTTGCCCTAATGGGGACTAATTCACAAAACATTGTTGCAATGATACTTCCCTTACATGTTTTGAATGACAACTCCCTTGTTAAATCAAAATGGAAAAATCTGATTTTCTTAGAAAACTGGGAAGATATGAAACAATGTGATAATCCAGAATCAAATAAAATAATGGATAAATTGAGGAAACTATTAAATTAATTGCCACTATGTATTTTAGAGCATCAACCTCATCAGTAGTGATAGTATATTATTTTCCATGATCCCTTGGCTTTTCTGAGCTATGTTCCTCTGCCGCTTAGGAAATTCATTTTCATAATTCCCTTAATCTCTACAATTGTATCATTCAACATCAAAATCCTCTTTCTTCCCCTTGCAATCACGAGCTTGGTGGCCTTTTTCACCACACTTGTAACAGTCTCCCATTCCCTTCAAGAATGTACCAGGGTGTTTCTTCCCACATTTAATATAGGATGGATATTCAAATTTTCACATCTCCCCCTTATTTCGATTTCTATAGTGTTCAATAAATCTCTTCTTCTCTTACTTTTCTTTAAAGTCATAAGACATAGAGAATTACTTTTCTGTCTTGATAGCACATGAGACAATATCTTTGTTCGATGACAAGGATTTTGAGACTAATACTCGATGGAGAAATGGATTTATCCCATAAATGAGACAATCAATCTTTCTTCATGGGTTAAGTATGTAATCTGCAACATGCCTTGCTAACATTTTAAAGTTAGATTCATACTTTGCAACTTTCTCATCCTCTTTTTCCCTCACACTCAGAAATTTCCATTCCATATCTGCTTTATGGTCATGAGAAAATTATTTTTCTAAGAAAACGTATTTAAATAGCCTCCATTCAATATTTTATAAGCCATCATATTCCTTTGAGTTTTGAATCAATGACCACCATTTATCAGCATCTCTAGTGAGGTGGTAAACTGCCATGACTACGTTTTCCATTTCGCAACTCCCCAAGGAATGGTATATTTTCACTACGGAATTTATCCATTTGTCAGCTACTACTGGATTTGTACCCCTATTGAATATTGGTGGTTATTTCCTCATAAAGTTATCTAACATTGAACCTCCATAATTTGGATCAGGGTGCTCCATACGGGTAAGGTTATTATTCATAACCTGAGTGAGTTGTCCCAGTGTGGTGATTAGCTGATAAACACTGGTTTCATTACTAGCTCCACTATAATTATCTTGAGTATGAGGGAAATCCCTACATGGAGTGCATGCATTGATACAATTTTCATTCCTTCAACTAGGCACTATTTCTGAACAATGGCATAAACTATATTTGTTTATGAATCAAAATTCATAATTCCAAACTTGTAAAACAGTTATCATAAATAGAACATTTTATGGATATAATCCATATTCATAAAAAATGTTTTCATTGAGAAAGTATATACTCATAAACCCTTCATAATTACTTGTAATTAAAATGAGAATTATCCTAAGCATATCCCCCAAGAGTGTCGTAACCAAAAGTGCAGCAAGGCCCATTTTCGTGCACCACTTCCCGTTCGAGTCTTGTAAAATGTTGTGTTTTTGGGTTTTACCCCTTGGTACATCTGTTCCAGAGCCTCCTCTACCTACTCGTATCCATATAAGGATCTATTTCTAGGATAACTCACAAAATCTCAACAATACCAAATTTCTAAGAAGTTATTCTATACTAATCCTCAAACTCTATCTTAGGGTAATGTGCTCTAATCAGAGTTTATCTAAATCTAGATTACAAGGTTTGTACTAAACATCCTATGATACCACCTGTAATGCATCTACCCAAGTTACCTAGAGTCAGTGCATTGTTAGGTATCATTGGAATGATCACAAAAGATCAGGTCTCGAAAGACTGATTAGTTTAGTATCCTTGGAAGTATTGGATACAATCATAAGGTTTACATTAAAAATTAAAATGGAAAACTACAACAACATTGTTTCCATGGACAACACTAATATACCATAGACTATCCCTATAGGTTAGTAATAATATATTTCTTCGCGTCTTGGAAAAATTAAAACATAGAAAGGGGTGAGCTTAAATGCTCAGTAAGGATATCAATATAGCTGAAACATTCATAAATAAGCATAAACATTTAAGGCAATGAATAAACTAAAACAAAATCATTTTTGACATAAATATCATCATAATATGGAAAATATAAATCAAAATAATGACATTTACATAATCACATGGATATTCTACTTGTCTAATAACCACATGAAATATCAATTTCCACTTTCATGATGATGGAATTCATAATGCCAGACTTTCACAACCACATATGTAACATCTCAGGTAAATAAAGAATATCAATTTTTCATATTTATTAATTTTTTAATTAAATATTAATTTTACTTTAAAAGGGTTTTTATGCTCGATAGCGTACCTGATACGCAACAACGTATTTCTTTGAAATCATAAGTTGCACACTAATAATATATTGTTATTTTAAATGGTAGTTAACTCCTAGTAGTTGTATTTTATGGAATGAATGAAACTAACTACAAAATAATTATTCATTTTTGTTAAATGTATTTACATTTATCCAATAAAATTTAGAGGCTTAAAATGTGAATGAATCTAATTTTAAGCATTGTTTATATTAAAAGGATTATTTGTCTCCTTTTAAAGGCGAACCCTTTTTAAATCTAGTTTTGGTCACTTTAATACATTCTATATGACAAAATAAAAACCTTATTTAGAATGGGGACATCAAAATTTACTTTGTGTAAATTTTTTAAAATTTTCCAATAAAGTTCATTTTTTAATGAATAGAGATAAATATTGTATTTTAATTCAAAAGTGCCTTTTAATCGAATTTATTTATATAGATAGATTATCTTTTTAATTGGTTTTAAGGTTAAATTAAAATATATTTTTACCATTTAATCTAATGATGGTAATTGGAATTAATATCAATTTGAAATTGGACATAAACAAGTATCAATCTTTTGATAGTTATTGTTTCATAAAAACACGCTATTTGTTTTAACAACAGAAATTAATTTTAAAATTAATTAATTCCACTTATATGTTTTGAATTTGGAAAAAATAGACATCAATTTTGAATTTGGAATATCAAATAATGATTGGTCTGAATGTTTGGTATTTTTCTGAAAAACATCAATTTTTGATCAATAGTGAAACCACTTAGTGGTAGTTAAAAAACCGACATTTTCATTTAAATGAAAATTTACCACTTCTGTGAATTTAATTTCAAAAATCAGACACACATGGTTGTTATAAAGAAGTAAAATGTGGTTCATTAAAAAGAAAATAATTTTTGGTGAATAGTAACATTTTACTTTTATTTGTCGCGGTTAAAGGTAAATAGGGTAATTCAAGGTTAAAAGAATATTATAACAATTCCAAATTACCTTCAAAATAGTCCAAAACTTATTTGTTGAGTCATTTACAACCCTGGGCATTTTTGGGTCGATTTTGTGACCTCATTGATCCACATGGGAGTGGTAATGACAATTTAGATTAATTAACTTAAAGTATAGGAACATATCATAAAATCAAATATCTTTTAGTAAATTAATTTTTATAAGGGGTTATATAAATTATATTTTTGTCTATATATATTAATTGGAAGGCTAAAACGATTCCCTATATGATATATTTTTTTTATAATTTTTAGACATCGAATAAATTAAATTATTCATGACACAATAATGATGTAGTATTTACCTGATTAATAAATAATTTAAATAAATAAGATTATAATGATTAAAATATTATCCAAAACATGTCAAATTCTGAATTGATGATTTCATTTCGACCATTAGTCATCTTATAATCTAATATAATTATTTTTGGACCTTTTGAAACCGAATATAATTATATAATAAAATAATATTTTCACACATTCCTAAAGAGCCCCTCCTCCCCCTTATAAAAGGAGACCATATTTAACCAATTACACACACCTCTAAAGCCATTTGGATCATCCATACTCTGCCCAATTAATCTCCCTACATACCTCTCCTCCTCCTAGAAGCCTTTCATTAGGTAGAAGGAACTTCAAGAAGTCCTTTTGTTCAAACCAAAGGGGCTTACCCAAATTAAAGGTAACTGTTTCTCTTATTTTGTTTTCTTTTATTTTACTTCTCCAACCACTAAACTCTTTTATTACATTCTTTTTTAAAAACACTATTATCCTCAATATACTATTATTTTTTATGAGAATTATTAAAACTACACTTACACACACCTCCATCTAATGGATGAATAACATAATGTTTCTGTGGATGACAAACTAATGCATCACGAAACAATGATTGATCAAATATCTCCAACCTTCACTCATGGTGGACATTATGATGGAACTGTATTTATATATGATATATAGTATGTTTATGTTTTCTTTATACTTCTATATTCTCAATTTATAGCATGAATGTATGGTTTCAATAGTGGGTAAATACGATAATCTCATTTGAGGAAGCGTGGACTAGCACCCCCTCAAAGTGATTTGACTCATTAATGCCTTATGTGGGATATATAAAGGATAGATTTAATGATATTATATATGATATTATACTTGAATTATAATATAACTATGTATCATTATGTTTTAATTCCATTAAAATTTGAAATATAAATGAAAGTAGCGTTAATACATATGTACGACTTACCGTCTCCATGAACGGTGCATTTCATTTCTTACCTCTAAATGTTTTGTACTATTATAAATAAATTTATATACTAGATATATATGATATATATGATATCTAAATCACGAATATCATTTTGGATATAATGAACCTTTGACCACATGAACAACATGTAATTATAAGAAGTCCATTTTTGACTCAAGTACCAAATATTGACAAAACAAACATTATTAACATAAATGATTACATAATGTTTATAAAATGGTAATAAGTGATATAAAATGAATAATAAAATTGAAAAAGGTTGTTACGAAGGTATAAATTAACTTTATTTTATTATTCATGATATTAAATAATGATCGAGTCAAGTTAGACACGAGGTAAGGGATTTCTTATCTCACATTAAATTCCGTGAGATTTTCGTTGTTCGCTACTTAATTATTGCATGTGGTGTAATGTGTAATGAAATTAATATATATTATTATTTTTATCTTTATATTCATGGTTTAATGTGATTCATTTTGGGTTCGTTAACTTTTGTTCATACGAGTCGATTTGATTACAATGAAGTAAGAGTTTTTCATCTCACTTTTTTTCCCGTGAGATTCATGTTATATTTGCCACTATTTCCTTTTGTGTGGTGTATGTAATACCTATGATTGTACTATTTATGTAATATACATTCATTTATGAGTATTTAAATCTTCATTTTACGATCCTTCTTCATGTGGCATATGTTTTTTACGTTATCAAATCGGTATGGGAACATTTCACCCTCCTATATTTAAAAGACTTCTTTTTATTATGTATTTTAATTCACCTCTTATTATGTTGGGATATATTCTTTTATACACAATTTATGTAAATATTATGTCCAAGTGATGAGATACCCTTTTTATCATATCAACTCATTTTATGAATTTTAATGTGACGTCGTTAGGCTATCAAATTTTTACAAGGGAACTTCTTAACCCAATTTCAATTCTTTGGGATCAACTTGTACTTCTTGAACATGTCATCCTATGAATATGTGTGAATGACCTATGATTGTTTTACACTTAATATCCACATATATTGGGTTTATTTATATTTGTCACGCATAATTATGTGATTTAATTATCCCTAATTTAAGAATACCATCTATATAAGGGATTTCATCTCAATTTACATTTCCACTGAGACTTCATTGTTATTATGCACCAATTAACTCTTATATGGTGTATATACTGTCCTTTGACATATTATATCATGAATCCATTTTTCTCATGATTTTATAAAATTATTATTAAATGTTATTCTTGAATTATTTGTATTCAAGCCTCTCTCTTTTTATTAAAAAACTCTTTAACTAAAATATCATTTAAAATGTTTTAAATATTTATTCTTTTAAATATTTCTCTTTAATTTACATGTTTTCAGAATGGGTTTTAGGATTTATTTATATGAACATTAATGTCTTAAAATGATAATTCATTTAAAAGATTCAAATTGGTATGGGACACTTTGATTCAAAAATCACTTTTTAAATGGTTTTGAAAATGATTTGATAAAAAATTATTTATTTAAATATCTTGATTTGATATATTGGAATGTGGAAATTTTATCATTCCTTTATAAATGTGTTATGTGTTATGATTATTTTGTTGTTATTTGGAATTGATTACGTATACGAGTGGTTCCGTGATAAACCTAGGGCAGGTGAGCCCAATATAGCTCTCCAATGCATTGGGTAATGTGACGGAGGTAAATGTGATGTTTCTCCTAATAGATTTATGGAATATATTGTGATGGGTATTCCAAGTGGAACTCCCTACATAGTTGTGATAGCTACAACATGAGTTTGATATGGATACCATAAGTAACCTTTATGATTTATGATTTGTGTGTGTTATTCATAAATCTAATGATTTCATAAGGTATGTTTTGATTAAAAACTATGGTTTCATGGATTTGTATTAATTGTTGGGCTAATGTTTTCCTTATTTTATAACGCTTACTGAGCTTTTTATGCTCATCCCATGTTTTTGAAATGTTTACCATAGGAAATAAAGATGTATAGCTTCAAGGATGGGATCAAGGAAAAGTCATGATGTTTAAAACATAGAACTAGAATGTGTCTTTTTAAGAGTTTTTATTTTAGGAAAAAATGGATACTGAGTATTAGTGTCTAATTGTAATATTCAAGTTGTTATGTAATAGTTATGGCATAATTCTCTAAAAATATAAACCTGAAAATATCCCTAATGTGAATTATTCATTTAATTAAAGATTATGTAACGTTTCAGGTTGGGACCTTATATCATAGTCAATGCTATGTGCCAAGACTACAAATATGATTTTGTCAAGGCCTTTTCCAAGACACTAGTTTGTCTCATGAGACCTACTGATGCATTGAGGAGCTATAGCGGGCTCCACCCATCAATTACTAAGTCCAATTCATTCCTCATATGAAAAGGTTTAAACATTACATAAACATACATATTAAAACTAACATATGAAGTATCAATACTTTGTCCATAAACCATGAATGGTGTAAAAATAACACATCCAAAATCAAAAATATCACAAAACCTTCAATAAAATATAGAATTTTTTTATCATAATAAATCAACTTCAAATAAGCTTAAAATCCATCAATGGATGTTGACATAGATGATATCAAAACCTTTTTTAGAGAAATATCTCTTTATATTGAGAAATCATTTAAGACAAATTTTATTTTCAAAATATTCATATAATCTTATAAGGGAAACTTTGATGATGTTATAATGGCGGTAAATAGACGTACCCGTCGTATAAGTTAATAAAACATTATTACCATAAATTTGTCGAAAAGGTCAAAAAGTACCTTGTTTGGAAAACGACAAAAAAATTCCTTTCAAAACATACAAGGTAAGATAAGGGTATAATTGACTTTAAACCATAGTCAAGTAAATAGTAAAAATGTTTTCAATTACATTTTTAAGAAGCATTGATGTGGATGATAAAGAATTCCATGTAGATAATTACGTATAAACAACCTCGGATAATGAAGAGATCGTGAAATTAACCCTTACCTTGTACTTTTCCTTGGTCGAGGGTAGTTTAACCTACTAATTATTGGTGAAATAATTATTATTTAATAATACAAGAATCACATACATTAATATAATATCATATTTCATCTTTTAACATTTCTTTGTAAATAATATCTTAGTATTATCATTGTTTCGGGTGTTAACTAATTCTTTTTTCCTTTAAATGCTTTATTACTTAAGTAATGTTTGTTATGTATATGATGTATCTTATTCATATTCATAATTATAGTATGTCTTTAAAAATTATTTTTAATCACCAAATGAATATTACTCTTGAAAGAATATGATGGGGAATGAATCCCATCCCGTTCGTGGAGACGGTAATCTTTATGTACACACAAACAACAATATCATTCTTTTGATATTAAAATAATAGATAATTGGATGGTATATCATATATAAATAATAATTATCAGGTTATATTTATTATTTATATCAATTATACATCATTATTATAACCATCCAAATAATAATTTCTTGATTAAAAACTACACCACGATGTGGAGATGGTAAGTTGTGCGTACGCACGTATGGTGACATGTCATTAAAAAGATGGATAGAATAATCAATATGGTTGTACCATTGTTATAATAACATCACAATATATATAATATAATGGATTTATTATTTTATAATGGAAACAATAATGAAATAAGAAGTGGAAGAAGAAAAGAACTTGAAAGTGGTGATGAAATATTAACCTCTTCTCTG
Organism: Viscum album; assembly: GCA_963277665.1. NCBI lineage: Eukaryota > Viridiplantae > Streptophyta > Magnoliopsida > Santalales > Viscaceae > Viscum > Viscum album. The sequence goes on from OY728129.1 coordinate 801,772,059, forward strand.
GGTTCTTCCTTTGGATATGATCATAAGGTCTCTATAGATTGACTTTATGAATAAAGGAAGGCCTTTAAGATTAAGGGAGGACAATTGAGATGGTATTTGGGTAGGGTTTTGCCAAGCCAAATCGCTTTAATGGTGTGAATTAGAGAGAAGGGTGCCTTTTTATAAGAGGGGTGAGGGGCACATTAAGAAAAGATATAAATATTATTTTATATTAAAATCATTTTCGGTTTCTCATTGCTCCAAAATTAATTATTTAAAGTATAAGGTTTTGATGGGTCAAAAACTACTCAACCAAACAGTTTTAGGCAGTTTTGGGTCACTATATTAACCTATTCTTTTAGATTTAACTCTTAGTTAAATAGTTTGACATTTACCATGTCTCTTTGTATTTTTCTATTATATGGTTAATTAACTTACAATAAACTTCCATGAAACCCCCAATTTCTTCATTAATGATACACCTATAATTATTTAAGTCGTTTGGAAGATCCTTATATTTTTATGAATATAATATCAATTAATAATATAATATTTGTGTTAAAAACTCTTTTATGTCAATTTTGTCACTATTTTGTATTTTGTTTTTTCTAAATTCATAAAATCATTATTAATTCAAAAACAATTCATCTAACCAACCCTAACATGTCATATGAACTAATCAAATTATTTTAATTGATAACAAGTTTCAAATTACATTTATTTGGATATTTATAATATCAATTATTTTCATATTTCATTAATTAGGTAATTACTGCATCATCATTGTGTCATAAATAAATTTAATTATTTAATGTCTAATTTTATTAAATAAAATTTCATTATGTAGGAAATGTTTTCAGATTTTTAATTAATGTTTATAGTCAAATTTATCTTATGTTTACCCCTATATTAAAAATGGTTTAGTTATTAAACATTGAATTTAACACTTTTATCTCTTATTTGAATTAAATAATAATAAATGTCCTAATCTAATCCATGTAGACGTAAAGGATCATATTTTATTCCTAATGTGGTTTTTGGTCAAATTACACTTATCCAATAGAATTGGGACATGTGTTAGGATAATAATAATATCATTTTTAACCTTAATTAAACTATTTACTTTTAACGGTGGTAAATAAAAGTAAAAATTTATTATTCACCAAAAATTATTTTCATCTTATTAAACCAAATTTCACTTAATGATATCAATCGTGTCTCTAAGATTTTTGATATTCAAATCTCATAAGCTGTAAAATTAAGATTTATATAAATTTGTAAATGCTCTTATGAGGTGGGTAAAACACAGTAAAAAGTTCAATAAAATTTTTATTTATCTAAAATTATTATAAACTGACTCCAATGAATTTTAATGAATTTATATAGGTATTATATATCTATTTTGACAGAAAAATTTTGAAATATAATAAATAATTATTTAAATGAAAATTCAGATTTAAACTATAACTCATTGTTTTTCACTATTCATTAAAAATTGTATGTTTTTAGGAAAATACCAAAAAATCATCCAAAGCTAATTTCGATACTCAGAATCCAAAAATGAATTCCATTTTGAAATATAAAATTTATAAAATTTTAAAAATTCGGTATTACTATTCATAATGGATAGTTTTATGGGTTGTGGTGTGTCAGAACTCGAAGTTTCATACAACACACCCTACTGTATTATTCAAAGAGAAGTGTATTGTGGAAGATTGGGGTGTTACATTTATATAATCATAATCCATACATAATAGTGTCACAAGATGATAAAACATTTATCCTATCATGTTATCATAACCCATGGAGAAAAAATAGGTTTCATACACATTTTATCATCATGACCATAAACATTCCATTAAAATGATAAAGTCATCAATTTAATCATATCCCCAATAAATCATAAGATACATAAACAGATATTTTTATAGTTGAAAATACCTTTAAAAGATCATATGAAAATTTCTTGAGGATAATAACCTTTTCAATTTGAAATCAAATATAGAAAATTTAAAGATATTATGGAAAAATATTTCTTTGAAAACCCCATGGAACATTTTAAATTAACATTAAAATTTATGAAGAGAAAATTCATATGTATGGTTTATTAGATAATATTCCTTTCACATTTTCATTAAAAATTAAAGATTACAATATTTATAAAATGACCGGAAGAATCCTATATATAATTTTGATAGAAACTAAGACATGGAATATTTTTATTTTAATAAATATTAGTATAGTAGTAAAAAATTACTTAAAAAATATTCATGAAAATATGTCCATGGAGGAAAATATTCTCAACCCAAGAGAGAAATAATGTCAGTTTTCCTTAAATATATTAGTTTGGTGTCATGAGTTATTAAATGGAGGAAAATGAAAATAAATTATTTATCATAGAAAAGTAAATATGGGTGAATAAAATATATATTATTTTTGATAAATAGATAACATAACATCATTATTGGATATATAAGCATATGTAATCTTCATAAAAAATGAGATTATGATATAAAAACCATTATAAATTTGGTTACATTTGAATCAAAACCCCCATGAAAGGAATAATATATAATGAAACAATAAATACAATGAGTAAAAATAAATACAAGATATAAAATTTAAAATTGTATGTTTATACACCACATTAAAGAAATAAGTGTTGAATGAGGCATATGCCACATGGAAACAAATATGATATGGGAAAACCTTACATCAAGTCCTTCTTTTGGATGTTATATAACCTATTGTACAGTAAATTTAAATTTATTATATTTATAGAAAAGGTAAATTTTCATATTAATAACACCATACATTTTTCACCCACATCATCTTATCATCAATTTATTAAAAATCATTTAGTATCATCATCATTTTAGATGATAACTATTTCGCCTTTCAAGTATGTTTTGTTTTGAAATTTATGGTACTTACATTATGATCATTTTACTTTGATGTCCATGATTTTTATAATTATATAAATATTACATATATTGATTATATACATATTATAACAATTAATATAAATATGTGATAAAAACTGAGGTACAACACTATATGGAGACGGTTGTTCGTACATAGAAAAGATTTATGTTTCCTTCATTCAATTGATGGAATGAAAGAAAGATAAAAAATATTAATCCTTTAATGTCTAATTATTATATCATAAATATTATATGTATACATTAAAAATATAATGATAACAAACCATGAAATATGGTTATGGAAAATTAATCATATCGCTCTGTGGAGATGTTAGTCCATACGTATGAACAAGTAATACATTCAAATACTATATAATAGAATAATGGTGGGAAACAGTTTTTCCATCCACATAATAAAATATTAGTATATTTATGATACTTAATTAATCCTTTTATGATTGATAATATAGGTTTATTCTAACAAAAATAGGATATAAAATTGAATGAACATAGTTAAGATTTATACATTTTCTTTGGGATAATTCATTTGGCATAAAAATAATTCCTTGAAGTATTGGTATTATGAGAATAAAAAAATTATAATATGATGGTTAGAAATATAAGAACTTTTTTCATAGTTATTTTCTGAATTATAGGAATAAAATTTTGTGGATAATGGAGGAGAAAACGTACTCATTTAAAAGTGATGGGAGGGATGCACATAGAATTTCTTAGAAGATAACAATAAAATAAGGTCAATTTCAAGTCAAAGTGGGTTCATAATGATTTTTATTATATGTTATGATATTATATGGTAAAAATATAAAATAAATAAGAACTATATAGGTTAATATAGCACTCTTAACTTTATCTATCGGTTCACCCACCCATGGTAAACCCGTTTTGACATTAACTATTCTAAAACCAATTTCCTATATTTACAATTAATTATGATAAAAAATTATTTGAAATAATTAAATTATATAAATTATTATGATTGTAAATTTTAAATCTATTTTAACAGATTCAGTTTCTTTACGTGACCAGATTTAATTTTAAATAAACTCAAAAAAAGCAATGAAAACACATTTAGGATATTCTAATTTTAAGCAAACAAAATTATACTTCAATTAATGACATTGTAAAAACCATCAAATGAATGTTAAAATATTTTATTGAATATATTATATTAATATTTCATTAAAAGTATTAACTTATTAATGTTAATTTAATTTATTATGAAAAAAATACATTGTGAGTATACAAATAGTTTTTATAATTATTTGTTGCTTAAGACCACAAATTTACTTATAAAAATACAATCTACCAAATTGATTCATATAAAATTAATTATATTATTTATTATAAAATTATTCTTATGTTATGTTACTAAAAAAGTAAAAAAAATTAATTTTACTTGAAATGAAAATAATGCTTTACAAAAATCAGTATTTCACTGTATTAACTGAAAATGAAAACATTTTAGAAAAATACTAAAAATTAATCCAAAGTTAATATCAAAATGTTTATTTTAAAAAATTATTTACTTTCAAAAAAAATTTCTATAAATGGTAGATATTAATTATAATATCCTAGAACAAAATTCCATAAAACCCATTTTTGAGGAAAACATAATTACAAAATAGAAAATGAATTTACTAAAAATTGAGTAGTTATTTATTATATTTTTATTAATACAAATTAAATATTATACCATTAATAAATATTTTTTGAAATGGGGTTATTACTATTCACACCTATTAATTTAAAAGTTTTGTTATACAAGATTACTATATCACCCTTCATTTAGACCAAGGGTTATGTGTAAATAAATATATCTAATACTCGATGTTAATTTTAAAGGTAATACAGATAAATTCTTAGGGTATTACATTATACCCCCAATAAAATTAATTTTTCAATAATCATTTAATCAATCAGATTAAAACAAGTTGGGATATCTCTACTTCATCACATCCTCGAGTACCCATGTAGCTACATTAAATTTCTTATTCCTCCCACAAAAATATTAATGACATGAGTATCCTTGTTCTATATAACTTTATCTCTATTATTTTGATATTTATACCTGTTTTTTATCACAATAAAGACCATACTCCAGGAATACGAGCTATAACTTCCTTACTTGTCAAGGATCAGGAAAGTACTTCTTTAGGAGAGATACACAGAATGTATCGTGAACGTTTAAATGATTCGGTGGAATATCAAAATGATACACTATCATCCACACTTGATAAGAACCAATATTAGTATAGATTATTTTTTCATACTTTCTGAGTATCATAACATTCTTCCATGGAAATATTCCTAGGAATATCTTCTCACCAACTATGAATTATAGATCTCATTAATTATTGTTAGTAATACTCTTTCATAAACTCTAATATACCATAATGTGGACTGAAATAGATCTAATATTTTATGCCATTTCATCAACTAAATTTGGTAATAAAATTATTTAATCTCTATCATCAACCCAACAAGTCTGATTCTTTTACTTCATTCCATAAATGGGTTCATAAGGTGCTATCTAAATTTTCCATTGAAACCTACAATTTTAGGATAACATAACTTGGGGAAGGTTTTAATCCCAACCACCTTTGAAATCCATATAACATGATCTCAAAATATCCTCTAGGGTTCGAATTGTTCCCTTGGACTAACAATCGTTCTAAAGATGATTTGTAGTAGTAAAACACAACTCTTAACCAAATCTTGCTAATGAATTCCACAAAATATTGAATTAATCCTTGTATCTCAATAATATTTAATAGAATATGGTACTCCATGAAATATTACCACTTCATTAATTTATATCTGATCATGATAATCAAGAGAGAACCCTTATATTATAGTAATAAAATGTACTAAATTTGTAAGATGATATTGACTATAGCCCAAATAGTAATATGTATGTTATATGTTTTGGGGATTCTGATAAAAAAATACATAGATATTTTTTTACAAATTATAGTCTTATATGGGTAATGGTTGTATCATAACCATGGAGTTTTTTATCTTAGCCTTAACTCTTTGACACACCAAGAACTGTGATATATTATCCAAAATATCTCTCTGCATATTATCACACTAGAAATTCTCCTTTAAGTCTCTATATATCGTGGCACTTCAAAGGTGAATAAATAATGATGATCTATGATATTTTTCCAATATCTCATTTTTAAGTGAGGTATTGATGTACTGTATAATCAGTTACTAAACCAAAATTTTCCATTAGGTTCACGGTTGAACTCAAGAGAATTTCTAACAATCTTTTGTAGCACTACATCATTATTTTTCACATATTTACTCCTCACATTAATATATGGTTTAACACTCATATGAGAAATAAATTAAGACTCTATTAACATAATTCTTTCATGGTTCATCCTTTTCAAATCCATAAATATGATATCCTTTTTAAAACTCAACATATATAATCTAGAATGATCCTTTCAACTCAATGTATTATCCACTTCATTTTCTTTACCATGGTGGTAATATATTTACCAGTCGTAATATTTTATCCACACCAAAAATATTCTTTGGTTCATATTAAACACTGATTGTGTGAATATATGATAAAAGTTTTAATAATTAGTATAAATGTAACTTCTTAATTAATAAAATTAACATATTTATATCTTGAATTAAATGATGACTGCAGCTAACTCCAAATCGTTAGTTAGGTATTTTTTTCTCATCAAACATATGTTGGCATAATGTATAATTTATCAACATATTATTTGACATAAAAAAATATCTCAGTCCATTCTTTGATGTATCATTTGAAATCACAAATCCTACTCCACTATAGTTTATTGTGAGCATAAGTTCCCTGACAAACCTTCTCTACGGTTTATTGAAATTTTCTTCACATTCATCAATCCATAGGAACAAGTGTTTATTCTATGTTACCTTCAAGAGTGGATCATATATCCTTGATAAATAGTTCCAAATAAATCAATATTATTTAATAAATCGAAGTAAACTATGGATATCAATCACAATGGTTAGTATTGGCCAATGTTCTATAACTTACTTATTTGATGGATTCATATATGTACCCTCTCTCAGTATTATATGCCCCGAAAAATAATCTTTTCATATCCAAAATAATAACTATTTCATTTTTTCCAATATTTTATCATTCCTTATGGTATTTGGTATAATCATCAAGTGATCTTCATACTCTTCCTTTTTCTTTAGAAATATAAGAATATCATCTATAAATACAACCACAAACTGATCAAGGTAATCTCTAAAGATATTTTTCATTGCATACTTAAAGATATTGGGGGAATTATTAATATTAAATTTTATATCTATAAATTTGTAGTCGCCATACCTCATAAAAAAGGTTTTCTTGGGTATGAATTAACTTTTTACCCTTAAATGAGAGTATCAATATAAAATAAAAATCATCAAAAAAATATATAGATACTCATAATTTATTAAACAAATCAACAATATAGGGTGTGAGTCTACATATTCTTGATAGTTTTTTCATGTTTTTTATAATCAATAAAGTTTCCCACTTATCTATATTTCTTCTAAACAAAAATAACATGTTCTCCCCATGGTCATGCAAATGTCCTAATGGATCCCTTACCATTATTCTTCTTGATATTCATCATCTAAACCTAAATCTCAATTAGATCCATTCTATATGAAGTATTCATAATTGGTGTAGCACAAAGTGTGAGTCATATTTAAAACTAAAATTTAAGATTCAAATGAAGATGAGGCTAAAAAGACATCAACAACCCCCCCCCCATGGGAATATCTTCGATGTTGTTTTTCTTCCTAACCATCTAAGATAAATAACCATTTTTAATATGAAATTAAACCCATAAAATGGATTTAATTTCGAATGTAAGATCATATTTATCCTCACATTGATAACCAATCATTGATTTGATGGGAATATAAAATGTTCCTTCCCTTCCCCAAAAGTTGATAAGTGATTTATACAAACAAAACCAAATATATTCCCAAAATCACATCAAATTAAACTACAGGGAGAATAAAAGTATTTTGAATGAGAACATTCCACCAAATTTCAATCTCATAATAATAATATACTTGATATACGATAATTGTACCATTAAAAAAATTTAATTCTAATTTAATATCTAATCATTGTGTATATTAATTAACATTCCAAGATACTTTTTAGGATATAAAAGAATTCATATTTTTAAGATCAAAAAATGATTCTCTAATATTTTATTGTACCTATCATCAACTCAAATTTTTAAATAATTATTTAATCTCTTATTAATACAAAAATTGGTAGAATGACCATCAATCAAAATTAATTAGAGTGATCATGAAGAATTCATAATAGGATATATAAATTGTAACCCCTTCATTTCAATCTATGAAACCATAGGTTTAACATAGGTCATCCCTGGTAATTATATTTTCAAATCCTTAAAAACGGATCATAAAGAATATTTTAATTAACCCAAGCATATCCTTTTGGACTTCTTATATCTGATTCTAGTTTTAGACCTACTAATCATACACTGGTAACAATCAAGTTAATACCCAATACCCCATATTGAGATTTGTTACCCCTAAGTGCATCTAGGCTATAACTACATCCACTTCCTAATATCTAGATTCAGATGATTTTCCTAAGAAAACTGCACTCCTTATTTCACTATAACAAAAAAATATTATCCTATATATTATTATTATCCTAAGGGTTTCTGGTAAATCTTCCTCATCCAATTATCTAAATCTAAGTAAACCTTGATCTAATACCAACTATAAGGACCCAAACATTATATAAATAAATATTACATCTTATTAGATGAATATACAATAAATATAATTAATATCCACACCATAAAAAATATGGTTTTGTGTCTTTTGTATCATAAATACATAAAAAAAATATGAGTTATACAAAATTTTCCATTAATCAATTCACAACTAGGTGCCTTTATAGACATATAATACTTAAAAAGTTTCTTCATAATATATGGAAGGGAATCATGAGAAATGGTGAGCTCAGATACTCAATATGGGAAAATATAATAAATATCAATAAAATATCATAAGTTATCATTTGATAATAATAAGAATACGAGAGAAAGACCATATCATAAATTAATCATTCCCAATCATTCAAATATCCTTAAACATAAATCAATGAATAAGGATTTTTAACCACAAAAAACATAATTAATACGTGTGTAGAATCATCAATAATCAGTATTGATTCATGATAATGTATCACAAGCATGATATATAAATATTTTTCAAACTCCCATGCATCTAATATAACTTTTTATGTAAAGTTACACTTTCAAGACTATCATTGTTGACAAAGTCCCACAATGTAAATCCCTAGAAGATCATTTCAAATATTATATTATGAGTAACAACAATCTAGTCTACTACATCAACTCTTTGGAGTATATTAACATTATAATATGACATGTGTTTCTCAAATATTTCATCATTACCCAGTACATTTTAGAGCTATAATAGACCCACATATCTTCATGATCTACATCAAGCACTCCTCGTACAAAATCTGAATCCATTCATATGAGTTACACAAGATCAAAAATCGTTCATTTTTTCATTATAGAATAACCCATTGAAGTAAAACAAGATTCATAAAAAATTAATCATGATAATAATTAAACATAAAGGGAAATAATAAGGGTGGTAAAATTAGATCATATCCCTAGTAAATCATAAGAAATATCCAAGAATGTTGTTATAGAAGAAAATAACATTAAAATATAACTTGAAAATTTCTTTATGAAAGTGGCCTTTTCTTTTTTAAATCAATTATTTAAAATGTAAAAATTTAAATTATTTTTACGGAAAAATTATATTTAAAATAAACTATATAAACTTGTAATGGAATGTAAAAAAGTAATGATAAGTCCTAAAGAAGGTAAAATACATATTTGTGATCAAAAAAATATATTTCTTTCAAATTTTTGGTAAAAATTCAAAATTAACATGAATAAAAAATTACAAGAAAATTAAAATTTAATTTTTTAAATTAATATAATCATGGGTGAAAGTAGAATTTATAAATCGTTGGAGAATACTAAAAACATTTTTAAATATAATTTAATGAAAATATGGACATGGAAGAAAATATTCCTTAACAAAGACAGAATGGAATTCATTTTTATCTAAAAGCATTATTCATATTGTGAACCTTGATTTTAATGCATTAACATTACATATCTTTTTTGGAATACCTAAAACATTTTACCAACAGATGTCTAATGACCATAGTATTATAGTTCCTCTCGAAACATAGAAACATAAACATTGGTATATAAATTAGCTACATTATATCCCAATAGGTTCTTCTTTACTAGCACCATTTATATACACATCTAAATTCATAGTTATCTTCATATACTAGGGAAGGAAACATAAAAAGTGGGGAGCTCAGATACTCAGTAATAGGAAACAAGGTAGATGTGTAAGCATTATAATGGGCATAGGGGTATAAGAACATGATCATGAAAATAGAATATCATATTCATCATATAAAATATCATATACATGAATAATTGTATAAGGGTTGTAAGATCATAAGACATTACTCATAAAGAAATACAGAAAATAAACCATCAAAGTATTACATTGGAATAAAACAATTAATTTTGGCACACACATAATCATGAAAATTATTTCCATAGTAACCAAGGAAACACTACCAATTCCATCTTGGTAGTATGCCTTCAATCCCCCTAACATCTTGGTAGTCATGGTTCACTCCCATGGACATCTTAGTAGCATGAGTTCACTCCTCATACCATCTTAGTAGTCGTGGTTAACTCTCATGTCCATCATTGTAGTCACAGTTAACTCCCAAGTCAATATAAGTCTATCTCATTATAAATAAATCGTTACAAATTCATTGAAGGGGGATATTGGTCCCACACATATCATAAATAATTGATACATACATGTACAACAAAAACATAAAAATTATATCATAACACATGAAATGAAATGGGTACATAAAAAGATGTAATGATATCATAACATAATGAAAAATATACAAGATTTATTATCGTTACAATAAAATAATAACTAGTGAAAATAAGTGGTTTTCCAAATCATATATCCCATAAAATAGAAATGAGTTTTATGAACATAATTCAATCAAAACATGAGCCATTCCGAGGAATAATATAACTGAAATCATTGAATCATTTCCCATAAAGACATGTGTAACACCAACAGATGTTATCATAGATGGGAAATAATTTTTAAAGATCATTTAATATTATTTATTTATGAATATCTCATTTCTTCATTGGAAAATATTATTTAAGACATAAAACATTTCTGAAGATCTTTTTATTTGAAAATAGCTTTAAAAAATTAAAGGGTTGAAAAAATCATATTTAATATAATTTTTAAATGAAAATTATCTTGAAGGATCATTTTTACAAAATAGAAAAAATTTGTGAAATCATTGTTTTAGAAAAAAAATTGATTTCTGACCGATGAGGGAAATACAGTTATTTTTTTCATAAAAACATTTCTTAATTATTTAATGTATCAAATAGTGGAAAAATTGTACTAATACATGGAGTTAAATTGAATAAAAATGGTATAGGGATACAATAATATTTATTGAGATATGGAATATAATATTTATTCAATGGAAGCATAACCATAAAAAATCATGATAAACTATGAGATTGTTTCAAAAAACACATACCATGTTGTAACATTGGGATCATACTCTCCATGTCCAAAATTGAAATTACAGGGATCTAAAAATATCGTTAATATAAGGATATTCATGATGTAACATTTTATGTGTAAGTATATACATCTTGAAAAATAATTTAAGATCATAACAAAACAAGAGTCTAAATGAAATAAAATTGAGATAAAACTATATTTTCAACTTGTTAAATTTTGAAATATATAGCCAATGAACGAAATATCATAGAATGGATATGGAAATACCAATAAAATTAATTCTAATAATCATATACTACAATTTTTGGAATTATATGATCTATATAAAGGAAAATAGTGGTGAACATGGCATGAATCTCATTAATATTTAAAAATAGAGATGAAATTTCCTTACATTAGGTCTTAAATCTCATCATTCTCATACAAAATTCCTTAAAAATAATTATAAATTCATTATAAATCTATTTAATTACCATATTATTATATCGAAGAATATATTTTTGTTTATGACTTTATATTACTCGATTGTTGTCAATTTCATGATAAAGTTTCGCTTCAGATAATATTGACTTCGTTTTTCGCATTTTTCTTTAATTTGTTATATATTTGGTCCTATATACATATATCATGATTTAAAGAATGTAAAACAATATATACATATCATTTATATTCATTATATTATTATTATAATAATCTATATAATATAGAAGTATGAAATGGAATACACCATTATTGGAGATGGTAGGCCGTATGTATAAATGAAAGTTGTTTCCATTTTATTGCGATATTAAAATAAGGATATCAAATGACCTATATGTATATAATATCATAAAATTATCATTAATATTTAATATATATTTTATTATTTCACTAAAATATCTTTAATACATTCCATGAAGTGTGTGAACAAATCACATCTCTTCGAGGGGTGGTAGTCTACACTTCCTTGAATGAAATTATCATATTTACACAAAATAGAATGTATAATGATATGGGTTTCATAATAATAATAAAATACATAATAAGTATCATATATATCATGCATTAATTGTGTTTCCATCATATCTCCTATACATTAATGGTTGTAAAGGAAAAACAAACAATCAATGTTTCATGTGGAGTTAGTTAACCGTACACAAAAATAGAATGTTCATTACCCTTTAAATGGAAGTGTGTGTTTGTGTAGGTTTAAACCATACAATAACCAAATTTCAGTATATTTTGGATAATTGTTTTTGGGAATTTATTGAAGATATTTTAGTGGATGAATAATGAAAATAAGTAAAGGATCTTGATAAAGGGTGTTACCTCTTGTTTGGATAACTTCTTTTTGTTTTCACCAAATTCATCCCTTCTATTTTTTCATCCAAAAGAGTGGATTCAAAAAATAAGGTATGGGTGGTTTGGTGTTATTAGGAAGATATTGTCTAATCCTATGTGGTATTATATGTGTGAGTAAGGGGGAGAGGTGGTGGCCTTTATATTGGGGAAAGGACTCAGTACGTATTTTTGAAAACAAGTTTGTTGTCCACACATTTTTACCCAAAAATTCATAAAAATACAAAGAAATTAAATAATTTAAGGTTAATGTATTAATAATTGATATATTATGGGTTTTAAAAATGTTTCCAGGTTATTTGGGCCCTTAATTTTAAGGATTAATCCCCTACTAATCTTAATTTTACCTTAATCATTGTAATTAGTTTATATTATCTTCACTAATAATTATGGTCAACAAATAAGATGAAATTTTTATATATTACAAATTATCTTGATTCAAAATATGGAATCCATATTTAAAATTTATAAAAATATAATTTCTAGATTTTAATTTAAATTTAATATCACGAGAGGATGACACTGCAGGTTTTTAAAGTAAAAATGCTCACATATTTGCTATGTGTTTATATCCAATTTGAATGTGAAATTGGTTGTAATGAACTAAATAGGATTAAATGATAAAACTATTTTATAATTAAACATTTAAACTAATTTAATATAAAAGTTTACCAGATAAATAAATTATATTAAAAAGTAATTTTTTATTAAAATCCTTTATTTTTTACTATTCATCCAAAAATGATGTTTCTCTGAAAAATACCAAAAATTCACCATAAGATAATCTAGATATTATAAATTACAAAATGAATATTTATAAATAAAATTAAATTTATAAAATTCTCTCAAATTATATTTATTGTTTTTCAAAGAAGGACAAAAAAGAAGTTCATTTTAGAAAATATAATTTTTAAACATATAAATGTTTTAACAAAAATTATATTTTTCACTATTAATAGGTTTTATTTATATAAAACCCATTATTAGAAATATATTTACAGTAGTTATTACTATTCATATTTCTATGTTTAATGGATAGGTTATAATTATCATGGTTAAATAATTATAACAAAAAATATTTTTCATATAAACTCTAGGTTTCATATTATATATGCCATGTCGGTGTTGCGTGAAACATACACCGAGTAGGTTATATGTGAGGGAGTGTTAGACTTATTGAAATTCTTCACCTTAATGAAAAGTAATTTCTTCTAGAATAAATGGTCTATAAAAATTCGCTGTGTTACATTCTACCCCCATCAAAATGATTTTCTCCCACGAAATTCATCATTTGGGTAAAACCCAATATTGAAACTTCTACTTCCTCATATCCTTCTGTTCCCATATATATTTCTATAACTAGTGATTTCTCCAGAAAACATTGACTATGTGAGTGTTCTTATTTCGTAGAATATTCTATGCATAATCCATAATTTCAATTGGTTTTTCCTCATAAGAATGATCCTACTCTGGTGGTACAACCTCTGAGTTCAGTAAATATGGAGGTTCAGGTATGTACTTCCTCAAGCTATATACATGGAATGAAAATTGGACTTGGGAGATATCTATAGGATTCTCTATGTGATAATATACTGTCCCGAAATGATCAAGAATCTCATACGGGTCGATATGCAAATTGATTAGTTTCCCTTTATTCCTGAATCTCTTAACCTTATTCTAAGATGATATTCGAAGAAACACCTTTTTAATAAATTAAAATTATAGATCAATCTATCAGTTATTAGTATAAAATTTATACATACTTTTAGCTGCCTTGATATACTGATGAATTTTTCTAACCTACTTTTACTTTTTTCAGTGATCTTAAATCCCAATATATTTCTTTCTCCAACTTCATCCCGGCATGTTGGAGCACTATAATTCTTCCCATAAACAGATTCATAAGGTCCCAAATGAATTCATGTGTGAAGGATAGTATGGTAAGAAAACTCAACTAACGGAATATTTTTATCCCAAACACCTTTAAAATATATAGAATAAGATCTCAACATATCCTCCAAAGTTTGAATTATTCTTTCAGACTGGCCATCTGTATGAGGATGATAAGAAGTACTAAAACTCAATTCTATATAAATTTCATTAGAAAGGCTTAAACAGGAGATTAAGGTACACCTTGTATCCTGATCTTACATAATGGAATGTGGTAGTCCATGAATCCTTACCACATGCTTATAATATATCCCAAAAAGATGATCTAGAGAGTATTATTCTCCGATAGCGATGAAGTGTGATGGATTTTTAAGGTGATTGACTTCCACTCACATAGTATAGAACCATTTAAAGGATTATGGGTTGTCCACCAAAAAAAATACATAGTAATGTTCTCCCATTTACATTTTGTTATGGGTAATGGATGAAACATCCCTTTATAATTTTTCCTGTCAACCATAACTTGCTGGCATACCAAGAACCAAGACACAAACTATGTGATATATTTCTTCATGGAATCCCACCCAAAGTATTATTTAAAATACCTATAAATATTCATACATCCATGATTAATAGATAATGAAGAGATATAAGATTCCACAAATATATCTTTCTTCAAATTAGATATGTAAGGAACACATACACGGTTCCTAAACCTTATCTGTCAATCGCAAACAACGTTAAACTTAGGAACATTTCTAACCTTATTTTATAGTTAGGAATCTTCCATCTACCCATCCTTAATCTATAAATAGATAGAGGATTGATCATTCATTTGATAAAGATATTATTTTTCACCTTACATCATGATTTTTAGGTCTATCCATTACAGTTCCAGAAATATTGAATGATTTGTGATCCTCATTAGGGATAAGATTACATGATCCTTTCAACTCAAAGTATCGACCAACTTATTCACAATCCCTATGTGTTAATTTATTGAGCAGTCATTATGCTTTATAAACTATAAACATCATCTTTGGAACATGTTCAACTCCTTATATGTGAATATATATTTCATTCTTTTATGATTGGTATATATCACACTTTTCTCCATCATGATATTACCTCCAAATATTTGATGAAAATTTTTCGAACCTAACTAAAAATCAAGAGTTTGGTAATTCTTTTCATGAATCTTCAACTATTACGAGGCATAAGAGATATCCATGTTACTATTCATAAAAACACTACCCAGTCCCTTATTGGATTCATCACTATAGATTACAAGCCCATATCCACAACAGTGTAATGTAAGCATAGGTTCATTGAATAACCTTCTCTTTAGTTCCTTGAAATTTTCATCACATTCATCTTTCCAGATGAACCAGAAACCCTTCTTAGGTAGCTTAGTCATTCGATTATATATTCATGAGAAATTTCCATAAACCATTGATAATATGTAGCTAATCCTCGAAAACTACGTATCTCAGTCACCATGGTTGGTCTAGGCCAACATCCAATAACCTCGTTCTTTGATGGATCTCTTATTATACCATATCTTGAGATTATGTGACCCAGAAAATGAATCATTTATCATAAAAAATTCAAAAAAAAAAATTTATCATATATTTCCTCATTTAGGGTCGTTAGTAAAATATCCAAGTGATCTTCATTCAGTTCATTACTATTTGAATTTATAAGAATATAATCAATAAAGGCTACAAAAAACTAATTGAGGTAGTCTGTAAAGATATTATTCATAAAATCCATGATGATTGCAAGGGAATCAGTAAGACCAAATGGAATCACTATATATTCATAGTTCCCATACCATGTATGTAATGTCTTCTTGGTTATATCCTCTTTCTAAGAACTTAATTGATGATATCCAGAATAAAGGTCAATATTGGAAAAGTGTTGAGCTCTTCATAGTTGATCAAATAAGTCATTAATATGGGGAATATGATACTTGTTCTTGATTGTGATCATATTCAACAATCGATAATAAATTCATATCTTCATTTATCATTATTTATTTTTAACTAAATGAATAGGTTCACCCCAAGGTGACACACTTGGATGAATGAATCCCTTATTATGGTTTTCTTGGAGTTTCTTCTTTAATTCCTACCACTGAATTAGCTTCGTTCTATAAAGAGTCTTTAAAATTAGTGTAGAACACGTTATGAGTTCTATTGAGACCTCAACTTCACGTTATGGTGGAAGGCTATGAAACTATTCTATAAATACATCAAAAAATTCACAAAAATAGGCATGGAATCAATGCTGGTTTTCTCCCCAACCATTAGAGATAAAAAAACCTTCTATATGGTAATTAAAACCCATAAAATGGACGTAATCTTCATGAGAACTTAATACTTATCATCACATTGATGGAAAATCGTAGGATGGTTTGAAACATCAAATGTATCTTTACTTCCTCGAAACATGGTGTGGGATTTATATTGAGAAATCCAATACATTCCGAAGATGACATCAAATTCAACCAAAGTAAGAATGAAAATATTTATAGGAAGTGCATTCCATGAAATGTTAACCAAATAGGAATTATAGACATTGGATAAAATCATCATACCCATTAGGTATTTCATTACTTATTCTATATCTAATAATTTTGGTGGAATCTTAACATAATTAAAAAATTATTTAGATATGAATGTGTGGGTAAATATTGAATCAAATAATAATTTAACAGTTCAATAGCGGATGGTATGTGTACCTCTTACCACATAATAATAACACACCTCATCAGAAATAGTGATTCTATGAGATTTCTCTTTTTCCATCATCTTAATAGGATTCTAATGTTTACCATCATCACTATCCCTTGCGTTTTGAATTTTTTAGCATAATTTTGATTCTCCTTACACTTGTATCACTGAAGCATGGAAGTTACATTTCACACCACCTTTTCCCCACTCACATTGTTTACTTACTTCTTCCCTTCACTTTGGAAATCAGATACCCAATGTCTTTCCCATCCACACAGTATTATATCCATTATGGGAATTTCTTCCAGGATTCTTCCCACAAGTTGAAAATAAAGAAAATATCATATTATTCTATTCATGGTTTTAAGATTTTCCTTTAAACTCCATCTTTGGTTTCGTGTCAAAACTATGAGACTGATACAAGACACTAACCTCCATTTCATACTTTATTACAAAAACTACAATATTTTCATGGTAACTAATGTATATTATAGAAGAAATGCTACTGAGACATGGCTTTAACCCATTGAAAAACCTATCATCTTATATTTTGGGTTGGATGATAATTCCTGAAGCATAACTCATAGGTCTTGTGAAATTAGCCTCATAGGTACCAATAGATTCGTTCTCCCTTTTCTTAAACTCAATGAACATTTTCTCAATATTGGTATAATGAATTTTAGGAATGTACATATTAAAAAAAGTTCTTGAATTCATCCCAATCCATGGAATAAATCTCTTCTAACTTCCTGGTATTCTTTATTAGAGTTTACCACTGGTCAAATTGACCTTCTAACGAATAAAAAACCATATTGACTTCCTCATGATACAAAAACAAGAAAAAAAATAATATAATTTCTGTAGTACCAATCCATTGTTCTTCAGGAATTGAATTAGAAGACCATCATAAAGAAGACCTTTGTTTCCTCATGAAGGACTAAATATTAGGTCGTTCACTCCTTTGCTCATTTTTAAATCACATATGATTCATATCTTACGATATTTGGGTGTGTATTGAAGAACTATTTTCCATTTAAACTCCAATATAATTTGATTTTCAGAAGTACAATCATTTCATTTTCCATCACAATCACCATTAATATGGTTCTTTTGGCTTCTATCCATCCACTAAAACCAAAAATCACAGAGAAATAAATAGTGATCATAATATCGAACCACATAGTCATGAAATGTTACCTATTTGATGTATAAATCATTAAACCTTAAATAATATATGACAACTCAGGTTTATAATAGGTTATTAATAGCCACTTTCAATTTATATCCTTCAAGATTGTCCAGCAAGAGTATTTGAATTCAGAAAGAATACCCCCTATCAGTGTCAAAGAAGGTGTGTGTCAAGTCCAATTGTCATGTACTAGGTTACACCAATTAAGGAACAACACACTTTTTCATATTTATTACTACAGGTTACATCTATTATATTGAAAAGAATACTTATAGTATCCAGGAAGGTATGAATTTATAGGAAACCACTCCCCTATCCTTTACAATATTCCCGGAAAAATTCCAATACTTTTAATTATAGTTATATTTATCTTCAGACATGCCCTTAAGGTTCTAATATAATTTTTATCATCCTATATCACAATGGATAACTAAACCTTTTCTCTGATACCAACTATTGAGACACATATTTTTTCATACATTAACATTAATTATACTTTGTAGAATACATAAAACATTGTAACACCCCATGATTTTATAAGATATATTCTTTTTAATTTCTTTCATATATTATTTTGTATGCTACACCAAGATTATCTTTCACTATACGCAACATTGTATTAACTTGCAGTATACGCAACACTGTTCTTGAATTGTATTACACACAATTTCAAGTTTGTTTGATAGTTGTTATTATACGCAACATTGAGTGTGTGAGTGTATATATATATATTCAATTTATAAATGATATATGATTGTATTTTGTTATACGCAACAACAATGGAGTCTTACACTACATGCAACCCTGACTTGCCTTGCATTACGCGCAGTCGCAACCTTCCTCGATAGCGTGCGTTGTACGCAATACTGAGTTTCACTAAACGATGATATATTATTATAATATTAATATTAACCATCTGGTATGAATACTAGTATCTACATTTTGAATTTTATAACATTATAATTCATCTTACACATTTTATAGAACATGGAATGAGAACAAAATAATTTTTTTTGGGTAAAATATGTATTTTTGAAAAATTGCAGTTTTGCCGCCTTTTGATGGAACACCCACATTAAATTTTGTTTTTGACATTTTTATAAGTTCAATTTTACAAAATAAAATTCTTTTTTTGAATCAGGATATAAATATTTTCTTTTGATAAATTTTTGATATTTTTCTAATAAGTTTCTTATTTTGATGAATAGTAAAAATATGCTAATTTTTAATTTAAAACAACTTTTTTCATCAAGATAATTTATATGGTTAAATTATAATATTTAATGACTTAAATGTATAAATAAAATATATATTTTACCATTTCATATAATGTATGTAATTAGCATTAATTTTACACTCAATTAATAAGTAAAAACATTTCAATCTTTGGCAATGTTTTAACTTTTAAAACCCGTTTAATATCTATGAGATTAAGTTTAAATTAATTACTGAATCTTCTGTGTTTTTAATTTTGAAAAAAGGATTCCATATTTGAATTTAGTGGGACCAAATTAAGTTAACAGGTTAATATTATTTTTTGATATTGTGAATAATAACTATTGTAATTTTAATTAACTCTAGTTAAAGGTAAATCAAGTAATTAAGAATAATAATAAGATTATAAAATTACCCAAACACCTGACAAAATTCTATTGGATGACTAAAAGTATACCCATATCACCTATGGGTCAGAATAGATTCATTTTATGGACTTTTTACCATGAAAATAATTTAATTATTATTAAAACCAATGAAAATGACAACATGTCACTCTCTTAAATCTTATAAGTATAATAATTTTAATTTAGTGATAATATTCATGAAACATAGAACCTGAATAGTCTCCATAAGGATAATAAAATTATCTACATCATGTGAATTTATTTATAGTTTTTAGAGATTAAATAATTATCATTAAAGGTGACACAATAGTGATGTTGAAATTATTTTATTGATTGAAATATCAAATAAATGGTTTTAAAAATATTAAAATAAATATTATATAAACAATATAATGTGATCCACTAATTTTATAGATAAATATGAAATGTTATGAATCTATTAAATCTTTTATTTCGAACATACCTTTGGTGTGGATTTTATTTAAATTGAATGACATGAACATTGTCAAAATTGACACTATTGTTATTTTATAAAAATAACATAATATAAAATTGTTTAAATATCAAAAAAATATTTAAATATTATAAATTAAAATTTATATGGTCGAAAATGTCACAAATTATCCAATTTTTGACAATTCACAACACATAAGTAATTATTTATAACAATTTAGAATTTAGAATCTTATTACCACATATAAAATTATATAGATTAAATAAGGATAAATCAAGTTGATAATGTTTAAAATAAATTCCCAACATGTCTAAATTTTATTGGTTGATGAGATTACAACCCTATATTATATAATCTTCAGATTTTATTTATTTTGGAAGTTTTTATGTGGGGTTTTAATTTTTTATAAATTAATATTTTTGAGGTTTCCAAAGATGCCCCTCTCCTCCATTATAAAAGGGAACCTCCTCCCTCTCCTCTTCACACAACTTTTAGCATTAAATCTCTGACAAACCCTGCCCATTTTACTTCCACACTTCCATATAAACTTACTAGAGGTCTTGGTCTCTTCAATGACCGCTATTAGTGCCCTAAGAGGAGGTTAAGAGGAGGCGTGTCGAAGAAGAGGGAATCTCTTCTACCGATTCATCCAAGTTTCATTCTTCTTCAACTTCTTCTTCTTTAGTTGTTTCGTTATAAGGTAATAAGATAATTATCACTAATATACTTATATGTTATTATAAATATGAAACAACCCCATTTCACCTTATATCCATCCTATGGAAAATGAAGACACCGCGTGTGCGTACGTATGGAATACCGTCTCCACGTCGTGGTGTAATCTATTTTTCCACCACCACCTTACTTAGATGGGTATAATGGTGTAAAAAATAACTATATATATGGTTATTATAACATGATACTAATTATAAGATATTATATCATCCACTCTAATTCCATTCAACTATTATGGGAATGATATCATCGCTCGTGCGTACGTACGGATTACCGTCTCCACGACACGATGACATTCATTCTCCAAGTTAACCATTCAAGAATGATTATAAAGTATATAAGATAAATAATAATAAAATATATGACATATTAATGATATTGTACTTATGTATATATTATTTAATTACATTCAATTTAATAAGGAAACGAAAACAGCATTCATGCTTACGTACGACCTACCGTCTCAATGAACGGTGTATTTACTTCCATTTATCGATCTATTATATATATTTATATTCTGAATATATATTATATATAAATCATTTTTTACATTATGGATGTAATTAATCATTATCTGAGTAATCATATGAATAATTACAATTCAAGGCACGAATGATAAATGAAACGATTTTAGAAAAAATGCTACTTTAACATGAATTTAAAAAAGAACGATTAATATAAATTTATAAGTGAACCATATATGATATCATAATAATGAAAATTATTCTGCAATAAGTCAATTTCATTATTTAAATCATTATATAATAAGTTAGTATACATACAAAGAATATGGGACATAAGGTAAGGGATAACTAATCCAATCTCATTTTTATCCGGGATAGATTATTCGTAAGTATTTACTAGGGTTATATTTATCATCTATATCCCTATTTTCTCAAAATGGTTTCATGTATATTTAAAGTCCTTTTTAACCATTTTTGACTTTTACTGCATGGTATGTAAGGAATCTTTCTTTTTCTTACCATATGAGTTACTTTTTGACCTTTCTGGAAAAAGTAAGGGAAGAATGGTTTTTTAACTTATAGAGCTTGAAAGGATTTTTAAGGTTTCATAAAGCCTTATTTTCGTGAAGCCTATTCCAAAAGATTTCATGATAATTTTAAAAAAATTATTTTCTTTTAAAATTTAATGGAATTTTGTGGAAAAAAAGATTTTGAAGAAGAAATGATATTTTCCTCAAGAATTCATTTCAACTATTTTGTCAAAACTATTTTCCATATAAGATGACATTATTTAGTATGATTATGTTTCAAGTATAATGTATCTATGATTTAAACGGTTTCACTTTTCTTATGATTAAATGATATCCATTTGTTTTATATGGATTATGTTATGATGAGATGATTTTTAGGAAACCAATTTTATTCATTGGGTTATGATGAATGATTTATGTTTATGTTGTGGCACACGTAAGAATGATTTCATTATGAGATGGGTGGGACCTACATCTCCCTCCAATTCATTGGGTAAATATTTATATCTCATTAGATAGACATGGCTGGAATGGAAAGATAATCATGTTCAGTGATACAGTATATGAATGAGGAGTGAACTTGATTCAGAAAGGGAATTTGTCCACTAAGATGGTCTTGGCAGCAATGCCTTCACTACTATGGAAATCATATCATGAGCTTAATGGTTTTCCACAATTACATTTTTTATTCCCATGCTATTTTATAATGATTGATGTTCTATTATGATCTATACCTTATGTACTTCCGTGCTTTATGTCATTTCTCATGATTTTGATGTTTAAACATTATGTTCATGTTTTTAATTTCAAATGTATATGGTTTGTTTTATTTTCTCCATGCTTACCCTTACTGAGCATTTTAGATCACCCTTTATATGTTTTCTCTTCCCCAGGATATAAATAATGGTTTTAGGTATGAAAACATATGGGGAATATCTTTATGGGAGATGTTGAAGATCTTTCACCACAATTAGAGGATTATGTTCTGAGTTTCCAAAGACACTAAACTATTAACATCCTTGAGTGTTGGTTTTTGTTATGTATTTAGTATCTTGAAAAAGTAATTTATTGTCCATGTACCTCATGTTTGGGGTCCTTATGGTTAGTATCAGAGGAAAGGTTTAGTTAACTTTTGGAAACTAGTATGAGAAAATTTTAGTGAGATCCCTGGGGATATTTCTAAGGTATGTCTAGGGATGTTCCTAAGGTTATGTATATGTATAGGTTACAATCCAAGACATATGATAATGATCATGAATAGCTTAGGATTAAACCAAAGATTTTTTATATTTAAAGTACTCCTCTTAATTATGTTTTTTTCCTAGTATGATTTATGACTCTCACACTATTCTTTTTGGGTTTCAGAAAATGGCTGGAAACAAGATGATTCATGATAATGGAGGATATGATCGACAATGGAATGATATTCTTCATCAGAAACCAAATAAAACGGGATTTGGAAGTCAAAAAATTGTGATTATTCCTAATCAGCAATCTCATAATATGATCAATAATCTCAACTTTGGTAAGTTTCATGAATTAGCTAATAAGAGAAAGATGGAGTTTCCTTATGATCATTGAGGAAAGAAGGTTCAATTTCCATCATGTAAATCATGTGGTAAGAGTCATTAGGGATAATCTTTCAAAGGAACTGGAAGATTCTGTGGGTGTGGGAAAAAATGACATAATTCCGGTAATTGTTAAGGAAATGTTTCAGTTAACACTATGGACAAGGATAATGTTATTGCTAAGACATCAATAATGGTTAAATGTTTTAAATGTGGAATGTATGGGAATTATGCAAACCAATTCCCTAAGGGAAAGTCTCCTAAAGAGAATCAGCATGGTCATATGGGTAGTATTTATGTTGATGATGATGAAGAGACTACAAATTATATGTGAGATGAAAGAATTGTTCAAGATTGGTCAATGGTTTTGGAAGGTAGTGGAATGATTACATGTTTATCCAGAGTAATGTTGTATAAGTAATCTCATGGTACATGGAATAAAGAGACATCTAAGGATTGTTACAATATTTTTTTCCTTATGTTTTTGAAAGTATATGTGGAATGGTTCTGGTAACCATGGAAGGTTATTCAGATAATTTTGGAAAAGAATATGATATGCGCATAATGAATAGATAAGGATAAAATAATATGTTTGACAGTATAAATGAGCTTATGACTGATATAAGGACAATTTTATATCATGGTTTGAGTATATAGAAATTTTGGGATTTTGGTATGTGGAAAGAGGTAATTTTCGACAACATTCAGGTTTTCACTAAGGATCAATGGGTATTCATTTTTCAAGAGAATACATGACTAAAATATTAACATGTTTCGAATGTGACCGACATGATATATAGTATGATATATGGGGGATAAATGATGGTATTCACATGCTCGGTATATGACATTTCGAGTAATTGTTTTCATTATACTATGACATTGGAAACAAGTATTTTGGATAAGCCTAAAGATTGGAATGGATTAGGTTGGACATAAGTTAGTATTGTTTAAGGCTAGAAATTTTTCAATATTATTGATTGAAGGTTATAATAATGAAGTTTTAGAAAATGGTCAACCTGCAGGATGGGTGACAACCCATCACGTCGGAAAAGGCTTTGGGAATCAAACCCACAACCAAAGTGCGACATGCCTTTATCACCTAAAACTGGCCCACATAAAGTCCCTGGTTTGTAGAAACTAGTTTTATTTTATTAAGAGGTATGATAGATGAAGTATAAGTCCATTTTTGGAATCATATATGATTAACCTCACTATAGATGGACTTATGTATATTTGATAACGTTTGCTAACCTTTTGTTTGAGACAGATTGAATGATCCATCATTCTATCACATGATCTGCTAACACTTCAAGAATGACAAATTAAACTTCATTTCTTAAGAGATGAAGTAGATATTTTTCAAGGCAAGAACAACGATGATATTGTACCGAAATAGGGTAAATATTTCTTCTAATTAAAATTCTTCAACTTTAGGGAAATGATCTTGAAAACCAAAAATGTTATCCTAGTGTCCTCATATCCAATGAATCAGATTGTACCTTAGATCATAAAAAATTTATGGATTTTTGATTGTCGGCTTTTTCATAGACATGTTCTTTACCACTCTGCATCAGAACATGATGGTTAGATTTCTCTTCCATATCCATATTTTAACCTATGTTATCCTATGTGAAAACCCAGTGATTAGTTAATTTGGGTAACCGTTACGTTTCATAATTTATTTTTCAAGGTTATGTTTTGGTATTCCTCTTTATGATGTGGGTTTCTATTAAAGAAACTATCAAATAGTAAACGATTTATAACCCCAACGAATTTGGAGGGTGAAATTCATTTTAAGGGGGGTAGAATGTAACACCCAAATATTTTATAAGATATATTCTTTATAACTTCTTTCATATCTTCTGTTTTACGCTACACCAAGATTATCGTGTCCTATATGCAACACTGTATTAGCTTGCAGTATACGAAAAATTATTCTGGGATCATGTTACACAGAATATCATGTTTGTTTAATAGTTGTTATTCTACACAACATTGAGTATATATATATATATATATGTTCAATGTATAAATTAAATATTGTTGTATTTTGTTATGCGCAACTACAAAAGAGTCTTTCACTATACGCAACCCTGACTTGGCTTACATTACACGCAATCGCGGCCTTCCTCGATAGCCTGTGTTGTACGCAATACCGAGTCTCACTAAACGATGATAAATTGTAAAAGTACTCTAAATTTTATTTAAAAACAAATTCCCATACAGATAATTTATACTGTTAAATTATAATATTGAATGTTTTTAAAGTATAAATAGAATATATTTTTACCATTTAATATAATTTAATTCATTATCATTAATTTTACACTAAATTCATAAGTAAAAACATTTCAATCTTTGGCAATGTTTTAACTTTTAAAACCCGTTTTCTTAACAACGATAAAAATTTTAAATTAATTACTGAAACTTATGTGATTTGGATTTTTAAAAATGGATTCCATATTTTCATTCAGTGGGTCCAAATTATGTTAATAGTTTACTTTTATTTTTTTCATACTATGAATAGTAACTATGGTAATTTTTATTTACAACAGTTAACGATAAATCGGGTAATTAATGGAAAAAATATGATTATAAAATTACCCTAACACCTTAGAAAATTATATTAGATGACTAAAAGTTGACACATATCACATAAGGTTCGGAATAGATTAATTCTATGGACTTTTGGCTAGGAAAAAAATTTATTTATTATTAAAACCAGAGAAAGTGACAACATGTCACTCTCTTAAATCTTATAAGTTTAATAATTTTAATTTAGTGATAATATTTATGAAATATCAAAACTGAATAGTCTCCAAAAATATAATAATATTTTCTACATCTTGTGAATTTATTTATAATTTTTAGGTATTAAATAATTCTCATTAAAGGTGACACAATAGTAGTGTTGAAATTATTTTTTTGATTGAAATATCAAATAAATGGTTTTAAAAATATTAAAATAAATATTATATGAACTATTTAATGTTATCCACTAATTTTTTAGATAAATATGAAATGTTATGATTCAATTAAATCTTTTATTTCGAACATACCTTCTGTGTGGATTTTATTTAAATTCAATGAAATAAATAGTGTCAAAATTGAAACTATTTTTGTTTTAAAAAAATAACATAATATAAAATTGTTTAAAAAACAAAATAAAAATATTGAAAAATTATAAATTAAAATTTATATGGTAGAATATGTCATGAATTATCCAATTATGGATAATTCACAACACATATGTAATTATTTGTAACAATTTAAATTTTAAAATCTTATTACCACAAATAAAATTAAATAGATTAAATAAGGATAAATCAAGTTGATAATGTCTAAAATAAATTGCCCACATGACTACATTTTATTGTTATATGATAATACTACCATATATAATCTAACATTCGGATTTTAGTCATTTTGGAATATTTTATCTGGGGTTTGAATTTATTATAAATTAATTTTTTCGAGGTTTCCAAAGGTGCCCCTCTCCTCCCTTATAAAAGGGCACCTCCTCCCTCTCCTCTTCACACAAATTTGAGCCTTAAATCTCGGCCAAACCCTGACCATTTCACTTATTCACTTCCATAAAAACCTACTAGAGGTCCTTTTCTTCTTCAAAGACAAACATTAGTTCCCTAAGAGGAGGCTAAGAGGAGGGGCATTGAAGAAGAGGTAAACTCTTCTATCGATTATTTCAAGTTTCTTTCTTCTTAAAATTCTTATTCTTTAGTT
The DNA here is from genome assembly GCA_963277665.1 of Viscum album. Classification (NCBI taxonomy): domain Eukaryota; kingdom Viridiplantae; phylum Streptophyta; class Magnoliopsida; order Santalales; family Viscaceae; genus Viscum; species Viscum album. The sequence goes on from OY728129.1 coordinate 801,799,961, forward strand.
GTTTCATTATAAAGTGATAACATCAGTATCAATAATACAATGATTTGTTATTATAAATATTAAATAACCTCATTTCACATTCTATCCATCTTACGGAAAACGAAGTCACTGTGCGTGCGTACGTAAGAAATACCATCTCCATGTCGTGGTGTAATCTATTTTTCCACAACCAACTTACTTAGATGGGTATAATGGTGTAATGGATAACTATATATAGTGTTATTATTACATGATACAAATTCTAATATATTATATCATCCACTCTGATTCCATTCAATAATTATGGGAACGATATCATCGCTCGTGCGTACGTACGGATTACCATCTCCATGACGTGATGATATTCATTCTCCAAGTTAACCATTCAAGATTGATTATAAAGTATATAAATTGAAAACTAATGAAATATATGACATATTATTGATACTGGACATATTTATATATTATTTACTTCCATCCAATTTAATAAGGAAACGAAAACAGCGTTCATTCGTACGTACGACCTATCATCTCCATGAAAAGGTGGATTTCATTCCATTTATCGATCTATAATATATATGTATATTATAGATATATATTATATATAAATCATGTTTTAAATTTTGGATGTAATTAATCATGATCTATGTAATCATATTAATAATTACATGTCAAAACACGGACGATAAATGAAAAGATTTTACACAAAACCATACTTTAACATGAATTTACAAAAGAACTAGTAATATAAATTCATTAGTGAAACATATATGATATCATGACAATGAATATGATTCTTTAATATATAAATGAAATTATTTAAATCATTATACAAGAGGTTTGGATACATACGTTTAATATCAGACATAAGGTAAGGGATAACTTATCCAATCTCGTTTTTATCCGAAATTGTTTATTCATAAGTATTTACTGGTGTAATATTTATCATCCATATCCCTATTTTATAAAAATGATTTCATGTATGTTTAAATTTCTTTTTACCCATTTTTGACTTTTTCAAAATGGTATGTAAAGAATATTTCTTTTGTTTACCAAACGAGGCACTTTTTGACTTTTCTGGCAAAAGTACGAGAAGATTGATTTTTTAACTTATACGACATAAACGGATTTTAACGGTTTCAAAAAGAATTATTTTCTGAAGCTTATTCCACAATATTTCATTATCATTTTCAACAAAATCCTTTTATTTTTAAATTTTATGGAATTTTGTGGAAAAAATGATTTTGAAGAAGATATGATATTTTCCCCAAGAATTCATTTCATCTGTTTTGTCAAAACAGTTTTCCATCTAAGATGACATTATTTATTATGATTATGTTTCAAGTATAATGTCTCTACAATTTAAATGGATTCACTATTATTATGATGAAATTATATCCATTTGTTTTATATGGATTATTTTATGATGGGATGATGTTTATGAAACCCATTTTATTCTTTCAGTTATGATGAATGATGTATGTTTATGTTGTGGAACACGTAAGAATGATTTCATTATGAGATAGGTGGGACCTATATATCCCTCCAATTAACTGGGTAGGGATTTATATCTCATGAGATAGACATGGCTGTAACAAAAAGATAATCTAGTTCTGTGATACAGGACTGGAATGAGGAGTCAACTCGATTCAGAAAGTGACTTTGTCCACTAAGATGGTCTTGGCAGCAGTGCCTTTGCTACTATGGAAATCAAATCATGTGCTTAAGGGTTCTCCAAAATTACATGTTTATTACCATGCTATTTTATCATGATTCATGTTCCATTATTATCTATGCCTTATGTACTGCCATGCTTTATGTCATTGCTCAAGATTTTGATGTCTAAAAATTATGTTCATGTTTTTAAGTTCAAATGTATATGGTTTGATTTATTTTTACCATGATTACCCTTACTAATAATTTGAGCTCACCGTTTATGTTTTTTCTTTTACCCGGGATATAAAGAATGGTTTTAGGTGAGAAAACAAAGGGGTAAGATCTTTATAGGAGATGTTGATGATCATTCCCCATTATTAGAGGATTATGTTCCAAGAATCCAAAGACACTAATCTATTTCGATCCTTGAGTGTTGGTTTTTGTTATGTATTAAGTATCTCACAAAAGTAATTTAATGTCCATGTACGTTAAGTTTTGGGTCTCTACAAACATTATCCAAATAGATGTGAGAAGACTTTAGTAGTCTAGTGTCTTTGGAAAAATAAAAACATAAACATTGGGATATAAGATAGCTACATTATCTCCCTTTAGATTATACTTTACTATAACCCTTCTTAGAAAAATCATACTTAATACATTTCTCCAAAACATGGGTAAGGGAACATAAAAAGTGGTGAGATCATATGCTCAGTAAGGGTAATCAAGGGAGATATGTAGGCATAATCATGATCATAAGGGTATGAGAACAAGATCATGAATATAGAATAACATTATATATATATATATATCAAATATCATAGAAATTAATCACATAATAAGGATTGATAGTTCATAATACATGAATCATATGGAAATAAGTAACATAATATATGATAGAATAATAAAGGAATAAATCGTGGAATTTTTTTTCAATACATAAACATATAAAATTAATTCCATTGTAGTCAAGGCATCTATGATAAGGCCATATTGGTGGTATGGGTTCAGTTCCCATACCATATTAGTAGTCACGGTTCACTCCCATCGCAATCTTAGTAGCAGAAGTTCACCTTTCATACAATCTGGGAATTCATGGTTCACTCACATGGTCATATTAGTAGTCAAGTTTCTCTCCGAAGACAATCTTCGTCTATCTCATGAGATATAAATATTTTACAAATTTATTGTTGGTATATATAGTTTCCACCAATCTAATAATTATATTATGAATACATATACCAAATAATTCTAAACAATCATATCATAACTCATGAAACTAAATGGGTATCATAAACACGTGATAATATTATAAAATATGGAAAAACTTTTTTGTTTCATAATAATTTCATCAAAATAATAACCTATTTAAAGAATTGTGTTTCAAAATCATATAACATATGAAATATTAATGGGTTTTCTAAACATCATTTCATAAAAACATGATCCACTAAGATAATAAATAATAAAGGAACCATTGAATCATTTCCCCTACTTGTCTTAAATAACACCAAGAAATATAATTTTATATGGGAAATAATTTTTAAAGATATTTTAATCTCATTTAATGCCGAAGATATCATTTTTACATCTAAATAAATTTTTAAAACATAATCTATTTTTTTGAAAACCATTTCATTGAAAATAGCATTGAAAACATATAAAAGAATATATGAAAATAATAAAAAATATTTAAAATATTGTTTCCTTGAAAATAAAATTCAAGGATCATTTGAAAAAAAATTATAAAACATTTTTCAAATAATGGTTTTTAAAATAAAATAGATTATTAACTTAAAATTGAAATACTATTGGATTATTTTAATATCATTTTAAAATTTTTTTTAGAAAAATAATTTAAATGGTACTAACACATGGATATTCCATTAATAAAGAGATTATAATTAAAAAAATGGGTGTTTTTTAGATATGGAACATAATATTTCTACAATGGAAGTAAAACCTTAAAGAATCCCGATAAATGATGACATTGTTTTAACAAACTCTTATCGCATGGTAACTTGGGATCATACTCTCCATGTATGAAAATGTGTTTACTTGAAACATAAAATATAATGAAAATAATTATATTAATTATATAACATGTAAAAATTTATTGTATACCACTCGAAAAAGAATTTCAGTGCAAAAAAAACATGAGTCTCAAAGAAAGCAATTTGAGACAAAACTATCTTACCGATTTGGTAACTTTTGAAACATCAACCCCAAGAAAGAAAGATCATAGAATGGATATTTAAATACCAATAAATATATTAATAATTATCATATAATAAATTAATAGACATTATATATACCAAGTAAAATAAAAGATTCGTGAACATGGTATTTGTCTCACTGATATAAAAAAAGATATATGAAATTCCCTTACATTTTTTCTTTACTCCAATTGTACTCATACAAATATCTGTTATAATAAATAGTAGTTTATTATAATTATATCATAGTACCATATTCTTATATTTAATTCCATATATGTTTTCATTAAGACTTTTTATTACCTTTTTGTTAACAATTTCATATTAAGGTTACGATTTGGGTAATATTCGCTTAGTATTTCACATGTGAACTAATTGTTTATGTCTTTAGTCCTTATAAAATTATCATAAATTCCAAAATATAAAACATAAAATTAATATCATTTGTATTCCATATATTTTTAATATAATAATCTATATAATTTAAAATTATTAAATGTAATAGACCATTCATGCAGACTATAGGCCATAAGAATGCATGAACTCTAATTCCATTTTTTTCATGTTCAAAAAATAAAATTAAATGACAAATATTTATATAATATGTTAATAGTATAATTATTAAATCATTTATATCATATAGTTTCACTAATAATATTCTTAATACAATCCATGTAGTGTGTGAATTAATGAAATCACTTTGAGGTGCGGTAGTCCACATGTTCCCAAATGACATTATCGTATTTTCACAAAATTTAATGTATAATGATAGGTGTTATAAATCAATTACCAAATCCTAAAGACATAATATGCATCATATATATAATATATAAATATTTTTTCAATCATTATTCTCAATCATGAATGTCAGTAAAGGAAAAATGTACAATCATTGTTTAGTGAGGCAGTAGTATGTCGTGCATATAAATAGTATGTTCGTTACCTATGAGATTGAAGTGTGTGAAATTGTTGGTCAAAACCTTTTCATGACAACATATAAGTGTATTGTTGATAGTAGTTTTTTTTATAATCATATAATAATGCGAGTGGAGGGGTGGATAATGAAAACACGAAAAAGGATCTTGATGAAGTATGTTAACACTTCTTTGGGTAAATCCTCTATGTTTTCACCAAAGGATATCTTCGGATTGCTTTATACCCAATGAGAGGCTTAAAAGAGTAAGTTATGGGTGTTTAGAGGTTTTTTTGGAAAATATCTTCTGATCCTATGTGGTTTGATATGTTTTAGTAAGTGGCATAGTTTGTGGCCTTTTATTGGGAAGGAAAAGGGCACACTTGCAATTTTTGAAAACAAGTTATGTGTACCCATGGTCTTACCTAAAAAAATTCATAAAATACCAAAAAAAACCACATTAATGGGTATTTAATGGACAATTAATGGACATAAAATTGTTTTTGGACAACATATTAGGTCATTTGGTCCCTTATGTTTTGGGTTTAATCCCTTATTAAGCATAATTTTACATTAATTGATGTAATTAATTATAATTAATTTTTCTAATAATTTTTGTGAATAACTATGTTGACCTTTTTAGAAATTATAAATTATTCTAAATCCAAATATAAAACCCATTCTTATAAATTATAATCTTAGTATTTTCAAATATTAATTTAAATTTGATCCCAGAAACGGGACGACAATGTTGGTTTTTAAAGTAAAAATGATCAAACTATTTATATGTTTTGTTTCATTTTGAAATTGTTTCCTATGGCATAAATTTAAATATTTTAAAAAAAATTATTATTATACTTTTAATCACAATTATAATATAATTTATCCTAATAAAAAAATATGGAAAGGAATTTTTTAATTAACATTCATTCTTTGTTCTCTATTCTCCAAAAATGAAGTTTATCCGAACAAAAAATTAAAAACATTCACCCCAAGATAATTTCAAAATTATAAATTCAGAAAAATGAAGTTTATTTTATCAAAATCTATTTCTTATATTTTTTAAATTTATTTTTTTTATTTCTCTTTGAAGGACTTAACAAGATGTTTATTTGAGAAAATATTTTATTTAAACATGTAAATACTTCACCAAAAAATTATAGTTTTCCCTATCAATATGTTTTATTTATATATAAAAATTAAACATAATATTTTAAAAGTATTTATTACTATTCATATTACTATGATTAATGACTATATTATAATTATCCCATTTAAATAATTATAAACTAATATTTTTTATATATATATATAGTGTTGCATGTACGTACCCCAATTTTTTGTTGTGTGTAACATACACCAAGTCACTGGTGTATGAATGGAATGTTTTAATTATTTAAATACATGGAATAAAAGAAAAATAATTCATTTGAGAAAAAAATTTATCCATAAAAAAATTGGGGGGTTACAATTCATGTCTCTTGATAACATAAAGCGAGTAATGTGAAAGGAAAATATATATTATACATAAATAAAAAATAAAATGAAAATTAATAATATTTTTAATAGAAATATCATATAATTATATCATAGTGAATTTCAGAATAAATAATCTCGGTGAAAAATTTTATTATAAACTAAAACACATTTATATTTAGTTACTTTTTAATCGTAACCATAATGAATGGAATAATATCAAATGAAAAATTAAATAAATTTAATAAAAATAAATTATTTATATAACATATCCAGTAGAATTTATTTACACCACATTAAGGAAACAAGTGGTTAATATAAAATATGTCTCATAGAAACAAAAGTGATATGAGAAACCATAACATCCAGTTGAACTTTGTGAGTAAGTAACCCAATATCCGGTATAATAAAATTAAATTTATTACAATTATATAAAAAACCATATTTATAACTATAAGACAATTAATGGTTTCATTATGTCATATTATCACCCAGTCATTAAAAATCATTCATTATAATCATCAATTTGGGTGTTAACTACTTCGTTATTCATGTAAGTTTTGGTTCCATAGTTATGGTCCATAAACATTTATCATGGTTCCTTTATCATAAAAAATTAATAATGATATAAATATCATATATATATATATATATATATTATATTTATAACGATCTAAAATAATAAATGGATAAAATTTAATTACATCAGTATATGGAGATGGTAGTATGTACGTACGCACAAGTGATATTTCTATTTTTTGATGTATGGAGTGAAATAAAGGTCATAAAAATACATATTTATAGAATAATTGTAATAAAATAAATATCATATGTATATATATATTTATTAAATTTATTATAACATCTATCCATTAATATGGTGATGGAAATGATATATATTTCCAGGTGAAGGCAGTAGTCCACACGTACGGATTTGTGATACTTTCATCAACCGTTTGAGGGAGAATAGAATGAAAATGGTTATTAAATCCTCATAATTAAATAATAGTATATTTATGATAATGGTTCCATAATTTTATTATGTATGTGATAGGTTTATTAGAAGAATAAATAAAATTAAAATATCTTGGTTAAGATTTATACTTCTTCAAGAGAACCACATTGGTTTTTCGCCGTAGTCATCAAAGAATGGTATTAGAAGAAGGAAAAATAAATACAATTAATGGAAATAATAAATTATGGTTTTGGAGTGGGTATATTTTGAGAAAAATCTAAAATTCAATGAACAAGTGTGGAGAATAGGTTGCATTTTAAAAGTATGGGGTGTGACAAACATGGAATTTATTAAATCATTTAAATAATATTTGGTCACTTTCAAGTGAGATTGGATCTAAATAGAAATGATTTTATGATATTATAATATAAGGTTTAAATATCTTCAACTAATAAGAATTATATATGTTCAACTCTAAATCCTACACTTATCTCTTAGTTTACCCCCCCCCCCAGACCGATTTTAACATTAACTGTGTAAAAATCATGTTTTATTATTCATTATGACCAATGATAAGTTAAACATATTATATTATATAAATTAGAGAACTAAAAATATGGAATTAATTTTACTAAATTAAATTTATATGAGTTTAAAATTTTAATTTTAAATTAACCCACAAAACAAAACAATAACCCATTTCAAAAAAAGGTATTTTTAATTATAAAACTGGATTTACATCCATTCCATTCCTTATAGAAAGAAAAAAAAATTATTTTTAAAATATTTTATTTAATATATATTCTATAAATTTAATTAAAAAATGAATATATAGATATAAATTGTATTTATTAAGATAAAAACACATTCCACACATAAAAATTGTTTTTCGTAAAATGTGGTTCTTAAGACCCAAAATTAGATTATACAAAAATAATGTATAATAAGTTTTACTATAAAATTAAATATATTATTTAATATTAAAGGATAATTATGTTAATTTAATTTCATATTCAAAATTAAATGAGGTATTATCTTGATATCGAATTTCGTTTTTACCAAAAATTGTATTTATAACTATTTAATAAAAACTAAATATTTTTAGAAAAAATCTTAAAATTCACCATAAACTAATATTAAAATAATTTTTTTAAAAAATATATTCATTTATTATAAAAAAATTAAAAATAATACTATAAATTAATTCTAATTTCCATACAAAATTTGAAATAAAACCCATTTTTTTATGAAAAATTGTTTTTATGTACAAAATTACATTACTGAAAATCTTGTATGATTTATAATGAATTAAAAAATCAATTTCTATTACATAATTTCATTATATATATGTTTCCGAAATATTTTATTAATATTCATTCCTACAAATTTAATAGCTAGATTATAAGAGATTACTATATCACTAGTCATTTATACGTAGAATTTCTTGTAAAGTAAGATATTGAATACTCCATGATTATTTAAATAGAAATTCACATAACGTTATGGGGTGTTACATAGTTATTTCATGATTTTGGTCCTATAAAAATTGTGAATAAAAATTATATAGAGTCCAATGATTTATTTCACAGGCTTACTTTTTCCCACATCCCACTTTTGATGATTTTCTGTGGGGAAATTTTTCTCGATGATAGATCACACATGCCTATGTATGGAGGGAGAAAAATATAAAACTAGTTAGCTTTAAAAGAGAAATCAAGACCACATATTACTAGTAGAGACTAAATTATAGTTCTGAAATATACAAAAACCCTAATCTAATTATACATTTCCCCTAGAGTTATAAGATGATTTGGGGTCCAAAGGAAGGTTTCATCTTTCTGATATTATATGGGTAACACTACTTTTTATGATATTATACCATAAAAAAGTTATAAGACACTTTTATTGGTAAAAAAGATAAAATAGTCTGATTGAAGGTATTTTACAAGCACATATTTTATAAATAGGTATCATCTCTTTTGGAAATACATTAAACAATTTGAAATCAGCTTTGATTACTACTTTGTTTTAAAGGCCATTAGAAGAATAGTTGTCCTCCTAAAAACATGTTTAATGAAATAATTCATTTTTGGTAGTGTTTGTAATAAATTCATCCACTGTGAGGTTAGATTTTTTGGTAAATTATTGTTATTGTAGATGATTATTGTGCAGAAGAATGTATAATAACATTAAAACAGTAATATATTCCATCTTATCTTCCTTTCAATCTCCACCACTTGGATTAGCCCTAGAATTTTATCCTCAATAGAAGATTCAATTAAATGGGGACTGTAATGGAAACTCAAAACAATACCATTATGATCTCTAAAACATCACCATGTCCGATAGGAACTCGATTCCCTCTTGAGATTCCATTATAGATTCATTTGATCCATCCAATGAAAGGTGAGTTACAAAAAACATTCGAAGTCTCTTTAGGGGGTAAATTTTCTTCTATATGGAAACATTTTAAAATAGACAAATCATGAATGTTGTTGTCACTATTTCCATTCTAGTTAGAATTCTCACTCCTCGCTACCACTATGTTTGGAAAATAGCCAACTACAAGATGATATGTGCATGTACATTCCTTCACTTATTCCAGCTATAACATATGATATATTCTAGTTCATAGGTGGAAACTATGAAAAGAATCATCCTTTTCCAAGATATATCAAAGGTGAACTATGCCATAATAATGTATTATATAGAATCTTCATAATGGATAGAAAATTCAAAAAAAAATCAAAAATGTCCTGCCAAAAAGATGATGAAGCACTAAAACCTGTGAAAATGTGATTCAAATATTCCCTATAAATTTGACATAAGTTAATCCTATAGTACAAGGACACACCTACTTATTGCATGAAGTAATACACAAGTATTTATGAGTTGCCCATTCTCCAAATCATTGTGAATTAGGAATGGAAAATCCATATTTTATTAAAATTACTAATATATTAGTTATGATATCCATTAAATATATTTTTGAAATAAAATATGGAAGTGATTTTGTCATTCACATAAGGTTCCCATATATTCACGACATCATATTATTTAATGTTTTAATTCATAAAAACATCCCTAGTAACATCAGGAAGACTGTCCAGGTTTACGATTTGATACCTTGAGTAAGAATTTATTTCAAAACATTGAAATGAAAAAGAATAAAATAAAAAAGGTATACTATCACAATATAAATCCATAAATTCAATCCAGAGTTCCTTTAAAAAATCCAATCCAAATTTAATGAAATGTTGGAAAATATATTTTTTATGGTCGGTCAAACTAAATATTGAAAATGATTTAGGTTCCCATATTTCATCCTGCTTAGGATTATCGACCTATTAAATCCAAGAGATATTGATTTATCATTAATAATTCACCATATACATTTTGATTGAAGGTATTGATTGAAACTATAACTTTCTTTAATACCAATTTCTATAAGGGAATAAGGATTGCTTAGTTTTTCCCAAGACAATGCGATAATATTTATTTCAAAAATGAAACCACTCTAATATTTTTAAATAATTTCGCTGATCTTTCACAGATGGTTATTAGACCATTTTTACACCGTTAAAGAATGAAAAAATGTCGAAAAAATAATGTTCTTTACAGGGAACACTCTTTAATCCATTAAAAGATAATTATCCTTATATGATTTTACGAGATTTCAAACCAGACCCATGATATGTTTGAAATGACACACCCAATTTCATCCATATAATAAAGTGAATCTAATGCAACTAAATGGTAAAACACATTCTATGATACATAATTCATTTACAATTCTGAATTTTTTAGATGTTGAAATGTTATCCAGAATGTAAATAAATGATATTACTCAACTGGTATCTTCCCCCAAGACACTTTCATAATTATAAGAGTATTGTTAATATTATTAATGTTTTCTTTTTACCCATTTTAAAAGTGAATAATATCATTAGTATATAATAGATGTGTGGGTTCCATTAACCTATGAACACCATGATGGTTTTCATGTTAAATTTTAAACAATATTTTTAAGGATTCTTCTAAGGTATTCCTTCATAGTGAAAAGCAATAATGGAAGAATGGGGGTCTTATTGTACATACCCTCTTGTGAATTTGAAGTATTCTTTACTGGGGTTTTGTAATGAGAACCAAAAATATGTGATAATTTCAAAATAAATTTCTCCCTATGAAAAAACGCTTCTCAAATCCAAACATATAAAGAACATTGAAAATGAAACACATATCCATTATGTAAAAATATTTCATGATATAAAACATTAAATAAATGTTTAACCCCCCCCCCCCAACAAGATATTACAAGAATATTCACACATTATAATGTAGAGATATGAGTGAAAATATGGAAAATCTTCCCGTGTCACAAACCGTGTGGGCAGTGACACGGGGTATGGCAAGGCTTGGGTAAAACACGTCGTGTACCGAGTGGACATGCCGTGTAGTTTGACCCAGAGTCTGGCCATGTAACTAGCAACACAGGTCGGTGAACTCTTGTACAGCACATAGTATCAATGATGAACACACCGTGTAGTGTGACCTGGGTACTCGGCTGTGTAACGAACGACACGGGCTGGTGTCACCTCTCCCTAAACACGTCGTATACCTGTGGGACATGCCATGTAATCTTGTCTGAGGACAGACCATGTGGAGCTAGCCATGCGGCTGGGAAACAGGGTGGTGTAAACATCATGTATGGGTGTAACACGCTGTTTAGTGTCAAGCCAAGTAGTCGGCCGTGTCACAGATGACACGGGCAGTTGGAAAATAACATCGTACACACCGTGTAGATATTATACACGCCGTGTAGTTTTTTTTGACAGAATTCGTGTGGCTTAGCCATGTACAAGGACACGGGCAGGGGAGGGAAGTCAAGTACATGTTGTGTAGACCTGTTTTGCAAATTTTGAAATGACTTCTTCATCTTGTTACCTTGTGGTTCTTTCGTTTCAGTCTTAATAATCTATAATCGGAGGCTTGCTTTTGACCTTGTAGTGTCATGCCGCCTAGACAACCATGAGTTGTTCGCCAGGAGAGCGGTTACAATTATACTCTAGAGGTGGTGGGGCATGGGCTACCATTTGATCCACCAGTAGAGCCAGATGCGGTGCCAGCTTCCATACCAGACACAGGCGTGGAGGCGTAGCTCTGTGATGGCTTTATGCAGTTCATTCAGACCATTGAGGGAGCACCACATGCTGCCACATCTATGGATGAGCTGACTCCTATCTTCCAGCAGCAGCATCCGCCTACGTTTTCAGGGGATGGCGGACCACAGGCTGCGATGTCTTGGTTGCGGTCGATGAAGAATATTTTCGAGCATCTTGAGATGCCTCCAGGGTGGAGGGTCACGCTCGCGACGTATATGCTGCGTGATTCCGCCAAGAGGTGGTGGGATGTTACCACTCAGTCAGAGCATCATAGAGACATGGTGTGGGATGATTTTTAGGCAGTCTTCTATGAACTCTTCTTTTGCCAAGACGCTGAGGGCAGAAAGAGCTCAAGAGTTCATGAATCTGCAGCAGGGAGCTATGTCGGTGATGGACTATTCTTCTTGTTTCACAAAGCATCAGCATTTTACACCCGTGATGGTGGGTGATGTGATGTTGAGAGCTAGACGTTTTGAGGATGGTCTTCATTATGACATCCGAGTGCTGGTGAATATTTTCAGCTTGCCTACTGTACACACGATTGTGAACCTGGTGTTTATTACAGAGAGGAACCTGTGGGAATCTAGTGGTGTGGGCCAGGGAAGTTCAGGACCGGTTATTGGTATTATTTCTACTGACAAGAGGAAGAGACAGATGGACTTCTCGCAGTGTGGCAGTACCAACCAGGCAGCTTCTTCAGGTAGTCCGGTCAGGTGCTACCAGTGTGGCAGAGAGGGGCACAAGAAACCGCAGTGTCCATGAGACATAGAGGAGTTCCGAAATTGCAGCAAGATGGGTCATCTGCAACGCTTTTGTAGGGTGTTTTTACCAGTGGTTAGTGAGAGGGGTTCTGTGTAGACTTTGTGTGTGGGAGCAGGACCAGTGGATTCTTATCAGTCGGGGAACTGGAATACATCAGGGCGTGCAGGAAGAGATGGTGGTCGTGGTCGTGGTAGCCAAACACCAGGATCTCAGAGGCAGTAGGGCGGGACAGCTCAGGGTAAATAGGCTGTGTCGCAGGGCCATGGCACCGGGTAGTCATATGCAGTGCAACAGACCCAGCATGAGCAGGATCTCGGACCTTCTACAGTTAGAGGTACTATTCTAGTAGTTTCTATCTTATCTTCAGTGCTTTTTGATACGATTTCTACACATAGTTTTATATATTTACCCATTTTGGAGAGCCTTGGGCTCTGTGTTTCTACTTCTTCCGATATCTTGATGCTAGAAAATCCATTGGGGACTAGGACGGCTGATGTGCTTTAGTGCAAGGAGTGCCCCCTTGAGGTTGGTGGGTGTCACTTCCTTTGGGACCTCTATGTCTTGGAGATGAAGAGCTATGACGTCATTCTTGAGATAGACTAGTTGGTTCCCTTTCGAGCCTTTGTAGACTGCTATCGTCACAGGGTGTGTTTCACGTCACCAGAGGGCTGAGAGTTTCTATACAAGGGCGAATGGGATGTTCAATCGAGTTGAGCTGGACCAGAGCATCATGGGCGAGGTGGAGTCACAACCTAGATTGCGAGTTTCTCTCTAGATGATCTGGGGACTTTTCAGACAGATCTCCCTCTAGTTGTTGATCGTTTCAAGGATGTCTTCCCCGATGACTTTTCAGGTCTACCTCCAGTGCGTGATGTGGATTTCTATATTGAGCATGTGCCAGGAGCAGCACTGGTGTCCATTTATCCTCATAGGATGGCCATTCCTGAGTTGCAGGAGCTCAAGAGGCAGTTAGAGGAGTTACAAGAAAAGGGTTTTATCCGACCTAGTACTTCTCCTTGGGGTTCTCCGATCCTTTTTGCTTAAAAGGTTGATGGTGCCCTCAGGCATTGTGTGGATTATCATAAGTTGAACTAGTTGACGGTTAAGAACCGATATCCCTTGCAATGGATTGATGATCTTTTTGATCAGGTTCATGGAGCACGAGTTTTCTCGAATATTGACTTGAGATATTGATATCATCTGCAATGCGTGAGTCCATCAGATATACCAATTACAGCTTTTCGGAGCAGATATGGTCTGTACGAATACTTGGTTATGTCGTTTGGACTCACGAACGCGCCAGTGGTTTTCATGGCTCTGATGAATAGTGTGTTTCATCCGTATCTTGATTCATTTGTGGTAGTATTCATGGACTACATCTTGGTTTACTGTCACACTCGACACGACCATGCCACCCATCTTGAGATCGTACTGAGTACACTGAGAGAGCATCATCTATATTCTAAGCTCTCCAAGTGACACTTTTGGATGGATCAGATTCACTTCATGGGACACAATATCACGGAGGTAGGTGTTGTAGTAGACCTAGAGAAGGTGAGAGGAATAGTTTCCTGAGAGCAGCCTAAAAACGTGTTTGAGATACAATGTTTATTAGGGCTGTCTGGTTACTACAGATGCTTCATACAGGACTTCTCCCACTTAGTAGAACCGTTGACAGGTCTGACTAAGAAGGGTGTGATGTTCGTTTGGTCAAAATCTTGCGAGAAATCTTTTCAGGACCTGAAGGGAAGCTTGACATCTGCACCGATCCTGGTACTCCAAGAGCAGGGGAAGAGATATACAGTTTACTGTGATGCATCAAGGATTGGGATGGGAGATATTTTGATGCAGGGCGACCGAGTTGTTGCATATGGGTCTTGGCAGTTGAGGCCACATGAGAGGAATTACATGACGCATTATCTCGAGTTGGCTGCAGTTGTGCATGAATTGTGCTGTTGGAGACATTATCTGTTGGGAGAGCATTTTGTGGTTTTCAGCGACCACAAGAGCCTCAGGTATATCTTTACTCATCATGACCTGAATCTGAGGAAGAGAAGGTGGGTTTACTACCAACAGTCCTTCGATTTTGATCTTCCCTATACACCTGGTAAAGGTAATGTAGTAGTTGATTCACTGAGCAGGAAGACTCAGATACAGACAGTGCAGGAGGCCAGTAATGAGTGGGAGCTTATGTCCTTGTTCACTAAGATGCATCTGGAGGTGCATGATAGACAGGGATAAATTTATCTTTCTTTTTTTTAGTTGTGACTTCTACCATCCTGGACAGAGTGGGGATGAGACAGCTATCAGATTCATAAGGCCTATTTCTACGGGAGTCTGTGGCAAGTGAGGACCCTCCTCTCGGTTGGACGATAGCTGATGGTGAGTTTTTGAGTTTTCATGGATAAGTATAGGTTCTAGGGGATATACATGAGGAGATGATGCGGGAGTTTCATGCTTCATCTTGGGCAGTTCATCCCGGGGTTACCAAGATGTACTGTGACTTGAGGCGTTAGTACTAGTGGCCAGGTATGAAGAGAGAGATAGCTGGTTTTGTTACGAGGTGTTCCACCTGTCAGTAGGTGAAGGCAGAGTACCAGAGGCCAGCTGGGCTGTTATAGCAGTTACCAATTCCAGAGTGGAAATGGGATAACGTCGCGATGGATTTCGTGACGGGGTTGATAAGGTCACCTTAATGCAATGATGTCGTGTGGGTTGTTGTGGATAGACTCACGATGGTAGCTCACTTTTTTCTTATCAAGGAGACCTTTGGTGTTGATGAGCTCGGAAGGATGTATATCCAAGAAATTATATGTCTTCATGGGGTCCCTCGTTCTATCGTTTTAGATAGGGACACCCGCTTTACATCTCGTTTCTGGAAGATTTTTTAGAGGGTGATGGGTACACAGGTGCTTTTGAGCACAGCATACCACCCTCAGACAGATGGTCTGTCAGAGCAGACGCTACAGGTGCTAGAGGACATGTTGCGTGCATGTGTCCTAGACTTTGGGGGCTCTTGGGATAATCATATTCCCTTATTTCAGTTTGCCTATAACAATAGTTCTCAGGAAACTATTGAGATGGCACTATATGAGGCTTTATATAATATTTCATGCCGATCACCTTTGTGCTGGTTAGAGGTAGGTGAGGCAGCCTTACTGGGGCCATATCTCGTACAAGAGACATCTGAGCAGGTCCAGCTGATTCAGAAGCAGATGGCTACCGTGTTGTCTTGTCAGAAGTCTTATGCCGATCACCACAGTCGACCTTTGGAGTTTGTGGTCGGGGATCATGTTTTCTTGCGTGTTTCACTGAGGCTGGGACATAAACGGATCAGGAGACAGGGTAAGCATTCACTGAGGTATGTGAGACTATTTCAGATTCTAGAGAGAGTCGGGCTGGTTGCCTATCGGTTGCAGTTAGCGCAGTGTTACCAAGCCATGCACAACGTCTTCCACGTGTCTTAGTTGCGTCGCTACCATTCAGACCCATCTCACACCTTTCAGCCAGAGGAGGATGAGCTTAAGCATGATGTGTCCTTTGAAAAGAATCTGATCCGTATCATTGACAGGAGCACGAAGGTTCTATGAGGCCAGTCAATTCCTCTCGTACGGGTGCTATGGTAGCATGGACGAGTGCAGGATGAGACCTGGGAGTGGGAGGCTGACATACGTGCTCAGTGGCCAGAGCTGTTCTGAGCTTATTCTTCGCCACCCTGGGAAGGGAAATTCAGGGATGAATTACTTTAAGGGGGGATGTTTGTAAGAACCCAGTTCTTATTTTTGAGGTACGAGCTTCTTCTTTTTCCTTTTCCTTAATTTTTTTTGAGAAAATATGGAAAATGGGGAAAAATCCTAAATTTTGGAGCTACACGCCGTGTACTTTTAGCCTTGTTGGGATGAGTACAAGGGGCGTGTAGCCATGTCGGCGATAAGGGGTGTAGGAACCGACTACACACCGTGTAGTGGTACTTACACGCCGTATAGTCAATCAGCAGGCGTAAATAGTAAGGCGATGGAGCAGCCGGCAGCTGGGCGACAGTACACGCTGTGTACATTAGAGTACATGCCGTGTACTCATGTCGAAGGTTGAACAGTGTGACGGTGCCGCCAAATGAAAAGTAAAATGACAG
Source organism: Viscum album (assembly GCA_963277665.1). Lineage (NCBI taxonomy): Eukaryota > Viridiplantae > Streptophyta > Magnoliopsida > Santalales > Viscaceae > Viscum > Viscum album. Next base: position 801,817,209 of record OY728129.1, read on the forward strand.
AAGTACACGTCATGTATTCAGAAATTCACACCATGTACTATGTTTTTTTGGCTTAAAATAGGTAGTAGCCTCCTCATTTGGTAGAGGAAACATTTGAGCTGTTTTAGAGCCAAGGAGGACGACCGACCTTTTGAATATCTGTAGAGTGTTCGTCTGGAATCTAATTCGACATCGGACGATCTCGTTGGAACCGTACGGGTAAGCCCTATCCTCTCCTGCTACCGTTCTTACCAATTATTTCCTAAGGAAAAGTTATTTACATTTAAATGAGGTTTGTTCATCGTCATATCTACATGGTTCTTGGGTGGTTCTGAAGGTGGTGTTCGGGTATAACGTTCGTTGGCGTATAAGGTAGGTGGATTGGTGTTCTTTTTCCAAATTCCGCGTGTTTTTTGCATTTTTGTGCCACGAACCCATGTTGGGGTGTCGTGTGGCTGTGCTGTTTCTATATTTAATTCCTAGAATTGATTAGGTATTTAAATTGTGATGATAAAATGCTGGTTGGGATCGTTGCTTGGATACTGAACCACCCTGGGGGTGTGTTCCACTATATAGCAGTTTGGCCAGGATACCCGAGGGTATTCCTTTAATGTAGTAATTGTAGAATTTCCTTGAGGGGAATTGATTTTTACTGCATTTTGACATATTGGGAATGGCCCGGTTACCTATTTAGCCTGATGGCGTTTTGGTGATTATCCTATGGGCACTACACTATTTAGCCTGAGGGTTGTAGTTATTTTAGCCCGAGGGAAACTTCTTCCACGCTTGAGGTCCATAGACTATGTGCCTGAGGGAGACACTACCTACGCCTGAGGGAAAAATTCTGTTACACCTGAGGGAAATTACCTGCGGGTTGGGTTCTGCTTACTTGAGGGTAAGGTTTTGCTTGTCTGAGGACGGGGACTGTTTACGTAGAAATGCACTGTGGTGATTTATAATATTTATGGATTAAATGAATAATAAGATGGCAATATAATTGGTAATTAGTGTCTTTTGAGTACTGCTTACTTTATTTAATTTTACTACTTCACACTATTGTTCCATGCTTACACGCAATTGGGAACGGGTCTTTGGTGGGTGCCTACTGATATATATTTATCACACCCTATTTGGGCCATGCTTTTCGGCCCAAATAGATTACGTTTCTTTAGGTGTAGATAGGGGAAAGAGTCCATATACAGGTACTTGACTATTGCTGAGGAGTAGGAGGGCATGGGACCGAGCCTAGGCTCGGGATGCTGTTGCCATCTATTTTTCTTGTTTTGTTGTACTCTGTATTTTGTTGTACTGTATTGATGTATAACATGTTCTAGCTGTTTTCTTAGAACTTGAAACATGTAGCATCATAACTTCTATATTGGTGGTTATATCCACTACTGTAGTTTATTTCAGTTGTGTATGTTTACTGCTTCCGCTGTCGTTGTATGTTATTTCTTTATTCTGTTGTGCTACACTTTGACAATTGAGGGCATTGTTTCCCCACTATCAGACCTGGGCCCTCGCTGCCAGACGGTAGCCTCTGGAGTTTGGGGAAGTGCGCTTGAGGTCACATGGCGAACCGGGCTCGGGGCACCCGTTGCGTGGCACCTGGGTCTGAGACATTACAATAGAACAGATATTTTCTTGGTATTCATAGTGATAATTCCACTATATTTCAATTTAACTTATCTTATAAGTTGATTTCTTTATCGGTTATGTGACACCTTACATTTTAATTATATGGATTTATTTTTATAAGTAAATAAATGATCAAGATGATAACCAAGGAAAGGTTCCACTTTTACAATGAGCTTATATATTGTCTATAACTATCCTCATATGGGCCTGAAAGAATAATATTGGGTGTTTTAGACAAAAAAACGGGTGATTTGGGATCAAATACAACTTATAATATGTAATATTTTGAGGATATTTTTTTGTATGTTAATGATCTAGATAATTTAATGGTGTTATGTATTTTGAATTAGGGAAAGGATAAATTATTTTAATGTTGATTTCATGTCAAATAGTTATTTTAGGGTTCCCTCATAACCAAAAAAAGAATATTTTCTAAAAAAATATAGAATTGTATATACATACTTTTCTTTATCAAGAATACCTTCTTCTTGATCACTGGAGTGAATCACAAAGCCTTTTAGTTCTTGTGATTATTTAATCCATGGGAAATATTTCTTCAATAATCCCATATTATTTCAACTTTAGGATATAAATTCTTGAAAATTCATGTTTCTGAGTCATATCATAAGAAAATCCCCTATCATCAATATCCATTCATATATGGATCCATGTATATTATCCATGAATCTTAATTAAATCCACTTATGTGAGTTGATTAATCTCACATCGAGCTTCATCTATACATGGTTCCATATAAATGGGGGCAAACACTTATGTGGTCATTATAATTTCAATTACCCAATTTTGAATGCCTTAAAATAGTTGACTCTACTGTGTATTATCTACTCGAATCTCCATATGTAAATCACTTTACATGTGTCCTTTGTAATTTTTTTAAAATAGCTATAAATATGATTTGAAAGCCAAACCCACAACCAGATAAATGTACTGATGAAATAGAAGTATATGTTGTACACATGAGTAGTAATTATCATACACCATATTAGAATAAAATGATAGAAAAACATTAAAGTGTAATGTTAAATAATAATAAAAACAACCATCCTTCTCTAGAGCTCATCATACTGACCTCAAAGCACCATCTTCAAAGAAATTCATTCTTATATATAAGGCAACACATGACCATCATAATTTCATAGAAAATTTATCAGATGTAGGATTCCCCTTTGACATAAGATGATACTTTCGAGAATCCAATGATCCAATTACCACATGAAGGTAATGATTTACTGACCATGTCATCATTAGAAAATAACTCATGATCATCAATGTTCTTAAAGTAATAGCTTTCAAAAAACCTAGCTTCTGTCATCATTGGGTTCTTAGTAAAGCACAAAGATGATCAAGATACATTGAGAGACATTAAAAAATGGGTGATATAGCATCTCAACCATACTGATACATCAAACATAGGATACAATAAAGACTAGTCCGTACTTACTTCAAACTGCACTTAGAAATTCACTATAACAAACAAATACAGATTTCCCAAATATGCATCCTTAAATATCTATAAATCCAAATAACATTAAGCATATGGACCAGGTCAATAAATCACAAACCACATGAAATAGATTGTCTGAGGTGCTATAGACAACAACTACAGACTTCATTTTGAAATGTGTGTACTAATTATTCATAAAATACCTTAAAAAGGTATTCTCAAAAGACAATCAAATTATTATACATATTCCCTTAAAATTGATCCCTAAATTAGTTAATATATTGAAAAAAATGTTTGATTTATATTCATGTAGGCTCCATCCGGGTCAATCAAAATTATTATCACAAGAATTAGGGATAATAAAAAAACCTGAAAAAAATTAAAATCTAAATCAACATGAAATAAAAATCCATGATTTTAACTAGAGAGAATGTATTCAAGAAACAAAAAATGAATATGAATAGAGTAGCAAGGAATTTTTTCAAAGAATTTCCCTAAAATTAATATCATGATTTCATTTATATTCTTCCACCATCTTAATAAAAATTTCTTTTCTTATCTGAAGATAAGTATCCAATGTAATTAAACCATTTTTATAATATTGATTTATAATTACATATTTCTCATTCATATTATACTCTATTACTTCTCCCAAATCCTCTATAATCTGATATGTATCCTTGTATGCATGGTCATCCTCTCCCTTATTTTTGATTGATTTCCTCACATCAATTTTATTGTGTCCTTTTTCATTTTTCTAGGTTGAAACTCAAAATTCTATATTCCTTAAAACTAATTCACAATTAATTTAAAAAAATCATTGGCCTTATAAAACTTTCATCCAAGATTGTTTTCCACAATTATTCTAGCATCCATCATACCATATATCTCTTTGATGGTTTATCCAACTTCAGGCTAGATTAATTCAGACATTGAAACACTTTTTATTATTTTTAATAATAACTATATGAGTAGTATAATTAATAGTCAATTTTATCAAGATCTTATATTCATTCTTCCTTCACAAATTTCATGTTATACATAGTTACCCTTAGTTTCCATTCAAAATATTAAAATCCTCTATATAAACTAGCTCAATAATCATCAAATATTATGGATATTCTCCAAGAAACCAACTTTATTCTTCTTTACCCAAATAAATTGGTAGGATATTCTTTTACTTTTATAGAATTCAACCTCTGACAACCTTATTTTATTGATCTTGACTATCTCTAATAAATATATTGAAAACAAATACAACACACAACATAATGAGATCTTCATAAATAATTGTAGAATTCAAGTATTTAAATATAGATAAATTATTTTTGAATAATTACTAAATATAATAAAATCGATTTACAATTTAGCTATTTATTATGGACATTCTATAATCTGGAATAAATATAATCATTTTATATTTATTCCCCATCTGAATACTTTTACATTATTCATTATCTAAAATTTAATTAAAAATATGACATGATATGAAATATTAAAATTCAATTTTCTAATTATATTATTTAAACCATTTATATATACAAAATATCACATATTTATTATTATTTAACCCTTGATAAATTAGTCATTTTAAATCATTAATATATTCTTTTAAAAAATCACATATAAGTCTTCTTACATGGAGAAAGTTATAATAATCATTATCAAAAATTCATAATTTTAAATATAAACACAATTATATTTTTCCTCATGTTTTAATTTATATAAACTTTATAAGTCAACCCTATAATTTATATGTAAACATTTTATATCTATATTATAATCATTTTTTTTGGCAGAAGATATTTCAATATTAAAATTTTATATTTCATAATATTTATTAATAAATGTTTCATAATAATTTAGTTAATTTTTACAAAAATTATAATAAACGTATTTATACTGACATTTGTAAATTAATAAATCTCCAAAATTACCTTCTATTATAATTTATAATCAATTTTTAAATTATGAAATTTATTTCATACTTAAATATTTAAAAAACAATTGAATTATATTTGATGATATATTTGTTATCAAAAAATATGATTGACAGGATTGTAGTTCCAATCTAATTTTATTGATATCATTCATATTTTAGGACTCATACCCCATCGTAATTTATTCTAAGGGGTTATCATAAGGTGAACATTGCATATAAAGGATGTACTCATTTTCCCAAAGGCCAAATATTTTTATTTATTTTTTGATAACCCCCTATAAATTAGTTGATCTATAGACCTAGATTATCTATGTACCAACAGGTATAAGGCCTAGTCCATGACTTAAGGGCCTAAGGACCAGACACACAGAACAACTCGTCCCCAGAATCTTTCACTTAATGCTCCAAATATCCCACCCTGTATAGCTACTCAGTGACTATTTCTCCATATAGAGATATATGGACCCTTGTACCAATGAATAAATACATAACCTATCATCATTCTCAATCTGGTTAGCCCTATTTTTGGTTTCCTCATTCTATTGTTTTTCCTTTCTGGGGACTACACCTATGTATTTGGAAAGACTGATGCCTTCCCGAGTGTAGCCTATGCCATGACCACCATAACTCTTACATATATTACTGTCGTTGTCACATTCCCTCCTACATCATGGAACTTGTATGATAGTCTCAACCCACTTTCTCCTTGCCTCCATAAATTATGTTATGTTACCTGTCCTCCTATGACCTTGATACCTCTCACCCATCATCATCGTGTCTGTTATCGTAGTTCTATTGATATGTCGTATTTTAGGATTCTTTTACATCATGGTCTATCACTAAATCCATCGATACTAATCCTCCCACCCAATGTAATCCATCCTCCACCTCACTACATTGTGTCCAAAATCCCTTCAAGAATAACCCCTAAATTGGGGCCACCATGACTTGATCATGGGATTTATGCAAGATAACGAAGTTTCCTTAACTACTATGAAAAACCTCAACTACTACATATCATGGTTTTAATTAATGTGATAAAGGAAGGAATCATAAATATTATGGTATTTTCGGTGAAACTCTAACGCATTTTAACCCATATATATAAAATATTTAACTAGAGTAACCATTATATACAACAATGTAATCTTATATATCCTATGGAAACTTCAGGTAGGCCATATGTATTATAACATATAGTTATATGGAAAAGGCATTTTTAAAGGTATCCTTCCATGAAAAAACATATATAAAGGTTACATGAATAGATAACATGATACGTAGAGGTTACCATTAGTGTAACCATTATTCATCATCTCAATAACACTAACACATCGAAAATTAACTCTTATATTGTGGAAAATGATAATCAATGATATATGTTATGCAGCTATATTGAATTGACATATTTTTTTATGGTAAACAAAGTTTCCATCATATAAAATAATATAACCTATATCATATCAAATGATATAGAACAAAACAATATGTTATTTATTTATCATTCATTACAATAAAATATATTCATACATTATGATAAAGAAAAAACAAAATCATGCATTATGATATCATAAACCATAAATCTAGGAAGATAAATTTTGTTCAATGAAATTAATCAATGTTATATTATAAACTATGATATGACCTCATGAATAGTGTGAAACATCATTTCAACAACATGATTTTTGGGATAAAAGGGAATGGTGATGCTCTAATACCACTGATTGATTTAATTGAATATAACAACACTTGTTAAACATAGTGGTAGGTATATTGAAATGAAAATCTAATATTGACCATGAAATGATTCAAAATTATTCTGTTATTGATGGAATATACATATTCCTCTTACCTAATATTGTTGTTACTTCTATCATTGTGTTGTTTATTTGATAATGATCACATGGGAGGTAGAGGAACTAAATCCCTCATATGGAAGTATCCATGGGTTGTACAAAATCACTTTACGGTCAAGTTGGATCCTCTCATCACTTGTAACATGTTATGGACCCATGAATGAAAATGATGTAAAGGTATAGGATTTATGTATTAGGGGATAAAATTGACTGAAGCATTGATAAGCTCACATAAGAGACACACACGCCCAAAAAATGGGCACTACATATTTATATTGGTCCCTTGAGGACTAGAATTGAGTGAGGATGAGAATAATTACACATTATAATGCCTGAGTGAATTCCATTTAGTCAATTAAGGAATCCACTACAGGAATAAATGATTATAATATTCATTTTATTAAATATATCATTTATATTCAGATATCTATAGATGTAAGATTCTGAAATGTAGTGTTTTAAAGCTTGAATTCCATGAAAATCGATGGTTGTGATATTTATATATTTTCTAAAATGGCATCCTTATCAAGAAATTTTAAATTTCCATTAAATAAGGATATAATCTCATATTATATCCCAACATTTTACAATAAATTATATGCTAATATGTATCATATATATACTACGATGAGGGTATATCATATTAAGAAAAAGTTAATTCTTACAAAAATAGTCTTTTTCTCCAAATAGGCTAACATAGTACCATTAATGGAGGTCAGGACCATGGTCATAATCTCTATTATATAATCCAATATTATAACATGATTCTATTTAACTCATGAAATCCTTACTAAAAATATAACTATAGTATTTCCATGATTTGAAAAGAGGTAAATGACAACATCAGTCAGACATATATTTTAATTATCATGTTACTGCTAATAGATAGATAGTGGTTTTTGACAACACCATATTGAAAATTCTATAAAAGTTGAAGGAGAAGGAAAATGGAATGTACTAACAATGTTTTATGATTTTTTTCCCAATATCATCACTAAACACAATAATACATTAAAGAAACTATATTCCCTGGTGTATAGGATAGTTTCATTTATAAAAATTGGATCTAATTATCCTCACTCAGAACATCCATCAATATCCAGGTTACTAATGAAAAATAATCACTAATTAAATTGAATGAGTTTGAAGGTCTTGATGAAAAGTGACTATTGTTCCTCTGTAGACTTCTTGTCCATAAGTAATGAGTTGATCATGTTTCCAAAAAAAATATTCAATTTGGTCTTTCATTCATGGATAATTAGTACTTATTCTAAAGGCATTAATGATCCTGGAGAGGAAACCTCTAGAATTGGAGCCAAAATGATAGGGACCTTACATCATAGACAAGGTCTCACACAATAGATCATATTCCTCAATCACCAATGATTGAGAGGATATCACACCTTTAACTAACAGGAGGTTTCTGAAGAAATATTTCATTTAAACTTTCATAGGTAACTAAATTATTTTTTGTATAGATATAAACTCCTTGATATACGGACCTCATCACAAGACCATAAAATACAGGGCATAAATTCTCTATCATAAAACTATAAACTGTGATACATATTGACCATTCTGAAAGACTATAAATTATGATTCATAACATCCTTATTTCAATACATAAAACATTACAACATATGGTACACCCCTCATTCGAATCAAATTGATAGAGTAGTCATTTTCATATAGCCTAATCTTCTTAATCTATAGTGTGATATGCATAATAATTCTCGGTGAATGGTATTCCAATTCAAAAAATATTATATTGGTGACCTAGAACTAGTGAAAAGATACCCTCCACCTATCATCAATCCATCCCCATCATAATTTTTCAATTTCTCCTATGTACGAGCTAGAATTTTATAAAAATATCATTCTCCTTTTAAGAACTGTTTGCAAATTATCCATATTATCACAATATAGGTATTAATTCCATGACCCTTGTATTGGGTCCATCCATAAATGTTAATTCCACACTCCCATTTAGTTTATAGGAACTCTCTAGTTCATGTTACATTATCAATAATAGCATGTAATTAAGATATGGTCATTTTAATTTCCCATATGTGTGAGAAAAACATATATAGATTTTATCCTTCTATGAATTACATGTTTGATGATTCCAATCATCATTGTACATGTAAGTATTTCCATAGAACCTATCCCATACCCATGAAAAAATTTCACCTCTTTAAAACCCCTCTCCTAGTGTGTGGTCTCCTCAATTTGCATCGGGCATTTCCTATATTCAACTTTATATGGGTAAAACACATTCCCTCCACAATAATAATTATGTATCAATCCCTATCACCGATAAATATAAGGTTATTCCCATATCTTCTATCATGGTCCTAGCCATAAATTTTAATACCCCAAATATATCATTGAGTGAGGGAACCCAAAAATTCATTTATAGTATCACTCAACAACCCCAAATTACGGTTACACCATTCGACTTTATTATACGCATGGGGAAAATATATTTATGGTTATTTAAGTATATCTGGTTACCTATTAAAGAGTAAAACATATTGTAAGATTAAAAACTACACAAAAGAGATAAAATACACAAGACTATGAAATTTTATTATCACCTCCATTTAATAGTAACATTGTAAATTAATCATCCATTTATGTAGTGGTGATATTAATAGTGTTTATAGAGTAAAACATTATGTTTTTGGAAAACAAATCTATGATCTAAAACAAAGAGATAAAATTTGATCAAAGTTATGTTACCATAATCCATCAACAAACCATTTTCTCTATAATCTATAATCTAAAATAATGAGTCTTTATTTCATGAACATAAATAATTATCACTCTTTTTTCCTCTAAAATATAGAGCCTAAAACAAATATTCCAAATTTTGTTGATCCAATAAATTATATAATACCAAAAAGATCATGTAAAATATATGAGACCCATAACATTAACACCTTATATACAATAATAAAAAAATTAATAAAATAAAGAAGCACAAAATAGGAGAGGTTGAAAACTCCCAAAGGGTTCCCTAATAGAAATTCAAATATCTCTCTTCTAATTAAAATCCTTAATATTTTTAGAAATTTTTTTATTCATTTGAGGTAATAGTTGAATAAATCATATATGACTAACAGTTAGACCCTTAAATATACAATACATCTCTCCCAAGGTCAAATTTACCTAGGGAAATGTTATCTCACTCTATTTATCATTTCATATTCCCAACTTTTTATAATAATAGTTGAAATCAGAGTACTACAATAGGGTGTTTAAATTCATGTTTAAATATTATTTTCCCAAAAATCATAATTCATGACATAAATTTCCATGATTCATTAAAACCCATTCACATACAAATATACATTCCACATTTTATTATGAAGACATAATTTAACATGACCTACCAATGCCTATATGAGGGGATTTTTCCTAGAGGTAGTTGATCCCCATAATTACTCCAAAAACATTTACCATATAATATAGTGACATATTAATATCAAATTATATGTTAATGAATTCCCAATTCAAATACATGTCTAGGAGTAACATCTGATAAAACAAACTTGTTTTATGTTGAAAACATAGGTCCACATGACCTATAAATAATAATTGGAGTGAAAATTCTAAACAAAAATCAATTCTGAATAAAATTTTCCTCCCTTAACTAAAAAGAATTTTGATCATAATTTGTGAACTAATCCACCTCCTAATATGTCCAAAATTAGGCTTTAACATCCTATGTGATACTTCATACAAACCTCAATGGATTTCAAGATGAATGAAAATTTGGGATCATAAATTCTAACTTCAATAAAATTTAGATGGTTGAAGAATAATTCCAAGACATTTCTTATAATTCTTACTTTAAAAACATGTTATAACAATGATTGATTGTGTGTCAATGTAAAAAAACAAAAATTTCTGTGAAGATGATGAAATTTTATTAATATTTGTTATGTATGAGAATAAATGGGGTGTTCTATTGTGATAGTAATTATTCTGCCACATCTTTCAACTCAACTGATTCCCATTATAGAGCATTTGATAATTATTGTAATTTAGAAATTCATCTAAAACATGATTCTATTTAGTCTTATAGATATGTTATATTATCATCCATTTCCTCTCAATCATTCTAGAGTTTCTTTAATTTAGTAGACTTCTTAGAATGATTCTCTTTTCCTTTGACCAATTATTGCTACATTTTTTGAATTTGGTTTATTACTTTTCAATCCTTTTTTTATGTTTATATTCCACGTAGAATTAAAAATTTAATTCATGGGTAGTTTTCCTTATATGTTTTTTGAATTAATTAAAACATTTTAATGATTTATTTATAAGAATTATGATTTCCTCTATTATCAGAAAAAAAACTCTCAGGATAGGGGTATAAAGAACATGTTGATCAGTGCCACCTAAACCCAAAATTTAGAATGTTTTTTAATGTGAGTATACCTTAACCGTAATATATTTTATTATTCTATCATTAATGTGAGTATAAATTCTACTCCAATCACACTACCACACTTCATGGTTACCAATTATAGACATAGAACGTGTACTATATTTTTTAACCCCCACTTGAAAATTTTATGGAATCAAACCATCAATTGATGAGTCTGATTCTGGAATCAATATATTTAAGAAGGATTATTAAGCCTTAATTCATAGATATATTTTATGGTTTGTTTAATATTTGGATCCTACACAAATTTATAACCTTATTTGTATGTTTTAGTTTTCATCATGGATTCTATCATAGATGAAGAATACTTAGTGTGAAAATGAACTTCCTACTACATCATAGGCAACACATGGAAGTCTTAATTTTTAGAAATTATATCAATTGTTTTCTGTTTTTATTTTCCTTATTAATACATTTTCTCATATATTCACTAAATTGTTTTACACAACACACTATTTAGATAGAATTTCATCTTCAATTTAGCATATTCACAGGGTAAATTTATCAAGGCATTCTTATCAGATGGGGTGATTTTCATGTTTGTTCCATCATATAATAGAATTAAATAAATTTAATACACCGTCATATGATATCATTCCTCACAAAAACTTCAATATTGTACTATATATATTTTCTATAAGCATCTAAATTTTCAAACAAACTGATACAACACACCTAGATCATGGGTCATAGAACCATAAACATTAGCCATAGGTACCACATATCTACTTGATATGATACCTGAGTTCTATTTAGGGATTTCACTAGTTTCATCCATAATTTCACTATTTTCCATACCATAGGGATTAAACATGAAATAGCATAGGTCAATCTACATACTGGTTATATCATCAGTTAAAAGTGAAACTTTTCATACACTACTAATATATAGAAAAGTTTTATGGAAGGTATATGAACAAGAACATATAGTATTGACGAATTCATAAACACTTAAATAATATAACATTTAATAATGTAGAAATTTCACAGGGCTACAGATATGGTATGGGGCATCCCACCATAGAACCTGCCATAATATTTTTTAAAAATAGACATTATTTTTAACTGATAAAGCTATTAGCTACCATTCCATTTGGAATAAAGAAATCATAAATATACCATCCCTAACTTCCAAGAGGGTGCCCCAAAGTTGAAAGATATATCCCCAAAAGGGAATTTCTAGGACACTTGTTGTATAATGAAATAAAAGAGACTATATATTGAAAATTTATCTATAAGAATTATAATGAACTAACTCCAATGTAAGAACCCGAGTTTTTAGAATGGGTAAAAATCCTGACCGTGTTTGAATTATTGACTTTTCCTGAGAAAACGTGAGAAACTGGGATGTTTCTGGAAATTTTGAGACTACACGCCGGGTACTTTTTAGTACACGCCATGTATAGGCTAGGTGAGTGTTGACCATGTTCTTTCCTAGTACATGTCGTGTGATGACCATGTAGAAATTTCTTACTTCACGGCATGTAGTTATCAACAAGCCATGTACCCTTGATCGTGTGGATTCCATACATGGCATGTGGGCCTATTGACCTGGTAGAATCGTTAAACCAAGTACACGTCGTGTCCTCCTTGGACACGCTATGTAGTCTGGCCGTGTATGAGGGATATACATGGAGTGTGGGTAAGTCGGTGAGAAAGAGAAGAAAAACTAGGTACACACTGTGTACACCAAGGTACACTCCATGTACTCATGTCAGAAAGTTATAGAAAGTAAGTCAGTGGAATATCAGTCGTCTTATGAATAATAAAATGATACACATCATGTAGTTTTAAATTACCCGCGATGTAGTTTCTTTATTTCACTAAAATGGGAAGTACCATCGTATTTAGGAAGATACTAAATATTTCGTCGGGTAGAGCAGGGACAGCTGGTCGGGATTTCAATCTCGTCCTATTCCTTCTGTTCGAGACCCGATTCGAACACTGATTGATCTGTTAGTACCCCCTTGGTTAGGCCTTGATTCATCTTGAGAAGTTTTTCTTGATTTTTTTTCTAGAAAGAGTTATTGGGGTTTGCACGGTTTTGATTAGTTTGTATATCTACCGCGTTTTAGACCTAATTGAAGGTTGTTATCAGAGGAGTAGCATCGTACGAGTCTCAGGTAGGTGGTGAATACTTTTTTTTGTGTTTTTGTGGTCATTTGAGTGATGCGGCCTTTGGCATGTTTTCAGGTATTTTGAGCAGGACCCATTTTTATCTGATACTGTATATTAACTTTTTTAGGATACCAGTGGGATTCTTTTGGGTATTCCCTTTAAAAGTTTTTCTTGAGAGGGGTCGGGTGAGGGGTTGTTTCACAATTGGGGCATTTTGGACGGGGGAAGCCAAAATGGTTATAATTGATCTGTGATGTTTTATCTGATAATTTTAGTTAATTATTCCTGATATGAATTGTTAGAGGCTTTCAAGACCTCAGTGCTGGTATGAGACAACACTGGGCTAGTGAAATTTAATTGTTTAGATTGTTTTTCATGTTATTGTGTTTTGTTTATATGCATATATATGTAATTGATGAATTTCATATGCCGGAACCATTTTGGTTGTGATGGGAATGGCCCGGATATTCATGAGTGATGTTGATCACAGGTTGGTCTTGGCCCGGGATATGTTGGGTGGTTCTGACCATGTGATTCGGCATCATGGGCATCAGTTTGAGGCAAGATGACTGTCAGGTTGGGCATGGCTCGGGTTACTGGGATGGAAAGACCATCAGACTTGAGCGGCATGGTCATAGGGACACTAGGTGTCAGAGGTGTTGTGTCTTGGGTACTATTTTGGTGATTACCATTCACCCAGAATCATTGAGTAGTGTGCACACAGAGAGACTCCGTGATGAGGTGGTTTTCACCACTCGTGTGGGTAGATGCCCCATTTGTTGTGGTTTAGGTACTGTCGGTTTGGGGGTGCATTCTGTAGGAAGCCATGTGAAAGGTGAGGAGCCTTCAAGTGATATCATTGAGGCTATCGGGATGGGGGCAGAGGCTAGCCATTATTTGAGGTGAGATATAATTGTCCCTCAAGATACTTTATTTTGAGAGTAGAGATTGATGACCCTCCAAATACGTTTTTTGAGGGCAGCCATCATTGTCCCTCCGGCTCCATACTTTGAGGGCAGAAATCATTGTCCCTATGGTTACTTATTGAGGACAAACATCATTGTTCCTCCAGGTTTTTTTTCTCGGGTGTGCCTTTGGGACATTGGTACTTGAGACACGCAGTGTTAAGGGGAACATGGTGTCAGGTTACATAATAGAGATTCCTTCATAGGCCGATGCAGGTGAAACTCCCTGGTGGCTTCTGAGCACTAGTAGATTTTGTGTTTATTAGTGAAGTGTTCTATTTACTGCTATCCTTATAAATTCATGTCGTCTTAAACACTTATATTAGGCATGCATCATTGGGTGGTATCCTACTGAGATTCTTCTCACACCCTGCATGGGACCTTTGGGACACCTAAAGACTTTATTGATTTTTGTGCAGGAAGGAGGCCAGCTTTAGGAGTTGGGCTGTATTAGCCATTGCATGGAGATGGTATGGACCTTGAGGTCTTGCCTAGCTGGAGTTTACTATGTTTTGAATATTTTCCTGTATCATAATGCGTTTTTGTAGCTACAGTTGGTTAGCCATTGGTGCCCTTTATATTTAGATATGTGTGACCTTCTTTGGATTCTTTATTTGTTTCTCGGTAGTGGTTACAAGTGACTAGCATGTTTTTGTATTTATTTATATTGCTTTTGTTTATATTTATTGCTTTCACTGTTT
This sequence comes from Viscum album, assembly GCA_963277665.1. Classification (NCBI taxonomy): domain Eukaryota; kingdom Viridiplantae; phylum Streptophyta; class Magnoliopsida; order Santalales; family Viscaceae; genus Viscum; species Viscum album. The sequence goes on from OY728129.1 coordinate 801,832,329, forward strand.
ATTGATGTGCTTCCACTATGCGGGTCTAGTTCAAGTCAGCTGAGTCATTTATTCCGATGCATATTTATTATTATACTCGGACCTGTACCATTATTATTATCCTCCATGAGGTTATAGCCTCCCCACTATACCTATAATACCCTCACTGCTAGTTGGAATCCTTTGGCATTCAGGGAGGTGCACCTAATGTAGTTCCACCCGACCCGTTTAGCACTGTTCTGATGGATGTTTGATATTGGGTTGTTATAATGTGGTATCAGAGGAGTTCATGATTGGGATTTGGAAGTAGAATTTTACTGGCTACTAATGAGATTGAGGCTTCTCTTTTATTTTCGCAGTTTTGACTATTTGGGATATGTTAGACTAGAGTTAGGTTGTTATTGGGAACTAGGTTTCTACCTAGTGCATGGGTGCCGGTAGCCCCAGGTACATGGGATGGACCAACTTCCCATCGGTTGGATTTGTTGTTTACTTTTTTCTTTAATTACTATTTATATAATCTCAACCACAGTGGCTAAATTGGCATGTGATGTTATTGATTGTTCTATATGACCCTTGAGCCAATGTGGTAAGGGAGATTTGAACCTTGTCCTGGTATGTAAAGGCTTCTTTGCATGGCTTTTGATAGGCACATTTTAAGGGAATTTCTATTTTATAACTGCACATATGCTTTGTGAAGTGATAATTCCATTTGAATAATATTAATTTCCATGCTTTGTATGATTTGAAATGTGAATAAGTGAAATACCAGATAGAATTTATTATTGTTGCAATTTGTGTGCCATGATTTATATATTTGTATAATCATATGTGATAGGGTATTTGGGTCCGGATCATGTACGAGAAAGCGGGTACTATCATTTGAGGTGATATTGTTCACTAGGATTGGGTGACTCGGTCATCGGTTTGAGGAAACATGGCTTGTCAGGATGGTCACGGCCCAAGGTACATTTGATACATGGCTCTATTAAGGGAGGGTAAGGAGGCCACGAGGCCGGGATGCCATGAGGTATGGTTGCTGTGGGAGAGAGTAAGGGTAGTAGTTAAGAATTTCCTTTTTCTAATTTACTTATCTGCATTATATTTGTATAAATTTTTATGTATGTGGGTTGTCTAAAAATTTATAGTATTTAGCGGTTTTCTCATTGGGAGACTCAAATGGAGCATCAAGAGGATGATGAACCAGTGCCACAGGTGCTGGATCTGGTTCAGGATCTGGTGCTGGTAGAGCAGGAGCCGCAGGTACAGCCTTGGGGGCAGGATCAGGTCCATGATCTAGGGAAGGCCGGACAGTTGCTCGGTTTTGCAGCTTTTGGACCATGGCTCGATGAGAAGCTCTGATCTAGCCTGGGGTGTATCTTGCAGGGGATCAACAGAGGTGTAAAGGGTATAGAGCTATCTATGGAATATCTGACGTGGGAGTTATAGTCGCAGCACCCGCCACTTTTTCAGGGTGAGGGTGGCCTGCAAAAGGCTAATAACTTGATATAGAGCATGCAGATGATCTTTGAGAAGCTCGAGACACCTCCAGGGCGGAGGGTCAAACTGGTGACATACATGTTGCGAGGAACGATAAAGCGTTAGTGGGAAGTGTAGGTTCAGGCTCTTAGGAACAAGGGACTGGCATGGAAGGACTTCAAGGATAGGTTCTTTGAGCACTTTTACCGAGAGACACTGAGACCCAAGAGATCTCGGGAGTTCATGAGTCTTTAGCAGGGAGACATGTCTATCATGGACTATGCTGCAACTTTCACTGACTTGTCTCACTTTTCACCTTGTATTGTAAGCGATGACATGGATAGATTGAGGAACTTTGATGATGGCTTATGACACGCCATTCAGGTCCAGGTGAATATCTTCAGGCTGGGTTCTTTTTCATAGGTGGTGAGCCAAGCGCTCACAGAAGAGGGAAACCAGTGGGATAGGCCTCAGGTTAGCCGGACGATGGCTTCAGGTAAGGGTGCAGACAGTAGGAAGCGAGGACGGGATGAGTTTTAGCAGAGCAGTCCGGCAAAGGACTCATCTAGATAAACTTGTAGCAACTCTTTAGTGGTTTGATTACAGTGTGGATAGCCAGGACATGTTCGGACTCAGTGTGATAGGCCTCCAAAGGAATGTCTGGCATGTGGACAGGTTAGGCACCTTGAGAGGTTTTACAGGTAGCCTTCTCAGACAGCAGACAGGTAGGGACAAGGATATTCAATGGCATCTGGAGTTGGTTCAGGTTCGGTACAAGGAGAGGGTAGACAAGGTTCTGATGCACGTGGAGGACATGACAGAGATACCAGGATGCAACTAAGGGTTAAGTGGTCGGTGGTTGGAGAAGCACCACATGGAGGTCAAGCATTAGGCAGACGTACTTCTAGGTAGGTGCACACTATGGAACTTCCATAAGATGAGAAGGCTGGTGAGACGATGATGGTTATTGGTACACCACATGTGTGGCTGTGATTTCCATGTTTCCTTTTTGGCTTGACTTGTAGAGGCATGTCCATTTTGAGTACATGTGATGCACATGATCTATTTGGACTAACTTGATTCTAGTCAGTGGTATTGGCACCACATAGGGTGTGTGATATATTTATATATATGTATGAGATGTGTAGAATCAGGGGCATTGAGGATACAAGTTACTTGAGGTGCCATGGGGATCGGGGAATCGACGATTTGGGTTACTTGAGGTGTTAGGCACCAGGTTCATTTTTTTAGCCGTCATGGGATGCAAGACCTCATGGAGGTGGACACTGATGCAGTGCATGATACGTTGGGTGTTGGGAACAACACAAGAGAACCGATGAGGCACAGGGGTGATAGTTTATCAAGGAAGTAATATGGTTATGTAAAATAGGTTAGTGAATCTTTGTTTGTTTTGAGTTTTGTTTGGTTGAGACCGAGTTATAAAACTTCTAAGGTATGGATCCCCCATGAGGATTTTAGGTAGGACCCCTAAGACCGGGGAAGTCTAGGCAACTTTGATCAGGGTTGTTTGTTCGGTGTCATCTCCAGGTTTCATTTGATAGCTCGAGGAAGAGCTATATTATGGTGGGAAGATTATAAGATCCCAGGTTGTTAGAACGGGTCAAAATCCTAACTGTGTTTGAAATTTTGACTTGTCGCTGAGAGAACTGGAGAAATTGGGCAGTTTCTGGAAATATCTAAACTACATGCCATGTACATTTAAGTACACGCTGTGTATAGGCTAGGAGAGTGTCGGTCGTGTGCTTGCCGAGTACAGGCCATGTGATGACCATGTAATAATTTCTTACTACATGGCATGTAGTTATCGACATGTCGTGTACCCTTGACCATGTGTGTTTTGACTCGATCATTTTAATTATATTTGTTTCCTAATTTTGTTTTTTATTTCATTTTATACTCAACAAAACTATAACCTTTAATTAATTAAGTGGGTATAATTAAAATAAGACCATTCAGTTTCAACTGTTATATGACGATTGATCAATATGACTTTTGGAAACTATAATCTTAATTGTGTGTTCTAATAAATACGGTTATCTTGGATAATTAATACAAAAAGATGATTTAATGGCGGCATCCAGTAGACTCAAGCCATATGAATCCAATCTGTTGGAGCTTGGGAAGGATGTAGCATCACTGGGCTTTTCTCTGGACCAAGCCCAAGCCAATCTTCTACGTATGAATCTTGAATAGAATCTCCTAAGGGAGATGTTCAAGATGATAGAAATCACCACTTGGGAAATGTTGTCCGATCCACCCCAAGATTCTATCACCATAGCACACCTTACTCTTAGTTCCTATGTTGGTGTTATAAGGGGCTATGTAACGAGACCTTAGCTGGTTTGTGTAATATTTTTATATTAATAAAATTTGTATTTCTTCTTATGACAAAGTTTGTAAATTTCAAATATTCAAATAAATATTGGATGTGTATTATTGATGAATTTAGAATAGATGGGGTATTTTAATATATTTTTTTTAAATAATTAATAATATTAAATGATTTTCAAAAACCGGTCTTCAATAGTTGTGATGAGTGAGAAATTTAGAGTCTAATAAGATCATCTTAGTTTTTAGTGAATAGTAAAGTACTAATAGTAACATAACCATATAAATAGTAATGAATAGTAATGAATAGTAATTTGACAAAAAAATAGAAACATCACCCATGAATGTATAAATACATTTTAGACATCTTAAAAGTGAAAAAAAAACGATTATTTTTTATGTTCTGGTATTTTTGTACACCACCAATATTTTATTTAAAATATTATAATTAATTTAATAATTTAAAATGGAAATTAATTTTAATAAAATTTAATCATAAATTGTTACTTTATTGTCTTATGGGTTTACTCTATTTTTATGGGTCCTTGATTACTTTTTTAAGGTATTAAAAAATGAGTTACAGTTTTATAATTGTATTTATTGAATAAATAATGATTTTATTTAAAAATTTAATTGAAATATTTTAAAAATTATTTTCATAAAATGGACATAATTTTTTAATTCAGAGCATCAATATTATGTTAGGGTGAAATTTGGGATTTTTCTGAAAGAGTAGAATTATCGGTGAATAGTTAAAATGAAGTTTTGAGTTTCGAGTGTTTAATGACATCATTAATTATGTATTCTTTATGGTTGACTTATGAATAGTGAGATATTATATGTGGTGTTCCAAGTTCCCATACTATGGGAAAATACCTTGGAAAATCCCATGGTTTTTAAAATACCACCAATGAGGTGTCCCTTGAAATTAATAATTTATTCAGTCACTTTTCCTATAAATACCAAGCCATTTAACTCATTAATTTAATTCCAAAATCATCCTAAATGAATTTATAGTATCCTTACCTACCATGGAGTCCTCCCATGGTGCCCTTAATCCTCCCAAGGTCCCGACCTTCAAGCTTTTGAAGTTACTCTTCTAGGCAAGGGATCCTTTCACCCTCCTCCTTTAAAGCCATGACTTCCTTTATGTCATGTCTTCTTTTTTCCATCACTTTATATTGAGGGTATGTTCTTATATGTTATCATTACTATCCATTTTAGGTCAAATTTTTGAGATACCCTTTTCTCTCTCATCAATTTATATTCATAATTTTTAAGTGACGCTGTTAAGCTTCCTAATTTCTCGTAAAAGTAATTGCATCTTCTCATTTTTCATGTTTACTTTTCATGTGGTATGTCATTGAATTACCCATAAAGTTATCTTATTATTTAATCATACTTTATTATGAACTATTTATGAGTGTGTGACCCATATCCCCTCTCTTTCCAAAGTTTTCTAAAACCATGTTATATAGTTGTTATGTAGGAGAAATTTCACCTCAAAATTTCAATCTATTTCTCTCATGAAATTCTCTTGTTTTATTTATGTGAATAGCCAGACATATTTCGTTTATATAGGTGTTCATAAATATATAAATATGATATATTTTATTCTGTAATTTACATACATATAACCCTCACTCCATTTCCATGGGTAATAAATGACATAATGATCTTATTTTTAAGAAACTTTTAAAACGTCACTCTTTTGAAATGAAACCCATTTCTTATATTCTCTATTGGTTATTTATGAAATGTTTTATTCTGATCTATGTGGCTTAAATAAAATTAAATACATATTAAGGATGTGCCTTGATGGCTCTCCAATTCATTTGGGTAATGAATAAATCTCTAGAGATGACAAGTTTCACAATACCTTGTTGAATAACCATGGTAATTTTTATGATACCTCATGGATAACCCTTAGTGATATGTTCATGAATGTCTAAATTAAAAGTTGTAGACATATTTTCCAGTTATGATACAATTTTTTTGTTATGATATTCTTATTCTTCCATTTCTCACACCATTATGACTTTTATCATGTTCTTATTAATATTTCTCAAGATCACATGTCACTTGTTTCACTTGTTTTCCTTACTAAGCCTTCTGCTCACTCATTTCATTGATATATGTCTTCAGGTTATGAGATGCAGTAATTGTGCATAGGATGAGCCTATGATGAAGCCTTACGAGTGGTTTAGAATAATTTTTTCTGTTGTTTTAATGTATTATTTTCCTGATTTCCAAGACACTAGACTTTAAAGATCCTTTGTATGTCAAATGTAATGTAAAGTTATGTAATAAAAAGGTGGGATTCCATAGTTGGAATCAAATAATTGTTTAGTTATTTATAGAAATTAGGCTATGAAATCTTTAGGAATAATCCTATAGAAAATATTATATATAGGAAATCATACTTGTATTTTGGTGAGTATTAAGTAAGTGGTTTATCAAGAAAATACATCCCTGTCTGGATACAAGCAAGTAGAGGCGGCTCTGGCACAGATGTACCTAGGAGTGAAAAATCCGACGAGGAGTTTTGGGAATGACCCAGGGTATCCTAGTACATGATAATGGTCTTTGCTACACAATTGGTTATGACACTCCTGGGGGATATGTTTAGTTAATCATATGGTTCTTATGAATCATTATGAAGTATTTATAGAGAAATGTAATTGAATAAAGAAGTTTTAAGACATAAATCCTGTATAGTTAAAATATTTTTAAATGAAATAAGTTTCCCTCTAAGGTTTTATTATTTTAGAAATGGTTGGAAATAGGAGGAACCGTGCAAATGGTGACCGAAATGGACCATGCACTGACAACCCTACGATGGAAGCCAGAATGGATACATTCATGCGAATGATGAACCCACTGGCTCAAGTTATGGGAAATAAGTTCAATCAAGCTGAGAGACTGATCTCACCATGAAGGGAATAACATTCTATTGAGTCCTATATGCGTCAAGGACCACCATCCTTCTGTGGATCGACTAACCGAATTATTACTGATCAGTGGATCAGCTCTATCGTGAAGATATTTTTTGTGCTCCACTATTCAGAGCAAGAGATGGACACCGTGGCAATCTATCACTTAGAAGAAGAAGTTGATCAGTGGTGGGAGCTAATTAAAAACATGAATCAATGAGTGGAGGTTGAAGATATGTAGTGGGATGAATTTAGAGGGATTTCTTCAGTAATTATTTCCCTCGTTCCATGAGAATAAGAATGGAGAAGGAGTTTCTTGAGCTGAAGCGGAAGGAGAATGAATCTGTGGGAAGCTACGAGATAAACTTCAAAAGACTTTGACGTTACACCTCTATCTTTTTCATGGATAAAAATGTAAAGGTTGATAGATTCTTCAGTGGACTGGGACCTCATCTGAGGAAGAATCTAGCCAACCGAGATTATGACAGCTATGAGATCATGAAATGTGCGATGAAAGTTGAACTGTAATTTGGTGAGATGGAGTGGTCTCATAAATTCAATGACAGAAAGAGATCAATGGGGAAAATCATAGGGAGGAGCTTTGATCAAGGAAGAGGAAGCAAGGAATTGAAACATCCCACGTGTAATAAATGTGGGAAGAAGCATTCGGGGAACTGCCTGCTCAGGAGTGGTAAATACTATTAGTGTGGAAGAGATTTCCATATTGTGAGGAATTGTCGTGGTGAGGTGAAACATCAACTTCCAAACAGTAAAGAAAAGGGGAAGATGGTGTAGGCCCTACCTGATGTCCAGTGCTTTATGTGTGGAAAATTTGGTCACTTTTCCAATCACTTTCCAAATCTAAGGGCAGTGGAGGGGAACCACCATCAGCCTTAGCAAAGTCTAAGGGAGCACGGTCATGCTTTTTCAATCACGACAGCAGAATATGAAGCTCCAAATGATGTGGTAGTAGGTACTCTTATTGTTCTCTCGGAGCTAGAAAGTAATATGTTTGATTCTTGTTCTACACATTCTTTTATTTCCTCCAAGGTTGCAATGAATTTAGAATCAACACCCGACTTTCTAAAAGTAGTGTTATTAGTCAAGACATCTGGTGGAATTATCCAAGCATCATTAGTGTTTAGAAACTCTAGTATTTACTTTGGTGAGAACAATCTTATCACAAATCTAGTAGTCATTACCATTCTAGAATTTAACATCATATAAGGGATGGACTGGCTCTCAAAGTATAATGCTAATATCAAAAGCAGAAATAATGAAATCTCAGTAGTCTTGAATAGAAAACCAACAGTTATCTTCCAAGGAGAGTTATCTCAACATGATATTTGTATAGAAGAACCTCCTATATCCTTCTTCATGAAATTTATCATTGAATAATAATAAATAAATGAGAGTTTTATGATAGAAAATGTAACCATTGTCCATGAATACATTGACGTATTTCCTGAAGAGTTTCCTGGACCTCCCCCAAAAAAAGAGGTAGACTTATTTATTGAACTGCTACCTGGATCTCATCCAATATCAAAGACTGCATATATGATGGAAAATGTGGATTTGGAGGAATTGAAGAAACAACTCCACGATCTTTTGGAGAAGCGGTTTATCCGACCAAGTGTGTCTCCTTCGTGAGCACCACTTCTCTTTGTAAAGAAGATGGATGGATCGATGCGGCTATGCATTGATTATATAGAACTGAATGGGATCACAATAATGAATAAATACCCTCTTCTAATAATTGATTACTTATTTTACCAACTTTGTGGGGCTCAATTATTCTTGAAGATTGATCTTCGATCTGGTTACCATCAATTGAGGGTGAAGAAAGAATATATTTTGAAATCTGCCTTCCAATCAAGATATAGGCATTATGAGTTTGTTGTTATACCTTTTAGACAGACTACTGCACCTGTAATTTTTATGGATTTGTTGAATATAGTGTTTAAAGACTACCTTTTTAACTTTGTGGTAGTTTTTTTTGATGATATTCTAATATATTTCAAAACTCGTGAGGAGCATAAGGATTATATTAGGGTTATTTTGCAAACTATATTGAAGGAGATACTTTTTGGGATGTTCAGTAAATGTGAAATCTGGTTATAAAAAGTTTCTTTATTGGGGTATATTGGTACCAATGAAGGAATCACCGTTGACCCTACAAAGAAAAAAGTTGTAGAGGAGTGTCCTCATCCTAAAACAATAATTGAGATTTTTAGTTTCCTTGGATTAGAAAGATATTATATGAGGATGGTGAGAAACTTTTCACGATATTATAATCCATTAACCAAGTTAACTCGAAGAGGGTTCAAGTTCATTAAGACAACGGAGCATGAGGAAAGTTTCCAAGAGCTAAAGAAGAGATTGGTTATTGTACCTGTGTTAACTTTTCAATCAAGTGGAGAAGGATTCGTTATTTTTAATGAAAAATCTCTCAAAAGGTCTTGGGTGAATCCTCATGCAAAATGACAAGGTCATTGCTTATGCGTCTTGACAGTTGAAGACTCATGAGAAGAACTATCCTACGCATGATCTAGAGATGGCTATGTTAAATTTTTCTCTGAAGATATGGAAGCACTATATTTATGGGGAGAAATATGTTATATACATATACTGTTAAAGTTTGAAGAATATTTTCACACAAAAATAATTGAACATGAGACAAAAGTGATTGTTGGAACTCCATAAATACTATGATTTTTCAATTAATTATCATCCTGGAAGAGAAAACAAAGTTGCTGATATATTAAGAAGGAAAGACTCAATTGTTCTTTCCATTATGAGGATTCAAAGAGTTATTTTGTTCAATGACCAAGTAAAAATGGGAAATGAAATTATAAAAAATGGGACATCATCAACCCTAACCCAGTTTATTTTTCAATCGTCACTAGTAGAGAAGATCAAGAAATCTCAGAAAGAAGATCATTTTTCACAGAAGAATATTGAGGCTGTGAAGGATGGGATGTTTCCTGAGATCAATACTGATAATAAAGGTGTGTTGAAATTTAATAAAAGACTATATGTTCCTTATATTACTGAAATAAAGAAGGAGATGATGGATGAAGCTCATAGCTCTACATTCTCTATACATCCTTGTAGCACAAAAATGTATAGGGACCTTCATAATCATTAATGGTGGGATAAAATGAAAAGGTAGATTGCTGACTAAAGTTCAAGGTGCATGGTGTGTCAGCAAGTGAAGGTAGAGTGACACCTTCCTAAAGGGGTATTGCAATAACTACCCATACCATCCTAGAAGTGGGATAGAATCACTATGGACTTTGTCTCTCGTCTCCCGAGAGCTTCCAAAGGAAACAATACGATATGGGTTGTTTTGGACCGTCTCACCAAGACTACCCATTTTATCTCCAATCGGGAAGATTTATCTCTTGATCAACATGGAAAGATTTATGTGAAGGAAGTGGTAAGGCTGCATGGAGGTCCACTTTCTATCATATGTGATCAAGATCTAAGGTTCACATCAAAATTCTGGAGAAGTTTTCAACAAGCTCTGAGCATTGAATTGAATTTCAGTACGGCCTATCACCCCCAAACTAATGGCCAATCTCAAAGGACTATTCATACACTAGAGGAATTACTGAGAACTTTCTCAATTGAATTTTAAGGTGGATGGGATCAATATTACTCTTTAGTTGAGTTCTCTTACAACAACAGCTTCTACTCGATCATTCAAATTGAACCCTATGAAGCTCTATATGGGAAGAGATGTATAACTCCTACTTGTTGGGATGAAGATGGTGAGAGGAAGCTTCTTGGGCCTAATCTTGTTCTGTATATGACAGAAAAGGTCCATGCCATCCAACAACACATTAAGGCTGCTCAGAGTCAGAAAAAGAGCTATGCCAAAAACCATAGAAGGGACTTGGAGTTTAATGTTGGTGACAAATTCATTCTTTGGATTTCACCTTGGAAGATAGTCATGAGGTTTGGGAAGAAATGGAAGCTCATCCCTAGGTACGTTGGCTCCTTTGAAATCCTTGATCGTGTGGGAGCAGTGGCCTATCAGCTTGCACTTCATCCAAATCTTGCACAAGTTTATGATGTTTTCTACATATACCTCTTGAGGAAGTATGTACCTAACCCTTCACATGTACTTAATCCAGAGGTGGTAGAACTGGAAAATGACCTCTCATACGAGGAGAAGCCTGTGGAGATCTTGGATCATAGAGACAAGGTTCTACACAACAAGAGTACCCACCTTGTTAAAGAGTTATGGTGGAACCACAAATGTGATGAAGCTATGTGGGAACTGGAGGAGTCCATGAGATAGAAGTACCCACACCTTTTTCCATCAGTTGGTACGAGATAAAATTTTGGGGATGAAATTTCTTAATCGGGGAAGAATGTAATGACCAGAACATTTTAATTTTATTTTTTTCCTAATTTTGTGTGTTAGTTTATTTTATACTCAAAAAAACTATATAATTTAATTAATGAAGTGGGTAAAATTAGATATCTATGAATGAAACTACACTCAATATTATGATCTGCTTCATCAAATTAAAGTATATTTGACTGCTTTGAAGTCTCCAAACATAGCTCACCCAATTTGGCCTATGAAACTATCAATAAGAACCAGTTCAATATATATTCTTCCATTTTCATGTCGATGGTTCTAGATCTGATTATCATGTGATAGATAACCTAGCCGCTTGCCTCTGGGGCTCGATCCCTCCTCCACGTCGGAGGGGGGAGTTTTGCTTCCTCCTTCTCCTAGGAAGGTTAGGGAACTCCCGCCTTTGTTTGATCCCATTTCTCCAATTCCATCAATCTGATTGTCTCTGAAGGTTCCTGGTTTTTTAAGCGAGGCACCCAACCAGACTCTGCTTCCGTGAGAGTTAAACGATGCATTCGATCTATGTCGTCTCACCCTGATTGCATGCTTCAGTCTCAATCGGCCTTCGGTGGATGTGTTCGATCAATTTGTTGCAAAATCTTGGAATCTAAGGAAGTGTGTAGTCATTGGCTTGCTTGACTGGAAGAACATCATGATCCGGTTTCATTCATAGGAGGATTTGATTGAGGCCTGGTCAAGGGATCCTCGACGATGTAAGGAATCTTCGTTCTACCTGTTCCGTTAGAGCTTCGACATTCACATGAGGCGCGACCCTTCAATGATCACGACGTGGGTAAGTCTCTCTGGCTTACCCCTTTCTTTTCAAAATCCGTCCATTATATGTGTCATTGGGAATATGGTGGGGCATTACTTGTTCTCGGATCTACACGCTGAGGTGGTGTTTCATCCAATTTTCCTGTGGATCTGCGTTGAGGTTCATGTAGTTAGGGATCCGGTGACCTGCGTTTGGATAACTGATGGCGAGGAGTTTCGGTGGAAACAAAAGTTGTTTTTGAATCCTATATGTGATACAGCTCATCGTGTTTGAGATTTGGCCACACGTATGTAGTTTTCCATAACGGGAAGACAAGATGAAGTCACTCGGTGGTGGAAAGGAAGCTGGGATTGAAGATCCTAGGCCAGTGCATCAGGCGGTGGAAGGTAGCACTGAGGGTGTTTGTACTAGAGAGGTTCTCTTTGGTGATGCAGAACCCAAAACTGGATGTGAGGAATCTCAACAGGTGCAACTGGTGTTGGAGGGCAACAATGATGGTAATTGTGCTGGAGGTCATCAAACTAGAGCTGTTGTGGCTGATAAAGCAGTGGGTGTAGTGGCTGATGAATCTATGGTTGCAATGGTTGATGAAGATGCGTCGAATTAGATGGAGGTGCAATAAATGTGGCAGAGGAATACAGTAGAGAATCTTGTGAATCAATGTGGACTGAAAGAGATTAAAATGTATGTTAAACCCATTGGTGAAGCGTGTATTTGATAGGCTGGCAAGTGACCTTGGGATTAGAAAGATGTCTGTGATGGCCAGTGATATTGATTGCTCCCTGTTGGGGTCGGATAATAGGAATGATGTGCAAGGCTTCTGTACAACATGCAGTAGATTTTCATAATTAGAAACTGAAAACGTTCCTGCTATGATGGAGGGCTCCAATCTATCTGAAATGGTGCAGGATACACCCAAGAATCATATAGAGTCTGGTATGATTGAGTCTATGATGGATTTATATGATGGTTGTGGTGTTGTGGCAGGGAAATATCTTGCATTGACTGAGCATAAAAATAACTCTGAAGTGAGAGGGATACTGGCTGATGCAGAGAATGTCTCAGCGAGGAAGGATGACAGAGTCAATAATTCTACCTCTGTGAAGAGAATATGATACTAGGTAAGTTGTACGGATAGTGACAAAGAAAAAAAACAGAGTGGTCATATCTTCTTATAGTGACATTGTTCAAGGTGGGCGAAGTAGGGCATATGAAAGTGATGGAATTAAGTCTGTGCCACCAAGGAGGAAAGAAAGGAATGATTACTCTTACCTTCCAAAGCCGGTAACCACTAGATATTCATCTACGAAGGAAAGAGGACCGGTACATGTGTCTAAGAAAGGTCGTGCACATTACAGCAAAGATGATTTATCATTGGAACAGCTGAACTTCAGAGAGCAGTAAGCCAACCTCTTGATGAAATATGAAATGAACTCAGAATTTGAATCAACTACTATAGAGGAAATCTCTGATTATGGCGGTGGTGATGATTATGAGTATTATGATGTGTAAGTGTCTGGATTTTGTTGGTAATGATGTCTGGATGCGGGAAGTTGTTCACCTGCATCCTTTGTTTTGTGCATATATACTTTTTCTTCTATTTAGTAAATGGTCAGGGGATTTCTTCCTCTGGCAGACATTACGTGTTTTAATTAAAATGAGACCGTTGGGTTTTGACTATTATATGACTGTTTGTCAATATGACCATTGGAAACTATAATCTCAACGTTGTGTTCTTATAATTACGATTATCTTGATTAATTAATAAAGAAATAATATTTAATGGCCTCATCCAGTAGACTCGAGCCATATGAATCCCATCTGTCGAAGGATGGGAAGGAGGTAACATCACTGGGCTTTACTCTGGACCAAGCCCAAGATGAACATCAATGTATGAAGCTTGAACAGAATCACCTAAAGGATAAGTTCAAGATGATTGAAATAACTGCTCGTACAATGCTGTCTAAGCCACCGCAAGATTCTATCAGCATAGCACAACTTACACTTAAGTCCTATGAAGATGTTATAAGGGGATATGTAATGAGACCTTAGCTACTTTGTGTAATATTTTTATATAAATAAAATTTTTATTTCTTCATATGGAAATGTTTGTGAATTTAAAATATCCGGATAAATATAGGATGTGTATTATTGATGAATTTAGAAAAATGGTTATTTGTAAACATTTTTGTAAATAAATAATAATGTGAAATGATTTTCTAAAAATGGTCTTCTATAGTTGTGATTAGTGACAAATTTATCCTAATAAGATCAACTTTGTTTTTAGTGAATAGTATATTAGGAATAGAAACACACCCATATGAATAGTAATGAATAGTAATTTGACAAAATGAATAGAATCTTCACCCATGAATGTGTAAATACATTTTAGACATCTTAAATGTGAAAAAAATCGATCATAATTTAGTTTTTTCTATTTTTGTATGCCATAAATATTTTATTTAAAAATTTATAATTAATTTAATAATTTAAAATTTAAATTTGTTTTCATAAAATTTAATCATAAATTGTTACTTTATTTTATTGTGGGTATATGAATGTTTTTTGGGTCCTTGATTGCTTTTTTAAAGTATTACAAAGTCAGTTATTGTTTTAAAGTTGTATTTTTGGAATAAATAATGATTTTATTTAAAAATTAAATTAAAAATATTTAGAAAATTATTTTAATAAAATGGACTTAATTTTTTAATTTAGAGTATTGATATTAGGTTAGGGTGAATTTTTGGGATTTTTTAGGAACAATTGATTTATTGGTGAATAGTAAAAATGCAGTTTTCAGTATCGGGTGTTTAATGATATCATTAACGATGTAATAATGATGTATGCTTTCTAGTCGACTTATTCATAGTGATATATGCTATGAGGTGTCCCATGTGGCCAATATCATGGGCAAATACCATGGGCAAGCCCATGGTTTTACAAATACCACCGATGAGGTGTCCCTTGGAAATTAATAATTTATTCACTCACTTTTCCTATAAATACCAAGCCATTTCCCACATTCATTTCATTAAAAAATCATCCTCAACTATGTTTTGGTATCCTTACCTCCCATGGAGTTCTCCCAAGGTTCTCTCAAGCCTCCCAAAATTCTGACCTTCAAGCTTTCGAGGTTACTCTTAAAGGTAAAGGATCCTTTCACCCTCCTCTTTTAAAGCCATGACTTCTTTTATGTTGTGTATTCTTGTTTACATATCTTTATGTTGAGGGTATGTTATTATATGTTCTTATTAATTTCCATTTCATGTCTAATTGTGGAGAGGCCCATCCACTCTCATCAATTTGTTTTCTGAATTTTTAAGTAACTTTGTTAAGCTGCCGAATTTCTCGTAAAAGAAATCACATCTTTTCTTTTATTTCATGTTAGCTTTTCAAGTGGTATGTAATTTAAATATCAATTCCATGATCTTATTATGTACCAATACTTTATTATGAATTATTTATCAGTGTGTGACCCTTTTCCCGTCTCGTTTCAATGTTTTCTAAAACCATGTAATATAACTGTTATGCTGCAGAAATTTCACCTCAAAATTTCTATCTCCTTCTCTCCAGGAATTCTATTGTTTTATTTATGCGAATACCCAAACCTATTTATTTTCTATGGGTTTTCATAAATATATAAAGATAATATATTTTATTCGAGAATTTACATACATATAACCCTCCCTCCATTTCCATGGGTTATAAATGACATAATGATCTTATTTTTAAGATCTTTTAAAACATCACGATTTTGAAATGAACCCCATTTCATTTATTCTATATGGGTTATTTATGAAATGTTTTATTATGATATATATGGATCACATCAAATTGAAGACATATTTTGGGTTCACCTTGATAGTGGTCCAATGCATTGGGTAATGAATTAAACTCTAGATATGATATGTTTCACAATACCTCAGTGAATAACCGTGGTTATTTTTATGAAACCTTGGGGATAACCCTTGGTGATATGTTCATGAATGTCTAAATGAAATGTTGTATCCACATATTTCATTTATGATTCATTTAATTTTTATTATGATATTCTTATTCTTCCATTGATCAAGCCTTCATGACTTTTATCATGTTCTTATTAATACTACACAAGATCACATGATAGATAATTCACTTGTTTTCCTTACTGAACCTTATGCTCACCCTTTTCTTTGATGTGTGTGTCCAGGTTATGAGATGCAGTAATTGTACATAATATGAACCTATTATTAAGCCTTAAGAGTGGTTTAGAATAATGCTTTATGTTATTTTCATGTATTATGTTTCTGATTTCCTAGTCACTAGACATTAAAGATCCTATATATATCAAATGTAATGTAAAGTTGTGTAAAAAAGGTAGGATGCAATAATGTGGAGGCCATACATGGTGTGTGGGCATGTTTTCCGGGTCGAATCGTTTAACCAAGTACACGCCGTTTCCTTCTTGGTCATGCCGTGTAGTCTGGGCATGTATGATGGATATACATGGTGTGTGGGTAAGTCAAAGAGAAAGAGATGAAAAACTAAGTACACCTCATGTACTCCTGTTGGCAGGTTCAGGAATGTAATTCAGTGGAATATCATCTGTCTTATGAGTAGTAAAATGATACACAGTGTGTAGTCCTAAAGTACATGCCATGTAGTTTATTTTTTTCCCTAAAACGGGAAGTGGCCACGTATTGAGGCATATCCTCAATATTTCGTCGGGGAGAGTAGGGAGAGTCAGATGAGACTTCAATCCCCTCCCATTCCTTCTTCCAAGACCCGATTCAAACACTGATTGATCTGTTGGAACCCCCTCGTTTATTCCTTGATCCTTCTTGAGCCCTTTTCCTTGATTTTTGTTCTTGAACGAGTTATTGGGGTTTGAGCAGTTTTGATTATTTTATAGATCTACTACGTTTTAAACCTAATTGGAGGATTCTATTGGAGGAGTAGCATCATGTGAGCCTCACCTTGGTGGTTCATACCACTTTTGTGTTTTCGATGTCATTTGGGTGATGTGGCCTTTGTCTCTTTGTTAGGTATTTTGATCGGGACCCATTTTTATCTGATATTTCATATTAACATGTATTAGACCCATGGGATGCCTTTGAGTATGCCCATTACTTGTTTTTCTGTAGCTGGGCTGGGCGAGGGATTGTTTCCCGATTGGGGTATTTTGGCTGGGGGAATCCAAAATGGAAGTAATTGAACTATGTTGTTTTATATGACAATTTCAGTTTATTATGCCTGATATGAATTATTAGAGGCTCTCAAGACCTTAGTGCTGGTATGGGACCATACCGGGCTAGTGCAATTCAACTATTTAGATTTCTTTTCCTTTTATTGGGTATTTTTAAATGTTTATATATGTAATTGCTTAATTGCATATGCTGGTACCCTTTTGGTTGTGTTGGGTATTGCCCAGATATTCTTGAGTGATTCTGATCACTGGTTGGGCTAGGACAAGGTTATCTTGGGTGGTTCTGACCACATGATTGGGCATCATTGGCATCAGTTTGAGTAGCATGACTGCCGGGTTGGGCATGGCCCGGGTTGCTGGGATAGAAAGGCAATCAGACTTGAGCGGCATGGTCGTAGGGAAACGAGGTGTCAGAGGTGTTTTGGCTTGGGTACTATTTTGGTGATTACCGCTCACCTTGAAACATTTAGTATTGCGCACATAGAGAGACTCAGCGATGAGGTTTTTTTCACCACTCGTGTGGGTAGAGGCCTCATTAGTTGTGGTTTAGGTAATATCGGTATGGCGGTGATTGCCATAGGAAGCCACATGGAAGGTGAGGAGACTTCAGGGGACAACATTAAGGCTATTGGGTTGGGGGCAGAGGCTCTCTGTTATTTGAGGGAAGATACTATTGTCCCTCTAGATACTTTGTTTTGAGGGTAGATATCGTTGTCCCTCCAGATAATTTATTTTTAGGCCAGACATTGATGTCCTTATGGTTACTTACTTTCAGGGCTGACATCACCGTCCCTCCGGTAACTTATTGAGGAAAAGCATCGTTGTTACTGCAGATTGTTGATTCTCGGGCGTGCCTTCGGGACATCTATACATGATACACACGGTGTTAGGGGCACATTGTTTCGGGTTACAAAATAGAGATTCCAGTTTTGTTTGAAGCAGGTGACACTCCCTAGTGGCTGCTGTGCACTAGTAGAGTTTGTGTTTATATTTTCATCATTTTGTTTACTGCTTTCCTTATAAATAAATGCGTTATTAAACACTTATATTAGGTACACATAGTTTGGTGGTATCCTACTGTGATTCTTCTCATACCCTACACAGACCCTTCGGGACACGTGTAGACTATATGGATTTATGTGCAGGAAAGAGGCATGCTTCAGGAGTAGGACTGCATTTGTCATTGCATGAAGATGGTTGGGACCTTGAGGTCTTGCCTAGCTAGAGTTTACTATGTTTTGAGTATTTTCCTGTATCAGCATGCTTGTTTGTAGCTACATTTGGTAAGCCATTGGTGCCCTTTATATTTAGATATGTATAAGCTGTTTTGGAAGCATGTTTTTTTCTTAGTAGTCGTTACATGTGATTAGCATGTTGTTGTGTTTATTTACATTGTCGTTGTTTATATTTATTGCTTCTTCTGTTTATTGATGTACTTCTGCTCTGTGGGTCACCTTCGAGTCTATTGAGTCATTTATTCTAATGCATTTTTATTATTATACTCGGACCAGTACCATTATTATTATCCTTCGAGAGGGTATAGCATCCCCACTATAACTATAAGACCCTCGCTGCTAGTCGGATACCTTTGGCATCGGGGAGGTGCACCTAAGGTTATAGCACCCGACACGTTTAGCACTGTTCGATTGGATGTTCAGGTCCAGGTCATTACATCCAAAATGTACTAGTACGAAACTTTTTTGTTCTTATTGTGGTAAGTACAGAACTGTCTAAAATTATTAATTTTTTTCATTATCTATGAAACTTTCAAGATATTGTAATCAAGTTTCTAAATTAGGTGAATTATTATTACTGAATATGTCTCTATATATTCCTTCTAATTT
This sequence comes from Viscum album, assembly GCA_963277665.1. Classification (NCBI taxonomy): domain Eukaryota; kingdom Viridiplantae; phylum Streptophyta; class Magnoliopsida; order Santalales; family Viscaceae; genus Viscum; species Viscum album. Next base: position 801,851,245 of record OY728129.1, read on the forward strand.
CTTATATCGGATGATATTCTAAAGAAGGAGTCTACTCAGGGGAATTCCAGAAATTAGGTAATGAAGAAATCATCATAAATAATATATAATATAGAGAGGTAGATTATCATGTAAAAATTTCAGAGACTAAAACCAATATCTATATATTGGAGATGGAAAGGGTTCATCTCAAGCAGAATCTGCGTACTACCTCTATGAGCTTATCTAGTTTTCATCACACTATAAATTGGGAAATCCAAAAAACATGGCCCATTTCTATCATGACCCCCTCCTTCTAAATATACTATAATAAGTGAAGAGAGATAATGACCCCCTTGTCCTCCCTTTAGTAGGTCTCGGGTTAGTGACTATCACTGTGGGTATAAAAATATCATGTATGGTAGGAATTACCCTATGTAATATAACGCGGATTTGGAGATAATATGGATCATCAAAAATCAACTCCATTAAAAAATATGAAAGAAACCAAAACCATCCCATAATGTGGGAATAAATAAAATGTATAGAGGTAAATTTTTCCAAATAAAATACCCCAAATCGAAGCTAAAGTAGCAAAAAATCAACATGGAAAATGTTTGAGCTTGTAATTTCCAGCCTAATCCATGATGTCCTACAAGAATATTGGAAAAAGATTTTTTATAGGTAGGGTGGGAATAAAATTATACTCATTAGGAAACCCAATGTCTCTAACGCACATGTGAATAGATCATATTACTTCACCCATGAGAAAATAATATAACTAAAAAACACATATATAGGTATACTAACCAAGCACATCCTCGCCATGTCTCACTAACCAAATAATTCATCCATGTATGATAACATAATATATAGTATTTCGATGAATTGTTCATCGCATCATGTTCCTATTGATTTTCAATGCTCGTGCCCTTGCTTTATACATCCTTGGACTCCCACCCCTTCTGAATAACATCACATTAGATCATATCATGTCTCATCTAAAGAAACATAGAAAATCACAGCATCTCAATTCACATATTTCTCAAAGAAACATAGTCCATCACATCATATCACATCTCATAACAAGTGTGTTAGGGTATAGTGAACATTATGGAAATCAACCATGATCCCTCCTGATACCATGTATGACACCCACGATAAGGAATCTCGCCACAATTCACTTGAATAAACCTAGTCTATAATATCTAATCAGAATAGAAATTGATAGTGACAATTTTGAATTTTTTCCATCACATCTCATGTTTGTCCTTCACATCACATGGAAGAGGTAGTGGGGAAGAATGGGTAGCTATTCATCCATATTCCTTCCAGGATGTTAGGAAAAATTCCCCAATATATATATATATATATATATATATATATAATTTCAATCACAAAATACCAATACGATGGTTTGAATAAAAGTATATCAACCATTCCATTACTTTCCCTCACCTTGATGCTACATATGAATTCACCACAGAACACCAAAAGCAAAAAATAACATGCCACATTTAATATTTCCGAATTTAATTCTCATTAATACATTTTCTAAATTATATTTTTTCATCTCATTCCATTAAAATAATAATCATGTTTAGTATTCGTATCTCATTAGTATATATATTAACATTAACTATTTAAACCACGCATTCTGCCATTAATTAATTACTTACGCATGCCCATTTGAAATAATTATCATATATTTAATTATATTACTACTCAAGATACTAGTGTAACACATTATATCACAACAATTGATATCCCAACTTCCACATACTACCTAGACTATATCAATTTTTTCAACCTCTCTTTACAACTACACCACGACCACCATTGTATCCACAATGCACACTCATCATAAAAATACCTTGACCATGAATCCGATCAGAAAAACCAAGAAACAACACAATTTTTTTCCCTTAAACACGTTCTAAACCACAAAAAAAATTTCTTGATTATTTATACAATCTTTCAATCAATTCTACTTATTTTTTAAAGACATTATCACACAAACTGTATGATCTTGGGGAATCAAATTCATTAACAAGGTATGCATAGTTATCCAATTACATTTTAAGTTATTTCAACAACTACACACCATGAATTCAAAAATTACCCTCATAACAATGTGAGATGATACCCCCAATGGAAACAATTTTTAGTGGAAATTTATCCCATACAATTCCCAACATGAATAAAAAAAAAGTCTAAAGATCATGATTATCATTCTAATTCCACTTTAACATTAATTAAAACTAATTCATTTTTCTTTCTTAAGAAGGATATTTCCACTACCACATGGATAAATAATTATATACTCATCCTGGATGACACACAAGAATTGAAATAATAGACAATCTTACCTAAAAGATGGGATATTTACACAAACTTGATTCGCAAAAATAGGGATGAGTGTATAAGAGAAAAATGTCTTTATATATTACTCAATAAAACATAAGAAATAGGGCTCCATGGATCCAAGGGATAATCCTTCAAAATATTTAACTTGAAGATAAAGAAACCCAAAAATGTAAATAGGAAGGGAATTTTCTTTATAAATATCATATCTAAAACTAGAGCGATTTGATATGAAATTAATTGATAATTAAATTTGGATATCATCAAATCCACACATTGTAATTATATAAAAAATAACATATAATTTTATGAAAAATAATATATTATTAACCAAATTAAAAATATTCAAAAAATATATTATTTATGTCTTTAAACCCATTTTCATCAAAGGATGTCAAAACGGTAATAATTGGAATATTTTGGAAAACTAGATTTACTGTAGAGATACCATTGTTGATCTAATATATGTTCAGTGATATTTCATTAGTTCAATGATATACTATTATATCAATGGTCTTCCACTTCTTCAAGAAGCTATTTTGATTTATGTGATCTACAATTAGTTTTGAGATATACCATTAGTTCACTGATCTACTGTTGGTGATCTGCCACTATTTTAGAGATCTACCATTAGTTAAAATAATTAACATTCGTTTAAAGATCTACCATTTGTTTAGATATCCACCATTAGTTCAATGATATATTTTTTCTGATCTACCGTTACACCACATATATTATGTTATCTCAGATATCTACTATTAGTTTAAATATCTACTATTTGTTCAGTGATCATCCATTAGTTCATATTTTTATTGTTAGTTATGTGATCTACCTTTATTTCATTGATCTACTTTTAGTTCATAGATATACCATTATTTCCAAGATCTACTATTACGTTAGATATCTAATATTTATTTATATATCCGCCATTAGTTCATAGATATATAGTTAGTTTAGTGAATTATTTATAGTTATGTGATCTCAAACACCCATTTTCTACCAAAACACCAGAAAACTCCTCCCTTTCATCACAAAACACCACAGGACCTTCCCTAGACACCTCAACCACCATATTTTCAACAAATTAATGGTTTGTAATTTCTAGTCCAATACATGGGACACCTATGAAGCATTTATCGACATTTATAAACTAAATCCAACTAGGGAGGAATGATAGAAAATTGCTGAAAATCCATCCCTTCAGATATCTCTTAATGATATATTTACTTTTGAAACATTTCAACCAACCAAACACCCCTGTCAGAAACTTCCACACCCAACAAAAAAGGGCCCTAATTAGACATATCAAGGAATCCTATCACCCATGTCAAGAGAAAATATTACATGTGTGGAACTAACTCTCCTACATGTGTTTAATCACATCGTAGGACAATGCATGTTGAGTATAAATTATCTCCAACCCATTTAATACAAAAACATCCTTATCAAACATCACACAACATGAAATAGGAATATAATATAAAAAACTGAAAGTTTAAAATGTAATATAATATTTCAACAATGAAATACAACCATAAAACGATTCAAAACATCTATTTATATTGTGAAAAAGTCTACGTATCACAGTCCCATGTAGTCTCCTCCAATACTATAAGGTCCCATTCTTATTACATATATAATCATGAATTTAGTCAACAAAACACTTCCTTATACATTGAGTATCTTTTAATGTTTATAGATTTTGTGAATTAGGACAATACATTCATCACATAAACATTGTTACGGAGTTGATACCATAAAAACGGTTTCCATTTTTTCAAAATATAAAACATTAAAACATAAAACATGGCTCATTAACAAATCATCAACATTTATCATATCTTCCTTCATTATATTATACATCTATTAACCTGTTAAAATCATATAAAAAATTGGTATGATCACAAAAACATAGTAAGGGATGAAAATAAGGAAACAACACATTAGTCCATGAATACTCATAACGTATGAAAGCATTTTCGAAAGACATGCATGTCACCCAAATATACATACTTAGTGTAACATGAGATTTACACAATATCCACACAAACATGAGAACATAAATATAATCATAATTGTATCTTGGGGAATTACTTATATAATATTGTAACCATCACGGCTACCGTAAAATTTGTATCCCTCATGGCTACCTTAAAATTTGTGTAATTATAAAGGGATGTGTTTCAATAATTTATTTCATCAAAATAGATATCTAAAACCCTGAATAATAACATTACCAACGGTGTTTAGACAGTAGGTTGAAATGAACTTGGAACCATTTTTTTAACCAATGTATTGATAGGAGGAAATGTTTTTAGTGAAACATGAAAATTAAACAAAATACAAATTAAAATTAATGATAGAACCATTGACTAATTCTATAGTACCTACAATTCTAGAATATTTCATTATAACAATCTACATTGAACTATCATACAATATTTTTTACATAGATTTGAAAATTTTGTTAGATTCTAGTGATCATTTTCGACTTGTTTAGCATAAAAAATGTCTCAGGAAGAATATTAATGTAGTTAAAGTGGACATTAAAATTATTTTTCCATCATATATATAGAGTAATAATAGAAAATTTATCTTTTTGGATAATACATAAAAGTATTTGAATGAAAAAATTGATTGTATCTTCCACTGAGTTAGATTCTTTTCTCTCTAATTAAATCCAATTCTGAGGGAATATTTTTAGGCACTAAAATGTTATTAACTTTGTAATTTGATTATTGATGTTATTGGAAATTAATAAAATTTATCACATGATTGAGTGAACTATTTTCAGTATCCAAGTATACATGTATGAGCTGAGGTTCTTCTTGGATCATTTGGTACAATCATCAAACTGGTCTTTTCCATCATATTCTAGCATAATGTTATAATTTTACCTCAATATCCAACATAAAATTGGTTCCACTATCCATTAATATCACATTTCACAATTAAAATGAGGCACCTAAAACATCCAAGGTCGATAATGTATCTTTAGTTTGGCACCCCTATCCAAGATCATGAAAAAAAATTAGCACCCACATCACTTTCTCTGAATATATGAACCCAATTGACTATAAATACCCATGGAATACTAAAAAACTAGGATAATGCTTCATCTATAGACCTAAAACATTCTATAAAAGGAACTAAGTGCTTCATTGGAGCTAAGATAACCTACTTAGAGCCCTAGATCACTTAGCACTCTACTTAGGATCCTAATAACTATATAGCTCTAACACTATGAATGGTAGATGGGTGAATAAATAAGGCCTATTAACCTCCTAATTCCCCTAATAGAATAGCTATAAGAACAAAATTGTGTATTTATCTCTTATTGATCTCACTTTTCTTTAGGAATAAATGATGTAGAACTCTCTATAGAAATATATATCATCCCCAAAAATGGTTATTCTGTAGCATGTTTCATGTACACGACACCAAGAACTGAAAGCTTAATACATATCATTGATGCATATAGCCTCCATAATACAAAAGTTCCAATTTTTCCAAAACTGAATAGAAAATATATTCATTAGTCGTAACCCCTACTTTATTCGTTCATAAATAAATTGAACCTCCACAAACACATGCATTCCCCACTATAAAAGGGATGTAACACTTTCTCCCACATTCACCATCGATAGTGTTGGGAGATAATTGGTTTAGTTCTCAGTGGGTCACTAAGTTTTATATAGACTGATTAGTATTCTTAACATTAATAGACCCTATATGAACCACATTCCACTATATGACCTTTTAGGGTTGAATTCAACTACTTTTTTCTTGTCGCTTAGAGGACCCTAATTAAATACCTTCATCTAAGAAATAACCCAAAAATATTAATTTTACCAATCCTCTTTAATGAACTCCTAATATAAATTATAGATTAAATAGGCACACTCATGTATTTAGGTGACCTAATCATAAAATATATACATATTACATCATTTTAGTTGGATATTCATTACATTTTACAATAATACACACCCTAAATTTGTAATGGTTTGGTGTCATTGAAGACAAGTTTTAATATCAAAATAATTCTTGAAATATTTTCAATATATCCAACAAATTTATTATTAAGGATTATCAATATTCTAATTATTCTACTTAAAAACATTATCCATCACAATGGAAAATTTAAACATATGAATGGGTGAGATCATTTAGTCAGTAAGGGTAATCATTGGGGATATTAATCGATGATCAAAAGTGATAATAGGTAAATAATATGGGTATGAGAACTTGACAATAACTTATAAAAATAAATGAACAATACATGGATGATATATCAAGAGTCATGGGATAATTATTTATCAAAATAATAGAAATTTGTAATAAGAGTGAAGAATCATAATAATATTTCTATATCCATGAGAGCATATAAGTAGAATAAGATATAAATTTTTTCCATACATATATGTGGAGAAAATAATTTCCTTAGTCAATGGTAATTTAAAAAACTATCATAGTGTATTGTGTCCCACAGTGTAGTAGATTCATTTCCCATTTCAATCATATCCTCATTCAGGGATCACTGATAAGACTATCATTGAAGATAGAGACCCATAGTGTATTGGGTTCACTCCCCAATCCCATTATATTACCTAATGAGATATCAATAATTGAACAATGAATTTTACAGATATATAATTTCAAGACCACCCATCACATTATGAAAATCATACATGTGTGTTTCGTAAGATCATAAAATCATTCATCATTATATCATATCATAATTAAACAATTGAAAAGAAACTAGTTTTATAAAAACATTCGTAAGCATCATTATCAAATCCATCCAAATAATTGAATTGGATGGTATAATAATCACATATCCCTAGTGAATCATGACACACTTTAATGGATTTTGGAATTGATGAGTAATATCTTTTATAAAATAGTTAATTTGTTTTTGAAAATCAATATAAAATATTCTTTTCATTTATTAACACTAAGAAATTCAAATTACTGGAAAAAATAGAATAATGTATTATTTGTAAAAACAAAGAATTGTATAACGGATTATACACAAAAAATAAATTACTTATCATTGGTAAATTAAAATCGTGTCGTATATGTTAAGAAGAAAACATTATTTTCAAACTTATGAAAAAAGTTAGAAGTATCTCATACAGAAAAGAATTGAAAATTTTATTTTTAATTATTTTTAATTAAAATAAAAGATATTATAATATACATGTTTATAACAATTTAGTTATGATAAAAATACCATAAAGTAATTATTATGATTGTGGATATGGAAGAGAAGTATTCTAGACTATTGAGGGGAAATAAGGTGAGTTTTCCTAAATACATTCTTTTTGTGTTTTTGAGTACCAAAGGAAAAATTAACCCTGAAAGGTAACACCCAATAAATAACCAGTTGAGAATAAAATACATGATGGTTAAGATATAAGTATCATATGATTTCTTCACCATAATCTAGAACCGAAATAGTCATGAATAAAAATAACATTACAATATAACCCTTACCTCAAGTCTCGACTTTCTTCATACATACTCTGACATCATATATCATAAATTTAAATTTATTATAAATATATGTCATAATAATATTCATGGTGATATTACTATATATTACTCCCTTATAAATTCCAATTACCCATTTATTAGTAATTCTTCATCAAAATCAAAATTTGTGGTGTCTACTGTTCTATTACCCATACTTATTTCAGTTTGAATGTTTTTATACTTTCACCTTGGTCATGGTATCATCTTATTTATAAAATAAATCATGTCATATGTATGATATATTTCATTATATATAATTTTATTACTATCTGTATATGGTGGTGATGAAAAATTAAATACATCACTTCGGGTATATGGTAGTTTTTACATACACATGGGCGATGATTTCATTTTATATTAGATGGAAAGGATATATAAAATAGTTTTAATATTCATATAAAATTGTTTTAGTATAGTATGTATATTAATATAATAAATTTTATATGGTTACAAAAATATTTTAATGTCATTAAAGAGGAAAGAAACTTCAAAATATTGGTAAGTGCATATTCTTTTTACCTTAGATAATCTGTTTAAAAAACACCTTATGACATTTAGATGGTTATTTTTGGAATAAAAAACCTATAATTGATTTATATGAATTTTAGGAGGATATTGGGGATAATATTTATTTATCTAATGGGGTCACGTTGTGTGTAGAAGTGAGAATACAAGTTTCACTTTTATAAGTAAGGGGTGTTCCATCCTTTTAAATATTATGATGAATTATATATAATAAAATTTTTTCTCTGTGTAATGTGGGAAAATTGTGAAAATTTAAAAGATAAGGTAATGGGAGGGTGAAATATAGACAAAAATCAGATATATTAATTGTTTATTTATATCTTGAAGACTTATCCCTTTAGCTTATCACTTTTAATGAATTTTTTCCTTAGATTAGGTGAATTTTTTACCAATGTAAAATAATTTTTGGACCAAATATTAAGTAGACCATATTTATTAACATTTATCATGATGATTTCAAAAATAAAATACATTTTATATGATTCAATTTCTATATGTGGTAGAAATTACATTTAATATAAGTTTGTAAAATTTAATTAATTTTTTTAGTAGATTTTTTTTATATATAAAAATGAATTTACACCATGATCATGTATAAAATTTATTCCTATGAAATATATTGAAATAAGGATATATGTATATATAAGAGTTTTTTAACTTTCAAATAAATCTAAGACTGAATGGATAAATGTTACTAATTTATTAAAATAACTAGACCAAAATATGTTTTCACAAAAAAAATTGTACTTCAGATTCCAAAAACTCATTTTGAGTTTCAATGTATAACCAAATAGTTTTAAATTAATTATATTATTCCTAATAAATTCTTTTTGTTGATAAAAAGATTTCAAATGTTTTTAATTGATTATTATATTATAATTATTTCATAAAAGTTATATTGTTTATTATATCAAAACATTCACTATTCACCACCCAAATATAATTTTGACATACTCAATTATATGATGATGTTTATTTTGTTAAATTAAAATTTTAACTATTGTGAAATTTAAATTTTAAAAAAAAATATTTAGTACACAATAAAAATATTTTTTTTCAACAGAAAATTATATTAGCCATGATTAATTAATATAATATTCCTTATAATTAAATAATTCATTTTAGTAATTATGATTCAATAAATCCTATTTTAATATATATCATTTACTATTATAATAATTCACTATTCAAATAGGTTCACTATTTCGTGCATCATATGATATAAAACAAATAAAATTAATTAAAGTGAAATACATTCTAAAACCCAAGAGTGTTAGACTTTACCCCATTTGATCACGTATTGATTTGATAATGGGATCATGTCTTCTTTTAATAGATCTCTTATTTATTGATCACCCTAATTTATAGGTCACTATAGGTGTAGACAATCATGTATTAAATTTATTATGAGGATCCATATCCTTAGGAAACCAATGATATTTCTCTTGGCTCAAGACAACCATCTTTTCCATCAGAATAGGACCCCACGACTCTCCAACACTCAATAAGTAGCTATTGTAAAGGAAATGATCCATTGAAATTTATGGGATTCAAGGAGATTATTATCACCCATCAAATTTTCCAATTATCTAGTAAAATTCCTAAACATATTTATATCATAAGTAATCAAGAATAAAATTTCCTTTTATTAAAGAAGCCCTAACACTGTTATCTATATAAGGTTTTTAACCCCATAATCATTTGGGTCATTTATTCAGTGTATGACCAAAACTAAAAGGGTTTATCATAAAAATTTCCCCCAGAAATATTCTTTGAGAACCTTTCACCTAGTAGTCTATCTCACATAACCATAAAATATATATAGAGGCTCCTAAACATATGAAATTCTACTATGAGACATGATAGTAATAAGTTCATATGCTCAAAAGGAACTGTAATGGTCCTTTTCATATTACCATGGTAGGTATGATGTACCTGGTTAAATAGAACCATACTATGTGGTTTTTCATTCTTATCCTAGGGATATGTATGAATCTATTATAATGGTCCCAAACCTAATTTTTACACGAATTTGAACTATTGTTATTGATGAGCCAATAGAACTGCCTGCTACTGAAAAATTGAAAACTTCCCTCAACCCAATCATGACATGGAAGTGGAATCCACCCTTCCACAATTGGTTGGACATAAATTATCAATAACCCACTAGGGATAGGCTAGATATATCATTTCATCCACCCATGAAATGATGGCGGGAAACATCAACCCACTACAATAATTCCATTAATACCATACATTTGTGGATGATATGATGATAATTTGAATCAACCCATTGGTGATAGGATAATTAAATTCATTCATATACTAGTTTTAGGTTGACTATGAATTTAAAACTTAATGAAAAAGGCTGAAACAACTATTAAATCTATTAATGATATGCTAGATATCATCATTCATACAATGATAATAGGTTTATTATGTATATCTACCCAATAATTATAGTCCATTTACATACATTTATTCACTAGTTAGAGGAAAACAATGTACATTGATCCACTAGGGATAGGACAGATAAACTAAAATAAACATGTTTTTGATGTCATTACAAATTAGTCACCATTTTATATGGTGTCAAATTCCAAAATACTCTTCTTAAAAGGATTTAAACAATGGATTTATAACACATGAGCCTAAAAAATTAACTTTATTTTCATTTATTGTTCAATTAATTGATATTTTTACCACTTTTAGTGGTTATTCGCCATAAAAAAGTGGTACATGATATAAAACAAGTCAGTATTGCTTATAGGAACGGTCTCATGAATATTAATGATATTTATATGTAATTATTGTAATAAATAAAAAATTACCCTATAAGATGTGTCAAATGCCCACCCTCTCATTTTTTATGGATAATATCTGATGTTTTATTAAAAAAATTAATGGATGTACCTCAATGGGAAGAGGGCCCATGATGAAAATAGACATTATTTTTTACAACTCTTATTATCATGATCCAATTAATATGAACATTGTATTTTTTTTAATTCAATTTGTTTAATGATTTATTAACCAAAAAATAAACTATACCTTGTATTAAGTAACACATATCTTCAATATATAATATTTTACATCGTTCACCCAATCTAGGCTACATCCAAGGAGCATACAATGATAATGTGTTGATGTACCAAAATCACATGAAAAAATATTTAGTGGTTTGTTTTGTAATGTTCACTCAAAATCATGGATCACTCCATTTATAAATTTATTATTATGGTGAACTAACTACCAAGGGTCAGTACCTAATTCCTTTCCTTACTCCTTGAACTCAGAAAACGAACAATAACTTGGAATATAAGCTAATACAAGGACAAAAAATATCACCAATGGTTTCATTCAATCCCAAATATAGATGAATTCTATTAGATCTCCCCATGGAGATCCTCCTTCATAAAAATCATGATCATCATCATTATAAAATTTTCACCTTTCCTTTATATTACCATTAATTCATCTCCATTAAATGTAACCTTATTTTGTTTGGAAAAATCCATCAATGATTGTTAATACTATATTTGTATCTTCTTGTTACACTTTAATTTATGATATCTCATTAAAAATTATAAATATATTACTTTTTTAAAATAATTGTATATTTAAATAATAAAGAGAAACAATATATCATTTCCCCTTAATTACAATTATCTAATTAAAGAAAAAATATATAATTATTCCTTGAATAAATTCCTCCTAGTGATTCAATTATGTGGGACACTTTATCAATTATCCATATTCAAAACCGAGTCAAACATATCCAATATGATTATAACTATTTCTACTAAAAGAAAGGATACTAAAAATAGGTAAAATATAATTATCCCCACAATTATGTTGTACCAAAATTCATCATAGTTGAATGAATTTATGATTCAAAAAATAAATCCGGTAACATCAAACTCTTACTTTTGTGGTATGATATTCTTTTCAAAATATACCATAATTCATCACTTCATCGTAAAACCAAATCACCATCACACATTTTTCTAGAATATGTGATATATTAAACATCATGGTGTCTTTTTTTACAATGTAAACTAAACCTTTATGGTGTGAATCAACAATGTGGATTGAATCATTACCCAACACATAACAATTTAATCTTACATAAATTATTACAGCGTAATATTCTATAAGCACAAAACATGTCACATTTATCCTAAAATAACCTAGTAAAAGATATTATAGGGTTTCCTTATGAAATATTCTTTACCATCATTGAATTATCCCTTAGATTATATAAAATCACCCTTGAGAAATTAGTCATTTATCCATATGTAACATCTATTGTTGCGTGATAGAAAACATGATGAAATAAATTATGTTTCTCTATGAATAACACCTCTAAATCACTTAAAAATCACCCAACACTCTTTCATTTTAAATATCTTTAACCCTTGGGATATTTCAGATGTATGTTTTCTATAACATGGTATTCCATAAGTAAAAAAACTTGAAGTGGAAACTCCAAGATTTCAAAAATGAATTTATAATTAAACCTACATCAGGTAACCACAATATATTTAATAACCTAGAATAAAATTCAATATTATATGCATTATAATTAATTAATAAATTTTATTAATGTTTTTTAAAAATAAACTAAAAAATTAGTATAAATTATTCATTGGATTCTAATATATCTTAATTATATTAATATTTTGAATTGGAAAATAGATCACATCTTAAAAACCTAATTTTGATAGTTTTTCCTTTTATATTATCATCTTGGATGGAAATAAGTTTAAATTAATTCTTGACCACTTTAATCATTCAAATGAAAAATGAGATTATATTTAAAATATTTATATTTATTAACTTGATATTATTATTTTCCTTTTATAGATTTTTACTTTTTATTTTTTTATATTGATTTTTTTAAAAGGAAATGTATTAAAATTCCTTAAACTATGATTAATAACTAGTTTTTGTTGTACGGAGGACATTGGCTAAGCTTTTTTCTGGGATTCTTCAATTGAAATAATTTTTTTATTTTTTTTACTTTGATTTTTTATAGTGATATTTTTGTATGGTGGTCTCTATTTATTAAAATTTTTCTTATATTAACTCTATTTATCATGTGTATTCTTCATCCTTAATAGAAAAATATATCTATTTATTATTTCTCTCAAGATTCAATTTCATAAATATAAATAAATAATTACTATGTTCATTCTTGATATTAAAATATTATTTATTAGTGGGTGGATCCATCCACATTAAAATTAAAAAGAAAAAATTACTATATTTAATTATATAATGATTTAGAGGTTGTAATTCTATTAATATAATGAGTAGTGTTTCCAATATTTACATATTTATCTAAATGATAAAATAATTTAATATAATACTTTTTATGTTGAGACACATATACTCTTCAGTGTATGTATACATAACTATTCATATATCATTGGTTTCCAGTGTTTATTGATAGGGGTGTAATTATGTTTTTCACCTAATATTGATGTTTTTTCTTTTTTATGTGTATTTTCTAACCTACAAAAAACATCTTATTCAACCCTGATGTTTTTTTATAAAACAACAAATTTTCCCCTCCCCATAAAATATTACTTAGGCAACCTAAGTGACTTTAATCCATGCACCCCTTAATTAGAATGATGGCCTTTCAATGAATATTGACCACTACCACCTCACTCCTTCCTAAAATTACATTTACATTATTTGGACATCATTGTTATTGTTTGAATCATTTTTTACCTCATGTTGTTGTGATTGATTTATTCTTATACATATCCTCTCCACATGTTTATCACCTTGGACACAATTACTATAAAAGTCATATAATCATAGAACATGCACCCTTATGTCACTAAACAACATGAAAATACATGTTGACCTCCCACATATAATGTATTTACAAAAATATGAAATGGTTTTTTAGGATATATTAATTTAGGAGGGGATGAACATATATATATGTGCACCAAATATTAAAATAAATAGTTATATATATTATATCACTACTAGTGGTATTTATTCTAAAGTGTTGTAATGTGATATATGTTATTATGTTACCCATGCCTTCATGTTTATCATATATTCAAAATTTATATAATGTATTTAATTCTAAAAATATGATAATACGATTTGTAGTAGTTTAATTAATACTAGAAATATTCTATAAAATAAAGTACTCCTGATTTATGTTAATCATTATATCATATGATTTAAATATAACCCATTGTTGGATAGGTGTTATGTGATTACATAACCCTAAAATAATCCTTTATTTAATGAGTATGGGGTATATAATGGATTCCATACATAAGGGAATCATTTCCAATGATGGTATTTTAAATTCAAATATCATTCACAATTTTTATCCAATTTTTTATAATATAGGTATGCGCATGTGTTGTATGAGAAGAGAAATAAAAAAATGTGTTGTAATTAGGTATCTAGTGGATCTTATAAGGCATCTAAAAACTATTATTTTTTAGTTACAAATTGTAATTAATATCACTATTCATTTGAAAACATATTATGACAACATTTATCTTTATTAAACATTAATTCATGATTTGTTACATAAGGCTACACATAATATAGCCCAGAAGATCAATAATTATAGTGTATTTGGTAATTAGGTAAATTAAAAAAACACAAATTAGGGAATATAACTCCATTATCAGAAACTTCCTTAACATGATCATATTACTCCATCATAATTAAAACTACATGGGATAACCTAGGGAAAAACATAAGAAAGGGGATATCTATAAAGCTAGGTAAGGTAATAAATAAGGCATAACATGAAGAAAGTATTACATGCCCAAAAATAGGATTTTCAATGAGAAATAATGTTTTTTAGAATAATAAACATGAACAATGAAGCATGATATATCCGGATAACATAAATTCAATATGGGAAAATGTCGCAAAAAATTTTAGAATGACATTATAAACATAGGTCAAGGATAACTGCGAAGAAATCATTATAGAAAATTTCACATTATATATTAGGTTCACTCTATTATACCTTGAGTGATTTATCATTAGACTAAAATAATACCCAATGCATTAGAGTGCTATATAATTCAGATTGAACCAATAACTTTCATTTCCTTAACATCCATAACTGTGCTACATAGATCATAAACATGGAATAATTATTCATCACATTTGATTCTATGATCAAGGTTTGTGGAATACATACATATAATTACCGAATAATATAATTATATTTTAATAAAGCTGAAAAAATTGAAAAGAAATGGGTATGGGTATTCACTACACATTTTTTGGCATGGAAAAATCGAGTGGAAATTTCAATAGCATAATGGGGGTGTATACATTTTAATGGAAGGGAGTAACAAGAGTAAAATAAGTATCACATTGATTAAGCATAAAATGGGTTGAAATGGGGTATTTCATAAAATATCCCAAAATTGGTAATTGGAGACAAGATAAAAAATATAATTAAGATTCTTGAATAAAGAAGATAATAAGAGGATCCCTTTCTAAATATCAGCACGGTAATGGGTGCAAAAAATCCTCAATAGAGGGGTTAATGAGAGTGAAAAGGGTATATAATCATTTATAAATAAAATGGATAGTAAGGTGGATATTTGAGAAAAATATACCAAAACGAAATAATTCAAATAAATATGAATTGCCTAAAATATATTATTGAATTAAATAAGGGGTAGGAGATACCTTACCAAATTATGGCTTGGTAACAAGTGTACACAAAGGTTAATTGGAGGGATTAATTATTGTGAAAGGGGTCTCTAATAATTTAGATATCAGAAGAATAGAGTTGTGGATATGGAAGAAAATAGACCGACATGAACAAGTGGAAATTAAGTGGCATAACATAAAATAGGTTCTTGAATGGAAATGAGAACAGATAAATCCCTTGCTAAATTTTGGCATGGTAACTGGTGTACATAAAGGTTCGTGAGATTTATTAATGAGATTGAATGGGTATACAATCATTTATTCATTAAATGTAATGTATGGGAGATATGTAAGTACGATCGGATTCCTCCTTCTCTTCTCGAATCCAGATTTACATCGTCCATTCCCTCAAATTTCTCGCTACATGAATGTTCTGGATTTTCTTGTTGGTT
Organism: Viscum album; assembly: GCA_963277665.1. Taxonomy (NCBI): domain Eukaryota; kingdom Viridiplantae; phylum Streptophyta; class Magnoliopsida; order Santalales; family Viscaceae; genus Viscum; species Viscum album. Next base: position 801,867,744 of record OY728129.1, read on the forward strand.
TCCCTAAACTTCCGATCTCAACGAAAAAATTATATAAATCCTCAACTCTCTTGGGTATTACATTGGTTTCTTGGTTTAAGTAGTGATATCCATCGTTTTATTCGTTCAATAGTTATGACTTCAGTGCTTGGGATTCACATGAAAGGGAAACAGTGGGTCTCCTAGATAACCACCATATTATGATTCATTTCTCCACAGAGGTATATATTTCTAAAGACATGTCATATAACCATCACAAATTCAATGGATTTTAGTTTTACCAATTCATATGATATTTTTATCTTCATATGAAGTGTTATCCTCCTAAAATAGATATTTGGGTGACTTTTTAGAACCTCCCCAACCATTTCAAAACAATGATATTATTAGTATGCTTGGGAAACTTATTTTTAGATATATGTGTTCAAATAGTCACACTGAGTAATTTTTTAATACTATCAACCCTAGTTTTTTTGTTGAAACGAACATGTTAAGAGTTCCTTTTGAGTATGTTTGGATTACTGTTGTTGAGGTGTATCGATTCAAACAATACATGGTCTACAAATCCTAGGCCGACTTCTTTTTTGTCACGAGGAAACTGAGAAACTCAATGGATTATATTCAATTAGGGCCTAATTTACCTAAAAATATGGTAAATGTTAGTGGAAAAGAGTTAGAGGATCATTTTGAGGCAGGTTTGATGGAATAGATTCCAACTGGTAAAGAAAATTGTGCTCGAGGTGTTCTCTCCCCAGGGGGTTCATTGAAGGACAAGGGTGTTTCTCCGTCACCACTACCCGCTTCATTAGGGAATAAAAGATCTGTGGAGGTGAAGAATCGTGCTATTTTATCAGCGCATCACCATGTTTCAACAAGTGTTTGTGATGGTTTGGTTCAAAGTGATGGAAAGGCTCGTGGTTTAAGTAGGTCTGATGTAGTTATGGGGAAACATGAAATGGAGTTTCAGGATAACTGAAAGGTCTATAGGGTCTTTAGTAGATTGAGACAAGATCTATCTCATCCCTCCATGAGAAATGAACTAAATATAAATGACAATGATATAGGGAGTGTGTGATTATTCAATATTGATGCTACTCTGAGAAAATTTCTATGTCATGTTAATAATGTTGTTTTGGTTCAAGTGGTGGTTGGTGAAGAGGATGTTGTTGATGATTTTTTGGATAAGGTTGTTAGCTTGGGTAGTGGTGTCCAACGCATTGGAAGTTAGAGGTATACACTAGATTGGGATGATCAATTTTTATTTTGTACAGAAAGGGGTTCTTCTTCAAGGAACTCGAATCCAATTCAGTTGAGAAATAACATTGAAGGGCTTGAAATGGAAGGTCTGAGCACTAACCAAAAAGACTCGGCCTATACAGATGGGGTCCATGTGGAGGATCCCAATGAAATCAAATACCTTCATCCCAAAGGCTATGTTTCTAGACCTGTGAGTAATAAGAGTAACATGAGAAGGAATTATAGGAAGTATTACTCCTCTTTGACACCCCATTTAGAGACTCGATCAGTAAAAAAAGAAAAATGACGAGAAGATAGACCAGCGAGGCTGTGTGTCAATGGAACTCTAGTGGTCTCTGTGAACAAACCTTTTATTTTATTCTATGTTTGGAAGAATAAGATATCTATTAGGTTCTGTTACTCAAATCTTCTGAAGAGGATGCAACCAAAATGATGGGGATGTCTCTCAAGGTGACCATGAATGAGGAGAAATACATCGGGATTGATAAGTAGTACCAGATCTTGGTTAGAGATTCAAAAATGGGATGATCATCCTTGAGGAGTATATACAATCCTATGAAAATTAGGACTCTGTAATTGATGATCTAATAAGGGATCAACCAAGCACTCAGATAACCACTATCTCCTGGAAGTTGTTTAAGGAAATGGACTCTGGTAGAATTAAATTTCATTTCAATGACTCTGCTTTATCGTTATGTGGTTGACATTTGGTTTCTCATTTTTCCTCAAAAGTTTTTGAATGAAAAAAATTTATTTTTTAGTCAGGGAGATATGAAAGAACATATCCCCAAATGAAAAAACTAAAATTATGACGCATAACATTAAATAGGCACTTTAATTAAAGTATAGTGATAGATCCCTCACCTTGAGAAGTTGATTTTAAATGCTTGGGAGGAGGATATTGGTATCTTGGTGGAATTATGGGGGACTCTAGAGAGGGTATGGTAGAGAAAGTACCTTATCAAATATTTTTTAGGGAATTAATGTGGGATCTTGGGTAGATGTGTAATGTAAATTAGTGGGGAATTCTTTATTATTTCTCAAACATAGGTTTTTGACTCTATATAATAATGTAATAAAAACAAAAATCCATGCCTTTAATTTTTACTATGGATTAAAAAAATAGGGTTGTGTATTTTTTTCATGTCCTATATTTCTTAAAATATGACCCTCACTGATGTGGAAGTGATTCATGTCCTTAATGAAATGATTTTAAGACCTCAAAATATAATTTATGTTTTGGGGGATTCATAAAGTCATTAAAAAAATAAAAAATAACATAAAAATAATTATTTTAATGTGTAAAATATATATGTTTTTGGATATATTATATTTATTATATTACATGACTTTTGGGTCATTAATATGTCATTATTCACACAGTGTACTTATGTGGTATTTAATTTTTACCTAAAAACTCGAATGCCACAGAAAATTCTGAAAAACTCACCACTAGATAATTAAGAAGTTATAATTCCCAAAATGATATTCATTTTTTCAAATTAATTATATAAATATTATAAATCAAATGTCTAAATTAAAATCCCTATTTGTTGAAAAATATTGGTGTTTTTGATCATAAATGTTTTTTACCCAAAAGTAAAATATATTTTCACTTTTTTTAAAAATATAATCATTGATATTTAATATATATTATTTTATAATAATATTTCATTAAAATGTAAATTATTTCAAAAAAATATTGAATTAATGGAAAAAATCATAATTTAAACTATATTTTTTCCCAAATACAATATATGTTATTACGCATCAAAATACTAATTTTTATCATTACCATTATTTAATTATTTTAAAATAAAACATAATTATATTTATTATAATCAAATTAAATTATAAATATTTATACTATATGGGTTACTTTGTTTTTAGTTCATTTAAAATTATTTCTACCCTTAATAGAACTATTTTCATTTTGTTGTGGTAATAAATGTTTACTACTTTTACAATTCATATTGTTAAAAAATTATATTGCATGTGTAACAAAATTTTAACTATGATGAATAAAAATATGGATCCATTTTATCAAAATGAATTCAAAAGGGTTTAATAATTTAATTTAATATATAACTCATAAGCATGAAGGAAAATGGTTTTCCAAAAAATGGTTTTTTCACATAAAAGATGATTTTACAATAACAATATAACAAGTAGTCTTCATTATATGAATTTTAATTTATATAAATTGATATATAATTGAAAATTTTATTTTAAATAATTTTTAATTTGAATATATTAACAATTAATCAAAATGGAGAATCATTTATATTTAAAATGGTTTTTATAACATTCTTTTTTAAGCAAAAAAATAAAAAAATAAAATATATTATATAGAAGATTTAAATGTAATTAATTGAATTATAACTAACGAATAAATTTGTTACATTGAAAAAAAATTATAATACTAATTTTAATTTTAAATTATTTAATTTATCAAAAGAAATTATAATTTTACACAAAGATTATATTTTCACTACTCACAAAAAATCCATATTCTCAAATAAAAATCCCATAAATTATACATTTGTTATTATTGGTAAGATAATATAAAAAAATTATCTCATTTTAATCAATAAATATTTAAAATATTTTATAAAATTATTATAATAATTTTTCCTAAAACTAAAAAAAATCATTTTTGAATAACTAAAAGAAAATAAAAAAAATATGATTGATTAATTACTGAGAATTTATGGATAAATTGTGGAAATATATATATATATATATATATGTATATAAATAAATATATATCAGGACATAGTTAATAATATTTGTATCTAAAAAATTAAATTGAATGGTTCAAACTGATATATTAAAATAATTATTTAATGTTTGGTTTTGGGGTTGCATATTGCATATTCTATCAAACATAGTTTTCTATTTATAAAGGGATGAATTACATTCTTCAAAACTTTAATATATTGTGTCCTCAAAATTTAAAAGTGAACATAGAAATCAATTTCTGGACACATGATAATATATTTATTGAAAACCCACATCATAAAATGGGTTAATAAAATATTCTTTTGTAAGGAGATAAAGGGATGTAGGAGGGTCATCACATAACTTGGTTTCCAAGATAGAGAGAATTAGTGATAAGTGAAAACATAGTCATTGAAGTGAAAAATAACATCAAATAACTAATTGAGTGTGATAGAGAACATGGTTTGGAAAAAATGAATTACCCTAAGACAATAAATGGGTTATGGGTAAAATTACAATCAATTCATAAAAAATGATTGTAATATGACAAAATTTGATTCCTAGATTCTTGTATAAGTTTTGAAGAATTACTTTACCATCCAGAATAGGGACATAAAAAATATTCTTTCCTGACATGTTTACTTTTATATTTTAATAAATTCCTACTATAATATCGTCTTTTCTCCAAATTATTTGTACTCAAGATGAAATGTTTTTAATATTTAAATCACTACAATAAGCTTCTAACAGATCACATAATCCAACAAAGAGTACCATGTTACTCATCATATTTCAAGCCATAAACTATAATAATGGGACAATTATGGATGAGTAATTTTATTCTATTAAACACATAAAAGGAATTAAATAATAGTAATGGGATAGCATAAAAATTAAATTTTTTTAAAATTATAATTTATATTACTTAATCAATTTTTTATATTATCTATTTCATAACACATACTATTATGGAAATCAATGTTCCCTTATTAATGGTTCGTAATTATATTTTGAATTTACTAATTCATATACCCATGTTTTGTCAAGCTAGGTTTGTAGTGAGTCCCATTTTATTGCACCAATTCCATATCAAATCTACACCAATGTTCTATTTTTTGGTTTTAACAGTAGGTATTTCTGTACTAGATTCACATCTATTTGTAGTATCCTGATAGGGATCTATTTTATTGGAAACCACTTATTCTATATTTTATCAAAATTTTGGGATTTATTCTTATTCTTATTATTATCCCTTAGGCATTCTCTTGAGTTTTTGAATCCTAATACAAAAAATAAATAAACATTCATATGATACCAACTATGAAAACTGTGAACTTTATTAAACTTTAATTAATAATTTGTTACATAGTATTATAAAAAACACAACCTATAATATCAACAAGTCAGGTGTATTTGGGAATTGAGTATATACAATAAAAACATAAAATAGGGAATATATCATCATTATTGAAAACTCTATTAACATTATCATATTTTTTCATCGTAGACCAAATTTCATGTGATAACCTGTGGGCATACATAAGAAATGGATGATCAGTATGGATCATTAAGGGAATAAACATGGAATAACAAGATTAATTTATTACATGTTTGAAAATAGTCTTATTAATGAAACATTAAATGGGTGAGAATCATAAACATGAATAATGGGACGTGATATACCATGATAACATAATTGAAACATGGGAAAATTTGGAAGCGTCTTTAATCATGGAATCATAAACATAGGTCAAAGCTAACTGAAAAGAAATAATGATGGAAAAAGTATCATGATGGTTCAAGTTAAATCAATAATCTCTTGAATGGTGGATCATGATAGTAATACATTTACCAATTCATTTGAGAACTATAATATTTAGGGCACACCCATCACATTCATATCATTCACATGCATATGTGTTCCACATTAATAATAAAACATGGAATAATTTATCATCATAGATTATTAAATGGTCTTGGTGTGTGGAATAAATGCATTTAATTCCATAATAATATAAGTATATGTGCATAATGTTGAACACTCTTGATAGGAAATGGGTACGAGTATTTTCTATAGCTTTTTTTTGTCATGGAAAAATCTTGGTGGAATTTTGGTATCATAACATGGGGCATATAAATTTTGGTGGATGGGATCCATGAGAGTGAAATGGGTCTCTCATAATTGAGAAATAAATTGTAAATTACGAGATATATTTATGATTTTATCCTAATATTAGTTTTTGTAGGTAAACAACATAAGATAATGAATATACATGAATAAAGAGTTGAAGGAGGGGATCCCTTACTATTTTTTGGCCTGTTAACGGGTATAAAAAATGTTCATGGAAGGGTTTAATGAGATTGAAATGGGTATATTGTAATTTATAAAAAAAATACATTAATGGGGATATGTAAGAGCATGTACCAAAATGTAAAAGTGGAAATTAAGAGGCATAAAATTAAATTTGTGCTTGAATAAAACGAAGACTCAGAGATTTGTTACTAAATATTGACATGGTAATGGGTATACACAAATGTTCACGTGATAGTTTAATGAATGTTAGAGGGATATATCATAATTTAGATATAAAATTGAATGTTAGGGGGATATTTAATAACATATAACAACATAAAAATGTAAATTAATATTCATAAAAAAAGGGTCTTAAATGGAAATAAGAGTAGATAAACCTCTTATAAAATTTACGCATAGTAACGGTTGTACATAATGATTCATGGGAGGGATTAATTAGAGTTAAAGGGGTCTCAAATAATTTATACAAAAAATTATCATAATGGGTATATGGAATAACATATTACAACGTGAAAAAAATGACATTAAGAGGAATAACATAAAAGTGTTCATGGAATAAAGGCAGAGAAGGATATTATTTACCTTGAGATGGTGATTCTAAATTCAAGGAGCTTCTTGTGAGATTAAAAGCATATTGGGTGGAATTTATTTTGGTAAGGTATGATTAATAATATAATCCAGTGTTTTCTATTGAAGGTAAATGGGTTCTAGACTCGGTTTATATAGAAATAAGTGTATACTTCTTTATTATTTCTCAAACTTATTTTTTGGACTCTGTATAATAATTATATCGAAACTAAAAACCTTACCGTGGGGTTTTCACTTGGTTTCTTCCAAAGTGGGATGGTTTTAATTATTTTATAATATAAATGGCCTAAATTATTAAAATATTTCCCTTTTTGGGGGTGTATAAAGTCATGCCTTTAATGAAATTATTTTAAAATGATAAAATATATTATATGTTTTTTAGGATTTATAATGAAAATATAAAATTAATCAAATAACCACAATAATTAATTAATTTAATTTCTAAACATATATTTTTCATTTATAATAAATATGGTATAAATGAAATCACATTTTCTATATTCTGTTGTCTTAAAACAATCTGAAATTTTATACTGTATTTAATTTCTACCAGAAAAATTGACTATCCCAACCAATTAAGAAAAAAACTTTGTTGGATAATTTTTGAAGTGACGCATCCAAATATGTTATTTATTTTATCAAAATAATTCTCTAAATAAGATAAAGTAAATATTAAAATTAAAATATCTATTTATTTAAAAATATGGGCCTTTTGACAGTAACAGTTTTCTAACCCTAATGAAAATTAAATTTTCACTTCCTAAAATTATATTAATATTAAAATTTAAAATATAAAATTTAATAATAAAATTTTACTAAAATATAATTTTTTTAAAAATTAATAATTAGTAAAAAATGTTTCATTATTAAAACCACACTTCACCCCATGCACAATTTATTTGTTAACATATAAAAAATATCATATCTCTCAAATACATAATTAATAATTTTTAAATTAAAAACCAAACATAATAATTATTTCAGAAATATAAAAATATATATATTACTACTACTAAGGTTAATTTTCTTGTAATCCTTGTTAAATTTTTTATATCCTTAATTGACTTATTTTCATTTTATCATAGAAATAAATGTTTATTATGGTTATTATTCATAGTGCTCAAACATTAAGTCAACATTATTAAATAAAATTATTTTTGATGATTTTAAATACGTAATCCATTTTATCTAAATCAATTCACAATGGAGTAGTAATATAATTTAATATAAAACCCACAAGCATGATGGAACGTGGTTTTCTGAAAAATGTATTTTCCATGAAAAGATGATTTTACTAAGACTCTATAACAAGTAATACTAATTATATAAATTTAAATTCATAAATATATATATATATATATATAAATTATAAAAAATTCAATTAAATCATTTCTAACTAAGATTTTTATTTATTTATTTAAAATGGTGAAACCTTATGAATTTAATACAGTTTTTTTACTATTGTGTTTTTCAGCCTAAAAATAAATTTATACTGAACTCTTTAATAAATATGATTTAAATTTAATTAATATAATTATATCTAAATTATACATATTTTACATTTAAATAAAATTAAAATATTCTTTTGTATTTATAAATTAAATAATTTTTAAAGAAAATGGAAATTTTACATAAAACGGTATTTTTCACTATTCACTAAAAAATATTTTTAAAAATAATAACAAAAAATAAAATCTTGTATTAATATTGATTTGATGAAATAAAAATAGATATATTTTTATTAAATAAATTTTATAAAGTGTAAATAAATAAATTAAAATATTTCGTCATAAAAAGAAATAAAAAATCAATTTTAATGAAAACATATTTTGATGAAAAAAAGACAATACAAAAATTTGATTGATTATTTACTAATAATTTATCAATATATTTAGAAAATACATATATGAATATATATATATATATATATATATATATTAAAGTAGTTAATCATATTAGCTTCCACAAATCAAACTAAATGGTTCAAACAATCATATTTAAATAATCATTGTTTGTTTTGGGATTAGTGTTGTGTATTGCTTATGTTATCGACCATAGTTTTCTATTTTAAGAACATGGTGTGTTACATTAATTCCATATTTAAGAAATTGAATCCTCAAAATTTAAACATAAGCATGGTAACAAATTTCTTAACACTTTAACATATCATTATTGAAAACCCATATTGTGACAACCCAAACTTTTTAATTATTTTTGTTTCCTAAATTTGTTTATTATTTTTTTATAATGAAAAATACTATATGATTTAATTAATTAATTTTGTGTAATTAAAATGAGACTATTGGGTTTCGACTGTTATATGACCGTTGGTCAATATGACCGTTGAAAACTATAATCTTAACGTTATGTTTTTATAAATACAGTTGTCTTGGTTAATAAATATAGAAAGAAGATTGAATGGCCTCATCCAGCAGACTTGGGCCATCTGAAGCACATTTTTCGGAGCTTGGGAGAGAGGTAGCATCACTGGGCTTGGCCCTGGACCAAGCCCAAGCTGAACTTCAATATATGATGCTTGAATGGAATCTCCTAAGGGAGAAGTTCAAGTTGATAGAAATCACAACTTGGGAAATGTTATCCGAACCACCCCAAGATTATATCTCCATAGCCCACCATACACTTAGGTCTTATGCTGGTGTTATAAGGGGATATGTAACGAGACCTTTGCTACTTTGTGAAATCCTTTTATATAAATAAAATTGTTATTTCTTATTATGGAAAAGTTGATGAATTTCCAATATCTTGAGAAATATAGGATGTGTATTTTTTATGAATTTATGAAAAAAGAGGTATTTTAAAATATTTTTTTATTCTTTAAATAATTAATAATTTGAATTGATTTTCAAAAAAAAAGTCTTCTACAGTTGTGATTAGTGAGAAATTTAGAGTCTAATAAGATCAACTTGAGTTGTTAGTGAATAGTAAAGTATGATTAGTAACATACCCGCATAAATAATAATGAATGGTAAATTGGCCAAAAAATAGAAACTTCACCCATGAAAGTATAAATAAAATATAAAAATCTTAATAGTTGAAAAATAATCATAGTATAATTTTTGGTATTTTTTTATGTCATAAATATTTTAATAAAAATTTTATAAATAATTTAATAATTTATAATGGAAATATATTTTCATAAAATGTAATCATATATTGTTAATTTCTGGTATTATAGTTATTCTATAATTTTATGGGACACTTATTACTTTTTTACGGTGTTACAAAATGAGTTATAGTTTTCAAGTTCTATTTTTGGAATTAATAGTGATTTTATTTCAAAATTAAATTAAAAATATTTATAAAAATATTTTCATAAAATGGATTTCATTTCTGAATTCAGAGCACTGAAATTAGGTTAGGTTAATTTTTTTTTGATTTTTATGAAATATTTGAATTTTCAGTGAATGGTAAAATTATAGTTTTGAGTTTCCGGTGTTTAATGACATCATTAATGAGGTGTCCCTTGGAAATTATTAATTTATTCCCTCACTTTTCCTATAAATACCAAGCCATTTTCCACATTTATTTCATTAAAAAATCCTCCTAAATGATTTTCTGGTCTTCTTACCTCCCCAAGAGTCCTCCCAAGGTTCCCTCAAGCCTCTCAAGGTCCCAACCTTCAAACTTTCAAAGTTACTCTTCAAGGTAACAGATCCTCCCACCCTCCTCTTTTAATTCATGACTTCCATTATGTTATGTCTTATAGTTCCCATTTATTATTTCGGGGATTGTTATTCTATATCTTTAATACTATAAATTTCATGTCCAAATGATTAGAGATCTTTTCCTCTCTCATCAAATGATTTTATGAATCTATATGTGACGTCATTAGGCTGCTGAATTTTCGTAAAAGAAACTGTGTCTGTTATTTTCCTTCGAGTTTCAATTTCATATGGAATTTCCTTCAAATATACACACCATGATCTTATTTTTATTTATAATCTACCCTTACTATATGATGATTTATATATGAGTGGTCTACCATTATCCCATCTCTTTTTGATTATTTTCTAAAACCATGATATATAGCCGTTATACTGTAGAAATTTCGCCTCAAAATTTCACTCTCTTTCTCTCTTGAAATTATCTATTGAATACCCATACCTATTTCATTTCTGTGCATATTCATAAATACACAAAAATTATTTATTTTCTTCTGGAATTGATAAACATATAACCCACACTTCCTTTCCATGGGTTATAAATGACATAATGATATTATTTTTAAACTCTTTTTAAAATCACGATTTTGACATGAAACCTATTTAATTGATTCTATTTGGGTTATTTATGAAATTTTTTATTATGATATATGTGTATCACAAGAATGTAAATACATAGTAATGGTGCTCCCTAATAGCGCTCCAATATATTGGGTAATGAAATTAATCTCTAGAGATGACAAGTTTGACGATTCCTTGGTGAATGACCTTGGAAAAGTTTATAACACCTCGTGGATAAACCATGGTGATATGTTCATGAATGTCTAAATGAAATGTTATAGCCACATATTTAAGTTATGATTCATGTTTTTTTATTATGATTTATTTATTCTTCTGTTTCTCATTCCTTTATGACTTTTACCATGTTCTTATTAATATTACTCAAGATCAGATGTCAAATGTTTCACTTGTTTTCCTTACTGAGCCTTCTACTCAGCCTTTACTTTGATTTACATCTCCAGGATCTGAGATGTAATAATTGTACATAGGGTGAACCTATAATTAATCCTTATGAGTGGTTAAGAAGAATGTTTTACGTTGTTTTCATGTATTATGTTTCTGATTTCCAAGACACTAAACTTTAAGGATCCTTTGTATGTAAAATGTAATGAAAAGTTATCTAATGAAAAGGATAGATATCATAGTTGGTATCAAATTATAGTTTAGTTATTTATGTAAATTCGGCTACTAATAATTTAAGAACAATCCTAAGTTTAAATATAAGCTATCATCTTATTATTTTGGTGAGTATTGAGTAAGTGGTTTATCAAGAAAATACATCCCTATCTGGATACGAGTAGGTAGAGGCGGCTCTGCCACAGAGGTACCAAGGAGTGAAAACTCTGATAAGAAGTTTCAGGCTTGACCCGGGGTATTCCGGTACACGAAAACTGGCCTTGTTGTACTCTTTGTTATGACACTCTCGGGGGATATGTTTGGTTAATCATAATCTTTTTTGAAGAATTATGAAGGATTCATAGAGAAATGTAATTGTTTAAAGAAGTTTTAAGACATAAAATCCTTTATTGACAAAATATTGGTAAAATTAAATAAGTGTCTAACAATGGTTTTATTCTTTTTGAAATGGCGGGCAATAGGAGGAACCATGAAAATGGTGACCACAATGGACCATGTGCTGACGGCCCTCCGATGGAAGATGGAATGGAAACATTCATGCGAATGATGAACAAACTAACTCAAGTTAAGGGAAATAACATGAATCAAGATGGGAGACTAATCTCACCGCAAAGGGAACCACATTCTATTTAATCCTTTACATGTCAATGACTACCGACCTTTAGTGGAACAACCGACCCATTGATTGCTGAACAGTGGATCAGCTCTATAGAAAAGATCATTTCTGTGCTCCACTTTTCAGAGTAAGATAAGGTCACCCTAGTTTTCTATCGCTTGGAGGGAGAATATGATAAGTGGTTGGAACTAATTAAAAATATGATTCAAAGAGAGGAGGTAGAAGTTATGAAGTGTGAAGAGTTCAGAGGGTTCTTCTCTAGTAAATATTTCACTTGTTCCATGAGAAAAAGAATGGAGAATGGGTTTCTTGAGGTGGAGAAGAAGGAGAAAGAATATATGGGAATATATGAGATGATCATTACAAGACATTATTGTTATAACTCAGGATTTTTCAGGGATATGAATGGTATAGATAATAGATTCTTAGGTGGACTGAGACCTCATATATGGAAGATTTTATCCAACCGAGACTATAACAGCTATGAGGAGATCGTACAGAGTGCAATGAAATTCAAACTGGAGTTCGGTGAGATGAAGTGGCCTCATAAATCAAACAAAAAAAATAGGTCAATCAATCCCAGCTTAGGGGGTACCTTTTATCATGGAAGAGGAGGCAAGAAAGTGCAACTTCCCATGTTTAGTAAATGTGGGAAGAAGCATTCGGGGAACTGCCTGCTCGGGAGCAGGAAATGATACAAGTGTGGAAGAGATGGCCATATTGTGAGGAATTTTTATAGTGAGTTGAAACATCAATGTCCAAACACTAATGACATGGTGAATATGGTTTATTCCTTTCCAGATATCCAATGCTTTATGTGTGGAAAACTTGGGGCCTTTTCCAAACGCTGCCCAAATCTGAGGGCAGTAAAGGAGAATAACCATCAGCCTCAACAACGGCCAATGGAGCAGGTTCATGCTTTTTCTATCACAAAAGTTGTAGTTTAAGCATCAAATGATGTATTAGTAGGTACTCTTGTTGTTATCTCAAAGCTATAAAGTACTTTGTTTGATTATGGTTCTACGTATTCGTTTATTTCCTCCATGTTAGCAAAGAATTTATAATTGACCCTCGACTTGCTAAAAGTAGAGTTATCAGTCAAGACTCCTGGTGGGATTATCCAAGCATCCTCTGTGTTTAGAAACTCTAGAATTTACTTTGGTGAGCATAATCTTATGGAAAATCTAGTAGTCATTCCCATTCTAGAATTCAACATTATACTAGGGATGGACTGGCTCTCAATGTATAATGCTAAGATATAATGCAGAAGGAAATATCAATATTATAGAATTGAAACCCTACAGTTATATTCCATGGAGAGATATCTCAACGTGATCTATATCTAGAAGAACCTCTTATATACTTCTTTGTGGAATTGATCGGTGATGAAGAAGAATGAAATGAGAGTTAGAGGATAGAAAATGTCCCCATCATCTAAGAATACGTAGACATATTTCCTGAGGAGTTTCATGGACCTCCCCCAGAAAGAGAGGAAGAGTTTTATATTGAACTCCTACCTAGATCTCATCCAATATCAAAGACCACTTATTGGATAGCAAATGTGGTTCAAGATAAATTAAATAAACAACTCCAAGATCTTTTGGAGAAGGGGTTTATCTGACAAAGTGTGTCTCCTTGGGGAGAACCTATTCTCTTTGTGAAGAAGAAGGATAGATCGATGCGGCTATGCATTGATTATAGAGAACGGAATGGGATCACAATAAATAACAAATACCCTCTTCCAACAATTGATGACTTATTTGAACAACTTTGTGGGGCTGAATTATTCTCTAAGATTGATCTTCGATCTGGTTATCATCAATTGAGGGTGAAGAAATATAATATTCCAAAAACATCCTTATGATCAAAATATGGGAATTATGAGTTTTTTATGCCCTTAGGAGTGACTAATGAACCTGATATTTTTATGGATTTTATGAATAGAGTCTTCAAGGAATACCTTGATAACATTGTGGTAGTTTTTATTGATGATATTCTGATATATTCCAAAATTCGTGAGGAGCATGAGGATCATATAAGGGTTATTTTTCAAACTCTATGGAAGGAGAGGCTTTTTGGAATGTTCTTTAAATGTGAATTATGGTTATAAAAAGTTTCTTTCTTGGGGAACATTGTTACCAATGAAGGAATCACAGTTGACCTTGCAATGACAAAAGTTGCAGAAGAGTGGCCTCAGCCTACAATAATAACTGAGATTCGTAGTTTTCTTTGATTAGTGGGATAATATTGGAGGTTTTTGAAAAACTTTTCACGAAATTCAAGTCCATTAACCAAGTTAACTCGAAATGAGGTCTAGTTCATCATGATAAAGGAGTGTGAGGAAATTTTCCTAATGTTGAAGAAGAGATTGGTTACTTCACCCGTGTTAACTCTTCCCTCAAGTGAAGAAGGATTTTTTATTTTTGGTGATGCATCTCTGAAAGGGCTTGGGTGTTTCCTCATGAAAAATGACAAGGTCATTACTTATGTATCTTGATAGTTTAATACTCATGAGAAACACTATCCTACGCAAGATCTAGAGCTGGATGTGGTCATTTTTGCTATGAATATATGGATTCACTATCTTTATGGGGAGAAATGTGATATATACATAGAACCTCAAAGTTTGAATTATTTTATCACATAAAAGGAATTCAACATGATACAAAGGATATGGTTATAACTTCTTAAAAACTATGATTGTTCAATTCATTATCATCCCGGAAGAGAAAAAAAAAAGTTGCGGATGCATTAAGAAGAAATGACCCAGTTATTCTGTCCATTATGAGGATTCAATGATGTCCATTTATCTAGGACTTTGTAAAAATGAACATGGAAATTATAAAGTAAAGGGTATCATCGACCCTAAACCAAATGATTTCCCAACCATCATTACTAGAGAATATCAAAAAATCTCAGAAAGAGGATCCTATATTACAGAAGAAGATTGAGGCTATGAAGGAATGGAAGCTTCCAGATTTCAATATTGATCAAGAAGGTGTACTAAAATTTCGTACAAGAATATGTGTTCCATCTATTTCAGAGAAAACAAGAAGCTGATGGATGAAGATCATATCTCTACATCATCTATACATTCTGGTAGAAAAAAAATGTATAGGGACCTTCGTGATCATTATTAGTGAGAAAATATGAAAAGGGAGATTACTGACTATACGTGAAGGTGCCTGATATGTCAGCAAGTGAAGGAGGATTGATAACTTCCTAAAGGGGTACTACAACAACTACCCATAACAACACATAAGTGGGACAATATCACCATGGACTTTTTCACTAGACTACCCAAAAAATCTAAAGGAAACAATTCGATATGGGTTATTGTGGACCTTATCACCAAGACTACCCATTTTATCTCCATTCGGGAAGATTTCTCTCTTGATAAAATTTCCAGGTTTTATCTGAAGGAAGTGGTGAGGTTGTATGGAATTACAGTTTCTATCTTATCTGATCATGATCCAAGGTTCACATCATTATTCTAGAGAAGTCTTCAACTTGTTCTAAGCACTGAATTTAATTTCCGTACGACCTATCACCCCCAAACCGATGTCCAATCTGAAAGGACTATTCAAACACTCGAGGACATTCTGAGAATACTCTCAATGTAATTTAATGGTGGATGGGGTCAAGATCTCTCTTTAGTTGATTTCTATTACAAAAACAGCTTCCACTCAAGCATTAAAATCGAACCTTATTAACCTATATACGATAAACTATGTATAAATCCTACTTTTGGGGATAATGCTGGTGAGATAAAGCTTCTTGGACCTGATCTTCTCAAAGATATGACAGAAATGGACCATGCCATCCAGAAACACATTAAGGCTGCTTAGAGTCAGCAAAATAGCTATGCCAAAAACTGTTGAAGGGACTTAGAGTTTGATGTAGGTGAAAAATTATTTCTTCAGATTTCAACTTTTTTAGAGAGTCATGAGGTTTGGAAAAAAAGGAACGCTCGTACATAGGTACATTGGCCCCTATGAAATCATTGATCGTGTGGTAGTAGTGGACTATTGGATTGCACTTCTTTTAAATGTAACACAATTTCATGATGTCTTCCATGTTTCCCTCTTGAGAAAGTACTTAACTAACCCTTCACATGTACTAAATCCATTTGTGGTATAACCAGAACATGACCTCTCTTATGAGGATCTGCTGGTACAGATCAGGGATCATAAAGACAAGGTTCTACACAACAAGACTACCCCACCTGGTTATGTTGTTATAGAGGAACCAAAAATGTGATGAAGCCACGTGGGAACTAGATGAGTCTATGAGATAGAAGTACACACACCTTTTCTCATTAGACGGTATGAGATAAAATTACGGGGATGAAATTTCTTAAGGGGGGAATAATGTAACGACACAAACATTTTAATCATATTTGTTTCCTAAATTTTTGGGTTATTTTATTTTATACTCAACAAAACTATAAACTTGAAATAATGAAGTGGGTATAATTAAAATGAGATATTTGGGTTTTGATTGCTATATGACCATTCGTCAAAATGATCGTTGGTGAAAATGACTGCTGGAAACTATAATCTTAACATTATGTTTTTATAAATATAGTTTTCTTGGTTAATTAATACAGCAAGCAGATTGAATGGCCTCATCTGGTGGACTGGGGCCATATTAATCTCATCTATCGGAGATTGGGAAGGAGGTAGCATCACTGGGAATTTCTTTGGACCATGACCATGCCAAACTTCAGCATACGAATCTTTAATGGAATTGCCAAAGGGAGAATTTCAAGTTGATTGAAATCACCACTCAGGAAATGTTGTTTTAGCCATCCCAAGATTTTATCACCATAGAAAACCTTACACTTAGGTCCTATGATAGTGTTATAAGGGGCTATGTAATGAGACCTTAGCATCTTTGTGTAATCCTTTTATATAAATAATATTGTTATTTATTATTATGGAAATATTTGTGAATTTCAAATATCTGGATAAATATAGGATGTGTATTATTCCTGAATTTATGAAAAAAGGGGTATTTTACAATATTTTTGTATTCATTAAATAATTAATAATGTGAACTAATTTTTTAAAAATGGTCTTCTACAGTTTTGATCAGTGAGAAATTTAGAGTCTAATAAGATCTACTTGAGTTTTTAGTGAATAGTAAAGTATGAATAGTAACATAACCGTATGAATATTATGGAATAGTAAATTGGCCATCAAATAGAAACTTTACCCATAAATATATAAATACAATTTAAACATCTTAAATGTGAAAAAACAACCATAGTATAAGTTTTGGTATTTTTGTGTGTCAAAAATATTTTAACTAAAATTTTATAATTAATTTAATAATTAAAAATGGAAATATATTTTCATAAAATGTAATCATTAATTGTTACTTTATTGAATTATGGTTATACAATAATGTTATGGGACCTTATTACTTTTTTAAGGTGTTACAAAATGTGTTATAGTTTTAATGTTGTATTTTTGGGAATGAATAATAATTTTATTTCAAAATTAAATTAAAAATATTTAGAAAGTTATTCTCATTAAATGGAGTTCATTTTTTAATACAGAGCATTGATATTAGGTTAGGTTTAATGTTTGGGATTTTTCTGAAACAGTTGAATTTTTGGTAAATAGTGAAAATACAGTTTTGAGTTTCGGGTGTTTAATGACATTTTTAATGACATATTAATGATGTGAGCTTTCTGGTCAACTTATTAATAGTGAGATATGATATGAGGTGTCCTAGGTGGCCAATACCATGGGAAAATACCATGGGCAAGCCCATGGTTTTTCAAATAACACAGATGAGGTGTCCCTTGGAAATTAATAATTTATTACCACACTTTTCCTATAAATACCAAGCCATTTACCTCATTTATTTCATTCAATAATCCTCCTCAACAATGTTATGGTCTCCTTACCTCTAAAGGAGTCCTCCCAAGGTTCGCTCAATCCTCTGAAGGTCCCAAAATTCATGCTTTCAAAGGTTCTCTTCACGGTAAGGGATCCTCTCACCCTCCTCTTTTAAGTCATGACTTCCATTATGTTATGTCTTATAGTTTCATTTTATTTTGTAGGGGATTTTTATTCAATATCTTTACTACTATCCATTTCATGTCCAAATTATTAGAGACCATCTCCTCTCAAATCAAATTTTTTTATGAATATTTAAGTGACATCATTAGGCTGCCGAGTTTTCTTAAAATAAACTGTGTCTATTCTTTTCCTTCGAATTTCAATTTCATATGGTAATTCCATCAAATATACATACCATGATCTTATTTCTTTCTATTATGTACCCATTAAATAATATTTGTTATTTATGAGTGGTCTACCATTTTCCCCTCTCTTTTTTATAATTTTATAAAACCATAATATATAGTCGTTATGCTATAGAAATTTCGCCTCAAAATTTCTCACTCTTTCTCTCATGAAATTATCTATTGAATACATAGACCAATTTCATTTATATGGGTGTTCATAAATATAAAAAATATATATATTTTATTCTATAATTGACATACATATAACCCTCACTCCCTTTCCATGGGTTATAAATGACGTAATGATCATATTTTTAAGCTCCTATTAAAATCATGATTTTGACATGAAACTCATTTCATTGATTCTATTTGGGTTATTTATGAATTTTTTTATTATGATATATGTGGCTCATATGAAAGTATAGAAATATTAAGGTTGAGAACTGAAATCACTCCAATGCATTCGGTAAATAAATTAATCTCTAAAGATGATAAGTTTCATGATACCATGGTGAATAACCTTGGTAATTTTTGTGACACCTCGAGGATAAACCTTGGTGATATTTCCATTAATTTCTACATGCAATGTTGTATCCAAATATTGAAGTTATGATTCAAGTTTTTTTATAATGATACTCATATTCATCCATTTCTCATGACTTTATGAATATTATCATGTTCTTATTAATATTGCTTAAGATCACTTGTCAACTGTTTAACTTGTTTTCCTTATTGTGCCTTCTACTCACCCTTTCCTTGGATTTATGTCTCCAGGATATGAGATGCAGTAATTGTACATAAGATGAACCTATGATGAAGCCTTACGAGTGGTTTAAAATAATGTTTTATGTTGTTTTCATGTATTATGTTATTGATTTCCAAGACACTACACATTAACGATCCACTATATGTAAAATGTAATGAAAGGTTATGTAATAAAAAAGTGGGATGACATACATATCCTAAAACGATTTAATAAAACATTATCTTGAAAAGAGAGAAAGGCAAGTACAATGTTCATCACATAAATTAGTTTACAAGTATGATAACATTAGTGGGAACTAAATACATTTAAATGGAAGAGAAAAATAACACCAAATAATTAATATAATGTTACAGTGGACATGGTCAATAAATATTCAATGACCACAAAACAGAAAATCGGTGAAGGGTAAAATTAAAATCAATTCATCATAAATTAACATAATTTGAAATATATTTTTATATTTTCTTCATATAGTGAAGGATTTACTTTACCATCTAAAATAGGGAAATCGATAAATGTTATTTGTTAACATGTATAATTTCATCCAATAATAGATTTATAGTATAATATCATCATTTTTAAAATGATGATTACACAAGAGGAAATTTTTTTGTACCAAAAACACTTCAATAGGCTTATAACGGATCACATACTCTAACAAAGAATTACATGATATTATTTATCATTAAATCCATACACCAGAATAAAAGGAAAATTAGGGATGATAATTTTTAAACTTTTATACACATAAATGGTAATCCAATCACAATGGTGGGGTTAATTAAAAATTACATTTATTGTTTAGAATAATAATTACTAGGATTCAATATATGTTTTCTATTATCTATTTCCTAACATAGAATCTTATATTCATTATTGTTCCATTAAGATTGGTTCGTAAAGATCTTGTGAATTGGACAATGAATATCTCATGTTTGGGTTAAACCAGGTGTGCAGTACAGCCAATTTTCATGCATCAGTTCTTCATTAAGTCTAGCCTAGTGTGTTGTTTTTAGGTTTTACCCCTAGGTACATCTGTTCCAGATCCACATCCACTTATAGTATATATGCATGTTTTTATTTTCATGGAAACCACTTCCTCAATACATTACAAAAATCAAATTATCCATTATTATGTTTTTTCTTATCCCTAAGTGATTCTCTAAGGTTTTCTAATCATAGACCCAAAGATAAATAAACATTCCTCTAATACCAACTATGAGTGCCCTTCTCTTTTTAAAACATTAATTCATGATTTATTATAAAATATTACACATATTAAAACCGATAATACCAAGCAGTATAGTGTATTTGGGAATAGGTACATTTTATAAAAAAATAAAATCATAAATTCATCGCCATTAAAAAAACCTCATTAACATGCTTATTTTATTATATTTTACATAAAACAACATGGGAAAACCTGGTGACATTCATAATACAAGGGTGATATATAAATCCCTTTAAGAGAATAAAAAGGGAATGACCTAATGAAATTATTACATGACTGAAATAGGAATATCAGTGAGACATAAAATGGGTGAGAATCATAAACCTAATCAATGAGGTATGATATAGCATGATTGAATAAAGGCAACATGGGAAAATGGGGAAACAACATTAAATAAGGAATCATATTCATAGGTGAAGGTTAATGGCCAATGCATATTTATAGAATGATTCTTGTGATAAATTAAGTTCACCCACTAATCCCATTAATGAGATATCATGAAACAAAAATATTACCCAATTTTATATAGTGATATATAATTTTAGGCACACCCATCACTTTTATTTCATTCAAATGCATATGTCTACAACAGAGATTAAACAAGATGGAATAATTTATCAGAAAATATTATTCCATGATCAAAGAATGTGGAATAAGTCAATTTAATTCCTAAATAAAAAAATTATAATTTCATTACTCTTAACAAACATGATATGAAATGGGTATATATATAAGCTCTAAATTATTTTTCTATTGAAAAATCATGGTGAAATTTAGGAAGCCTAACATGGGCGTATAAATTTCCATGGAAGGGATTCATGAAATTGAAAGGGGTATCAAATCATTTAAATATAAAATATATAGTAATTTAAATATATAATAATGTTTCCAAAATTTATTAATTCTATATAGAAGACATACGAAAATGAAGATACATGAATAAAGAGTAGAATGATATGATCACTTACAAACTTTTGGTGTGGTAACGGTTGTACAAAAATCTTTATAGGAGGGGTTAAAGAGAATTAAAGCAGTATATAATCATTTTGGAATAAATTGGATTGTAAGGGGGATACGTAAGAACATATACCAATCTGAAATAATGGGAATTATGATGAATAACATAAAATATTTTCTTCAATAAAACATAGAGTGGGAGATCTCTTACTAAATTTTGGCATGGAAACCAGTGTACACAAAGGTTAATGGGAGGGATTAATGAAATTTTAAGGTATATATACTCATTAACAAAAAAATTATAGTTATAGGGATAATTAAGCAAATATACCAACATAAAAAAATGTAAATTAGGGGGCATAACACAGAAAAGGTTCTTGAATGGACAAGAGAAGAGTGAAATCTCTTTCTAAATTTTCGCATAGTAACAGGTGTATATAAAGGTTCATGGGAGTGAATAAGGAGATTTTAATGTTGTCTCATCATTTATACATAAGATCTAATGTAATTTGTATACATATAGACATATCAAAACATGAAAAAAACGGAATTAAGAGGAATTATATAAAAAATGTTCTCGAATAAAGAGAGAGTGGGGCATCCCTTTCCATGGTAGTGTGATTTCAAATGCCTGGGAATATCATATTGAGATAATGGAGGAACCTTGTGTGTGATATAGTGTGGTATTGTAAATCAAATATGTGTTACAAGGTTTTTTAGGGAAAATAAATTGGATCCTGGAGGTTTTTATATATGAAATGAGTGTGGAATTCATTATGATTTGGGAAACATATTTTTGGACGTTGTATAATAATGTAATAGAAAATGCAAACCATACCATATTTTTTACCCATGTTTTCTTCCAAAGGTTATTTTTTTCACTATTTTTGTAGTCCAAGGAGAGAACATAAATAAATATTACCACTAATGATTTGGAAGTATGTCTTTTCCTTAAATAAATAATTTTAAAACCTTAAAATATATTATTCCATTTGGAGGATTCATACAGGATTTATATAATTTACCAAGAAACATAAACACGCATTATTTAAAATTTTAAAGAGATATTTGGTCATTTATACCATATTTTTTATAAATTACATCATTTTTGGTTCATTATTATGTCATAATACACACTGTATACTTATAATTTATTTAATTTCTACCTGAAAATTTGACTATCTCTGTAAATTATGAAAAAACCATCATTAGATATTTTAAAAGTTCTAATTCCAAAAATTATATTTATATTATAAAAATGAATCAATTAATATGATAAATTATTCTTTTATATTAAAATAAATTTTTTTTAAAAAAACAATTTGTTTTAAAAGTTAGTGTTTTCTTACCATAATGAAAATTACACTTTCACTTCATGAAATTATATTGTAATTTATATTAAATATATAATATTTAATAATGATATTTTATTAAAATTTAAATAATTTTAAAAAAATCATCAATTCATTAAAAAAAGTTTCCCTTTATTTGAAATACATTTTTCTCTATATACAATTTATGTTTTAACGTATCAAAAATCAAATTTTTACCAGAATCATTATTTAATAATTTGTAGTGTAACAAAACAAAAATACACATTATTATATATAAATGAAATTATAAAAATTCATAAAATTATTATTTATTTGTTTGTAATCCTTTTTTTAATATTTTAACCTTTAATTAACATATTTTACTTTAAACATGGTAATACATCTTTACTATGATTACTATTCATATTGTTAAAAACATAATTTGAAAATATTATATAATATTAATTATGTTGATTAAAAATATGGAATCTGTTTTATCATAATCAATTCATAGATGTGTAATAATTTAAATTAATATCAAACCTACAATCATGATGCCGAGTATTTTTCTAAAAAATGCATTTTTCACAAAAACATGATTTTACTATAACTCTAAAACTCATAATCTTAATTAAATGTATTTAAATTCATAAATATAGATATATGATCAAAAAATTAATTTTAAATCATTTAAAATTATCATTTATTTTTTATTAACTAAAATTTATAGAAATTATGTATTTTAAAACCGTTTTTTGAATATTGTGTTGTTTGCTTAAAAAAATATTATACTAAAGTCCAATATATAAATGATTTAAATGTACTTAATTAAATTATTAATAAATAATACATAATTTAAATTTAATTCAAATTAAACTAATAATATTGCTTTTAAATTAATTTATTTATCAAAATAAATTACACTTTAACGGAAAAATTGTATTTTTCACTATTTAGTAAAAAAAAACTATATTTCTGAAAAATACAAAGTTTTCACACTATTTTATTGTGGATATATTGATATAAAAAACGTATCTAATTTTATCCAAATAAATTTTATAAATTTAATATAATATAATCACAATATTTCGCATAAAAAGATATTATGAATCATTTTTCAAGAAAAAGTATTTTGAAGAAAAAAATGGCATTACCAAAATTTGATTGATTATATACTAAGAATTAGTCAATATATCTTGGAAATATATATATTTCATAAATTATTTAATCTAAATCATGTTGAAAAATTTAGTATAATGGTTTAAATGCACATATTTAAATAATTTTTTTTGTTCAATGTTGTGTATCACAAATACTATTAAAAATTGTTTTCACTTTTAAAAGTATGGGATGTTAAACATATCATGAAGTGGATTATGTTATTTGTTTTTAAAATTAATTATTATATAAACCCATATTTTATGTGATCTTGCTTTTTGGGTTTGATTTTCACTATATATTTGATAATATTTATAACTAAAATGACCACTACTGGTATCAAATAAAACATACTAATATTTAGAGAAATATAATTATTTTTAGAAAATATGTTATTATAATGAACATGTTTTCATAGGAAATGATATGAAAATAGATCTGGGTGTGATATGTTATAGATGGTATGTTGGTTTTTCCCTTGGGATCTTATATTACAGGACAGAGATATGCGATATCATTTTCTTCATGATGTACAATTATGTAGATAAAAAAGAGTATAGTAATTTTATTTGCAATATAATAATATTATTAAACATAAAATTGCATTATATTATTTTTTTCACAATAAAATTAAGTAGTTATTTTTATTTTTCCCCATGATATAAAATGACTATTTAATTATATAGTATTAAGGATATGATAGTATTAATGTGTTAAATTGAAAAAAATGATATATGATATCTTTTATTGTGATATAAGGGGAATAAATAAAGTATTTCATAGTATCCCTGGATAATGATTAATTTGGATATAGTATTAAATTATATCATTAAAAATGGAATATAATATCATTATTTTCCATATATTATTAATAAATAAAATAAATTATACAAAAAAATTATTAGATATTGGATGAATGGTCCATGTCAAATCCTCTTGATATTACACTATAGAAAATGTGTTTTTAGAAGATGAAATATTTGTTTAAAATTTTTAAATCACATATTAAATTTTTTAATTGTTTTTAATTATTTATTTTATTATCTTATATATTCAAGAATATGATGTGTATATATTGTGAATATGTGCACTCTAAAATTTAAATTTATTTTTATAAATGATATGTTAAGAATTTAACTAGTTTAATATTTGATATTTCATAAAATTTATTTTATTTCAAAGGTAATGAATGATTTGTTTTTTAAAAAAATTGAAAACATATATTCTATATGAAATTATTTTATAGAGATCCAATATTAAGAAATTGAAGTTTGGAATATGTCCATGAACCTCAAGATCAGACAGCACCAAGAAAATTAAAAATAAACCCTTATACAGAAACACAAATAAAACTGAACACTAAATCAAATAAATTATTTTATTATAGAGATAAAAATGAAGATAAATATGTATGCTACATTAACCACCTCCACCCCCTGCTTGGGGACTGTAGAAATGAAGCATATTAGCTTCACTACTAATGATATACATGTAGTCTAGATGGATATTGCCAATACTATAGTAGATTAAGAGGATTTATTCTTAACTTACTTCTGAGTTAAGAGAATTGGTTACCATGTTACCCTCGCTCTATGTGATACTTATATCCAAATTATATATAATCAACACCCTAAAGGTTTTAGGTTTTAATCTATGAACCAATGAATCAATTACTTACTACATAAAAGGTTGGACGCTTTGTTGGGTTCATTTTCACCATTATTGGATTGATGTTGTATTTTATAATAATATAAATTCCAATTATCATGGATTTCACATCAACTTTAAGTCATTTAACTTTTTCCAAAGTAGTAACTAAAATCTATTATGAATTTTCCCCTATGGTTTTGATTGATTTCCCAACCTTTTATGATCCCCTACTCATAGCAACTATTCATTTTAATCTTGGAACCAATGTTTAGATCCTATCATCACACCAATTAACCATATGTAATAATGAAATCATACTACATAAAGAAGATAGTATTGAGTCTCTTAAGAGAGGGGTAGAAATAACTTCACATAAACATGGATCCCAAATATGTATCTCCAATTGGGGAAAGTCTCTATTATGGAACCAGGCCAACAAAACATTTCCCATGTTGTTATGATGATACTTGATTCGAGTGTATATCCCAAGGATCATCTATATTATGAGCACCCACTACCCCTTAAAGAATTTTTTGGGGTTTTTTCCCCTTTATAATAATAACAACATGCACATTCATAGAAAATTTTAATTCTTTTACATTTCACTTCTTCATTAGTGAGATTATCCAGATTAAAAATTCTCCAAACGAGAAATTTGTATTTTTTTTATAGTAATTTTACACCATATATATTGCACCCAATATATTTAATTATACTAGATATGAGTAATATTCAAAAATTTGATTCCCTAAATCTTCCCAAGGTAATCATTGTTTCTATGAAATTATCTTCTTCATATGAGGTAAGAATACTAGAAATAAGATCTTACGGAAAAAACAATACATCTGGTATGATATACACAGTAAATCTAAAGGCTAGCCAATCGATTTGAATCACAAATAAAGGGAATTAATGGGAAAATACTTAGGTCTATTGAAAATGATAGGACTGGAAAGAATACACCAATCACATAAGAATAAATTGGTTGAGTAAAAAGGTTCATCCACACCAAATACCCAAATTTACATGCCCCCTAAAGGAAATCAAAACCATATACCCAAGTCCACCTCTTTCTATGGGAGATAAATTTATAACCATGGATACATGAGCCACATGGAATCCATTACCTCCAACACATGGGATATGAAATGTGTTTACCCTTCTTTTTATCATATTCTAGAAATTGATTCATCAACCATTATACCTAACACATTTTATCCTCAATCACCTATGCTACGATCCTTTACAACCCAAGAGTAATGATGATGAATATAAAATGGGTTTTCTATTATTTTTATCATAATCTTGAAATTGATTCATCAACCATAACCCCTAACACCTTTTATCCTCTATTTTAAATGTTACGATCCTTTAAAACCCAAGAGTAATGATGATGAATATAAAATTCTGTCAAATATAAAATAACTAGTAAATAAATACCCTATTAATTAAATATAACAAAACCCCTAGAAAATCAACAAAGGCTAGAAATAAATTCAAAATCGTCATTGGATATACCTATATTAAACCTAAAATGTTCACCTTCAACTAATTTTAATGAGTTAGATTCCTATGATGACACTCAAAACATGTAATATCTCTAAAATTACATCTTAATATAATATAGGAACCAAAGAAGATGACATTATCCAAAAATATTCAAAAAAAACTCAAAATAGAACCCAAATGAAAGTAACACAACCCAAAAATAAGAAAATTACAACAAAAATAAATAAAACGAGAAACAATTGTCCATCAATGGAAATAATCCCACTGAACCTCCACATCTGTCAAAGCCAAAAGAGGTATGTGATTCATGATATCCATAATTAAATTTCCAATAAATATTTTGTTTTAAATTTTTTATTTGTGTTTCTCATTCAATAAAAATTAAGAAATATTTTTATGATCAAAATATGATATTGACCTAGATCCATAATGTGTGCTTATTTTTAGGATGACGGAGCTTCTCATTCAAGCCGATGTGTGGTGGTTTGTGGGTATGTTTTCCTAGTCAAATCCCTAATCTTCTTCTAATACATTTCTCTTTTCTTAAATGTTAATTGAAAAATCCACCAAACATTTTATAGCTATCCAAATTTATTTTCATCACTACATGGTTATTCATCAATGCCACATTGCTTGTTTTAGTTCATCAAGTTCATTTCAATTCATGTTTACTATTCATTTCTAGGGAATTTAAAACCCCTTATCGGGAATCCTTTTAGAGCATCCATCCATTGATTTCATTTGGGTTTTTTATCTATTGGTTTTTTAAAAACTATAGTGATTTTATTTCTAAATAATTTACTAAAATAAGAAGAAGATGGTTTTCATCCTCCCAAGATATTTATTTTGTTCTTAGTGGAGTCCTTATGGAGTTTATTCATGTTCATGATGTTTGGAACATTCGAATTCATAATTTCTATTTGCAAAAATAGAATAAACGATATATTATTACACAATTGTAGATCGTGAGTCATCTCTTCATCATTATCTGAAGCCACTATGAAGGTCAGTTGGATATTTGTAACATAATTTGTTTTAAATAATATTGAAATTATAAATGAATTTGTATCAATTGGTGGATGGTAAAAATAATAATTTTACTGTTATAATTTATTTTTTAGAGTTCTATCAGTTAAATATAATTTTTTAAATGTATCTTAGGCCCAAGAGGTGTCTTAGTTGTATGGATGATTTTGGATAATATTTTTCTCTAAAAAAATGTTCTAAGAGAATACGGCGGGTGTTAACAGTTTGTTGAAAATGATCTACCATTTAGGGGAAACTGTGTGGCCTAGTGTAGGTTATAAAATCTATTCACATGGATTGTTGAACCATTCTCCCAAGTCCTAATGGTTTTGTATTATATATATATATTTTTTAGAGGGGTACCATATGGGTTTCACATGGAATGTCTAATTATGCTCATAGATATTTAGGGTGTGGGGTGAGATAGTGTTAAAGGAATAGTAGGAACATGGCTTACATTCCCATGCACAAAACCCAAGTAGGGTGTGGATCTGAGAAAGAGGAAGCTTCATGATTGGAACAAGGTTTTTAAAACCTTGAAACCAAAACCTAAATCTCATTATATGGGTGGTAATGACCATTTTTGACCTTCTTCTTAAAATACAAACACCTCTCTTTCTCTCTCATTCTCCCACCCTAGGTTACTACTCAATATCACCTATCCTCCTCTACTAGTCTTCCATGTATCTACCCTATTTGAACTCTAAATTGAATGATTTAGGTGTCTTTGAATAATTATTTTGTGGATATATTTCATCTTCCATATTTACATCATTTATCCCTCTGTATTGGATAATATTTCCATGACAGATCATATGGCCAATTATAAGGGTGTTTTTCAAATTATTTAAATTCTCTCATTCTAGGGTGAATCAGATAGTGATAATGATCAATGTTTCTTACTAAGAATGAGTTTGGGAGTCTATTAATTTTCCATTAATGTCATGGTATTTTATAACATGCATCACAGTGTCTCATGTTAGGTCCTCAATGTGTTTATTATTGATGTATTAATGTCATAAATTAAAATGTTTTGAAATGTGTTTGGATGTTCAATTTCTACATTAACATGTTTGGAGGTCCCTGAATTCCACTCAAACTACCCATTGAGGTGAGTTTTCTTAAACTCTTATAACTATGTCATCCCGATGGGTGACTTGATCTTAACACCCATGAGTAGAAGTTTTTTTGAAATAAATGGGGATATTAATAGTTAAATACCTCTTATAGTAGATTTTTTTAAATTAAATATGGAATGAAATGTTTTAATTGTAAATTTCATATGATATGAGGGATCTCTCAGTTTATGAAATTATTGTAAATTGATGAAAATGTTTCATGGAAACTAACATGAAACACCTTTATCTCACTCATTTGAGAATTTAATATTGATTAGAATATGGTAAATTTTAATCATAAATTAAATGTAAACTATCATGGCCCCTTGATCAATGTTATAATTAATTGAATTAAATTGATAGAAGGACTTGGAAACAAGCATGAATCTCTTATTTTAACAATGTTGAGTGGTTTGACTAATAAATTGAATGTGATGGATTAATTGTTAATTTTTATAAAATACATGGAATCTAACATTCCCCTTTGAACCCAGCTCATATAAAATGGTTTATGATGGATACACCAAAGTATGGGGATAATGAATTATTATATAGGATCCCTTGTATTATAAACATGTATCTGGTATTCTTATACTACCTTGGATTTACTTATTATGCTCCTCCCAAGTATATCCTGAGTTTTCTGTGGAAAATATATATAGACTCAAATAGGATTCATTATTAGTAAGCCTTGAATCTTAGCCCATATAGTTCTACATTACACTGAATTTGATATGGATGAGCTTCACGGAATCAAAGAGGATTTAATGGTCATGATCCTTAGGTCATGGACCTTGTAGGTCACCATTATACTATGTTTTCTTTAGATGAGCTCTATAGACTCAAAGAGAAATACTTGGTCAATAGACCTGAGTACCATCCCTTGTAATCTAATGCATGACTATTTATCATATTCCATATTATATTGATACATAATATGTCAGTGTAGTTCATGGATGATACATGACTACTAATCATATGTCAATATTTTTTGATCCTTTATATGTATCTATTGTTCATACCTATTAATTTACTCTAATATGTGTATATTTTTTATTATATAAAACATTGATCATAGCATGTACTACTATACGAGATTGTATTATTGTATAAATATAGATTATATACATGGAATGGATTTGTTATAGAGATTTTTTGTGGTGACCTGATGAGTATATCTTACACCATGTTCAATTCACTGATGGTTACCCAGATATAACTCATCGATGTTAGTTCATGATCACAGAATCTATCGTGTTCTATAACTCTTGTACATTGTAGAAGAGTAATAGAGGAATTATTCAGTGCTCAAGATTCTTATTGGGATAGCCCTTCGGGATTTTTTCTTTTAATTTTTACTATATTTTATATCATTTAATTTTTACATTATAGAATTTTCATTCAAGGTTATACATTTTTCTTGAGCCGATTTTCTTTTATTGTTATCAATAGTTTTTCAATTATTTTTTATTTTTACTAATTGTTTCTTTAAGCTATCTTTAATCCTAATTGCTTCCACCATGTTTATTACAGATTCATAGGGTACAGTCTTTCCATTATACAACATTCATACCCTTTCTTCAAGATAGCCTCTGGTGTATGATGAGACACACTTGAGGCCTTATAGCGACTGACATGACAGTAGTTTTATATTACCGTTGGTTGTTATTTCACCATGAATGATTATAGTTTTTTTGTTGCTGATTTGTGTATTTTTACCCTTGTCCTACTATGGAAAATATGTAACATTACATGAATCATTATAGGCACATATAGATTAACATACTAGGTATATTCTATTCTATGTAGATTCTATTTTATGTTTCCTAATGATTGATTATTTTTACCCCATGCATGTGTGACTTATCATCATAATTCAATTTTAAACGTTCCTAAGTGATTATTTTTTTCATGTTTTCTTATATATCATGTTTGGATTATTTTTACCCTGATTTTTGGCATGTTTACCTGTAATATATTTTTTATATAATGTCTGGATATACTTATGATATATATAATTTTTAATTACAGTTTCTGCATTAACCTAAATGGTTTTTTCACATATACCTTATCTTTGACACCTTAATTAACATAGTATGATATGTTTGAGTCATGGATCATTGGTTGCATTGGATGAAATATTTATTATTATTATTAAATGGGTTCTAATAATGATATATAGAGTGTTTGGAACATTATAAATTGGTAAGGGTTTCCTATATAATAAAACCATTATAGATGAAATTGTTATACTTTGAGATCTAAGTTAAAACCTAGTTTTTATTACATGAATTACCATTTGTTATGTATAAAAGAATGTAATAATATAATTTGGAATGTAATTGTATCTAACTAAACCATTATATTTATATATAACATTGATTATTCTAGGAATGTTTTTCCTTTAAATTATTGTGTTAATTTTAATATAAATATATATATATAGAGGATTCTATATCAATAATTTAGGCATGAAGACCCGTATGACAGAGTTTCTAAATGAATAATTGCACCCAAGAATGTAAATTTGGGCATGTTTCTTATGAGATAGACCATTCAATTGTGTGTTAAATCTTGATAATTTAACCATTATGGGTTATACTTAAATGGATCTAGGTTGGTTAGATTGGATCCTTTTAGGTCTCCTTTATTATTTACATATTGGGACCCTTGTATGTTTTTTTTATTCCTATGTGATTTAGAGATTAAAACCATGGGGGTGTGTTACTAATAATGTGATTGTTGTTTAAAAAATAATCCTTCTTGGCCAATCCTCTTTTCTTAATATAATATTTATTATCAAATTTTGTCCATTATTGTTATGAGGCATCAGTTAATTACAATTTTTTTTAAAACTAAAGAGTGTTTTCCTATATATATTGCAATTAAAAAAATTTCCAATAGATACCCATTGTGAGGACTTGTGACTGAATGTTAAAAATTGGTAAAAGTAGATAATGAGAGAGATTTCCTATTGTTGCATTGAAACAACTAGATAATGTGATAAATATAGTTTTACCTAATAACTGGTACTTGATATCCCCAATATATAGACCATTTTAAAAAAAATTATTTCCTTAGTATTCATTAAATTCATTAAAATTTAAAAATTTATAGGTTTTTGTTTCCTAGAACCTCATGTAGGGGTCAGCTTTAAATATTTCCTAGAGAGTTTCCTTTAACCAGAATCTTAGTGTTGTCATGGAACTCTGATGACTTCTTTCATGGTTGTGTTGTACCTAGAGGTTAGGTAGTAAGGGCAAGTAATAATTCCAGGAATGAACATGTTTTATGTTTTATGACTTGTGTAATATGGTGTCCATGTTATGGTAGTACCCTCTGAACATAAATCATTATTGTGTGCATTTAAATAGCAAAAGACATGAGGTACATTTTCTCCCAAGTAGGACTCTTAGTTATGAGAAGACTCCCTTGGTACTATGGATAGTTGTTTGATAATATGGTCCATGGAAAGGTTATTGTAATCACATAATACTCCAATTTCATGGGTTGTACATACCATGTGAATTATCATACACCTTGATGATGATGTGATATTTTATCCTTTGTGGATGGATAAATCTTAAGGTCCTTATACTATTATAGTAAAGTGTTATGATAAAACATTCAAATATATAGTTTCATTGGTACATAACTTATATGATACAGTAGTGAATATTATGTTATTTTTCAATCTTAGTAATACACATGGTTACGTGTGATGTTTGTCGAGTAAAAAAACTGATGCACTAAATCTTGTGTAGTTGAGTTACATGGTTGTGTAATGATTTAAACCTTGTAGTTCCACTATTTCAGGGAATGATTAGTGAGTAAAAAAGGTAACATTCATAGGTAATATGTAGAGTAGATTGACTTCATAATTTTTATTTCATTATGACAATTTTATCTTTGAGGTGGTTCTCATGATTTCAATATCTCAGTGATTCAGGATAATGTTGTAAATATGACTGGGTGCAATAACACTACCAGTTTCTTTTAGAATTCATCTTTTATAGATAATATTGTGTTGTTAATTGATATAACTTGAAATGTTTTTTATATTTACATCTAATAAAAATATTTATCAAGCATTCGTATAAGTGTAAATTGTACCTCTCTTGTCAGGTTAACACTTGGTATAAGCCCAATAACCACATCCTATAACCATGTTTTCTGATGGGGGAGTGGATTCCAATGAATGAGTTTCTATTTTTGCAAATGTGACGAATAATACACTCTTATGTTGAGTATAATCTTTTCGATAATGGGGATAATTTCTTTCTAAGTAGAGGGAAAACAAATATAAATGACCATTTCGAAACGGTCTAAATAGATCTTGAAGCATGTGAGCTATTGAGTTTCATTATTCAAGTCACATACATGATAATGAATATTTTTTAACTCAGTTATGAGGTTTTAAATAATATAGGTTTTATATATATTATTAATGTACATAACATATCCCGAATATATGATGCCTTGGTAGTATATGTGTGCTTAGTAGGATGCACGAAGGCTATGTGGTTTGTTGAGTACCCTACCATTGATGAACGTCAAGGGTGGGAAGCCATTTGAAAATTATGGAACATGTTGTTTCCTATTTGAATATGATTACCAATGGAGCCCAAGCCTTGGGGAGACTAATGTGTAAGTATCACACTCAATTTGATAAAGATGGTGAACAATTCATCACACTATGAATCAGTTTTTGAACTAGGTGGTATGGGATTTCACACCTCCTATATATGGTAATATTTTTACATTAATTTTTAATGTGGTTACATTTAAAAGATTAATCAAGGAGTGTATGTTTGAGAGTATAGGATCAATAGTTTCAATTTTATGCTTGTGGGTATGGAGACACATAGATTTAAGTAAATATAATGTTGTTTTCATGATGAGTACTATCATGGAAATGATTGGGATCGTAAGATGGTTGACAGGTGTTTAAACTAGGAAATTCATATTTAGGAGGGATAGTGTTAGGAGTCGGCTATGGATATTATATCCTAGTTGATGAAAGCATGGATCAGAATGAAAAATAAAAGCCTATAGATAACATCTTAGTGGCTTCATGATTTAGTTATTACAATTACCAATATCTTAAAATCATAATGAGTATGTTATGATGGTGTTGGTCATATGATGATCTAGATAAGAAAATTCATTTTCAATTTATTTGGATGGAATCCTTAGGAGTTCTCTTAAATTGCAGTTTAAAGAAAATCATTGTGGTGTAGATTCACAACATTGGTTGTTGAGTGGTGATACTCATGTGGGAATGTCCATGACTATATGGAACTAGTTATTGAATAATCAATTTTGAACTGAAATTCCATAGGATAAAAGAAATAAAAATGATTCAACAAAGTGAAATCTCAAGAATTCAGATATGGAATTAAATTAATGTGCTTAAGGTGGTATAATGGTGTCTTTGGTGAAGGATGCATATTTTCGATTTGAGGAATTTTTTGTCTAAACCAGCCATTGTTGAAAAAATTTCATAAGGGTAGTCTGACTTGAGATATCTCTTTTAGTTCGATGTGGTCACTAGAGAACCATATTTACTGCACCATTATGAGGGGATTGGTGTAGTGAAAAGGTATTCCATGGAATTTCAAGGAGATTCTAGCATGACCAAATTAATTTAGGTTGATCAAAATTGGACTGTTTGAATAGAATGAGAATAGGGAGTAGCATCCTTACCCATGATCAGGTGGAGGGAGTTAATTTTTATTTCAGGAGGATCACTAGGATAAAAAGGAGTTGTTTTATAAAAAATTCAGATAGTGAGAGTATTGTGACTCTGAATTGGATAATAGTGAGAGTCTTGTGACTCGGTTTTGGACTTTGGGATTGAGGAAATATGGTGGGAAGCATCATAGGATGATAGATAAAGGGGATGAAAACATGATCTTCTATTGTTTTAGATAGTCTTTAATAAACTCTTTATTAGTACTTTTTTGATGGTTATGATCATGTATTGAGTTTCTAATGGCTTATGAAATATATTCTTAATGTATATCTTAGAGGCATGTTGGTCATTATGCTTGAAACATTGATATTTGACTATAAACAACAGAACCATGTAAGTCGGTTGATATTTTTTGTTACCCAAGGATACTCAGGGATGAGAAGTCATAAGGTAAGGAGATAGTAAAATCTTGTGTTCTAAACCAGAAATAAATTCGAAAGGAATTTCTACTTTTCATTTGGTGGATGGGCCAAATATTAATTTTAACCTAGAAATTTATTTATATGAGTTTGAGCACTTAAATTTGTTGTCTTTAGATGGGGTTTAAGTACCGATAAGCGTATCAATTATTCATATGAGTTTCATGGTTGTTGGGATCTATAAATTTAGTTCCAACATAATTAGGCATGGGTATATAGCTTTTTGAAAATTTAATCCATTTAGGGGAAGTCATGTTTTTTGGTGCAGGTGTACAGAGGGTGTCACAAGGTTTTTTTGAACTGTGTGATTGACGATACATGACCATGAGAGACCTCTTTAATTTATTACATAGGTGAAATGAAAAACATGTGCATTGTTTGTATAATCTTGTGCATATACATGTAGGTTGGGGTGAGATAGTTCTAAAGGTGCACAGGAAACATGGTATTCTTAACCATACACAAACAATGTGAGGGGTGTGTATCATCTATATAGGAAGTTGCATGGTTGGAATACGACTTCGAAATCCATGTTACATTATCATAAGGCACATTAAATGGATATAAATGTCTATTTCCCCTCATTCAACTTAATCCAAAACCACACTCTTCCACCCTCATTTCTCACATGCGAGGAATCCTCTTGATATCCCCTCTCATGCTCTTCAAGATTTCCATGGATCTCCATCGTTGAGCTCTAAATTGATTGATGTAAGGTGTGTTGGAAGACAAAATATAATGATATATTTATTATTCTATATTCTCATCATTTATCTATCCATATTGGAAGTTATTTAAATTTGATCTCACATGCCCTATATTTAGGGTGTTAGTCAATTTAATCAATTTCTCTTATTCTATGTTGTATTAGAGACCAGTAATATAGAACTCTGACATACTAAGCATTAGTTAGGTATTCTATTTATTTTTTTTAATAATTTTTCATTTATAGCTTGCGCCATGGAGACACATGCCTTAACAACCCTCATTTATTTCTAGAAAAAATTAATTTAATTTACTAAAATATTGTAAAACATGTTTGATGTTCAATTACTATTTTGAAATCATTGGAGTTAATTGACCTCAGCCCAAAAAACATGGTGAAGTTTTTT
This sequence comes from Viscum album, assembly GCA_963277665.1. Classification (NCBI taxonomy): domain Eukaryota; kingdom Viridiplantae; phylum Streptophyta; class Magnoliopsida; order Santalales; family Viscaceae; genus Viscum; species Viscum album. The sequence goes on from OY728129.1 coordinate 801,904,372, forward strand.
TTTGAATTTCTATTTCTATACAACCCCTCTGGGTGAGCTGAGGTTTCCACCCATGAGTGGAAACTATATGAAAATTAAATGGGGGTGATAATAATGGTATACCATTTATAGTACCATATATTTTATAAAATATAAGCGGAATAAAATGCTTTAATAGGAATTTGTAAATGAGATGGTTGATTTAATAGTTTATGAATTTAATTTAAATGGTTGATAAACAAGAAAGGACATTAAAATGGACCTCCTTTCTATCAATATTTTATTAATAGAATAATGAATTGAATATGATAAATTCATTTTATAAAGGGAATGAAAAATAATGTAGGACATTTATCCTTTTTATCATTCATTACATTAAATTTATAAAAGGTAATGGACACAAACATGGTTCCCTTTGATTATCACTATTGAGTGGTCCGAAAAATGATATGAATTTTATGAATTAATTTCTATAAAATTGATGGACACTAACATGGTCCTTTGGATCCTCTTGTATAAAATGGATTATGATAGATACACTAGGGTATGACACTATTATTTTATTACATCGTATGACATGGATTATAACCTTGGATCTGACTTGGTTAGACCACCTTGAATTTACTCCTTGGGATCCTCCTAAGTCTATCTCGGGTTTTCTATGGATGAGATCTCAGGACTCAAAAGGGATGAATTGGGAAAAGGAATTGGGTCATAGCTGATTCGTGTCTATATTACACTGATATTTTTGTTGATGAGATCCATGTACTCAAGAGGATTCCTTGGTGGGTGGCTTTGGGTCATGGACCATGTAGGTCTACATTACATTGAATTTTTTATGGATGATCTTCATGGACTCAAATAAACCACATTGTTTAATGGACCTAGGTCCTTTCCCTCACAGAACTAATACATTTTTATTTGGTGTAAGACATAGTTTTTGGATACATAATATATTGATTTAGTCCATAACTGATACAAGATTATTCATATCTTTTCATAGCTACCTAATCATTGATGTGTTGGCATAAGTCATAGTTGAAACTATACACTATTATGAAGGTATTTATTTTTATATAAAACATTGATCGCAACGTTTTATTCTTTATTGAGATGTAATTATTTATCATTACATCATATATATGGACTGGATTTGTTATAGACACCATTGGGTGTGACCTATTGACTATCTCTCACACCCATCCAGGGGTGCTGATGGGTACCAGGAAAATCTCATGGTTACAGATTTAGGATAATGGATTATGTTGTCTATTGTTACTCTCGTGCATAAAATCATAGAATAATTGGACTAAGTTGGTGCTCAATATTCTTGTGGAGATATCCCATGGGATATTTTTAATTTGTTTCTTTTATTGTATGTATGTGGATTAATACATTATATCATGTTCATTCTTTGTTTTAAATTTGGATTGAGATTTCTATTAGTTATTGTTATGAGTTTTTATTAATTTAATTTTTATTATCATTTTTTGTTACTTTCTTCTACCTTTACACATGATTTCTTCCAACATATTAATTACTCTACCAAAGGGTGTAAAATTAATGTGGTACCACCTTAAAACCCTCACTTCTAGTTAAATTCCTCCGGTGTAATGGGGTATCTGGTTGAGGCCATGTTCAAGCTAATTCAACTAATATTATAGATTGATCCAGGTTTGGACATTACTATAGTGGTAATCCATATACTATTGTAAGTTCTCTTTCATTTATATTCATCTATATTCGGTCTTCAAAGTGATTCTATCTTCGATTTTTATTTCCTAGATTGTTATTTTTATCCTTTTTTTTTAGATTTCTAACTGCACAATTAGATATTGTTCTTATCATAAACATAACACCAAGACTAGTATGATGTAAATAAATCCTTGTTTTCATTTAATCTCTTCATATTTATTTTTCTTTCATTTTATTATCTTCCATATTGACAATTTTACCTCATCAATAATTACATCAATTTCAAACTTTCTTATGACGGTGTTATCGTTATTACATTTCTCTATTATATTTCATATACAAAATAGGATCTAATTTCATATTTTGTGTTCCAAAAAATTTATTTGAAACATACCGTCCAATGTAGCTCCCAAAACAAAAGATTCAGAAACTATTAATTTTCTATACCATCTTATAGGTATGAAATAGAGAAATTTTAAGGATGCAATGATCTTAATATATAGTGAATCAAGATGATATAACTTATTGTTCTTCATGGGATCATTAATGCCTTAAATGTCCCCATTAAACCTATTATAACCTGGTCTGATTATGGTCAACCCATTATTAACTAAGAATAAATCGTTTTTTACATACTATTAAAATCCAATAATAAACTTTTTTTATACATACATGATAAATTACTAAGGGAAGTATCTTATGAGTCTTCCTCTACTTCAATTTAGTTGAAATAAGAGAAATTATACATTACTACACCATTAGTTAGGATATTTTCTTTAAATCCTAGAATGAATATCCGTAAAATTAATTCTAGTATTTCATTCATAGAATATCTTTAAAAAATTTATAAAATCATTCTTAATCTAGATAAAATGAATTTTTTTAAGGATGAAGACCATGATATTATCCTTCTTATTTCTCTTGTAAATTTATACACTAATGTTTTTTATATCGTAATGTATGGTCGAGATTATTTATCTTTTGAAGATGTTAATTCATTATTGTTGTCAAAATAGTTTCACAATAAACCCAAGATTATGAGTTGGGGATAGATTTTATTCACTATGGTTATATTTGAGAAGAAAATAAAAATAAATATTACATAACAGGTAATATAAATAAATATAATCATCCTAAATGTAATATATATATATATATAATTCTACGAATGTTTCATTCTATAGTTTTGGTAAGTCTAGATATATTACTCTAGAATTTCCCAAACCTGAAAAAAAACACAATTTAATACATGATGAAACTATAAATCAAATTGTTTTTGCTGATACTGGTTATTATAGTGATGAGGTGCTTAATTTTCACACACATTCGTTATCCAGTGAGAGGGTCCTTAAATCTGGTTATTTCATCCATATATTTCCTTATAGAGAGACACTGTAAGATTTAAATGAGAGAGTAAAAGGAGATTTTATTAATTTAACTTATATTGTTGTAATGAAAAATGTATATATTCTATTTCATTATGAATTTATGACCATATTTTTATCACCTTTACTCATGTAAGGTGGCTCCCAACCTTCATAAAAATTTAATCTCGCTAAGTGTTTTAAACTATAAAGGTTGTGGATTATATTCTGAATCCGGTTGTGTGAAAATATACAAAGGATCTATAAAATTTATTAGAGGGTATATTTTAATTAGGATCAATATTTTATATGGTAAATATCACATTATGCAACAATGTGAGTTTTTATGGACCTTTTTTCACGAATAAATTAAATTTTCATTAATATCTTGCATTGCTCTAAGTCAAACAATCCTTTAAAAAAACACCAACCTAGAGTACATTACATGAAAAAAATATTATTCATACATTAAATAAAACTCATACATGGCCTATGTTACATGAAACACCAACTTGGTGTATGTTACATGCAACACAGACTTTCTACAAAACATCTTTTTTTGTTCTAACTATTTAAGTGAGATAATTATGACCGACCTATTAAAAATAGTAATATGAATATTAATAACTATTTTTAAAATATTTTTTACTATGGTTTTATATAAATGAATAATATTTATAATGGATGATATAATTATTGGTAAAGTCCTTATATGTTTAAAAATAATATTTTCTCAAATGAACTACTTTTCACGTCCTTCTGTGAAAAACAATAAATTAAATTTTATACACATTTATATTATTAATTTGATAAAATAATAATTATTTTTTAATTTATAATTTTAAAATTATATTAGAGTGAATACTTTTTATTGTTTAGAGAAACATCATTTTTTGGATGAATAGTGAAAAATACCAAATTTTAATCCAAACTGCGTTTTCGTCTAATTAATTTATATGGATAAATTATATTTTAATTTTATTTAAATTATAAATAGATAATATTTTAATTAATTGATACAACTTAGGTCATCATAATCAATTTCACTTTGAAATTGGGTATATAACATATCAAATAATTGGATGTTTTTACGTTAAAATGTGTATTGTTGTCTCGTCTGCGGGATTAAATTTAAATTAATTGTTTCCAATTATATTATTAGATTTTGGAAAAAATGGATTCCATATTTATAATCTCCATAAATATAAATTTCTATTATTTTCAACTTATTTTTCGAAAAAAAATGTTTTGTGAAAGTGATTAAAATTAATTACTACAATTAAGAGAAAAATTTGGTTAAATGTTACTAAAAATAAAATTTATGACCCAAAAAGAAATATAAAATAATCCAGGTTCCATTTGATGGAAAAATTTCAATCTTATACTCCCTTTTATCTAATTGTTTACATTATTGTATCTAATTGAAATGGTAAAAACGTGGGTGGGATACCTTTTCCAAAAATTTACAAGAGTGGCACTCCTCCTTTACTATAAAATGGCCTCCTCATCTCCCACAACATCACACCTCTCATGCCACTTTGGATCGACATATATCTACCAAAATAGATCCTAGGTATCCCTTACTTAATCATAGAAGCCTCGCCTTTAGAATAAATCAATCCAAAGAATCTGTTTGGTGAAAACCAAAAGTAGTTACCCAAAGAAGAGGTAATGTCCATCCTCAAACACTATTTTCTTATTTTCTCTCTCAGCCCATTGAATCCCATTATTACATGATTAAATGAAAAAAAATCATCCTAAATATAATTATAAGTTATTATAGTAATTATTATACCTATACTTATAAACACTTCTATATAATGGGTAACGAATATACTATTTACGTGTAGGGAAAACTACCGCCTCACAAAACGATGATTGTTCATTTTTCCTATACCTCCTTTTATGGTTAGGAATTATGAAGGAAACACTATTTATATATTATGTATATAATATTTATTATTTATCTATTCTATTTAATTATTTTATAACAAAAACCTCTACAATTTTTATTTTTTTGTAAATACATTAATTATGTTTGAGGAAGTGTGGCCTACCACCCCCTAAAAGTGATGTGATTCATTCACAAACAACATGTAATGTATTTAGGATGTTTTTAGTGAAAATATATGATATATTTAATGAAATAATTCTAAATAAATTTTATTAAATACCTATATACAGATATTTTATTTTATTTCTTTCTTCCAATACGATAATAAAATGGACACAATGTTCTTTCGTATGTACGACCTACCATCTTTGTGAAGGGTGTATTCCATTATATAATTTTATATTCTATGTATTACTATATTAAACATATATTTATTATTTATATCATTTTTTACATTAATCAAACCTTAATATAAGTATAAAGAGAAAATATATAACAGATATAGACAGAGACGAAGAACAAATCATATATTTCACGATGTAAAACCTTAACATAGATTTATTAACAAGTTGTTAATATAAAGAGATTATTATATCATATATGGTATTATATATATGAATATGGTTATTTTATTGATTTATAATAAACTTCCGGTTATTATATATTATTTTTTTCTGAGTATGACGAGATTTAAGACACAAGGTAAGGGAATTTCACCTCACCTATTTTTATATCTGTAAGATACCTGACATGTTCACCACTCTTTTATTTTGTGTGGTGTATATACTAAAAATGAATGTATTAAATAATTATTATTCTAAAATTTATTTGTATTTACATAAGAATTATATAGTATTTCTTGCATGGGTGTTTATGTTTTAAAATTACCAAATCAGTGAGATAGTTTTGTCTCAATTTTCTTTCTTTGAGACTCATGTTTTGTTATGCACCTAAATTTTCTTTTGAGGTGTATATAATTTCATTTGAAATGTTATTTTATTATTATCCTTATTTTAATGGTATTTTTATAATTATTTAATATCAATATCTTTCCTGTAGATAATGACTTGATGTTACCATATGGTAAGAGTTTATTGAAAGAATCTCATAATTTATAAGGATTTTTTATGGTTATGATTTCATTAATGAAATATTATTATCCATTACTCAATAAAACTAATAAGTTTAATTATAATATATTAATTTAAGACCTATTCTTGTATTGGTTCCATTTTACCATTCATTGGTACTTATTTTAAAAAAGAATTTTTTTTAAGAAAAATCAAATCGTATTTCTATCTCGGATTAGAAATCATTTTATTAAAAAAACCATGTTTTCTAGAATGTTCTAATATTATTTTTGAATATAATTTTCACGAAAAAGTTATTTTCAAATTGTTTCATTATTTTCAAATAATCATTTATAATTGTTTAAATCTATTTTAAAATAAAAGGTATTTTAAAAATCTATTTTAAAAATAGTTTTTCAATATAGAAATGATATTTTCCTGACTAATTTTTTTAAAAGACCAGTTAGAAGTATTTCCCATATATGATGAAATACATTGGTGTTACGCATTCCTTCCAATATATATTATTCAATATTTTCATTCATATTATTTTTTAGTGGTTTATGTTTTTATTTAATGATGTTTATGAAACCCATTTCTCATTTATGGGTTATATTCTTTTGAAACATACTTATTTCCATTGATTATGTTTTTAATAAATGATTATAGAAATATTATATTTCTCTATAGGATATGATTTGATTACATGTTTATAATACACATTTCATTTCACGAGTTATGATATGATTTTTAATGATCTTATGGTACATGTATGTTTGATTTCATTACGAGATAGATAGGACCTATATCTCTCTAAAATTTATTGTGTAATGATTTATATCTCATGACATAAAATAAAATTGTCTTTCGAGTGAACCTTGACTACAAAGATGGTATGATGACTGAACTAATGCTACTATTATTTCTATAGGAGTGAGTTATGCCTTTCAATATACTATTATAGTGAAAACATACCACCAAGAATGCCTAGGTAGTGATTCTTTCACAACCATAGATATCTTATTGTATGATTTTATGTTTTTCTCAATTCCACGTTTTACTCCTATGTTATTATTTCATGTATTATGTTCTTTATTTCCTTATGATTTATTTATCATTAACTTCTCGTATTTATGCCATGATTCATGTTTCTGATCATATTATATGTGGGGTATGATATTGTAATGTTATAATCATGTCCTCATACCACTATAATCTTGTTTATACTGACATGTCTCCCTTTTCTACCCTTATTATGTATCTTTTATAACCCCTTTTTTTGTTTCCTTTACCATGTAATGAATATATTTATTAATTATGATGTGTTGAAGAAGGTTGTTAGTTAAGAAGTATTTAATGGGAGATAATTTAATTCACTTATCTACTTGTGTTTATGTTTCCTTGTTTCCAAAGGCAATATACTAATATGCTCTTTGGAGTTCTATTTGTATTATGTTTTTAGTATTATAAAAATGTAATGTAATGTTAATGTATGAAAATAGATCTTATCTATAGTTGTTATCAGAGGAAAAGTTTTAGTTAACCTCTGGTATCTAGGATGTGAAAACCTTAGTACTTGAACGACATTCTAAGGGTAAGTCTAGGGATAATGTAATGCATTGTAAAATGTCCTAGGATTTTGGTGAACGGTTGAGTAAGTGGTTTCAGAGAAATAAATCCATCTATGTATAATAAAAGTGGATGGGGACCTGGCATAGAGGTACCTATGAGGAACAACTCAAACAATGTGTTTTATCCTGACCCGGCACAAGATGGCACACGACAACGGGCCTTGTAATACACCTATTTTTTCACTCTTGGGTATATGCTTTGGGTGTTCATGAACTCTTTATGAACCATCATGAATTATTTAAATATAAGTTGGGTATAAATGACCTTGGATAAACCTAAGGTATAATATATTAAATATAGTATCATAATTTATACATTCTATTAGTGAAATATCATGATTATGTATTTCCTCATTATGATAATTGTTTCTCACTCTATCCTCTTTGGTTTAGTCGATGGATTGAACCTGAAGGAATCACATAAATGGTGGTGGTAATAGACAATGCAATGATTTTCCTCTAGATCAACCAAATACTATAGGAGTAGGAATGAAAAATATCATTACAATGCTCACCAAAATCTTTCAACCTATGAATCATGGTGGATTTCCAAATGAGAAAAGTAGGGGGAAAATTTTGGTTCAGACCATTATCAGGAAACATCCACCTCCTTTCAGAGGGGTTTCTATTCCACATGTTTCTAAATAATAGATCAAAACTACTAAACAGATATTCTTCAAACTCGAGTGTTTGGATAATGAGAAATTCATTCTGTATATTTATCAGTTAGAAGGATAACAATTCAAGTGGTGGACACTAATCAAGAATACAATGTATCCAGATGATATAGAATATAATGATTGGGATGAGTTCAAGAACTTGTTTTTCAATAAGTACTTTCCTTGTATTCTTTGTACTATAATAGATAAATAGTACCTTGAGTTGAATTAAGGGTATAATGAATCTATTGGTGCCTGTGGGGATAATTTTACAAGGGTTGAGAGGTATGCTTTAGTAATTATCATCCATCCCAAAAGTAATGTTCATAGGTTCCTCAGTGGATTAAACCCATGTATCAGAAGGGATTTTTCCATAACACACTTTAGTAGCTATGAAGGGATTTTTTGTTGTATAGTCAAGGTTGAAATGGATTTTGCGGTCACTTACCAATCTCATGGTTTTGATAATAAAATGAATATGGTGTTTAGAGGAAAATCTATAAACCATAAAGAGAATAAGATGATATTTATTTTATGCTCTAGATGTGTAAAAAAACATGGATTAAATTTACAAAGGTGGTATAATAAATTATATTCGTTTGTAAGGTAATGTCATCAGGTATTTTAATTCTAATTTGATGGGAAGATGATAAAAACTATATGAATGGAAAAAAATAATCACAAAATGCACCTCCCACAATTTCGTGCAACATGTGTGAGGAAAATTGGAATAATTTGATCCACTCCCCAAACCCAAGGGTTATTGATGATCAATGAGGTCAACAATATATTACATAAATTAAAAAGAGGAAATATCATTCAATCTCCATATATGATGAGGGGTGTGACAATGACTTGGAGAAACGTGCACTTACCATCCAGTATAGAACTTCTAATGTCTTATTTGATTCAGGATCTACCCACTATTTCTTATCTAAACAATTTTCTATTAGTTTTAAGATTCCTAAAAAATTATTTGATTGGAATTATCATTGAAAAACCCTTATGGTATGATGATTACATCTAACGTTTATTATTCCTCTCTAGTTAACATTTGTGGGAATTTTATTCCTGAAAATATTTCCATTATTCATTTGGTTGAATTTTATTTCATCTCGATCATGGATTGTATTTCTATAAATTTTCCCCATTTCAATTTATGGGGAAGGGAAGTTATATTTGATATTTAAAACCCTCCTATGATAATCCATCAATTTGATGATATGAATGGACTTCCTATAGAGATTACATCCAGTGTATGAGTCTAAATTTATATTCATAAGGGTTGTTTATCTCAAATAGTTGTGGAGAAACTTGACATTTATGATATACTTGTTGTTTAATTATATTTTTATGTCTTTATGAATGATTTTCATATACTTACAATAAAATGAGGTGTTTAGTTATCAATATAACTTATACCTTGTTCCGCAGTGATTAAATAGAAATCCTATAGAATGGCCCCAATTCAGTTGCAAGAATTTAAGAAGAAACTACTAGAAATACTTGATAAGGGATTCTTTCGACCAAGATTGTCACCTTGGGGTGCAACTATTACTTTTTTAAAAAATAAAGATAGATCAATGTTACTCTGTATTGATCATCAGGATTTGAACAAGATTAAGATTAATAACAAGTATCATCTCCCCAATATTGAGGAAAATTTTGATCAATTAAATGGAGTCAATACTTTTCCAATATTGTCCTTTATTATGTATATAATAAATTGAGGATCCATAAGGAGGATATACCCAAGACATCATTCTGTACAAGGTATGGACACTAGAAATATATTTTGATGCCTCTTGGTATTACTAATTCCCTTACTATCTCTATAGATTTTATTAATATAGTATTTAGATATCACCTTATCCAGTTTTTGGTATTCATTATATATTAAATTATTATATCATAAAAAATAAAGGAAGAGTGTGATAGTCAAATGAGAATTTTACTAAAGAACCTAAGGAAGGAGAAACTATATAAAAAATTTACAAAGAGAGATTTTTTGCAGAAAAAGGTTTCATTTTTGAGTCTCATAATCTTAAGAGATGGTATACCAATAGAACCATAAAAGAAAATGGCTATTTAATCATGTCCTAGACCAACCATGGTGATTGAGATCCATAGATATCTTGGTTTAGCTAGATATTATCGATGGATTGTTGTGAATTTCCCATGACTATCTTATCCTATGACCATGTAAACATCGAAGGGTTATAATTTCCTATGGATAGATTAATTTGAAGAATGTTTCATGGAACTAAGAAGAAGATTATTCAACACACCTATTATAATATTACCATGTAGTGGATAATAGTTTTCAATCTATAGTGATGCATCCAAGAAGGTATTGGGATGTCTTCTTATGCAGAATAACATGGTTATCCATTACGCCCCGTGGAAGTTTAAGATTCATCAAAAAAATTACCCAACTCATGATTTGGAGTTAGTAGTAATAATTTTTTCCTTAATTATATAAAGGAATTTTCTTTATAGAAAAAATTATGAAATGTATCCTAATCATAAAATTATGAAATATATATATTCACACAAAAGTTGTTGGATATGCACAAGAGAATGTGGTTAGAGTTGATAAAGGATTGTGACTGCTCAATTCATTAGTACCCTTGGAAATAAAAAATTGTTTTCAATGATTTGAGTCCAAAAGACAAATCTTTCTTATCTATGATAAGAACCAAAAAAATCAAATATTTCTAGATTTTCAAAGGATGGGGATAGAAATCTTGAAATAAGGGTAAAGTATAATCTTTCTCAAATGAATGTTCAACCCTTTATCGAAGTGAAGATTAGGGAGGTACAAAAGAAATATGTGGGGATGAAAAAAAGTAAGAAATGGTCATAACATTAACCTTGATCATGATGAAATGATATGTTTTTGGAACAATGTATGTGTTCCTTCCATACCAAATAGTCAGTCTGAAATAACAATTAAAACCATAGATGATATATTTATATCTTATTCTCCAGATTTCAATGGAGGTTGGGATCAACACCTTCCTCAAGTTTTGTTTTCAAATAATAATTGATTTTACTCATTAACTCTGATGTAACCTTATGAATTAATATATAGGAAGAAATGTAAAAATATAATTTCCTAGGATGTGGTTGGTGAAAGAATGCTATAGGGACCTGAGATCGCTGAATAAAGGGTATAAAAATGATAGAGCCATTCAGCAGCATACCAAGGTAGTTTATAGTCGGCATAAAAGTTATGACAATAAGTAATGGTGTGATATGAAATTTGAATTTTTTGAGATGGTATTTCTATGGATATCTCCCTTGAATAAGGTTTTTAGGTTCATAAATAAAGGGAAACTATGCCCTAGGTATATCATTCCCTTTGAGATTATTGACTGTATTGAAATGGTAGCCTATCGCTTGGAACTTATTCCAAATTTATCTCAATTACATGATATGTTCCATGTATCTCTTCTGAGGAAGTTCATACCAGAACCTTCACATCTATTAAACTCAAATGCTATACCACTGGAACATGATCTTTTTTAAGAGTAACAACCAGTTGAAATTTTTTATCATACAAAGACAGTTATACTAAACAAGACCAGTCCCATGGTCATCATTTTGTAAAAAAAATTCAACCATTAGAGGAAGATATGTGGGAACTTGAGGATATTATAAAGCATAATAATCCTCATTTTTTACCAGAATGATGAATTTTGAGGGATAAATTCATTTTAAGGGGGAAAGAATTTAATACCTTGTGTTTTTATTGACCTTTTTTATCGAATAAATTGAATCTTCATTGATATCTTAATTGAACTAAGTAAAACATTATTTTAATGTTGCAACGACCTTGAAAATGTTACTTGAAACACTGACTTGGAATATGATACACACAAAACTTACTTATAGTATGTTACACACAACACCGACTTAGCGTATGTTATACAAAATGCTATGTTTCTACAAAACATCTTTTTTTATTATAACAATTTAAATGACGTAATTACGGAATATCCATTAAAATTATTAATATGAATAGTAATAAATACTTTTAGAAACAAAATTATAGTTATTTTATATATATATATATAACATATTGATAATGAATGATATAATTTTTGGTAAAGTCATTATTTGTTTAAAAATACTATTTTCATAGATGAACTGCTTTTCAGGTCTTTCCATGAATGGAAATAAAATAAATTTTAGACACATATAGAAATATTTTTTTATAAAATAACATTATTTTTTAATTTATAATTTCAAAATTATCTTAAGGATTATTTTGGGGATTTTTTTTAAGAAACGTCATTTTTGAATGAATAGTGAAAATACCGAATTTTAACTCAAAATTTCTTTTTCGTATAATTTATTTACAAGGATAAAATATATTATGAATTTTATTAATAGTTTAATAAGATCATATTTTTATATTTTTAATCAAATTAATTTATTAAAATCAATTTCACTTTGAAGTTTTGAATAATAACATAGCAATCCTTTGGATGTTTTTACATTAAAAACTCATATTGTCATCTCGTTTGCAGGATTAAATTTAGATTAATTCATACCACTTTTCTGATTTATATTTGGAAAACTTTAATCCATATTTTCAATAATAATACATTTTAATTTTTATTAAGGTCATATAAGTTTTTAATAAAAATATTAGCAATATACATATAAATTAATTATTATGATTAATAAAAAAATAGGTTAAAAAAGTACTAAACCATAAATTTAAGACCCAAATCGACCTATAAAATTGTCCAAGATCCATTTTAGGAATATATTCTGAAATTTTCATACATTTTATCTAATTATTTTCTAATATTGGATCCACTTTACATGTTGAAAACGTGGGTTCAATTCTATTTCCCAAAATTTACAGGAGTGCCACACCTCGTCCACTATAAAAGGCCTCATATCCAACCACTTCTTCAAACCAATAAATAAAATTTTACTAAAAACATATATGATACAATATAACATACCCCCCTATAAACCTATATGCCTCAAATTTGTAATAACGAAATCTATGTAATATCCTTTTTTAAAACCAAAATGAGTTACCCAAAGAACAAGTAACATCCTTCCTCAAGCACCTTTCATTTATTTTTATTATCCATACCCTCAAATCATATTATTACATGATAATATAATAACAAAATTCCTAAAAATACTTATATATTTTTAGAGTATGTTTTTGACCTACACTTACACACACTTCCATCTAATGGGTTGCAATCTTGTTGTTTTTATGTAAGGAAAACTACCTCCTCACAAAACGATGATTGATCATTTTACCTTTACCTCCTTTCATCGTTGAAAATTATATTCAAATATGTATATGTATATGATAAATATTATTTTTATTATTTTTATTATTATTTTATAATTCTTTTATAAAAAATACCTTTACAATTTCTATTTAGGTGTAAATGTGGTAATTTCGTTTGTGGAAGTGTAGACTACCTCCCCCTTAAAGAGATGTGATTCATTCAAACACAAAATGGAATGTATTAAGGATTGTTTTATTGAAATTGTATGATTTATGTGAAATAATAATTTTAATTTAATGATATTACATATGTACATAAATATATTTCATTTTCTTTCTTTCTTTCAATATGACAATAAAACAAAAATGGAGTTCATGCAAACGTACGTCCTACCATATCCATGAATGGTGAATTATATTTTAAAAATATATATTCAAAGTATTATTATACTAAAAATATACTGAATAATTATATCATGGTCTAAATTATATAAATCATGGTATAAGTATGGGGACCAAATATATAACTTATTAAGACACATGTGAAGAACACAGCAGATATTCCTTGATGTGAAAGCTTAACGTAGAATTGTTAACAAAAAGATAATATAAATTCATAATAAGAACATAGATGGTATTATATAAAATAATAAGGTTATATGACATCTGTATAATAAACATATATTTATTAAAAAGCAATTTTTTATGAGTATGACTACAGTTAAGACACATGGTAAGGGAATTTCATTCACTTTTTTTATATACCTCAGATACAGACCATGTTCATCACTCTATTTTTGTTATATATAATTAATGTGAATGTATTATATGATTTTTATTCCCAAATTAATTATTATTTATATATCCAATCTATGATCATTATTTCATGGGGATTATGATTGAAAAGATACCAAATCAGTAAGATAGTTTTATCTCAATTTTCCTTATTTGATACTCTTTTTTTATGCTCTTAAATTCTTTTTCAAGGTTTATATATGTCCATTTAAAATTTTATATAAGAAGTCTATTTATTTTCATTATATTTTAAGCTTCATGTAATTTCATTTTCTTATATGGAGTGTAGTGTCCCATTTTATAATGTGGTAAGTGTTTATTGAAAAATCACATCATTTATCAGGATAGTTTATGGTTATGATTTCATTGGTCTAATGTTATGATATATATCTCAAGAAATCTCATGAGTTTCATTATCATATTTATATTCAATATCACTTCATGTATTATTACAATTTTACCACCATTTTTTACTTCATAAATTAATAAAATGTTTTGAAGAAGAATTGTATTGTATTTCCCTCTTCAGTCGGAAATCCATTTTCTTTCTAAAACCATGTTTTCTGAAATGTTGTCAAATGACCCTCAAAGTTGATTTTTATGGAAAATAGATTTGAATTTTTTTATTTTTTTCAAATGTTTCATTATATGATTTAAAAATTATTTTCAAATAAAATGGTTTTCAAAATTATTTTATCTTTTAAAAAATGTTTTTCAATACAGAATGGTTATTTTACTGAAAAACAATATTTTAAAATATTGTTAAAAAATATTTACAATATAACATGACATCCATTTTTTGTTACTCATGCCTTTCTATGTAAATGAATCAATTATTCCATTCATATTATTTCTCATAATGATTTATATTTTTATGGAATGGTGTCAATAAAATATGTTTCTCTATTACGGGTAATATTCTTTTGAAACCCACTTCTTTTCATGGGTTGTGTTTTGACTAAAAGATTATGAATCCTGTATCATTTTATATAGGTTATATATGAGAAAGTGTTATAATTACCATTTAATTTCATGGGTTATGATATGATTTTTAATGGTTTTGTGACACATGTTTGTATGATTTCATTATGATAGGGGTGAGACCCATATCTACGTCCAATGAATTGGTCAAATATTTATATCTCATGAGAAAGACAAAGATGGTCATAGTAGTAAACATTGACTAATAAGATATCTATGGGAGTGATCCATGACTACCAAGATAGTATTAAAAGTCAACTTATGGTACTAATAAGGTCATGGGAGTAAACCATGACTAACAAGTTGGTATGGAGAATGAACCCCTAATAATAAGATGTACATGTAAGTGATGCATCAGAAACTGTGGAAATCATATTATATGCTTAACAGTTTTCCAAAATTCCATGTTTTATTCATATTATATTCTTTTAGGTCTTATTTTCTTTAATTCACTATGATTTATGTATTATGAACGACCTAGATTTAGTTCATGATTCATTTTTATAATCTTATGATATGTAGGGTATGATATTCTAATGTTATGATCCCATCCTCAAACCCCTATACTCATGTTTATTCTTATATGTCTCCCGTGTTTACCCTTACTGATAATTTGAGCACACATCATTTTATGATTCCATTCCAAGGTTATGAATATATTTATTAATTATGATGGGTCTAAGAAGGGTTCTCACTTATGTACCAGTTTTTTTGATTCCTTATTTCCAAATGCACTAGACTTATATGGTATTAAGGTGTATATTTGTATAATGATTAATGTATTTGAAAAAAATTATGTAATGTTAATTTATGAAAAGGAAGGGTCTCTATACAATAGACAGTTCAATAGTACTCATATAACTAATATTGATAATAAAATGCTTTAGTATATGAGGTTGGGGCTTGTCTATAATGAGTGTCATGAGGAATTAAGTAGATAATAATTTTTTAATAATACCACGCCAAAACATATTCCATTTTTTGATGACTATATTTAGGGTATGTTTTAAATAGTCGTTTTTAATATTTTTTTATAAGGAAATGTTTCTATTTCAATACATCGATTCTAACTTAGGGAGTTCTTATATAACATCATATCATGGTGGAGGCAGATGTTTTTTTACCCTTAAGGATGAATATTTCAAAAAATTATGAAATTTTATTCATAAGAAAATTTTCTTCGAAACCATTAAGACATGGAAATACATTATTGAAAATAAAACTTGAATCAAAATAAAGGCTATAAGAACAAATAATTTTCTTAGAATACTTATCATCAAAATTAATAATGTTTTTTCAGTATGATGGTATAATTAAGACTAGTACTATTAGGGAAAGACCCAAATAGAGTGGCTTGTCCAAGAAGATGAACCACCATATACTAGTGTGGTTCCATAGCATGCTTCAATACTGGGGCCTACTAAATGCGTTTTTGGGCTGATGTTCCAACTACTTTTGTCATCATTTTCAACGGATGTCCATTTACTAGAAATAATTTACACAAAATAAATAACTATGGTTTAAATGACCCCCCTCTTATAGTTGTTTATTATTTTTTGTTTTTAATTCTTATAACCGTGTTAAAAGTTATAAAATTGAACCATTATTTGCAAAATTTATCTTCATTGATTATCCCAAAGGCTTAGAAGGGTATTAGTTATGGGTTGATAAAACTATTTACCAGGAAGAGATTAATTAGTGAACATGTTTTTTTGTATAAATATGATTATCCTAAAGATAAATCTCTAACTTATAAATATGAATGGGAACCTCAAACAAAGATTGTGGAGACTATCAAACCCACTCAGTTCAAGGATATCTTTAATCCCTTCCCACATGAACTTTATTTTGAATCTCGTCCCCATTATTGCTCAGATAGTGAGCCAGATAGTGATACTTCAAATGCACCAAGTGACTACTATATAACAAGACATACAGTATAAAGGGTCATAAATCCACTTAATTAGTTTAGATGATATGATATAGCCTTATATTCACTATATAGTTCATATGATATTGAATATAAGCATCCGAGAACCTATAAGAAGGATATTAATGATAGAGATTCCACGTATTGGATCTCTATAATAGATGATGAATAGAATTCCATTAAAATTAATAACACATGGTTTGTTTTCAACATGCTTCTAAATATCAAGGTAAAATGATTTAAGTGGATATTTAAAAAAAGGGGATAACACATTACATAAAAATATCGAATATAATTCGAGAATTTTTGACAAGGGATTCCTCCAATGATAGGTAATTGACTACTATGAGTGTTTTTCTCTAGTTTTTAAACATTAATCTATATGATTTCTTTTTTCATTTACTATGTACCCTAACTTTCATACTGAGTTTCTTGATGTGAAAATTTTCATTTTTTTCAAGGTGATATTGATGAGAAATTTTACATGAAACCCCCTTATGGTTATATAAATTAATTCAATCCTGAAAACTTATATCTTTAGAATAAGTCTTTTCTTGATTTGAAACATGTTTATTAAAAGTGATATTAGTTTTTTTCTCATTTATTCTTGATAATCAGTTAAACATAACTAAACATATTTTATGAGTATATTTTAAACCCAATAATATTTTTATTCTTTACCGATTATTTTATACTTAGAATTTATTAATCCTAGGCCAAGAAATGAAATGCACATCTGCTGTTAAGTTACAATTGATGAGAAATTTTAAAATGAACAATCTAGGTAATTAAAAGAAGATTCTTAGAATGTAAATAATTACTAAATAAGTAAGGGGTTTTTTACTTTTAATAGAATACTCATATTTTAAAGGTTCCTAAAAAAATAAATGTTTTTATATTTGAAACCTATCAACGTGACTTTTGGAAAAAAATTATCTCAAACTCAATCAACATACTATAAGGATAAGTCTAATTTTATGTCCAACATTCCATATTCTAAAATTATTGGTATTGTAATGTACACTATGACTTACACTATAACTGATGTGGTCTTTTTAATATGATCCCTTAGAATATTCATGAGTAACCTAGAGTGGCCACATTACTAAGAACTCAAAATGTTTCTGGGATAAATTTCCCAGAACATGTTTATATCATAAGAAATTTTTAGATATATAAATTCTGATCAGTTTGTTATTTGAATTTTTTATTCTAGATATATATGAAATGTTGACTCTTATATGACCCTTATAGACTAGGTTTTTACCACCCTTAGAGAACCCATTTCATGAAAGTGTAATTTGAATTCATTGTTGACTCTAAAAACCACTAAGGTTGAGTATATTTCTTTAATTGAGTCTATAAAAGAATAAATGTCTTTGAATAGTTTTATCTATAAACATTATTTAATTAATTATTATGTTAGTGTATATTGTGATTTACAAACTACATTGCAAACATAATGAAAACTACTTTTCATGGAATGTCCAAACAAATTAACATTATATTTCACTTTATTAAATATATTATTTAATTATGAAAAATATGTTTCAATATGATGCATACATACAACAATAAAACTAATAGTATGACTATTATTGTGACATTTTCTTAATTTATCCATTATTCAGATATTATAAAATTCGTTCTAATTTATATCATCCTAGACTTTTATTACACTGTTATTACATCATTTAGAATTTAAAAAACGTAATATTATTAATTATTGAGGATCAACATGTTTAGTGTCTTGGGAAATATAGGACCATACAGAATATTTAAAACATAAAATGTAAACATTTTTTTAATCCATTCTTATCCAGCTTCTTATTGTCCCTTGAAAACACATTACTACACATAATCACCTGAGGATATACATCCAAAAGGGGGATCTAATATCCCAGTAAGACTATATATATATGAACAATATAACAATGGGTGATAAAAATCAAAACATAGGTAATGGATCATGAAAAGGATATGAAGCATTAATAAAAAACTTGAAATTTGCAATGCTTAAAAAAGAAACAACATGTCTTAGTGGTCAACTACCACACATAGTTATGAAGAAGTATTGCATTATGTTAACACAAAATTTCCCTTTAACTAATGAGATTCGTCTCATTTCCCAATGCATTGGAGTGTTGTATAACTTCGGGCGCATCTGTCACATTTGAACATTCAAATTGCGCTATATAATTCTGGGCGCACTCATCACAACGTGACATTTTCATTACCATTCATTCCACATAAAACATATATTAACATAAATAACACATATAAATGAATGGGTTTTTTCTCATAGAAACTCATCCCTAAACATTGGGTTCCCAAAATAAATAGGGAATAATACACTTAATATAAGAACCATCAACCTTGAGTAAGAAGTAAAATGTGTGTTAGTGAATGAATAGTTCTTTTGAAAAACATTTTTTTAACCTAAAATCCAGTGGCAAATATTTATCTCCAAAAACTATAATGATAATAATGAAAAAATTATTTTTAAGTATTTACCATACCAAAAATAGAGTGAAAGTGGGTGAACCCGATGAAATATAGTTGTGTTCAATAATTTCCCCTTACCTTGTATCTAAACACTTTCCTCACTTAAATGTCCTCTGGAATCCTCTTTAAGGAACCTTGGATTACACTTTTAACGAGACTCGAAGATCCTAGATGTGGTAGAGAGTCTATGGAAGATGTTTCGGTAGATTTTAGACAAGGCATGAAGCTTGAGAGGTGTGATGAAATGAGGG
Source organism: Viscum album (assembly GCA_963277665.1). Classification (NCBI taxonomy): domain Eukaryota; kingdom Viridiplantae; phylum Streptophyta; class Magnoliopsida; order Santalales; family Viscaceae; genus Viscum; species Viscum album. The sequence goes on from OY728129.1 coordinate 801,924,395, forward strand.
TGTGATGGGTGGTATTTATAGTGGAGAGGAGATGGGTTTTCTAAATATTATATTCATCAAATATTATTTTCTCCAAAAGAAATGTAATAGTGATGATTCCATGAAAAATAACAGTGATAAGTAAATGTGAGTTATAAACATTTGGTCTTACCTCAGTAGAACACCATACATGACTCTATAATTAGTGTATTTAGTTTATTTGGTAAATTATTATATTCCACTATTCATCAACAATTAATGTATTTCAGAAAAATCTCAAAAATTCAACCTAACAATTTTTCAAAATGAATAATTAAAAAATGAAGTCCGTTTATCAAAAATAATATTTTAAATATGATTAATTTAGTTTTTAATTAAAATCATATTTTACATGAAAAATATAATTTTGAAAACATTTATTTACTTATTCCAAAACATTAGAACATCATAATTTCACTTAAATATTATATATATACTATCGTAGGTGAGGTTACTACTCATAAGGGTATGTCACTATTCTTAAGGTTAACATTAATATTCATTGGGTTTGTTAATATTCACCAAAAATTATGTTTATTCTATTAGACTCCAGAAATCACCCTAAACACAACCGTCTATGTCAAATTTTTGAACATCATAACACAGAAGTGGAAAAGTTTTTTTTAATAGTCACATTTTATTTATCATCCTGATATTTCCTTTTTTCATCCCAAAGTTATTATACTATAATTTATAATTATAATAAGGTAATTTCATTCATAAATCATAGGGTCGTTACAAAATTTAATATCCTTATGTGCAAGAGCATCACAAAATGTTGTAGATTTTTAATCATGATTTTTATATTATAATTTCCATTTAATATTCATTTTTAAATTTTACATTTTAGTGTCTTATGTATTCGAAATTATCTAATTTTTTTATGATCAAAATATGTTCTTATAAAAGTTCGTTACTACATGATTCTTCTTTGGCTAGTTGACCTTCTAGTCCATGTCAATGTGTGTTGAGATGTGGGTATGGTGGCCTTCCCAAATCCCTTATCCATGTTAGGTTCATGTTTATTATATCATCCATCAATTATTATCACATAAACACTTTTTCTAGACATCCATACAGATGGTACTCATTTCATGGGTCATTAAACCATGTCATGCTACTTGTATTAGTTCGTCAGGGTCACTTAACAACCAATTCCTTCATTGTTACATTTAGGGGAATTAATAACAGATGAAGGGGAATATTTTCAGGGATCCAACCATTTAGTTTCCCTGTTATTTTTTCTAATTTGGTTTTTAAAAACCATAGCTATTTCAGTTTTAACCCCTTTATAAAAATCAGATGAAGAATTTGTTCATCATCACAAGCCACTTCTGTGTGTCCTAGTAGAGTTTCATAGAAATTTCATCATGTTAATGAAGCTTAGAACCTCCCAGTTTATAAATACAACTAGAAGAAAAATTCCATATGCAATAATATTGTGTGATTTAATATCTTAAATCATATCTTCTTATTCATCTATATCCTCTGTATTGGATGCCCAATTCGTGGTAATTATCCTGGCACTATAAGCATCATATATTCTTTTTTCGTTGATATTTATTTTTAAATGTTCCTCTATTTTTGATCTTTTTTTCTTATACTTTTTTTTAAATTTTTTGTTTTATGATCGTTATAAAACATGTGAATTTAGGTGTTGTAATCATGTTTGTAAGACTATAACTACCATGAATCATGTAAATCCTTGTGTTCGTTTACTTCATTCATCTTTCATTTTTATGATTTTTTTATCTTCCTTGTTTACAGTTCCAAATCATCTCATTTCTACTTAGTTCCTTACTTTTTAATTATTGTGTTCGTGTCATCACTTTTTTCTATACTAATTGGAATACTTATAGAATTCGAGTTTCATGTTCAGTTTTCATAAACATTTCTTGGAGAGTTAACTTCCAACATAGACACCAAAAAGGTCAGACGCCCTTAAGAAAAACAATGTAATCCTGACATTTAGAAATGATAGGTTTTAACACTATAACCATCTATGAACCATCGGTATCACTTCATCTTGAATAGTTGAGAGGATCCAACTTGATAACCAAATTGATTTATCACATGTAACCACTGTTAACGCTTCACACTCTATATTACAAAATCACAGCATGCCTTCTCGTCTCTAGACTATCATGAATCTAGTAATAGTATGAATGATAGGTTAATTACGAAACATCAAAGACATTTATTTAAGAAATAGAAACTATTTATGGATTATAGTAGTAGACATGGGTGTTTTAATAAATTGAAAAATTGATGCACATAAAATATTCATAGAGATGTAACCCATATAATATGATGAACTATGAAAAATAAATCAAATGACGTCAAATAAATCAAATAAAGGGGAATAAGGGATTAATCATTGAAAAAATTTATTCTATTTATTACTAATAAACCATGATGGGGTTTATAACGATAAAAAAATTGACCAGAACCCCATGAATATTACTAACACAAATAAGAACATTGAGAATCAATTGCCTAAAAACACATTTCAGTCTCTAAAACTGATATAGGGTGAGGGTTCATATCCTTAGATCTAACATTCACCACATTATTTCTTTTTTTTCTCCAAAATTTTGTTTTATTATAATTAATCATGTAAATATGGATTTAAGATCACTATTGAAATGAAAATATTTCTCTTCACTAATGATTTATTGATAGGGATATTTTGGGTGAGACTTCTCACTGGACTAGGAGGTAATAATATATTCTTGGAAAAAATGGGTTTAATATTTTTTTTCTCCATAAATTAGCGTGATTAATATTTTAGTTTTTTACTAATTTAAAACATTATATAAGTGGGGCTTCATGAAGCATTTTTTTATGATTAACATGGATATGATTAAAAATTTATATTTTTTTATGGATATAAATCATAAATTGTTAGTTATATAACAGTTATATATTAACATGATTAAAACATGTAAATTTGTTTTGAGGCATAAAATGATTAAATTATATCATTAAAATATTTTGTACATATGAATAATTAAATGAGACGACTAAAAATTGTAGTATCTTTAAAATACTATAAAACTATAGTGTCTCTAATACTTCTCAAATTAGAAAATTCATTATGAACTAGCTCGTATGAATTGGTAGAATGTGATAATGTTGAGTACACATTGATATATTGTGTTGTAATATTTATAAGCAAGATATCCAATTTTTACCCAAATCACATAAGCTACTACCTTGAGAGCACTCATTGATCCCTGGAGCAATTTAACTAGTTACAAGGATCTTGATAAATTTTGGTAAATGTTTAACCCATTTTTAAAAATGTAAGTCATTTTTCATCTCTTTTTAAAGTTGAGGTTGACCTATCTTCATATTGTAATTATAAAAATAATATAAAAATCCAAATTGTAACATCCCAGGTAAATAATGAATAAAACATTTTCATATTTATTAATATTTACGAATTAAATATTAATTTTACTTTAAAGGGGTTTCTATGTTCGATAGCGTACCCGATACGCAACGATGAGTTCCTTTGAAAACTTACATTACACACTAGTAATATAATAATATTATTTTAAATGGTAGTTAACATGTAGTCGTTGTATTGGTGGGAATCGATAGAAATAACTATAATATGATTATATATGTTTTTTAAATGTTTTTAAATTTATCCAATAAAAGATAAAGGCTTAAAATATGGAAAGAATTCAATTTTAGGCATTTATACCCTAATTTTCACTAAAGGTTCACTTATCACCTTTTGATGGTGAACCGTCATTAAATATAGTTTTGATCAATCTTATAAATTCTATTGGACCAAATATAACTCTTCTTTATAATTGGGAAATCAAATTTCACTTTGTGTAAATTTTTGGTATCTTTCCGATAAAGTTCATTTTTTAATGAATAGTGTAAAATGTTGTATTTTAATTCAAAACCACTTTTTAATCTAATTTATTTATATGATTATATTATAATTTGAATTGGTTTTAAATTGAAATTAAAATATATTTTTACCATTCAATCCATAGTGGTCATTGGAATTAATTTCACATTGAAATCGGACTTAAACTAGTGTCAATCTTTTGATACTTATTGTTTCATAAAAACACGCTATTTGTCATGACATTGGGAATTAATTATTAACTTAATTAATGTGACTTATATGTTTTTAATTTTGTAAAATGGACTTCTTTTTTGAATTCGGAATATCAAATATAGCTTAGGGTGAATTTTTGGTATTTTTCTGAAAAACGTCAATTTTTGATGAATAGTGAAACCACTAAGTGGTACTTATAAAAACTGATTTTTCGTTTAAATGAAATTTTACCACTTCTGTGTTTTCAAATTCAAAAATCTGACATACATGGTTGTCATTAATAAGTAAAATGTGGTTCAATGGGATTAAAATAATTTTTTCCATGAATAGTAACTTATTAAGTTTTTAATCGCGATTAGAGGTAATTAGTGTAGTTTAAGATAAAAATAATGTTTTAATAATATGAGATGAGTTTGATACATGTCTTACCCTCATTGGATGTGTCATGGCCGACCAAGACAATCCATGAGCCAACTGGAGGACCGCATGGAGCCACTTTGGTTGGAAAATGACATAAATACCTTTTATTTAATGTTAAAGTAAAAAATGACACAAACAAGAAATGTTATACGAAAAAAAAACTACATGGGGTTATACCAGTCATATTTTTGACTATAAATAATAATTGGAAAGATAAAAATATTTCCTACATCATAGTAATTTTATTATAATTTTTAGACCATAAATAAATTAAATTATTTATGACATCATAACGATGCAGCGATGACCTCATTATTTAACGATTTAAATAAAATGGAAAGATAATGTGTAATCTAAGACCTACACATGTCCAAAACCTATTGGATGAGTGTATTTCGAACCCTCATCACCTCATACTATAGATACAGAAATGTGGAACCTTTAAAATCCAAAACGCTTTTGAAAATAAAGTAAAATTTTGTAACTTTACAAGAGTGCCCCTCCTCTCCTCTTATAAAGGGCCCCACCTCTACCACCTTACCCACACTCCCAAAGCCTTTTCCTTGGCCAAACTCTGCCCATTTTGTCTTTACACTTCCCTCTCTTACTCCTTGAAGCCTCACTTTGGGCATAAGGCTTCCCAAGGAAGCCTTTGAGCTCAAACCAATGGGAGTTACCCGATTTTAAGGTAATGTCTTCTTTTGAGACCTTTTGTTTTATTTTGCTTCTCCAACCCCCTAAACTCTTTTTATTATTTTCTTTTGTAACAACTAAAATATCCTCAATATACTACGATGTTTTTATAAGAAGGAATCGAGCAACACATACACACACCAACATCTAATGGTTAAAGAACACACTTTTTTTGTTGATGGTGAATTTCTACCCCCCGAAACGATGATTGTTCAACATTCTTTTAACACCTTCAAAGGTGGCCATTAATATGAAAATATATTTATATATGATATATAATATTTTTATTTTTTCCTTAAGATTCTGTATTTTTCATTTTGTTCATACCTTTATGGTTTCCATTATGGGTAAACGCGATATCTTCATTTAAGGAAGTGCGGACTACCGCCCCCTCAAAGTGATTTTATTCGTTAATACCATATGTGGGACGTATAAAGGATGTATTTAAAGTTATTATATATGATGTTAAACTGAAATTATAATATACCTCTATATCATCATTATTTCTTTCCATTAAAGTATGAGATTGAAATGAAATTAGCGTTCATGCATACGTACGGCTTACCGTCTCCATGAACGGTGCATTTCACTTCTTATCCCAAAATGTAATGTACTATTATAAGTACATGTATATAATGGATATATATGATGAATGATACATCGAAATGATGAATATAATTATGGAATTGAAATATGCATACCTCTCATTTAGTTTTAATTCCATTAATATGACAAAGAAAAGAAAGTAGCGTTCATGCGTACGTACGGCTTACCGTCTCCATGAACGGTGCATTTCATTTCTTACCTCTAAATGATTATGTGATATTATAAATACATTTATATGCTAGGTATATATGATATATATGATATCCAAATCAGGAATGTCATTCTGGATATAAATAACCTTTGACCACATGAACAACATGTAATTGTAAGAAGTCCACTTTCGACTTAAGAACCAAATATCGACAAAACAAAGATAATTAACATAAATGGTTACATAATGTTTATAACATGGCAATAAGTGATATAAAATGAATAATTAACTTGAAAAAGGTTCTTAGGAAAATAGAAAATAACTCAAGTTTATTATTCAGGACGTTAAAGAACGATCGAGTCAAGTCGGACCTAAGGTAAGGGACTTCGTCTCAATCTCCATTCATTGAGGCATATTTCATTTTATACACAACTCTTTTTTATACGGTGTATAAACCCCTTTGACTTTTACTTTTATACAAAAGAAATATTTTTCTACGAAGCGTTTTACTAAACAACAAAAAGGAATGTTTTTTTAACGTACGCGGTGACAACGACCTTTTCCGCCACCGCGAGTATTATTTGGTCTTTGGCTTCCTCAACAAGACGTAATGTTTTTAAAATAAAATAAATACCATATAATCTTTTATGTATTTTGGTATTGAAAATGGTTTTGATAAATGATTCTATTATGTCAATATATTTAAATTATATATTGTGATTGAAATGTGGAAATGTTATCATTCCTTTATATTGGTTTTTTGTTTTAGGATTTTATATTGGTACTTGGACATTTGACGGGTGGTTACGAGATAAACCATGTGACGGGTGGTGCTGTGAATACCAAGACGGGGGGTTACGTTATAACCACCAATGCATTGGGTATGGAAGTCGGCCGTATGGCTATTCCATTAAGTATGTATGGAAGTTGGCCATATGGCTATTCCATTATCTGATATGTTTGGAAGTCGACTGTATGGTTATTCTACTTAAGTATGTTTATGTCCCAAGTTAACTTTATATGTTATGTGTTCTTCATATGGGTTTTATGGTAATCCTTTGGTTACAAAAAGGTAAGTAATGATATTTTATTCAGTAATGAGTTTTTACTACTTTATGAAGGTGAAGGTATTACTTTGATAAATTTATACATGGTTTACTTGATGTTTGAAAAACTAACAGTTCTCATTCTTTTTGTATCCCTTACTGGGCTTTTTATGCTCACCCCATGTTTTTTGAATTGTTTTTCACAGGACTTAATGTGGAATAGGTTCAAGGATGGGATCAAGGGAAAGTCATACTATATAAAACATGGAACTAGACATGTTTATTTTAAAGAGTTTTTATTTTATGGAATCTTAGTAGAAGTGTCTACATTGTAATCATTCGTGATTTAATAGTTATGTCCTAATTCTCTAAAACTCTAAACCTGAAAAGATCCACAATGTGAATTATTCATTTAATTCAATATTATGTAAGGTTTAAGGCTGGGGCCTTATAGTTGGTATCAAAGGTCGGTTTAGACAACTTTATGAGTTAGAAAAGTGTTAAATTATAATATGAATGAAATGATATAGCATTTAAAGATTACCATGTTGCTTCACCTAAGATATTTCTGTGTTCAGAATGATTTTCCGCAGAGGAAACAAATAATCCATGTTGGAACGACATCAGGAGGAAGACAACCTTCCAAATCAGCAACCTGAGATGGTTGGAATCGGAACTGAATAGTTCGTTGTAGTTATGGCACAGTTGACTCAGGCTATAAATGGTGGTGGTATCCATGCACGAGATCATCCCGATCAACCACAGGGGAACATGTCAGAGGTGGAACATTTCATGTGGAAACATCCCCCATCATTCAGAGAATCATCTAACCCCGTGCAAGGTGAGGGTGGATTAAAGCACTGGAGAATATTTTTGATGTCATGGGGTGTTCAGAACATCAAAATGTCAGTCTTTATATTTACCGTTTTGAAGGTGAAGCGGATCAGTGGTGGTCGATTGTGAAAAATTTCAGGGATAGTGATGATATTGAGGATCTTCACTGGAACGAATTCAAAGTTATGTTTCTTGAGAAAAATTTTCCTAAGGTGGTTCATCTTAGGATGAAAAAACAGTTCCTAGAATTGAGGCAGGAGGATGATTCAGTGGCTACTTATGATGCAAAGTTCACTCGATTGGCAAGGTATGTTCCAAACTTCGTATGAGATCTTGATAGTAAAATAAACCGTTTTTACTCAGGGTTAAACCCAAATTATCGAAGGGCTTTAGCCTCTCGTGAGTTCAAAAGTTATGAAAAACTTGTTCTATGTGCGGAGAAGGTGGAAATGGAGTTTGCCGATGATCAGGTGTTCTATGAAAAACAACAGAATAAGAGGTCTAGTTGGCAGGCAAAGGGGAAGAATTCATCAAAGAAGTAAAGAGGTAAGAAAACCAAATATCCATCATGTGAGAAGTGTGGTAAAATTCATCCTGGAGAATGTTTATCCAAGTCTGTTAAGTGCTTTCGGTGTGGTAAGTCTGGTCATATTGCTCGTAACTGTAAGGAAGATGATCGAGCAGGCAATGAAAAGCCAGTGGTAAGATGTTTTAAGTGTAATGAAATGGGTCATTATGAAAATGAGTGTCCAACGAAGAACTCAACTGGGGGAATGCAGCAAATCTACAAGCAGAAAGGGGTGATGAAATCCTTTGAAAATACTTCAGCAGATGTTGGGCCATCAAATGAATTTGTATCAGGTACACTGTTTGTTTGTTTAGATTATGCCAATGTGTTGTTTGATTCAGGGTCTACACATTCTTTCATTTCTGATAAGTTTTCTAGTAAATTGGAAATTCCATCTCAAGATATGAATCCTGATCTTATGGTAAAAACACCCAGAGGGAACATTGAGACAAAAAGGAATTATAAGAACTTTCCTATCCTTGTCTGTGGAAAGAATATACTAGCAAACCTTATTGTTTTTCCTCTAGTAGAGTTTGATGATATTTTGGGCATGGATTGGCTTTTTGTTTATCATGCTAAGATTGACTGCAGAGCTAAAATGGTTTCTTTTTAGAAATATTTTCAGTTTGTGTACAAGAATAAACCCTTGATTTTGATAACATATCAGGAAGTTGAGAAACTAGTAAAATATGGAAATGAATGTTACCTTTCACATATTGTAGAAAATAACGCAACTGTTCAGATTAATGATGTGTCAGTGGTAAATGAGTATCTTGATGTTTTTTCTAATGAGTTGCCTGGTATTATTCATGATCGGGAAGTTGAATTTACTATTTACTTAGTTCCTGATTCTAAGACAATTTCATAACCCCCTTATTGAATGGCTCAAGTTGAACTTTTATAGTTAAAAAAGAAATTGCAGGAGTTATTAGATAAAGGTTTCATTCGACCTAGCACTTCACCATGGGGTGCTCCTTTCTTGTTTGCTAAAAAGAAAGATGGCTCAATGAGACTTTGCATTGATTATAGAGCCTTGAATAATATTACTATTAAGAACAAGTATCCTTTTCCTCATATCGATGATTTGTTTGATCAGCTCCAGGGAGCTCAGTATTTTTTGAAGATTGACGTGAGGTCAGGGTACCATCAGTTGAAAGTAAAAGAAGCAAACGTTCTGAAGACTGTGTTCCGTACTAGATATGGCCATTATGAATTTGTAGTTATGCCTTTTGGGTTAACCAATGCACCTATTGTATTCATGGACCTTATGAATAAAATTTTCCATGATTTCTTGGATAAGTTTTTGGTTGTTTTCATTGATGATATTTTGGTGTTTTCTAAAATTAAAGAGGAGGATAAAAGTCATTTAAGGGTTATTTTTCAAACCTTAAAAGAAAATAAACTGTATGGGAAATTCAGCATGTGTGAGTTTTTGTTATAACAAATTTCTTTCCTGGGTCACATTATTTCAAAATATGGCATAACCATTGATCCTGATAAAACAAAAGTTGTTGAAGAATGGCCAAGACCTACAAATGTAACTGAGATCCTTAGTTTTCTTGGTTTGGCAGGTTACTACTGAAGGATTGTTCAAACTTTTTCGCGGTTATCTAGTCCAATGACTAAGATAACTCGTAAGGGTGTTAAGTTCATCTGGACAAAAAATGTGATTATTCATTTCAGGAGTTGAAAAGAAGATTGGTGAATGCTCCAGTTTTGGCACTTCCTTCCAGGAATGGTGAGTTTGTTATATACAGTGATTCTTCGTTGAAGGGACTTGGCTGTGTCCTTATATAGAATGATCAGGTAATTTCTTATGCATCACGTTAGTTGAAAACTCATGAGTTAAATTACCCTACACATGATTTGGAATTAGTTGCTGTTGTTTTTTCTTTAAAAATTTAGAGGCATCATTTGTATGGAGTAAAGTGTGAAATATATACTAATCACAAAAGATTAAAGTATATATTCACTCAGAAAGAATTGAACATGAGATAGAGGAGATGGTTGGAATTAATCAAGTATTATGATTGTACAATTCACTACCATCCAGGAAAAGCAAATAAAGTGGCTGATGCTTTGAGTCGAAAAAGTATTGCTTCATTAACCATACTACGTTTGGAATGAGATCCTTTGGTTTTTGATTTGATGAACTTTGGCATAGAAGTTGTTGGTGCAGGATTACCTTCTGTTTTGTTTCAGGTATCAGTGAGATCATCTCTATCAAACAGAATCAAGTAAGCACAGAAGCAAGACAGTGAGTTTCAGAAAAAGTTAGAGCTGGTTCAGAAAGGTAAGTTGCACGAATTCAACATTGATAGTGATTGTGTTTTGAGATTTGGGAAGAGATTGTGTGTGCCTTATGATTCACAGTTGAAGAGAGAGTTGTTATGTGAAGCTCATAGTTCTCCATTTTCAGTTCATCCTGGCAGTACTAAGATGTACAGAGATCTACGGGAGTATTACTGGTGGGATGGAATGAAAAGAGATATTGTTGATTTTACTGTGAAGTGTTTGACTTGTCAGCAGGTTAAAGTAGAGAATCATTTACCGAAAGGGATGCTTCAGCCTCTACCAGTTCCAAAGTAGAAATGGGATAATATATCCATTGACTTTGTTGTGGGATTAGCGAAGACATCTAGAGGTAATAGTGCAATCTGGGTTATTGTTGATCGTTTGACTAAATCTGCTCATTTCCTTGCTATACGAGATACTTTTTCACTAGATCAACTTTCCCGTTTGTATCTTAAAGAGATAGTCAGGTTACATGGAGTTCCTCTCTCCATTGTGTCCGATCGTGATCTCAGGTTTACTTCTAACTTTTAGAAAGGCCTTCAGAAGTCGTTGGGTACTGAATTAAATTTTAGTACATCTTTTCATCCTCAATAAGATGGGTAGTCAGAATGAACAATTCAGACCTTAGAGGATATGCTACGAGCTTGTTCGATGGATTATCAGGGATGTTGGGACCAAAATCATTCCTTGGTTGAGTTTTCTTATAATAACAGTTTTCATTCCAGTATACAGATGGCACCATTTGAGGCATTATATGGGAAGCGGTGTCGAACTCCAGCATTTTGGGATGACGTGGGTGAAAGGAAGCTGATGGGACCAGAATTGGTAGAAGAGATGGCAGAAAAGGTTCAGTTGATTCAGAAACACATGAGAACAGCTCAGAGCAGGCAGAAGAGTTATTTGGATAACCATAGGAAGGATCTATCTTTCAAGGTAGGTGATCATGTTTTTCTCAAGGTTTCTCCATGGAAAAGTGTGATGTGATTTGGTAAGAAAGAAAAGCAGAGTCCAAGGTTCGTTGGACCATATGAAATTCTCGAGAGAGTTGGATCAGTTGCATACAGAGTGGAATTACATCCGAGTTTATCTTAGGTACACAATGTTTTTCATGTTTCGATGTTGAGGAAGTATATTCCAGATTCATCTCATGTTTTGAGCCTATAGGTAGTTCAGTTGGAAGAGAATCTCTCTTATGAACAACAACCAGTCCAGATTCTTGACCGAAGAGAGCAAGTGTTGTGAAATAAGGTAATCCACCAGGTAAAGGTTTTGTGGAAAAACCATATGGTTGAAGAGGCAATGTGGGAATCTGAAAATGCTATGAGGGATAAATACCCCCACTTATTTTGATAAGTGAATAAAATTGTGAGGATGAAATTCCCAAAAGGGGGGAAGGATATAACATCCCAGGTAAATAGTGAATAAAACATTTTCGTATTTATTAATATTTATGAATTAGATATTAATTTTACTTTCAAGGGGTTGCTATGTTCGATAGCGTACCCGATATGAAACGACGAGTTCCTTTGAAAACTTACGTTACACACTAGTAATATAATAATATTATTTTAAATGGTAGTTAACATGTAGCTGTTGTATTGAAGGGAATCGATATAAATAACTAAAATATGATTATATAAGTTTTTTAAGTGTTTTTACATTTATCCAATAAAAGATAACGGCTTAAAATATGGAAATAATTCAATTTTCAGCATTTATACCCTAATTTTCACTAATGGTTCACTTATCACCTTTTGATGGCGAACCGTCATTAAATATAGTTTTGATCAATCTTATAAATTCTATTGGACCAAATATAACTCTTCTTTAGAATCGGGACATCAAAATTCACTTTGTGTAAATTTTTGGTATCTTTCCGATAAAGTTCATTTTTTAATGAATAGTGTAAAATGTTGTATTTTAATTCAAAACCTCTTTTTAATCTAATTTATTTATTTTATTATATTATCATTTGAATTGGTTTTTAAGTGAAATTAGAAAATATTTTTACCATTATATCCAATAGTGGTCGTTGGAATTAATTTCACTTTGAAATCGGACTTAAACTAGTGTTAATCTTTTCATACTATTGTTTCATAAAAACGCGCTATTTGTCATGACAGTGGGAATTAATTATTAAATTAATTAATGTGACTTATATGTATTGAATTTTTTAAAATAGACTTTTTTTTTAATTTGGAATATCAAATATATCTTAGGGTGAATTTTTGGTATTTTTCTGAAAAACTTCAATTTTTGATGAATAGTGAAACCACTAAGTGGTACTTATAAAAACTGATTTTTCGTTTAAATGAAATTTTACCACTTCTGTGTTTTGAATTTCAAAAATCCGACATACATGGTTCTCATTAAGATGTAAAATGTGGTTCAATGGGATTAAAATAATTTTTTGGTGAATAGTAACTTATTAAGTTTTTAATCGAGATTAGAGGTAATTAATGTAGTTTAAGGTAAAAATAATGTTTTAATAATATGAGATGAGCTTGACACATGTCCTACCCTCATTGGATGTGTCATGGCCGACCAAGACAATTCATGAGTAAACTTGGGGACCCCATGGAGCCACTTGGTTGGAAAATGACATAAATACCTTTTATTTAATGTTAAAGTAAAAAATGACACAAACATGAAATGTTTTACTAAAAAAACTTTTACATGGGGTTATACAAGTCATATTTTTTACTATAAATAGTAATTGGAAAGATAAAAATATTTCCTATATCATAGTAATTTTTTTATAATTTTTAGACATTAAATAAATTAAATTTTTTATGACATCAAGATGATGCAGCGATGACCTCATTATTTAACGATTTAAATAAAATGGAAGGATAATGTAAAATCTAAGACCTACACATGTCTGAAACCAATTGGATGAGTGGATTTAGAACCCTCATCACCTTATCCTTGAGATATATCAATGTGGGAATTTTATAATCCGAAACTCTTTTGAAAGAAAAAGTAACATTTTGTAACTTTACAAGAGTGCCCCTCCTCTCCTCTTATAAAAGGCCCCCACCTCTACCACATTACCCACACTCCCAAAGACTTTGGATCGGCCAAAATCTGCCCATTTTGTCTCTCCACATCCCTATCTTACTCCTCGAAGCCTCACTTTGGGAAGAAGTCTTCCCAAGGAAGCCTTTGAGCTCAAACCAAAGGGAGTTACCCGATTTTAAGGTAATGTCTTCTTTTGAGTCCTTTTGTTTTATTTTACTTCTCCAACCCCCTAAAATCATTTTATTATTTTATTTTGTAACAACTCCAGTATACTAAATATACTAGGATGTTTTTATAAGAATTATTAAAGATACACTAACACACACCTACATCTAATGGTTAAAGAACATACTGTTTATGTGGATGGCGAATTTCTGCCTCCCGAAACGATGATTGTTTAACATTCTTTTAACACATTCAAAGGTGGCCATTAATATGACACTATATTTATATATGATATATAATATGTTTATGTTTTCCTTAATCTTCTGTATTTTTCATTTTGGGCATACCTTTAAGGTTTCCATTATGGGTAAACGCGATATCTTCATTTAAGGAAGTGCGGACTACCACCCCTCAAAGTGATTTGATTCGTTAATGCCATATGTGGGAAGTATAAAGGATGGATTTAAAGTTATTATATATGATTTTGTATAGTGGAATTATAATATACCTCTATATCATTATTATTTCTTTCCATTAAAGTATGAGATAGAAATGAAAGTAGTGTTCATGCGTACGTACGGCTTAAAATCTCCATGAATGGTGCATTTCATTTCTTATCCCCAAATGTAATGTACTATTATAAGTACATGTATATAATGGATATATATGATGAATGATACATCTAAATGATTAATATAATTCGGGAATTAAAATATACATACCTCTCATTTAGTTTTAATTCCATTAATATGCCAAAGAAATGAAAGTAGCGTTCATGCGTACGTACGGCTTACCGTCTCCATGAACGGTGCATTTCATTTCTTACCTCTAAATGATTATGTGATATTATAAATACATGTATATGCTAGATATATATGATATATATGATATCCAAATCAGGAATGGCATTCTGGATATAAATAATCTTTGACCACATGAACAACATGTAATTGTATGAAGTCCACTTTCGACTTAAGAACCATATTTTGACAAAACAATCATTATTAACTTAAATGGTTACATAATGTTTATAACATGGAAATAAGTTATATAAAAGGAATAATGAACATTAAAAACGATCTTAGGAAAACATAAATTAACTCAAGTTTATTATTCAGGATGCTAAAGAACAATCGAGTCAAATCGGACCCGAGGTAAGGGACTTTGTCTCAATATCCTTTCATTGAGGCATATTTCTTTTTATACACAAATTTATTTTATACGGTGTATAAACCCTTTTGACATTTACTTTTATACAAAAGGAATCTTTTTCTATGAAGCATTTTACTAAATGACATAAATGAATGTTTTTTTAATGTACGCGGTGACAGCGACCTTTTCCACCGCCGTGAGTATTGTTTGGTCTTTGGCTTCCTCAACAAGCCGTAATGTTTTTAAAATAAAATAAATACCATATGCTCTTTTATGTATTTTGGTATGGAAAATGGTTTTGATAAAGGATTATATTATGTCAATATATTTAAATTATATATTGTGATTAAAATGTGGAAATGTTATCATTCCTTTATATTGGTTTTATGTTTTATGATTTTATATTGGTACTTGGACATTTGACGGGTGGTTACGTGATAAACCATATGACGGGTGGTGTCGTGAATACCAGGATGGGTGGTTACGTTATAACCTCCAATGCATTGGGTGTGGAAGTTAGACGTATGGCTATTCCATTAAGTATGTATGGAAGTTGGCCGTATGGCTATTCCATTAAGTGATATGTATGGAAGTCGACCATATGGTTATTCCACTTAAGTATGTTTATGTCCAAGTTACCTTTATATGTTATGTGTTATTTATATGGGTTTTATGGAAATCATTTGGTTATAAAAAGGTAAGTAATGATATTTTATTCAGTGAAGATTTTTTACTACTTCATGAAGGTGATGGTATTACTTTGATAAAGTTATACATGGTTTACTTGATGTTTGAAAAACTAACAGTTTTCATTCTTTGTGTATCCC
Organism: Viscum album; assembly: GCA_963277665.1. Lineage (NCBI taxonomy): Eukaryota > Viridiplantae > Streptophyta > Magnoliopsida > Santalales > Viscaceae > Viscum > Viscum album. The sequence goes on from OY728129.1 coordinate 801,940,275, forward strand.
TTAGTGATCTTTTTATGCTCACCCCATGTTTTTTGAAATGTTTTTCACAGGACTTAATGTGGAATAGGGTCAAGGATGGGATCAAGGGAAAGTCATGCTATATAAAACATAGAACTAGACATGTTTCTTTTTAAGAGTATTTATTTTATGGAATCTTAGTAGAAGTGTCTACTTTGTAATCTTTTGAGATGTAATAGTTATGTCCTAATTCTCTAAAACTCTAAACCTGAAAATATCCTCAATGTGAATTCTTCATTTAATTCAATATTAAGTAAGGTTTAAGGCCGGGGACTTATACAAATAGTTTTTAAGAAAAATATGTATTAATGAATGTATCCCATTACTCTTAAAATGAATAAATACCTGACCCATCCATTGGAAAATAATCTCATAAACCCATTATATACTATATTTTAAATAAAAATATGTCATAAAGTTGGTGACCCCAAAGTAAGAATAAGTGATGAGAGAAACCAAAACCACAAACCCCCACTAAAAAATCTCACTCCAATGTGGGGACATATCTTTCTTCGATGTTAAACATGTGCTACTAGTCAAGAGGACCCATTTTCTACTAGTGTACCTATGAGTACCTAAAAAACAAAAAAATAGAGTTTTCCATTACATTAATGTTTCGATACAAGGATAAAGAATAAAAAATCATTATGGAACCCAAATAGTGTCTCTATTCAATAGTAATATCATAGCTGTATACATAAATATATCTCAAAATATACATAAAAATATAATAAAATGGTTTTTAAATCAACATAAACAATCAAATATCATGTTAATAGTAAGTAAATTAAATGATAAATACTAAAACACATTGGAAACTTACTCTTCATGGACCATACAAACCTATATCACTTACTTCATGCCTCATCCTGGAATATGAAATGATAATCTAGGGTCATCCCCTATAGAAGGTCATATGAGTACATGTAAATAGATTAAACAAGTACTCATATAATCTAAGACATATTCGTATATGTTTGAAGAGATTTAAGGGTCCTAAAGATCAATATTATGTATGAAATTTAATCCTACTTAGTTGTTGAGATATTTCATCCCATCTTAGGGAATTGAAGAATGAGTATAACAAGTCCAGGGATCTTGAAACCCATCCCAAGTATGATGATTTATTGCATTGTAAGACCTTGTTAAACCATCAACCTATAAACCGTTGGTAGATACACATTCCTATGAAATCTATAACTATAATATATAATACGCAAGGAATACACATAATAGCTATGAAAGAAACTACCATTACATACAAGATATAGAATAAAATATTAAGTAAATATTATTAGTTATACCGTACAACATGATCAATATGATAGGAAAAAAATATATTCAACATTAAAAAAACATATACAAGGTTATACACATAACAATCAAATCATACAAGCATTAATGTAACCATCATGAACTATAAACATGGAAGAAATAATATACTAATACTAGAATATGTAAAAATATATAAAAACTAAGAAACACACTAGTGTTAGACCAGTGGAACCACATGGGTAATATATACACCATTCCCATGAAATCCTATGGATACTCCAATGAAGGTAGTGGATTATTCATTACAAAAATTTATGATACGTTGTACACATCTCAAACATGGTTTTAAACTAAGACGTGCTATTTTTATTACATGAATCAGTATGGGAAATATATAATATATTCTATATGATTATGTTTTTGAAAAGTTATCTCTTACCATCATTTGTTTAATGTTCCAAAAAAATATTAAAAATCAATACATGATATGACTTAACATTTATTTTTGACACCATGTTTCCGGAGATAGAAATGTAAATTCTCTATTAATGTGTATAGCGGCACTCTAGTCAGATAATCGGCATTGGTAATTTTTCAATATTGATTGTTTTGGTTTGCTTTATCTATTTATTGGTGGATTATTTGAAAAGCTTAATACACTGACTAAAGAATTATTTTTGAATTATCAATTTAATAATTATTATTTTGAGTTAATTATGGGATTGTTTTTCATCTTATGATTTCCTTGGGCATTGGATTTTATTTCATTCAATTAAAACCCAAATCACATATAGATTTTGATTATAATTCTCAAGTGTTGAGGTTTTACTCTAAGCCTAGACATAACGTAGGGATCTAATATAAATAATAACTTTTTTATGGTTGAGTAATTATGGTTCAAATAATCCAGATTAACATGTTAAGAAAAACATATAATTAATCCATGATAGTTTATGGTCTGCAAACATACCCCCATTAAAATGCAATGAAAAAAAACAAACGACTATTAAAAAGTACCATCGATGAGGATTTTATCCTAGTGCCACTATACACATTAATAGATCATTGGATCCTTGAAATATTGATTGTAAACAATAACCCACACTTCAAATGGATCCATTGTATAGGATATGTCATGACTTCTACAATACACATTAGCAGATCAGTAGAAACTTGAACAGTCGATAGGAGAAAATTGGTCATGCTTCAAATGGTGTTTTATACTAGTATGGTGTGTTAAGTAGTTGTTAGTTTTTTATTTTTTGTAAAAAATTAAACAGAGAAACCAAAACAATTTTGAAAAAAACACACAAAGAAAAACCTTCCTTCCTCATAAAATACAAAAACGAAATAAACCAACAAAGAAAAACACATCTTCCTTGTCCTTCAACATTTTCTTTGAATTTCCCATAGCCTCACAAATAATACATTAAATTTTTTTACCCAACAAATTGATTTAACTCTTTTCCAACATAGGAGTAACATTATGGATAATCAAATCACTCTAGAACCATTCATTGTCCAACCAATTGAACTAGAAATAGCCAATCATGTGGAACAACCATTAAAAGAACTCACTACCCCTGATTTGAATTACCAACCACTTGGTATTAAATATTCAAATACTGAGGTTGATTTAAAACTCAAATCAGGTTGGATTCATCATCTACCTCATTTACAGGGACTAGCCGGTGAGGGTCCACATCTTCATATCTATTAGTTCCAAGTGGTGTTCTCTACTATGAATCCAAATGGTCTTATGAAGAACAAATCAAACTCTAGGAAATCTATTTCTCCTTAGCTGACTCCACCAAGTAATGGCTCTACAACCTCCCTCCTAGTTCCATAACCACATGGAATGACATGGAGTGACTATTTTTATAGAAATTCATTCCCACTTCTCATACTCCTTCTATCTATATTAATATTAGTGGTATCCTCTAATTCCCTAATAAATAACTCAATGAGTATTTGGGGAGGTTCAAAAAGCTTATAGAGACCTTACCACACCAACAAATCCATGACGAACTCTTGATGTAATACTTATATGAGGGGTTATTGGAAATGAAGAGAAAACTCATTGATGTTGTATGTGGTGGTTCTCTTAGTGATAAAACTCATATAGATTTATGACATATCATAAGATACATGGCTGAAAATTCATATAAACACCATACTCAAGAACATGATCAAGGGAAAAAAAGTCCAAGAGAATCAATCCATAGAGCTCAACAAGATGACTGAGTGGATGAGTGTACTTATTGGCCTTATGCGACAACTAATTCTGGTTTCCAATGCCTTAACCTCATATTCCCCATAACCAATGTTACCTAGACCTATAAAAAACTATAGAATAAGTAGCTCACTAGCTCATCTAATAGTCTAATGTCTGAAACATCATGAGGATCCATCTGATCCATCAAGTCCAATGGATCTCAATACACCATATTCTCAGTGGAACACCAACCCCCAAAAATCAGGCCAGTTCATTAGAAACATTAACCAACCACACTCTGAGCCCTTCTCTTCTACCTTTAACCCAGGCTTGAGGTATGGTAATCCCATTTATTATCCACATCAGTTCTCTCCTCAAAACCCAAACCAATTCCAATATGGCCAAGGTGTTGGTGACTTCCAACAACCTTAACGTAGTTACCTCACCCCATAGGATAAATCCTATTTTTTCTCCTCCTAGATTAAACTATCCTAATGAGCCTCCCAAATTCCCAACCCAATATAAACAATTTCATAAGAACCAAAATCATGGAAATCCCAATTTTTGACAAGCCTCTTATTCCAAGAAACCAAGGGAAGGTTCATTTGAAGATCCTTCATCCTTCACCCATTCTAGCCTCAAACATTGAAACCCAAAATGGCCATCTTGCATCCAACCTAAATCCAACAGCATTAACCAAATTCATCCCAACTTCCCACTAAACCATTACCCAACCCCAAGTGTAATGTAAATGAAATTTCACTTAGATCAGGAAAGAAATTTTTTATACCTCATGAAATGTACACTAACTCCAATTAAAATGGTGATCTTGAAAATGAAAAGAAAAATAATCCATAAAAGGAACTTGAATCCACTCCCTTGCAACCTTTCATTCCTTTAAATAACTCAATTCCATTTCATTAATCCATTTATAAACCATGTAATTCTTTTGAACCTAATCTTAAAATTCTCAACAGGTTTTGACATGTTCATTTCCACATTCCCATATTAGATTCCACTAAGAAAATTCCTAAATATACCAAGGTACATAAGGAATTTTGACCTCACAAGAGACAACATATAACCATTGAGAATGTTCCAAACCAGCAGTCTATACCCATGAAGTGCAAGGATCTATGGGCGTATATAGTTTCATTCCAAATTGGATGTTCAAACCTCGATGATGAACTCACAGACCTCGGAGACTCAAAAAATTTAATTTCTAAATTTATATTCTCTAAACATAGTATCGGTCCCTTACATCAAATGTTTTTTGTCATCTAGTTATTTAATCGAAGAACATCCAGTCCTGAATGAATAATCAAGGATGTCCTTATTCAAGGTAACAATCTTATCTTCCAAGTTTGTTTCTATGCCCTTGACCTGGAAGGTGAGATGAACTCTTCTAAATCTCCCCTAGTTCTAGTAAGAACATTCCTCTTAATATCTATAACTAATATTTTTGTCTATAATGGCATTTTATCCACATAATTTGGTGACCAACTGGTCAAGTTTGACATTTTTCAAGCCATGTGATACCCATATGTGGATAACTCTAAATTCTAAATACATGCTTCTAAAGACACTATTGAGAGTGAATTAACCCCCATTTCATCATTTTCAAAATTTTCTAATGAGAGTGGAGCTTGTGAAGTTTTCACTATGATTAACCAAGTCATAAATAGTGATGTTTATGTTGAACTCTCATTTATAAAATCTATCAATATAGAGGATATTGAAAACTCTCTTAAATCACATATCAACCAAGATCCCAACTACTCCTCCTTGGATAGTATTAAGGGTAGTGAATGTGCCACAATTGAATTAACTTCCTCCATTACTGAATTTTCTATCCCAAAAAAGAAAGATGAGAGTAATCTAAAACCTCTTCTTGAACACTTTAAATATGCCTTCCTCTACCATGATCATTCTTATCCTATCATTATCTCTTCTACCCTTAGTGAAACTGGGGATTCCAAAATTGTTCAAATGTTAGAAGAAAACAAAAAGGAATTAGTTTGGAACCTAGATTACATGCCATGAATCATCTTTTCCTTTCCACGAATCACATCCATCATGAGGAGTCATACAAACTAATCAGACAACCACAAATAAGACTCAATCCACTCATCCATGAGCTAGTCAAGGAATACATCACAAAGATTCTTTAAGATTTTATTATCTACCAGATTTTTTATTGTGAATGTGTTAGTCAAATTCAAGTGGTATCGAATAAAGGTGGGATAACTATTGTCACAAATGAACATCGGGAGGTGATCAAAACTCAAGTGAAAACAAAATAGCATGTGTGAATCGACTATTGAAAATATAATGTGGAAACAAGAAAATATCACTACCCTCTTCCATTCAAAGATCCAATGATAGAATGATTAGAGATAAAGTCTCATTATTGCTTTACTGATAGATGCACCGACTATATTCAAATCTAAATCGCCCATAATGACCAATAAAAGACGAATTTCACCTTCCTCATTGGTACATATGAATATTAGAGAATAACTTTTATACTTTTCAATGCTCCCCCAACATTAAAGAGGTTAATGATAAGTATCTTTTATGAATTCCTTGAGAATTACGTAGAGGTCTTCATGAACGACTTCACCCATTATGGTGAGTTATTTGAATCATGCTTGAATTCAATCTCTCTATTCCTTCAAAAGTGTTCCAAATGTTACATTATGATGAATTTTAAAAAATGTCACTTCATGGTTATAAAATAAGTCTATTCTTGGGAACAAAGTTTCAAAAAGGGGTATTGAAGTCAATCCTACTGAAATTGATGTGATCCAGTCACTTCATGAACCCACATATGTTTGAGACATTCATTAATTCCTTGGCCTTGAATGTTTTAATCAAGGATTAATCTATAATATTATTATGATTTCCCTCCCAATAACTCTGCTACTCCAAAATTAGGTTATATTCTATTTTGATAATGATTTCAAGGGAGCCTTAGTTGAACTAAAATATGTTCATACTTCTTTCCTGATAATACAACCCTATATTGGTTCTTACCCATTGAGTTGATGTGTGATGCTTATGATAGATCCATTGGGGCATTTCTTCATCAAAAAAGATAAAAAATCATCATGTCATCTACAATGTCTCAAAAACATTGAATAAAACTCAATATCACTACACTATTAATGAAAAGTAACTTTTAGCAGCTATTTTTCCCGAAGATAAATTCCGAAACTATCTCTTAGGTTATAAAATAGACATCTTTATAGACTATTCTGGTATAGAGTTCTTACTCAAGAAAAGTTATTCCAAATTGATGCAAATAAGATGGATCCTAATGCTCCAAGAGTTTGACCTTGAAATTAAAGATAGAATTGGAGAACAATTGTGGCTAACCCCCTGGGTAGATTTTACAATTCCTCTAATTCAGTAATAATTGGTCCTGAATTTATATCTGAACACCTCTCATATATCACTACAATGTTCCCGTGATATTCCTGAATTGTAAACTACTTAGTTGTTGGTGTTTTCCTATAATTTTTTTCAAATGAAAAAAAGTGATACTGAAAAGTGTTTCAAAATTCTATTTTTGGGAAGATCATAAACTTTGGAAAACTGAGGATAACATGGTAATTAAGAGATGTCTCAATGATGATGAACATTCCTCTATCTTGAAATTGTTTCACTCAATTACTGGTGGTGTCTACATTGTATCACAAAGGAGCTCAAGAATGTTTCTTGACTTGGGAATCTTCATTCCATCACTCTTCAATGGATCACATGAGTTCTGTCAATTATGTGCCACTTGGCAATAGTTTGGGAAAATTTCCAAAATAAATGAAATCCCCCCAAAGCCTTTAATCTTCAGTGAGATATTTGATGTTTGGGGAATCGATTTCTTGGGTTAATTTCGTCCCTCCAATGGATTCTCTTACAATATTATTGTGGTTGATTGTGTTTTACATAGGTATAGGCCAAAACCACTTGGATGGATGGTGCACAGACTGTAAGTGAGTTCCTAAAAACCCAAAGCTTCCATCCGTTTTGAAAACTATGTGCCTTGATAAGTGACTTTGGAACCCATTTCTGTATTAGAACCAAGATATATAATATGAAAAAATTGGTTTATACATAAAACTTCAAAATTATTTTATTCCCAAAACAAATGGAATGGATAACCTTTATATTAGATAAGATAAAAGAATGTTTGAAAAAATTGTAAATCCAACCAAAAAAGACTACCCTAAAATACTTTTAAAGCACTTTATGATTATCAAACTACCTATAAAACATCGATTGGGATCTCTGCATTTAGAATTGTTTTTTTAAAGTCATTTACCTATTGAAATCCAACACAAATCATTTTGGGTTGTGAAAAAATGTAATTTTGATTTTGAAAAAAACTGGTTAATATATATTATTGATGTTCATTGAATTGGAGGAACTTCGACCTGCTTCCTATGAGAATTATAGTCTCTATAAAGAAAAGTCTAAGTTTCTCTATGACAAACACATCCTAAGAAAGGTATTTCATGAAAATTAAAAGGTAATATCTTCAATTATAGATTTCGACTTCACTGAGTTAAGATTAATTCCCATTGGGAATGTCATTTACTTATTAATAATATTTACCCATTTGGTACAGTTAAATTCCCAAACCCATCTTCCAAAAGGACATTCACAGTTAACAGACATTTGTTTAATCATCTCTATGATAGGAAACACATCCCGGGGATTGCATAAACTTCCATTGGATACCCAAATTCTATACTTTACCCGCCACTAGATAGAAATGGTGACCAACTAAATCAAAACTCGGGGGATCCTCATTCCCTTTAAATCCCCGTATCTCTCTCTCTCTCTCTATTCTTACTCTTTTATTCTCGTTTTTACCACTTTCCTCATAAAACATTTTATTTAATTTTTCTATTTTGTGTTGGGGTTTCTTTATAAAAAACTCAAAAAAATAAAAATATACAAAGAAAGAGTCATAATTACTCACACACAATACACTTTTAAAATTTCTTCCAACCATTTTTGAGTAAAAAGTCTTGTTTTTATATCAATTTTTTTTATTTTCATATTAAATTTGGATAAATAATATTTTATCAAAACCAATGAATTTTAAATGCTCCATTTTATGATTTGGAAAGTTATTCTTTCCCAACTATGAGGAACCACATTTGATTTCATGAAAAGGTCACTAGTGACCTACTTTCATTTTGTGTGTTTTTTCACCCCATATTTGAGTCTTGAGTTTTTGGATCTTAGAGTTGAATTTACTACTTTCGTGTACATTAATATGATAGAGGCATATTCTGAACCACATGATAATCACAATAGACATATATCCTCTCATTACCCTTAACTTTATCCTCCTTTTTAAATACCCTTAGATCCTATGAAAACCTTTTTTTATAGTCACATTTCAAGACCAATACCATTTCCCACCCAATATCTACTTGGATTTTTATTTTACAATTTTTTGGAATTTAAGTGTGGGGGAATGGATTTCATTTTGGATATCATTGTTTTTATTTATAGAATATTATCATATGCTTGAGGGTAAGCACCAATTTTAGTGTGGGGGGAGGTTTTCAATCAGTGAGTTTTGGGAATGTATATATGTTTATGAAATCTTCTACAAATATTATTGAAATTTGCTCATTAAAATTTATGAAAATAAAAAAACAAAACAATGGAAAAAAGAATGGGTTGTGTCTTACATGGGTCAAAAATCATTCTTTTTCAACCATTAATCTTGTTATAACTATTACTATTAGTGTAATGAGAAGATCAAACATGGTTTCAGAAATGAGTGTGAGATCTGTTTCTAGATAAACTTTCTAAAAAATTAAAAAAAGGAAAAAATTAATTTTATGCAATTAGGATGAGTTTTTCATTTTTCAAATATTTTATATTATCATCTCTTTCAAATTTCCATCCTCATTTGAGTATTTCTTCACATAATAATTCCCTTTTAAATATATGTTTACATTTCCTTCTATATTTCATTTCAAAATAAATTGTTCATTGTTTTACCCATGTTGATGTTTTACATGTCTTTCCCATTCTTTTTGACATTAAATTAATACCATACCATATCCATATAAAACCCCCTAAAAATACATATTTATTCTTGTGAACTTTAGGATAGAAAATAGAAGTTATGATCTCTTTCAAACTCTAAGATGTTCACTTTTGGTTGTTGAATGATTGAACCTCCATAAATAATTTTTTATCATCTTGAGAGGAGTGAGATCTGAGTTCTCACATTTTCTATTTCTAAATATTAACAATAAAAATGAAATTTTCTTTAAAAAATTGTTTCTTTAACAATTTCTGTTGAATTCAATATAGATAATGAAATGTTCTAACCCCACCACACCCCCATCATCCTTCATTGGAGAAAACAAAATATTAATATTTTTTGGTGAGTAAAAATGATGTAGTTATGTTTCAATATTTGTTGTACATGGGGACATACACAATATTAAGTTCCATTTGATTCATGGATGAATGGTTCCTATAATGCTTTCAATAGTCCAGTGCTCTTCTCATGTGTATAGCAGAACTCGGGTAAAATCCTTAGCGATGGTACTTTTAAATAGTCAATTGTTTTTGTTTTGTTTATATTTTAATGGTTGATTTGTTTTCAGAGCATAATTAAATTGATTAATGAATTAATTTTTATTTACCAATTTGATAAATATTTGTGTGAGTTCATTATTGGTTATTTTAAGCTTATGATATCCTTGTGATTTGATTTATATTACATTAAATTAACACCCACTTCACAAGATGATTTTAATTGAAATTAACATGTTTTGAGGTATTAGTTTGAGCCTTAATGTAACATAGGGTTCTTATATAAATCAGAATTTGTTTCTATAATTGTATTTATGGTTTTAATAATCCATGGAATCCCCATGTTAAACAAAACATATCATTAATCCATCATAGTTTAAGTTAAACATACACAATGTTAACATAAAGAATACTAAACAAGAAAAATGCCTCAATTACTTTATATTCCCAGATTATGACTCGCCACAAAAGCATATTTACTCATTCATTAAGATTGTATTAATCAGGTTTATGTTCATTAGGGTGATGAGTTAAAAAGATAAGAAAAATAAAGGGACAAGATAAGAGTAGTGCACCGAACACACACACAAACAGTGGAGAGAATTAAATACATCATTTTGATTGAATGAGGAAGTGAGAAAATGGATGTTTTTCTACTTTATTTAAACTATTTTAATACCATAAATATTAAAAAATAAAATCAGGGTGAAATATGAGATATAATTAATAAGAAACATGCATTAAAAATCAATTGAAATGAAAATAAACTTACATGATTACAATTGAAAACAAATATAAATGGACATAAAAGGAAAAGTGAAGTGGAGGTATCTCTTATCAAAACAATATCAATTCAAGTCATACAATTCCCTTGTAAATTCTATGCTCATTCCAAATCTTCTCTTCTTCTATGATCTTCCAACCCCTTTTAAAGAGATGAGGGGTGTATTTATAACCTGAGAAGGTGGACTGTTTCCTTTCAAAATTTTCCCCTACACATGGATTTCCAATTTGATATTTATGATAGAAAAATATGGAGAAATATTCATCTCCAATTTTGTATATATTAATGTTTAATTTCTCCCCTAAAAATTGTTCATTGGATTTAAGGAGCCAAAGATATAGCAGTTTAAATAAATAATTTTAATTTGACCATTTCTATCAATACTTTTTTGAATGCCAAAATGAGAATGTGTTTTTAATAAAAATATTCCCTCAAATATAAAGAATTAATTTATCATATTTGGACACCTATATATTTTATTTATTAGTGATAAATCTCAGCTAGAATTTATGCCTGTCAAGAGAAAATTGAATAATTGTGTGTTGGTTTTAAATTTCGGATAGAATGGTGGGATGAAATTAAAATCATATATTGGGCCCCTTTTTGATATGGGAATTAAAATATGTATCCATGATTTTTTGGGTAATAAAATCATATTATTTAGTTTTATAAAATTTGGGATTTGGGATTAAGCACATAAATTCTATCTTCACAGCGGGTCTAGTTTCATTATAGATTCATTGGGCCTTCTTGTGTAGACCATATGACCCTTAAAATGGATGAATTGGATAACTCACCTTGATAATGATATGTTGGAACATGAATAAGTAACCCTAATAAACAATAATAACATAATTTTGATTATTAAGATGAGACTAATGATTAAAATATTAAACTCACTCGAATCTGGATTAATTCGAATAATGGTCAAAAACTGTTTTTAATATTAAAACATGAATATTTCACACTAATTAAGAAATTTTCATAAAAAATCCGTAATGTGCGTAAATAAAATATTCTTAATAGACTATTAACATCAAAACCCTGTGGAACCTCATGGATAACCATGCCACTACTATTGACAAAAGTTACTAGGTGAACTCCCATGTGGTACTTAGTGTAACATATAGTTGTAATGTATAGGTGGAACTGCATCATAGGTTCCCTAAACACTGAAACAATTACCTAACCTCAACCAACATCCTAAAAATAATAATAATTCATTCAAAACACAAAAAACTGGATCAAAATCATTGAAAAAATAATCCCTCTCTCAGATCCAAGAATTTTAATAAACTCATGCTTTATCCAATTTTATTCCATGATTAAAACTGTAGCATAGCCTTAAACCAGGAAATCAAAAAATTATTCATTATAACCTCCCCACCATAAAATATCTCTTCCATATGATGTTCTATGTGATAATTTCGTATAAATTCATGACCCCTTACTATTTAGTACATAGAACGAGGCATCCATGAAATCCATGAAACAAAAATTCTGAACTCACATCAAATCACCAAAACTAATAATCTCTTGGTCCTCAATCATCACAACCAAGAACATCAAAACCATACCTGACCCAAAACATTCCTTGAACCATAAAACAAATAATAAAACTGTAATCTATCACATAACTCTCAAACTAGTTCCAAATAACCAAAACCATTAAATTACATATCCATGACCATCAAAACCAAACATTATTAATAGCTTGAAAATTCTAACATAAAAAATTCTAACTCTTCTGAAAATTTCAAATAATTATTGTATTATCAATATCTTAAAACAAATAAATCTTTTAACCATTTTAAAAAATCAACTATGATGTTATTTTCAAATACATTATGATCCTATAAATACCAATAATCAGTCAAAAGAAAAATAAAGGTAATCCAAACCATCGTATATTACTAGGACTATATCTTCATGACCTATCGTATTTTAATGTTTATTAAAGTGATAGATTTATCTAAAGGATTATAGAGAAATTTAAATTATTTCAAAATCCCTATACTAAATTATTTATGAAAACTACATTTCATATACAGGAATTCATTAAAAAATTTCATTTTAATTAATCCAAAAACAAAAATTTCAATTTAACTAAATATTTAACGACATTTAAAATGTTTATTTTCAGTCAAACATGAGTTAAATCCCATTTAATTTCAAACACAAAATGAAATTTTATTTCAAAATTTCATTTTCATTTCATTCCCATACTCCACTCTAATTTATTTTAAAACACATATGAGGCTAGAACAGTTTTCACCCAACATCATTCGATTTTAGATATCCTAATATGAAATATGAATTTTGAAACACCTTGTTTTTATCACACAAAAGACCACAAAAAATAATTTTTATTGGAAACAGTATCCACTTTTCAAAATATACGTCAAACTAAAGCACATTTAGATAAAAACATTTACTTTATTTTATAATACATAATATTATAAAATATTTCCTTTAACTAATGAATATATTTAACTATTTA